>CAJGYO010000012.1:77143890-78343890 GCA_904845875.1 Miscanthus lutarioriparius | reverse complement strand
GATGGTGGCTAACCACTGGTGGGCTCGGTATCTCTATATAGTGTTCTTATCTATATGCTTTTGTCAGAGGATGTCACGTATGCTAGCAATGTATTGGAACGTATATTATTGTAATCATTTGAAAGCTATGTGGTTTTCACTAATCGGTTTTGAAACCTAAACTTGTATTATCATTTGTGAACTCATTGTAAGTATTATTTCTGCTGCTACTCCATGTATGTAATGTGTATTTGCTTAATCATATGATCTTGGTTGTGATGTTAATTTACCGAGGTCGTTCGTAACACTCGGCGGACTACCGGGTTTATATAAGTGAAAGTATGTGCGCGTCAACGTGTTAAACTGGGACAGCCGTACTTGATCAAGTATAAATTGGGTGGTTCTATCACATGGAGATACCCTAGGTTATCATATAATATATAAATTGTAAAAAAAGAAAAGTTTCTTATCAATAAAAGGAATAATATGTTTTCAAGTTAGTATGCACCTTTGGGTATTCTTGGTTGCTAACACTTTCAGATTAAGAACAAGAAGAACAAGGGACATACGATGCTCGCGAACATAGGAGCCGCATCAAATATACACTCTGATGATCTTTGATAATGGAAGACACTCAAAGGGAGACCCCCGACATTGCACACTTGACTTTTACACAAAAGTCCAAGTGTGGGGGAGGATGGTGAAAATCTCACTACAAAGTTCCATCCACACCAAAGGCCATCTTGGTTAAAAAAGAGAGATAATGATGTAAGCTCTGTCTTGCTAAAAAAAAGGAAAAAACTATATGATAAAAGAAAACAATATATGATATAAAAAAGAGAAAAGAAAAAAAAAAAAAAAAATATATGACTAAAAAAGAAGAAGAGAGAAGGAGGATTCTGTAACACCCTTGGTGTTACGAGCTTGCTTAGCACCGAGATTTAGGTCCGAGAGGAATTAGCCAAACAAGTTTTCATGTTTTAAAAATTTATAACGCACATGAAATGATAAACAAATTCTATGTGACTCACTTTTGTGGTTGAGAAAAATCAAAATAAATAGTGTTAACTAGTGCTCTTGGGAGCTCAAAAATCAAATTTGACGTTAAGATAAGCTCTTTTCGTTAAGTCGACAAACACTTGAACTATTGTTAAAATATCATTTTTGGCGAATTATATTGAGCAAAATAGTTAAATGGTGCTTAAATATTTTGCTCCTATGGGTTAGTATAAGGTTTGGACTATTGCATGAAGTATTTGTTGGTTGAAGTTAACAAGGTTTAGACCTATTAAAAATTGCAATAAAAGAGTTAATGATTACTTAGCCCCAATTGAATTCCTAGACTTTTCTAAGTATGGAAAAGTAGTAAGACAATGCTATTTTGACATTTAATTTCGAACAAAAATGTTTAAACACTAGCTGCATGTTTTGGTATTGTTGATTGCATCAAAGTGAGTGCTTGAGCATGGCATAGGTCGAAGTTGTGTTGGATGTCACGTTGCTCTCGTAAAAATTGTCCAAACCTCCTTAGAACACGCTGTAACCGTGTTGTGGCGCTCTGTTCGTGAACCGATACTTTAGTGATGAGTCTATGTTGGCAATGTTTTAGCGACTTATCTAGTTGCTCTCGGGTCATGGCGATTGCTATGCTAGATAGTTGGTATGGTTGGCTTTAGGTTAGTGAAACTGCTTGAATCTCAGTCGAGTTAGTCACCAGCTTTTGCTTCGCTTTAAAATTTGGGCACGTCACGGCTTTGTGCTATCTGGCGTCGTGCGCATGGTCACCACACGTGGTCGACCCGCGTGGCCGTGTGGTTGTGCCATGCGCATGCGTGTGGCCACGCACTGACTGGCCATGGCCTCCATGGCCTTGCCGTGGCTTGGCCGCTCTGGCCGCACCGCTAGGTCGCCGGTCCGCTCTACACCCAACAGCCCCTGCCACCGTAACTGCCATTGGTGGTGCTGCTGCCTCCGCGCCCATGCTGTATTGATGCTACTACTGCTACCATTACATCGCCACGCTGCGCGCCTACCACTGCGCTACGCCGCTGGCCTGCCTTGACGCTACGCGTACGAGGCCATGTCGCCGTCGCCTTGCCATTTATGGCACCATGGCATGCGGGCCACGTCGGCAGCGAGCGCGTGGCCGTCGGCTAGCGCTTGGTTGTGGGCTCCCCTGTCATGCCAATTGCGTCCTGCCAAGCATGCACATGCCGAGCCTCAGACCAAGTCCCCACCACCTACCGTCCGCTCGCTTCTCCCCTGTCTGCCTCTCTGCTGCTGCCGCTGCTACGCCGTGCCTGAGCACCTAGATGCGAGAGGACGCCTTCCATTAATTGGCTGCACCCACCGCTATGCCCTCACTTCCCCTATCCAACCGTCCCCACCCCGCTTTGAGTGTGGCTCAGCCGAGCCTCAATTTTGGAGCTTCGCCACGCCACCACACCGTTAAGACCCATCACCGCCCGTGCCATGGCCAGTCCTCCCCACTTAGTCCCGCATCGAATTGGCTACACCAATAGCTCCACCTTGAGCCCCTCTACGCTATGCGCATGCTAGTCATAGCCCTAGTGCCACCTCCTTGCCGCTAACGCGGCTGTGCCTTTGCAGTCCGACATTCACCTCGCAGCGCTTACGTGACCAGCCTCGCTCGGGTCATCTTCGGCCGAGCTGGCACCTCGATTAGGTCACTGGTGAGTTGTCATTCCTCACCTGCTACCCTTACTGGCTTGTTGTTGCTGCGGCTCACCAGAATGCCATCGCCATTGCCACAGGGTGCCCGCCATCATGGAGAGGTCCTTCAACGGCATCCTGGCTCGTGCAACCGCCGCCCATCACCTCGCATCGACCCCTTGGTGAGATTCGACCTCTTAGCTAGGTTAGCATGGGTCCTGGGTGTCCGACGCTGTTGCCA
This sequence comes from Miscanthus lutarioriparius, assembly GCA_904845875.1. NCBI lineage: Eukaryota > Viridiplantae > Streptophyta > Magnoliopsida > Poales > Poaceae > Miscanthus > Miscanthus lutarioriparius. Next base: position 78,340,997 of record CAJGYO010000012.1, on the reverse strand, counting down.
GTGACACCGCTCACCACGCTAGAGTGCACGGGGGAGGCCAGGGACCATGCCGTTGTAAAGAGGAGAGAGAGTGCAAGGGTCTTTTTGCTTAGGTGCTATCTCAAGGAATAATAACATGGATTGTGGGTTGTTTTGGTCATAGTCCAGGGGCGCTTTTGCTAATATGTCAGCGCACACGCGGGCTCCTGACCGTGGGCCACATCCATGCGCGGGCCGCGTTGGGACGGATTCGGTGCTCACTGTAATTTTTATAGCTCCATAATAATTAGTTGCTAAGGTAGCTAAATGAACCCAAGTTTGAAAACATATGTTTAATTAATAAAATGCCGAAACACCTTGGGATTTTAGAACTAAAACATTTTTCTGGAGACAAAGCCTTACTTGACAACGTGGATACATAGACCCATATGTTACTCATTAAATCTAGCTCGTTAGCTTGTGGAGTGTAATCGTATATTTAAGAGTTGTGGTTACCGTTGATTAATTGCGTCTCTGCGTTGTATCCACGTATATCATATAGGAACAACGATGGATCATGGAGTTGACTGAAGTAGCGGAAAAGATGATGCCTTGATGATCGTGTCACTATGATGGAATGCTAACTTTTGGTTATATCTTACCTAGGCAAGCCCCGGTGCATAACCCCTATTATTCTGCAATTTATTTTATGCTTGTGCATTAAGTTTTAAGGAGTTGGATGGAAACCACTTGCATATATACATCCTTAGCCTCTGAGTCCTACTAGTATATCAGGATCGTGTAGATTGCTATGTTATAGGATCCGGTAGAAGTCTAGTGATTATCTATCACTTGTGAGAGATAGGAAAGATATTATTGTTGATATTATATTACTATCACATGGAATATATATATGGATGATAATTGGAGACCGGGTGGAATGGTACTTTGGATCTGGTCTTGGTTAGGAATTCGAGCGAGGCTCGGATTGCACTTGTTCCGCCTATGTCGATTGAGGACCATTCATTGCGGTGGATGGTAGTTAGGTCACAGACTTATTATCCTGAGCACATACTTGCTTATGGGAGCGGAAAGGCTTGTTACGCTCTTGTCGTGGGTTCTGGCTCTTTTTGGACTGACTAATTGGAGGCGAGGAAAGGTGGAGGTCTAAGCACCATATTGAGACCGGGTCTCAAGTGTGGGGGGCCTGGACCCCATGATAGGAGTGGAATGGGTTCGTCTTGTTTGTACTTGGGGTACAAAAGGGGCGTGTGTTTCAGGGTACCAAGCTGGGATACATTGATTTGTGAATCGCCATTTCTGTGAGATGGTACCGACTTGGCTATGGTCTAGCACCATAGTAAGAACTGGAATATAAAAGATGGTAAAATGGTTCTGATTGCTTACCACCTGCTTGAAAGTAGCATAGGTGCTTACATAGAATGGTTAGTTAATGAACTAATGATGACTGCTAATGAAATTGAATATAAGGACGCATGTTTACTAATGCTTCCGCAGATGCAATAACCCACAAGCCAGATAGCCTTGCATATCCTTGGAGTCTTATATTTTCCTCCTGTCGGGTAAGTCTTGCTGAGTACAGTCGAGTACTCAAGGTTTTATTGCCCTATTACAGGTGATCGGAGGATACTTAGAGCTGACTCTTGTGTGTGGAAACCTCCTGGTGGGCTTAGAGAGGATTTCTTTCAAGCTATGACCTTAGTGTTTATTTATAACCCTCACGAAATGTTTTTATAAGAAAAGATGTAAAATCTGCTAGCATCTCTTGTATAAAATGTCCACTATGTTAATGCTCCACCATGTCATTAATTTAATCATGCTTCCTCTGTAACTCTAATAACATTGTTATATTCTACTGTTATAATAAATTGAGGTAATATTCTGGTACTGTAACAAAGTGATGTAAGAAATGACTTAAGAATGTTGTAAGCTTTATTCTCTCATTTATGATCATGATGGAAAAATGCGGATTTTTGAGTTCTCCCTTGGGGTGTGCTCGATGGAACTGCGTAGTTTAGTGTGCTCTCTTGGGTACTTAGTGTCTAATGGAAGACAAGTACTCTTTGGAGGCATTGGATTAGGCGGTTCTGCCAAAGGTGGTATCAGAGCATAAATAAGTTAATAAAGCTTCAAAATCCTTTTCTAAACTAAAATTTGACAACCTATGTTTGCAAAAAGTTAGGGTGTTTAACTACGAAGTATATAAGTAGCCCTATTGCTATAGTTAAGCATCTGGAATAGGTTTAACTAGGTTCTCTCCGGTGGACTGACTCTCATGTAGTATATGATCTTTAAGTCAGTCGTGTTGGTACTGCTTTAGTTATCGTGCCCGTATTGCTTGCAGGTACGCCATTCATAGGTGTCACGCGTGTCGCATTGTGCATGATTGACCAGCCCTTGTTCAGGAATTACCACTGAACTGTGGCTTCGTGCTTCGTGTTCGCTTATGGTTCATGCATACCATGACCCACGTCTCTTCGCACTTCTTTCTACGCCCTTATCGGATCCATGCCCTATAGCTGTACTAGTCATTAATGGCCTCGAACATCGCTCGCCTCGAGCGCATGAAAAATTTGGTCGATTCATTTATAGTGGCCCCGCGCAGGAGCTAAGGAGGACTATACCAGGACCACTGACCGCTCTGCCATTATAAGCAGGGCCTAGCCTAGCTGTTGGTACCACCACTTGGTGCACTCCAGCTCACCTAGCCCTTCTTTTTGAGCAAGCTTTTCGCTCAATCCTTTCTTGCAACCACCCACCAGGGATGGCAGGAGCCTGGGTTAGCAGTTACTGCCTAAACACTGAGGGTTTTCCCAAAATCTTGTATGCCCCTACAAAAGCTTGGAGTCAAGGATCATCCCGAGTATGAGGGCCATGAGTATGAGAAACTTGGCACTAAGCGGTGTTAATTTACCATCTACATTGGGAAGAGTGAGGAGTTTCCCAACATAACTGAGGCCTGGAATGTGACCACAATCGGGTTTTGCTTCATCGATACCTATTATGTTGTGGCCCACAAAGCCTTGTGGCATCTTTGCCAGATCTATGAAGAGCCCATTGCTCGTACCCCCATGAGGTTCTTTCCACCTCTAGAAAAGAATCAACGGGTATGGAGAGCTCGCATGGAGGCTTTGCAAGGGCGGGATATGCAAGAATATAGTCCAACTATGTTGCACTTGGCCATGTACCTACTTGCTCTAGATGAGCAGTATGACCGGCAAGCCTCGGAGCTAAGGAAGTGCCTCCGGTGAGCCAAGGAAGCCAAGATCTTCTCTAAGATGCTCTAGGTGTAGCTTACTAAAGCGCATGCTAGTGTGGCAGCCGTAGAGAGTCAGGAGACTACCATGTTGGAAGCCCTAAAGGAGGCTAAGGATCGGCATGCCCATCAGTTGGGAGAGGCCTACCTTGTCACTAGGGTCAAGTGTAGGACGTTGGCCACTAAAAGGCAGTATCCCTTGATCTTGGAGGGAACCCCTGTCCACCCACCGGAAAGAAGGAGAATCGGTGTTGTAGTACCGCCAGCACCTCCACCCTCGGAAGTATCAGAAGTAGAGCCCTTGTTTCCCTCACTCAGCCACTGCCAAGAGAGGAGGAAGATCCATAGCTAGGGCGATAGAAGAATCCACCGAGCCTAGGAATGAAGATGTGTGGTCCGACAAAGTAGATTAGTTGCCTTGGGAAGATGTACCTGTAGTTAGTGGTGTCTTTTGTTGCTGTCCTCTAGTATTGTAATCTTTTCATTGTATTTCATTTGTAGTTGTTGAGATCGTTCGATCGTAGGGAAGGTGAACGATGTGTCGAGAATGGGAGAGTGAGTGCCTGTATGTTGTACCAGTATAAGGATGTTTGGAATGTGCATTTTCTTTATTTCATTGTGTTTATTGCGTCCATCTACCCTTAGGTCTCGTTAGACATGCTTAGGGCTTTCAAGGACGATGTTAAGTGGGTTACAAGAGAAGTTGCTATTCAGATGCCAGCAGACCAGCCATGATGGGATAACATAGGACACTATATTGACTAATTGTGGATGTCCTAGTAGAATACTTGAATCTCTTAAATCAAATCCGTTATGGGATTTGGAATCCTTGTCCCTTGTTGTGAAAGGAACCCTTGTTGTCTAAATCTTCCATTGCAATACTCCTCTGATTCTGTGGTCTATGACCCCACTGTGTTCATTGCGTGTAAGTTAGTAATAGTAGCCTGGTTAGTAGCTTATGGTGCCATGACCAAACCGAGGGCCCCTGTGGGACAGCTGCCACAAGGTGACTCTGCTCGGCACGTGCTGGTATCAAGGTTGTGACCAAGTACCTTTGCCAAGTTACACCGCCATACCGCTCTTGATACCAAAAAATCCTTCTTGGAAATATTCGGGTGTTCGAACGGGAAATCCACAATGGGTTGATAAAATAGTGTTTCCTCAAAGTAACCAAGAGAATGTGGTTTTGGAGGAAGCATGTATGTCGCGATATTAGTTCATACAAAGGTTGGCGCATATTGTGAACAAGGAAGGGAAGGAAAGAAGAACACCAGGGAAAAGTTAGCCCTTGGGTAGTAGGGAGTGATTGGAAAAGCCTAAGTGGACCTCATGTCCCAAGCCCTGTGTCTTACTCGACCACGCTACGCATGCCGGTCACTATTGCCACATGCCCTACGGACACCGTCAGTGTCAGGGTCCACTAGTACTCTATTCTCATATAACCACGGCATTATGCCGCATCCTTCGAACTCATGCACTGTGCGTTTCCCTTTTTCCCAGCATCCTGTCAGCTCTTGATCCTCACCCTCGTTCCTGTACTGGACCCCCCTCCTGTTTTCCTATTTTGGGGACACGGCCGCCTGCATGCCTCCCTCGTCGAGCGAACCCCTCTCCTCTCCTTTTTCCTCCCTCCACTCAAGCTCTCATAGGGAGTGCACCATTGCTAACCTCTTCCTCACCTCGTAAACCATTAGTGTCTCCCATCCACGCTGCCTCCACTCCCAGTGCGCTGTGCCCCCACATTCTTTTGCCACTATAAGATGCCCTTGCTCTCCTCCTTCATCCCCATCCCCTTGAATCCAAAGTAGAGCTACAAGATCCTGTCATCATTCATGGAACTAGAGTCACCAGTCAGAGGTGATTGTGTAATCCGAGAAGAAGAAGGGATCTAGTTTTTGTCGAAGAAGTTCAAGTCCACCTCTGGTTAGTTTGGTCCTAGGGTTCACGATGTTTGAGTTCTCAGTCTCCTATTTTTAGATCTGTTGGGCATACGCCATGTTTTGGATAATCATTTTCTTGTTATTTCTCCATTGTCCTCATATATCTCGACTTCTAGATTAAGCCATGGTTGTACTAGGTTGCTCTTAACCATGTATCTCTAAATCCCGGTGTGGTTTAGTGTTCGACGTCGTGTAACCTTCTGTGTAATTTTAGATCTACGAAGTGTAATCGCATTTTTCCCCTTTCTAATTCTTGTTTTGAATCTCGGGACGAGATTCTTTTAAGGGGGGAAGATTGTAACACCCCTAGAGTTACGAGTTTGCTTAGCACCGAGATTTAAGTTCGAGAGGAATTAGCCAAATAAGTTTTTGGGTTTTAAAAATTTATAACGCACATGAAATGATAAACAAATTCTATGTGACTCACTTTTGTGGTTGAGAAAAATCAAAATAAATAGTGTTAACTAGTGCTTTTGGGAGCTCAAAAATCAAATTTGACGTTAAGATAAGCTCTTTTCGTTAAAATCGGCCAACACTCGAACTATTGTTAAAATACAATTTTTGGCGACTTATATTGAGCAAAAAGTTAAATGGTGCTTAAATATTTTGCTCCTATGGGTTAGTAAAAGGTATGGACTATTGCATAAAGTATTTGTTGGTTGAAGTTAACAAGGTTTAGACCTATTAAAAATTGCGATAAAAGAGTTAATGGTTACTTAGCCCCAACTGAAATCCTTAACTTTTCTGTGTATGGAAAAGCAGTAAGACAATGCTATTTTGACATTTAATTTCAAACAAAAATGTTTAAACACTAGCTGCATGTTTTGGTATTGTTGATTGCATCAAAGTGAGTGCCTAAGCATGGCATAGGTCGAAGTTGTGTTGGATGTCACGTTGCTCTCGTAAAAATTTCCCAAACCTCCTTAGAACTCGCTGTAACCGTGTTGTGGCACTCTGTTCATGAACCGGTACTTCAGCTGACGAGACTATGTTAGCACGCTTTTAGCGACTTATCTAGTTGATCTTAGGTCATGGCGATTGCTCTGCTAGATAGTTGGTATGGTTGGCTTTAGGTTAGTGAAACTGGTTGAACCTTAGTCGACTTAATCAACAGCTTTGGCTTCGCTTTAAAATTCGGGCACGTCACAGCTTTGTGTTGTCTGGTGTCATGCGTGTGGTCACCATGCATGGTCACCACGCGTGGCTGACCCACATCGCCATGAGGTTGTGCTATGCGCGTGCGCATGTCCGCACACTAGCTGGCGCCATGGCCTTGCCATGGCTTGGCCGCTCTAGCCGCACCGCTAGGCCACCGGTCCGCTCTGCACCCGATCGCCCGTGCCACCGCGGCTGCTGCTGGTGCTGCTACTGCCTCTGTGCCCGCGCCATGTGTCAACACCACTGCCACTACCTCCACATCCCCACGCTGCGCGCCTACCGCTGTGCTTCGCCATTGGCCCACCTTGACGCTACACGCACAAGGCCATGTCGCCGTCGCCTTGCCATTTATGGCACTGCAGCGCGTGGGCCACGTCGACAACGAGCGCGTGGCCGTTGGCTAGCGCTTGGCCGTGGGCCACCCCGGTCATGCTAATCGCGTCCCGACCAAGGACGCACATGCCAAGCCTCAGACCGAGTCCCCGCCACCTCCCATCTGCTTGCTTCTCCCCTGGCCGCCTCTCTACTGTCGCCGCCGCTACGCCGCGCCAAAGCGCCTAGACGTGAGAGGACGCCTTCCATTAATTCGCTATGCCCACCACTCTGCCCTCACGTCCCCTCTCCAGCTGTCCCCACCCCGCTTTGATTGTGGCTCAGCCAAGCCTCAATTTTGGAGCTTCACCCCGCCACCACGCCGTTAAGACCCTGTCACCGCCCGCGCCATGGCCAGTCCTCCCCACTTAGTCCCACGTCGAATTGGCTGCACCAATAGCTCCGCCTTGAGCCCCTCTGCGCCATACGCACGCTAGTCACAGCTCTAGTGCCACCTCCTCTCCGCTGACAAGGCCATGCCTTTGCGGTCCGCCGTTCACCTCACAGCACGCATGTGACTAGCCTCGCTCAGGTCATCTCCGGCAGAGCCGGCACCTCGGTTAGGTCACTGGTGAGTTGTCATTCCTCACCCGCTACCCCTACTACCTTATTGTTGCTGCGGCTCACCAAAACACCATCGCCATTGCCACAGGGTGCCTACTATTGTGGAGAGGTCCTTCTATGGCGTCCCGGCTCGCGTCGACCCCTTGGTGAGATTTGGCCTCTTAGCTAGGTTAGCATGGGTCCCGAGTGGCCGGCGCTGTCGCCAGTGCCATCGCTCACCGCGCCGAGCACACAGGGGAGGCCAGGGACCATGCCGTTGTAAACAGGAGAGAGTGCAAGGGTCTTTTTGCATGTGTGCTGTCTCTAGGAAAAGTAACATGGACTGTGGGTTGTTTTGTTCAGAGTCTAGGGGTGCTTTTGCTAATATGTCAGCGCGCACACGCGGGCTCCTCATCGTGGACCGCATCCACGCGTGGGCCACGCCTCACGTGGGCCACGTTGGGTCGAATTAGGTTATCTTTTTTATGGAAAATAGAAATAGCTTTTCATTTTTATTTCTGAGCTAAACTTTGATAATTAATATAAAATGATATAGATGTCCAAAAATTGTGAAACTAATTTTGTTAGGCTCCTCAAATCATGATCTATCTGCTAGTATATTTTGATCACATAGTTTTATAATATTTTTAGGAGTTATCTAATTAATTTAAGATGCTTAATATTGTAAGATATAAACTTGTAGGAATTGTTGTGATAAATTAGAGATAGTGTTGGCTCTAAAACTTTTATAGTAAATTCCCCACATTATTAGGTGCTCACTATAATTTTTGTAGCTCCATAATAATTAGTTGCTAAGGTAGCTAAATGAGCCCTAGTTCGAAAAGATATGTTTAATTAAGAAAATGCCTAAACACCTTGAGATTTTAGAACTAAAACATTTTTCTGGAGACAAAGCCTTTCTTGATGACGTGGATACGTAGACCAGTACGTTACTCATTAAATCTAGCTCGTTAGCTTGCGGAGCGTAATCGTATATTTAAGAGTTGCGGTTACCGTTGATTAATTGTGTCTCTGTGTTGTATCCACGTATATCATAATAGGAACAACGATGGATCATGGAGTTGACTGAAGTAGTGGAAAAGATGATGCCTTGATGATTGTGTCACTATAATGGAATGCTAACTTTTGGTTATATCTTACGCAGGCAAGCCCCGGTGCATAACCCATATTATTCTGCACTTTATTTTATGCTTGTGCATTAAGTTTTAAGGAGTCGGATGAAAACCACTTTCATATATACATCCTTACCCTATGAGTCCTACTAGTATATCAGGATTGTGTAGATTGCTATGCTATAGGATTCGGTAGAAGTCGAGTAATTACCTGTCACTCGCAAGAGATAGGAAAAATATTATTGTTGATATTATATTACTATCACATAGAATATATATAAATGATAATTAGAGACCGGGCAGAATGGTACTTTGGATCTGGTCTTGGTTAGGCATTCGAGCGAGGCTTGGATTGCACTTATTCCACCTGTGTCAATTGAGACTGTCCGTTGCTGTGGATGGTAGTCAGGTCACAGACTTATTATCCTGAGCACATACTTGCTTATGGGAGCGGGAAGGCTCGTTACACTCTTGTCACGGGTTTTGGCTCTTTCTGAACCGACTGATTGAAGGCGGGGAAATGTGGAGGTCTAAGCACCATACTAAGACCAGGTCTTAAGTGTGGGAGGCTTAGAGTCCAAGTTTGGATGAGGACCTAGACCACGTGACAGGAGTAGAATGGGTTGGTCTTGTTTGTGCCTGGGGTACAAATGGAGTGTGTGTTTCGGGGTACCCAGCTGGGATGTGTTGATTTGCGAATCACCGTTTCTGTGAGACGGTACCGACTTGGCTATGGTATAGCACCATAGTAAGAACTAGAATATGAAAGATGATAAAATAGTTCTGATTGCTTACTACCTGCTTGAAAGTAGCATAGGTGCTTACATAGAATAGTTAGTTAATGAACTAATGATGACTGCTAATGAAATTGAATATAAGGACGTATGTTTAGTAATGCTTCCGCAGATGCAATAACCCACAAGCCAGATAGCCTTGCATATCCTTGGAGTCTTTTATTTTCCTCCTGTCGGGTAAGTATTGCTGAGTACAGTCGAGTACTCAGGGTTTTATTCCCTGTTGCAGGTGATCGAAGGATACTTAGAGCTGACTCTTGTGTGTGGAAATCTCCTGGTGGGTTCAGAGAGGATTCCTTTCACGCTATGACCGTAGTGTTTATTTATAACCCTCACGGAAGGTTTTTATAAGAAAAGATATAAAATCTGCTAGCATCTCTTGTATAAAATGTCCACTATGTTAATGCTCCACCATGTCATTAAATTAATCATACTTCCTCTGTAACTCTGATAACATTGTTATATTCCGCTGTTATAATAAATTGAGGTAATATTCTGGTACTGTAATAAAGTGATGTAAGAAAGGACTTAAGAATGTTGTAAGCTTTATTATCTCATTTATGATCCTGATGGAAAAATGCGATTTTCGAGTTCTCCCTTGGGGTGTGCTTGACGAAACTGCGTAGTTTAGTGTTCTCTCTTGGGTACTTAATGTCTAATGGAAGACAAGTACTCCTGGGAAGTATTAGATTAGACGGTTCTGCCTCAGATTCTTCTCTTCTAGACCTTTGCTACCACTAAGTCCATTGGTCCATATGCACTAGTTGTGTGTGTGGCCTAGCCTTGTGCCTCGCCTGAGTTAGATCATATGCAATCATGCAACCGCTGCAGCATACTTCGAAGCTCCATCCACATTTGCTGCCGGTAAGTATGCTCAGGTATGTAAAGGTCACTCATCGTTCACCAACTCCATTACTCATATTTGTCTCCATAAGAAAATAACTTGCTCATACAAACTCATGCTTCCCTTGTTTATGTCGTATGCTTTGGTTTGGGTGTTTTCTCATGTAGTACATCCATAAGTTCTTTTAAATTAAGCATGGTGTTTAGGTTAAAATAGCCTTCCTTAATCAAAATTTAACATGGTGTTGAATTTTGATTAATGAACTTTGAGTATTACTTTCATAAACAATAAAAGCAATCCAATATGGAGATAAATCAAGGCTATGCTTATTTTTGCAAACTTTACCTTAGCCTTGTTTATGCTAAATGATAAAAAGTTGGGCGAACACATAAAATAAAATAAAAAATATTTATAGTAATAATAATAGTAATAATAAATAACAAAAATAAAAGCAATAATAATTATAATAAAATTAAGGCTTCCAGTATTTCAATTGGTCCAAGCTGTTTGGCTCAAAGAACTCACTGATGCCTATGCCTCAAATCCTTATACTGCTAAGTTACTTCTACTTTGGATGTTCACAGCCCTGCTGGTCATTTTACCTTAGAAGAGGGTATTATCAGATAAAAGGGGAAGGTTTGGGTTGGCCACAGTGCTTCTATGCAACTTCAGATTCTACAGACCTTGCATTCTAGCCCTTTAGGGGGGCATTCTGGATTTCTAGCTACATATAAAAGGATCAGAGAGCTATTTGTCTGGCCTGGCATGAAAAATATGATCAAGAAGTTTGTTTCTCAGTGCACAACTTGTCAGCAAGCTAGACCTGAGAGGGTCAGCTATCCAGGTTTGTTGCAACCATTACCAATCCCTGATTATGCTTGGCATGTAGTCACTCTTGATTTCATAGAGGGTTTACCTACGTCTCAACAATTCAACTGTATTTTGGTTGTGGTGGACAATGTTGGAATGTAATATGGCAAGTGGGCCTGTCCACCATGCCTATATATATATGTACACTGACTCATCACAATAATCAAGCAGAATTCCCCAAATCATTCTCTATCATGGTATCACGAGAGGTTACGTTCCTTTTCTGTTTTCGCTTTCGCTAATAGCGCGCGCTCTCCATCTCGAGACCGCGTCGCCGCCGCCGCCGCCAGTGTCCGATCGCCGCCAGCAGCGCCTCCTTCCTCATGTAATGGGCGACGCGCTCCATCCCGCGACAACACCGATCGCCGCCACCTCGTCATGGCAGAGACCGAAGCCGAGCGCCTGGCTCGCGAGGCGCGCAAAACGCGCGAGCGCGAGGCCGAGGCCGCACGCCACCGCCAGGCGGAAGCCGATCGGGCCGCGGCACTCGACGCATATGAGGCCAAATACGCCGCCGTTCATGCCGCCGCCATCGCCGTCCTCAACATCAAGGTCTCGTATTTTGGTGTTGGATCGCGCCAACGATAACTACAACCGTGGCGCGCGCTTCTTCCTCACCGTCTTGGGCAAGTATGCCCTCACGGATCACGCCCTTTTGACGTCGCCAATGCCGATCGCCCGGCGTGCGTGCGATGGACTGCACTGCGTGCTCACATGGATCTACGGCACGATCCATGCCGATCTTCAAGCGGCGACGATGAACCGCAAGCCTAACGCCGCGGTGCAACCTCGAGCACGAATTCCTCGGCCAACGCGAATCACGCGCTTTACTACTCGGCGGAGTTTCGCACGGCAAAACAGGGTGCGGCCTCGATCACCGATTTTTGCCGCCGTCTCGAGACGATGGCGGCCACCCTCAGCGACTACGACGATCCGATCGGCGACCGCACCATGGTCTTCACCTTGCTTCGCGGCCTCAACGGGAAATTCCGGCCCATGGTCTCCAACCTCAAGATTCGGCAGCCTTTTCCCACCTTCGAGGAGGCTCGCACACTTCACTGCTCGAGGAGATCGACATCAACGACCTTGCGGCCGGCGGCGAGGTCACCTGGGCCTCCGACCCACCGCCTTCCTCCACGACTATCGCCTCGCCAGAGCCCACAAGCGCTTAGCAACCAAATCAAGATGGCTGGCGCCGACCAATTAGCGCCTTCGGGCGCTGCGCCAGGCGCCTATATACCTACGCGCTCGCCTCCCGGTAAAGGCAAGGCCAAGGCAAGGCAAAATGGCTGGCCAGAACGGTTGTTTACAAGCAAGTGGCGGCGGCCAAGAACCAAAGAAGCGGCGTCTCCATGTCCAATTTTGGCCATGCCCACCGACCGGTGGCTGTGCTCCTGCCTGACACGCCTCCGGGCACTGCTCCGTCCGGCGCCGCCAAGCTTTCCTCGCCCAACAGCAAGATATGCCACAAAGAGCAAACCGTATCCATCGCTTCTCCTCCTCGGGTTCGGCTTACGGAGGACCCTTGCCGCCCCAAAGAGCAAAGTGGGACGCCCATGCAGGAGCATCCATGCAGGAGCGCCCGGGATCCATCAAGACTCGTCCCACAACTTCAACACCATGACGCCGACGCCTCCATCGGGCGAATGGTATGTCGACTCGTGCCGGTGCTCATATGGTCAACAACGCTGGTATACTCTCTCACCTTCACCCTCCATTGTCATCTAGTCCTTCATCTATCATTGTGGGTAACGGAGCTTCGCTTCTGTTACATCTATTGGGTCACACTCTTTCTCTACAAAGACGACGTCCTTCTTTGTTCTTTCTAATGTTTTAGTTTCACCAAACATTATTAAGAATTTAATCTCTCGTCACGTCGTTTCACTCATATAATAATTGCTCCATCGAATTTGACCCTTTTGGCCTCTAAGGACCTTCGTACACGGAGCGTGATCGCCAGTGCAATAGCAGCATGGGTGACCTCTACCCGTTCTTTCCCGCACCACCCAAAGACCACCACATCGCCCGCCGCCACCGCAGCGTCGCCCACTTCGCTTTGGCACCGCCGCCTTGGTCATCTTGGTCACGCGGCTTTATCCAAACTTATTAGTTCCAATGCAATTTCATGTAATAAGCAGTCAGTTGATCACATTTGTCATGCTTGTCAGCTAGGTCACCACGTGCGCCTACCGTTTAGTGTGTCAAATTCACGTGCTGCTCATCCTTTTGATTTAATTCATTGTGATCTTTGGACATCTCCAATTGTCAGTGTATCGGGCTATAAATATTATTTAGTTATTCTTGATGACTGCACTCATTACACCTGGACTTTTCCATTGCGCCTTAAATCCGATACTTTCGTGTCATTTCTAATTTTTTCTCTTAAATGCGCATACAGCTTGACTCCTCCATTAAGGCGGTTCAAACAACGGCCATGAAGTTTGACCACCTCGGCCCACACATTCTTCCTCACTCATGGGGTCACCTTCCGGATGTCGTGCCCATAGACCTCCCAAACAGAATCGGACGTCTTTGAGCGCATCCTTCGCACCATTAACAATATTGTGCGGTCCCTTACTGCTCCCGTTCCCTCCTGTTTATTGGGTGACTTTCTCTTCACACGTACCACATATCTCCTGAACCGTCATCCCACTAAAACCCTGGATGGCTAGACTCCCTTCTTCGCTCTTCATGGCACACAGCCATCCTGCACCCACCTTCGTGTGTTTGGCTGTGCGTGCTATCCTAACCTGTCATCCATAGCTCCACATAAACTATCACCTCGTTCCTCACTATGTGTTTTCCTTGGGTACTCATCCGATCATAAAGGATATCGATGCCTTGATCTCCATTCAAATCGGATCATCGCTCTCTCGCCATGTCGTGTTCGGACGAGACGTTGTTTCCTTTCTCTCGAGATGTCCACTCACCCTGTGATCCCAACACACTCGCGTTTTTTTGGACGATGTCGATGACTCCTCTTCGCCCATTGGGCCTAGAGTTGTGGTTGCAGTACATGACTCCCTAGTGGCGTGGACGCCGCACTGTAAGGCTGCTGCTTCGAAGCGGCAGCCTGTGGCGCCTTTGGCCACCGGATGCCCCCGACATCGGCGTAAACAGTATGCGACTCAGAGCGCCTCGCGCTTCTAGTCACGACGGCCCTCTCCCTCTCCCGGTGGTGCCGCTGCCCCGCTCGGGACATCCCGTCCCCAGTTGCTACCAGCGGCGTCGGGACGGACCACACAACCACCAAGAGGCGATTGCTCCTCGTCTGTCAATGCGCATAGCATGCGCACTCATGGCAAGGACGGGTTTCGCAGCCCGTGGACCGTCTCAACCTCACCACGACGGTTAGGCCATGTCTCCAAAGGCGACCTCCGTCTCGCACCGCTCTCTCGGACCCGTCCCCGCGCCACGCCATGCGGGATTTAGTTCGACGCCTTTACTCGCCAACGACACCGGACTCGTGCCTCGCCCCCACCCGGCCAATCTCGCCACCGCAAGTGGGTTTTTTGTCATAAGTTCAAGGCGATGGCTCTCTTGATCGCTATAAAGCCCGCCTACACAGTCGTCCGGAGTTGATTATGATGAAACATTCCGTCCAGCTTGTCAAGCCGCCCACCATCGATGGTTCTCACTTTGGCTCTGTTTGGCCTATTCACCACTTCGATGTGAAGAATGCTTTCCTCCATGGCACGAACCAAGATATCTGCGTTCACCCTCATCGGGTTCATTGACTCGACCAAGCCCAATTATACAAGCTCCTCGCTACCGGCATAGTCGCTTCTCTCATATCACCTCTCTTGGGTTTGCTTTGAGGCCAAGTCCGACACGCCACTGTTCATCTCTACCGCAGAGGTGCCGATTGGCTTTTCTTCTCCTTTATGTTGATGATATTGTGCTTACTCGCATCCTCTCCGAGTTTTCTCCACCGGATTATCGCAGCACTTCGCCGGAATTTTCTATGAGGGGCCTCTTCATCATTTTCTCGGGTGTCGGCGTCAGCACCGAGGTGACAGTTTTTCTCTCTCGGCCAAGATATATCTTGGAGATTCTCGAGCGAAATGGCATGAGTAATCGCAAAGCAAGCACACTCCTGTGGACACTCACTCAAAGCTTCCTCGCTGATGGTGTTTCACCGATCCCAGCCAAGATCGCAGCCTTTGCCGGGCTCTGCGGACGTCACTTTCACCAGGCCCGATCGCTTATTGCAGCTTCAAGAGGTCTGCTTGTATATGCATGACCCTCGGAACCTCATCTGAGCGCGCTCTGCCGTATTCTTCTAGATCTTCGTGTACTTTGGATCTTGGGCTACACCTTCACCGGACCTCCCCAAATGATCTCACCGCTCTACACCGATGCAGATTGGGCGAGACACACGTAAATCCACCTCGGGTTATGCGGTGTTTCTTGGCGACAATCTCATCTCTTGGTCGTCCAAGCGTCACCGACTCTCAGGTCCAAAGGCAGAGGCGGAATATCGAGCGATTCACGAATGGAGTTGCCAAAGCTTGGCTCATACGATAGCCATCTAGAGCTTCGCTTCCACTCCGTCCGCACTACATGCTGGTTTTATTGTGATAATGTCGCTGCTTTATCTCTCCACCAACCCGGTTCAAAGATCGTCGAACCCAAAGATATTGAGATTGATCTACACTTCCGTCAGGGGAGCGAGTCGCCTCGGTGAAGTTCGCTTGCACGCTCCCACTACGTCCCAAAGACGCCGATCTTCATAGAAAGGTTTTACCGTCCGTCTTCACACAAGGTCCAGTCTTAATGTTCTGTGCTCCTAGGCCCAGCATCGTGGGGGAGTGTTGGAATGTAATATGGCAAGTGGGCCTGTCCACCATGCCTATATATATATGTACACTGACTCATCACAATAATCAAGCAGAATTCCCCAAATCATTCTCTATCAGACAAGTTTTCCAAATATGCCCACTTTATCCCTTTGAAACACCCTTTTACTTCATTCCATGTAGCACTTGCTTTTATGCACAATGTTTTCAAGTTACATGGCTTACCAGAGGCAATGATCTCTGATAGAGACAGGATCTTCACTAGTTCCCTGTGGCAGGAATTGTTCAAATTAACTAGAACACAGTTAAAGATGAGCACCTCTTATCACCCTGAAACTGATACCAAACTGAGAGAGTTAATCAATGTTTGGAGTGCTATCTTAGGTGCTTTGTCCATGTCTGTCCAACTCAATGGAAGAAATGGCTCACTTTCGCTGAATTCTGGTACAATACCAGTTTTCACACATCACTAAACACTACACGCTTTGAAGTTCTTTATGGCCAAAAACCAAGACGATCTGGGCATCGACATAGTCCAGTCTTGTGCTGTACTTGACCTTCAATTATGGCTCAAACAAAGGCATACCATGGTTCAACTATTGCAGCAGCAGTTGCTTAGAGCACAGCAACGCTAAAAGCACCAGGCTGACAAAAACAGATCTGAAAGGTCATTCGAAGTGGGAGATTGAGTATATCTAATACTGCAACCATATGTGCAGACTTCTGTAGCAACTAGAGCCAGCCATAAACTGTTATTCAGGTATTTTGGACCTTATCAGATCATTGCTGAATGTGTCATACAAGTTGCTATTGCTAGCTACTACCATTATCCACCCAGTGTTTCATGTCTCACAACTCAAGAAGGCGATTCCATCCAGTTTTCAGGTTTCCACTGACCTCCCTCACTCCACTACTAATGACTCTTTGAGATGCCCTGTCAAAGGTACTGTAGCGCTGTCTCAAGGCTCATGGTGCTCGGTTTGGTTTCTGAAGTGCTCATTCAGTGGTCATCGTGGCCACCTTCTATGGCAACGTGGGAACTGGAAGATGAACTCAAGCATCAATTTCCCATGGCACCGGCTTGGGGTCAAGCCGGTTCTTAAGGAGAAGGGGATGTTAGGGATCCCACCAAGCCTAAGGAGGGAGAACAGGGCAAGTTGGCAGGAAGCTTGGAGGCGGGAAGGGCCAAAGGGGCCGCGAGCTCTCTACCTGGGCCGGCCAAGGAGATGAAACCCACCAAGGAGACCGCGAGCTCTCGACATGTGCCGGTCGAGGAGATGAAGCCCACCAGAGCTAGGAAGCCCAACCCCAGATGCCTTGGCTCCGACTGGATGGCATGATTGACTTGGCGTGGAGAGGGGTTAATAACAGAGGAGAGGCAAGGGGAGAGAACACGAAGAAGAAGAGGATAGAATAGGCCGGCTGCGTCCGGATCGGCTGCGGCAGGGAGCAGACGCTTGCCTGGCCTTGTAATCTACTTAATTCTGTGTTAAACTCTTCCTCGCAGTTAATCCAAACACACATATCGTGAGAACAATCCTCTGTGTTGATTAAGCTGTAGAGAGTGCTTACAGTGACAAGGTTTTTCCACATAGGAAACGGTGTTCAACGTGGCAGATCTTGCGACGCCAACGCATGTGGCACGACAACGTTATTTGATCACGCCAGCTAGATTGGCACGACCAAAAGGGTTAGATCTGCAAATTTTTTGGATGCAGTTATTATTAAAATATTTAATAAAAAAGATTAAAAATATAAAAAAATCCTGAAACTGGCCCTAAAACTGGTTTATAGGGGTTGTTCGCGAGCTATATTGCTCCCCTCCCTAGTTACCGTGATTTTTTATGTCATCCGCCTATGTTAGAAATGAAAGCCTGTCTTTAAGAAAGATTTATGTAATAGTGGACATTTAGGAGTTTGCAACGAAAACAAAGAAGTTAGGTGAAAGGACTATCTTGTCTTCATCAGGAAAGAAAAAACACTTCACACATACCATGGTACAACACATTTGTACAGCACATCCGTGTTACATCCAAGCAGTTGAAGCCGTTTGAGTAAATTACCGGGATTGCATTGATCCCCCCAAGAAACAAGACGATCGAGTAAATTAAACACACAATGCAAATTGAAAGATGCATGAGTAGTAGGTAATAAGCAGCTGGATCAATCGATCCACTGGGTCACAATGCAAGGAAATTACCTACGCAGGGTAGGGTGCATGTGTCTGGTGGCTTAATTTTGTCCACAAAGTTCACAAATTTGCGGCGGTGGCGGCGAGCTGGGAGGTGGTGGTGGTGGTGGCCCCAGGACTGCAGCACCAGCGGTGTAGTTGATGCCACGGCTGTGCTTGCAAGTGAGCGGCTCCGCTGTGGTGCTTCGGCTGCTGTGACCAATAGTCACTGGCCAGCAATAGTGGGTGTCGTGCTTCGGCTTCGCTGTGATATCGTCGGTTGTCGTCGTGGTGTCTACCTGCAACATGGCTGTGAACTCGCTCCTCCCTCCATATGTCTTGGCAATGTAGTCTAGCGTGTTGTTGTTGGTGATAGTGATCCACCTGTCCACCACGCCGCGGTAGAAGGGGCATACTTCTCTCGGATTGGACTCGATGAGAGTGGCGATCTGCACCATCCCTAGGAAGGAGGGCGCATTGGGCATGTCGAAGATTGTGACGGCAGTGACCACCACTTTGCCGCGGCGGCGGTTGGGGACGCCGTTGCAGCCGGGGGTTTTGAAGTCCATGCTCACCCAGATGTCCACCTGATTTGCTGCTTTATACCCTGCCAGAGTATATTTCCGATCGAACATCGGAGCCGGAGCCGACACCGGAGGCATCTTTTGGCGATTTGGATAATGCTCGAGATTGAAGGAATCATCGATCGACCACAGATCCTTGGCTACCTGGAAATGCCCGTGGTGGACCGAGACAATCATGCTCTCTTTCCTGAGGCCGACGGTGAGCACCAGCAGGAGGACGGTAACGGCGAGCGCAGCCACCACGGTTGCTACAATCCAGCGCGTGACGGTGAGGCAGCACAATCCTCTGGGCATGCGCTCGCCACACAAGACTGCTGCCATGTCTACTGTTAATTGTTGTGTGGTCTGGTGTCTACGTACAGGTAGTAGCTAGCTAGTTGTTGGGTGTACTGCCGGTGGCCGGACTCCACCACTGCTGCACTGCACCTAACTGGCGGCTCTTAATTATATATATCTAGCTAGGCATCTAGCTGGCCTATGCCTAGATACCTATAGCGATGGAGCTTGTTCACCTTTTCTTCTTTGAAATTGATTTATTTTTATTTGTTATATTAATAATTTATTATCATATGTGTCCTTGTTTAAGACCCAATTTCAAGTCAGCCCGGCCTCGAGCAATGAGCTGGTTATTCTTTCAGAACATCAGTTGTGCTTCCTGGCCCCTAGCAATATAATGATCTGGGTTTGCTGCCTGGCGTCATGTGCTAGCTCTGACGACCTCGTTTGTGACGAGGAAGTTTTGCTTCTCCAAGCTCTCTTCTCGTGATTTCTCTTCCTTTTTAGGCTGCTCGATCTGTGCGAGTTGTTGGTTGGCCGGGCACCTTTGTACGACGTAAGTCTTTCTTGAATCGCAATATATACACTCATGGATGCAGACGCTTTTATATTTATCAATCAAAAGAACAGAAAAAGTGCGTATGGGGCTGGCGAAAAAGACAGATATATTAGAGCGCGATCAAATGAAGATGTACATATATATGCACGTAACGTTCAGATGACCCAACCTATATATGCTTTAAGTAAGATGCTCTGTGGCTTTCAATTTATCCTGCTAACTGAAAAGCCTATTCTTCTAATGGACGATGGGCACTTTGTCCCCTTTAAGAGGTTACCTAGCAATCAAGCTAAGGAGATCCGAAGGTTTGTCCTATGGTACATATTTAGAAAAAGGGAAAAGACAGACACGACGGATCAAATGATGACATACACATGCAATGCATGGATCTGGCATACGCTTGATAGAATAGCTTTGTTTGGGTCTAAAGCAGATATGATACCTTGTTGAAAATACTAAGAGCACTCTTATGTCTATTTTAATTAAATCATGATCGCGGTAATCACTAAATATCAGCGCACGTGAAACACGAAAGTGGTTATAAAAAACAAATTACACTACTATAGAATCGGCCTTCACTGTCGGCCCATGCTACCGGTTTCTCTGGTTGGTGGCTAGAATTGGCACACTACCGGAAACGTCAAATTTATCGAGTGTTTTTATGTTTGTCGATTGTATTCTCTCGGGCACTCGGCAAACAAGTTCTTTGCCGAGTACTATGATAAAAACACTCAGCAAAAAAAAAACACTCAGTAAAGAGGAGGTTTGCCGAGTGTCAAAATAAAAACGCTTCGGCAAAGATGGGGTCTGCCGAGTGTTTTTTTTGACACTCGGCAAAGGAAAAAATATTTTTTCTGGGAAAGAAAGAGAAGAAAAAAAAAAAAAAATCTTTGCCAAGTGCCCAATCTAGACACTCGGCAAAGAAAAAAAAAATATTTTTTCTGGGAAAGAAGGAGAAGAAAAAAATGGCAAAAAACTTAGCCGAGTGCCCAGATCTGGGACATTCGGCAAACGAAAAAAAACTTTTTTTAACCCCCAGCGGACGCGCCCTAGGTCTCCCCGCACGGCCCCTCCCCTTCTCCCCGCGCTGTGTCCGCACACCGCCTCCCCTTCTCTGCGTACGGGCACGCGCCGCCCCCTCCTCCCTCTCGGCCCCGCCCTCCCCTCCTCCCTCTCCCTCGCCTGGCGCGGCCCGCCCTCCCCTCCTCCCTCGCCGATGCGGCCCACCCTCCTCCCTTCCTCTCTCGGCATGGCGGCGCTCCCCCTGCCTCCCCCTGTGCGGCGGCGCACCTCCCTCCCTCCTCCACCGCCTCTACCAGTTCTGGCCCCGGCGCGGGCGGATCCGGCGATGGTGGCGCACGGGGAGGCCGGATACGGCCCCGGCGTGGCCGCCCCCTCCTCTCCCTCTCTTCCCAGCGTGCCGCGCCCTTCCCCCTCCTCTCCCTCCTCTCTCTTCCCTGGCGGCGGATCCCTCGTGGCCGCCCTTCCTCTCTCTTCCCCGGCGGCGGATCCGGCACGGCCGCCCCCTCCTCTCCCTCTCTTCCCCGATGGCGGATCCGGCGATGGTGGCGCACGGGGAGGCCGGATACGGCCCCGGCGCGGCCGCCCCCTCCTCTCCCTCTCTTCCCAGCGCCGGCGCCCCTCCCCCTCCTCTCCTTCCTCTCTCTTCTCGGCCGGCCGGATCCTCGTGGCCGCCCCTCCTCTCTCTTCCCCGGCGGCGGATCCGACACGGCCGCCCCCTCCTCTCCCTCTCTTCCCCGACGGTGGATCCGGCGTGGCCGCCCCCTCCTCTCCCTCTCTTCCCTGGCATGGCGGGTGGTGGCGTGGTTGTGGTGGCTGGTGGTGGCTCATGGCGGCAATCGTGAAGCCGGGGAGCGGAGGTGAGACGCAGGGCAAGGGCGCCGCCGAGGAGACCGACGGCGGCCGTGAAGCCGGGGAGCAGAGGCGAGATGTAGGGCAAGGGCGCCGCCGAGGAGACCGATGCTGTGAAGCCGGGGAGCGAAGGTGAGACGTAGGGCAAGGGCGCCGCCGAGGAGACCGACGGTGGCCATGAAGCCGGGGAGTAGAGGCGAGACACAGGGCAAGGGCGCCGCCGAGGAGACCGACGGTGGCCGTGAAGCTGGGGAGCGGAGGCGAGACGCAGGGCAAGGGCGCCGCCGAGGAGACCGACGGCGGCCGTGAAGCCGGGGAGCGGAGGCGAGACGCAGGGCAAGGGCGCCGCCGAGGAGACCGACGGCGGCCGTGAAGCCGGGGAGCGGAGGCGAGATGCAGGGCAAGGGCGCCGCCGCGGAGACCGACGGCGGCCGTGAAGCCGGGGAGCGGAGGCGAGACGCAGGGCAAGGGCGCCGCCGAGGAGACCGACGGCGGCCGGTGGTGGTTTTTTTTTCGAAAAAATGTTTGTGATGGTTTTTTTTTTTTTCGAAAAAAATATTTGCCTAGTGTATTTTGGGCACTCGGCAAAGTCTTTGCCGAGTGTCCGACAAAAAACACTCGGCAAACTAGCGTTTGCCGATAACCATTTTACCGAGTGTGGTTTGCCGAGTGTAACACTCGGCAAACCATTTTCCGAGTGTTTTTGTGGCTTCACCGAGTGCCCCTGGCACTCGGCAAAGCTCCTGAATCCGGTAGTGGCAGTGATATATCACTGTTGGTTCATGGCTTGAATCGGCATTGGTTTTGTGCTATCACTGTCGGCCTTTGGCTTGAACCGGCAATGGTGTTGTGCATAGTACAAAGCCAACGTCCTCCTCCCTCCTTCCTCCCATGCATCACGAGCACACTCAGCCAAGGAGGCACCTTTCCCCACCTCTCCCTCAATTGTTGCGGCCATTCTTCACCCAAATGCTCAATGAAGGTCTTGGGTTTTCAAGCATGGGCATGATCTTCTTGCTTTAAGGTTAGTAACAAGCATCTATTCCTTTGAATTTGTAGGTTCACAATTGTTTCAATGGCTACATTGTTTGATTCTCATTCTAGTTATTTCTCCATTTTGGAGAGCACTTTTAGTTGGATGTTGAGGAAGGCATTGAAATTGTGTGGTGAGTCCATCTTCCAAAATGTTGGTGTTTATCAACCCATTTTAATTCCTAGCAAATTACATGGTGGTTTTGATGATTGTTAGTATGTGATGCTTCCATTAGTGCTTGTATGGAGTAGAGTAGAGTTTTTTCAATAGGGCTACTACCAATTTCTATTTTGATGAGCAAATCTATGTGGCACCTACCAAACCATTGTTTGGAGCTACAATTGCTGTTCATGATTAAGTCTTCAATTTTTATCTTTTTGTAATTAGTCTCTCCATTTTTATGTGGCATGAAGTAGAATAAATGTTCTTCAAGAGGGGGCTACCGATTTTAGTTTTGATGAGCACATCCATGTGACACTTAGCAACCATGGTTTTGAGCTACAATTGTTAAGGCTACAATTTTTATTTTCCTATAATTAGTCTGTCTCTCAATTTTTATGTGGCATGAAGTGTAGAATAATTGTTCTTCAAAAGGGCGACCAATTTCAATTTTGATGAGCACATCCATGTGACACCTAGCAACCGATTGTTTTGAGCTACAATTGTTGTTCATGTGAAGGCTCCAATTTTTATTTCCCTATAATTACTCTCCCCATGTTTATGTGGCACGAAGTAGAAATATTTTTCTGTGCAGAGATGGATCGGGGGTGGATGTACGGTCTAGCATCTACGGACTTGCGGTACTTGATGGGCATCACACCTTCATCACGGCCGCCATAGCCCAGGATGGGGATGGACAACCTTTATTTTGCCTGTGCAGAGATTGCAATAATCTCAGGAAAATGGGTTAATGTGGACGCTATACAATGTCACTTGATTACCAAGGGTTCATGGGAGACTACACGATATGGAGCAATCATGGGGAGGTTGGTGATGAGAATGCTCCACAAGAAAATGTTGATGATGTGATCATGCATGACGTAGCCTCCCACGAGGCTGTTACTAATGAGGAAATGGGTGTCAACACGCAACCTGTGGCTACCGATAATGATGTGTTTAGGAATACGTTAGCTAACGACATAGAGCTTGACGATGGCCTGTCTTAGCTCCTACATGAGGTACAAGGCAGATTCCTTAGTGCTAGACAGTTGAAAAAGCTAGAGATAATGTGAAAGGATGGCAGAAGACCACTTATATCGGGGCTGTCTAGTGAGCAAACTGGAAGCTGACATTATGCTATTTGAGTTCAAATCTACGCACGAATTAAGCGATAAAGACTTCAATGACTTGTTAGGTGTAGTGAGGAAACTGATCCCAGACCCTAATGAGTTGCCAGAAAAGACATACCTAGCCAAGCAAATATCTGCCCATTTGGCCTCGAGGTTGAAAAAAATCCTTCCAATGATTGCATATTGCATGGTGGAGACAAATAATACATGTATTTGGATGCCTTCCCCATGTGTAAATGTCTACGGTACAAGCAAGGGCCGTCAAATGAGTGTAGCAAGACCAAAGGAGGGCCCATAAAGGCCGTTTGGTATTTCCCAATAGCTCCCCACGTGCATAGGTTGTTTGCTAATACAAATCAGCCGAGCTGTTGTGGTGGTATGGCAAAGAGCATAAGAAAGATACAATGCTGAGGCACCCCACTGATGGGTCGGACTAGAGGACGGTCAATACTATGTTCTATAAAAACATCGGTGGAGAGGTAAAGCACCTTTGGTCCAGAGCACAGATAGGATGGATCCTTTCGACTAGGTTAGAATGAATCATAGCACCTAGTTAGGGGCGCTTTTTATATACAACCATCCACCTTGGCTTTGTATGAAGTGGTCGTACATCCAAATGCCACTATTGATCCAAGGGTCAAAACAACCTAGCTATGACATCGATGTGTTTCTGGAACCATTGGTCGATGAACCACTTGAGATGTGGGAAAATGATGTGAAGGATGTCTAGGACGAGTACAAAAAAGAACATGTTACGATCAGGGCAGTACTTCTCGCTACAATCACCGACCTACCAGGGCGAGGCTACTTATCTAAAGGGAAGAAAAAAGGATATACTGGATGTGTCGAGTGATGAACGAAACTAATGCAGTACGACTACCATGATAGAGTCCATTTATGCAGCAGATCTATCATTTGCACATGCCTATGGCCATTTTGTCCGATCGTGTCAGAGTCTTTACCAGCCAACTGTGGTCTTCTCTATTCAAGCAAGCTGGTGTACAACTCCGGATGAGTCCAGCTTATCACCCATTGTCCGATGGTCAAACTGAGTGGATGAACAAATGTCTAGAGACGTTTCTTCACTGTTACATTCATGCGTGCTCGGCGAAGTGGAGTGACATGCTCCATCTTGCGGAGTTTTGGTACAACTGTTGCCCTCATTCATTTGAAGTTCTCTATGGATTTGTGCCCAACCATTTTGGCGTATCAATGGTTGATGTGTCTCCAGTGGCAGACCTAAACCAATGGTTGAACGAGAGGCAGTTGATGACCGACCTGATTCGGCAGCATTTGCTGTGGACCAAACAACAGATGGAAAAAGCTACTAATCTCCATCGTTCGTATCGTGTTTTCTCTGTTGGTGAGTGGGTCTTTCTCAAATTGCAGCCCTATGTCCAATCCTCTCTGGCTGCGCGTGCGAATCAAAAGTTTGCATTCAAATTTTTTGGCCCCTACCGGATTGTGGAGAAGGTGGGTAAAGTGGCCTATCATTTGGCATTGCCAAATTTGTCTTGTTCCACCCATGTTCCATGTTTCACAATTAAAGAAAGCTACCGGCAAGAATCAGTTAGCATCACCTGCTCTTTCGAATGTCTCGGTTGAGTGGAGCTTTCCTGACTACTATCTTGTTGCCTTTCTTTCCAGATTGTAACATGGCAACAAGCTCCTCCAAACAGCTATAGTTCGACGACGTGGGATGGTAATTGAGCATTCCTAGCCTACTTTTTTTGCGCTACGATGGCTCCTCTCATCGACGATGCCTTCTGCCATGTCTCCTTCTGAGTGCTTGTCGCCATGGACCTTCCTAGCCTGAACTTTAGGCCTAGCCACGTTGTGGAAGCTAACATCTTCCATCGCTATGGTGTCTTGGTTTGTCATGATCCCTCTAGCTCCCTCCCTGAGTTTTTCCTTGTTCTTTCTTTTGGCCGCTGCCAATTCTAGTTGATTGAACTCTCAGCTGCTACTATTCTTCAGTCGGTTGTTGGAGGGGTTTCCTCTGCCTTCCGTCTCCATGCTCTTGGTGATTGTGTTTTCTGTTTCTCTATCTCATTTCTGGCAGTTGGCTTTCATGTTTATAGTCTCAAATCTTTTGAATGCCCCTAGTTTAAGCTTTTCTTTAACCTATGGCATGGTGGGGGTCTGAATTACAAGCATGAGTTCCATCGCTGGAAGGCAGAGGAAGAAGCTCGATGGTCCACTATTCGCTAGTGTCCTTAGGAGTCGTGGCCGATGAAGGCACCGCCGCTGTCTAGTGCAAATAGGATTCTGGTGAGACAGCCTCAGTTTGGCGAACATTCAAACTTCCATTCTACCAACGGTAACCCCCAATCTCGTCGGCCTTCTATTTTTACATGCCTTCAATTTAGTGCGCAATCTGCGGTCCATAGTGGTGCGCAATCATCAGCCCAACGCTTTTTTCCATTAATAGCGCCATGCCTAGCATTTTAGGCAAATATCGATCTGATTCCTTCTTGGGTTCTCACCGTCATGGCTCGGCCCAACAACGAATTTGGGTCCAAAACTCTTTCCCAAATAGATGTAGATTCATTCCTCAATCAACGCGCCTTCCCATTACGCGCCCCGTTAAAGGATTGGCACCTTCCTGTTCTGTCAATAATAGGTCCATATATGACAGTTGTGCCCCAGCCACGACTCTTCGCTTCCTTTGGCATTTACCTCCACCAAATCACCAGTATCTCTCCCCCTCCCCGAATTATTGTCCCTTGCTCTCGCACCTGGTGTCTCTCGGCGTCGGAGTTCATGGACGATGATGACGAGGTTGCGCCGCCACCGTTCGTTGACACCCCATTGTAGCCAGGCGCACTCCTCCACCTGGTGTCTTTCGCTCCTTGTTGGTATTTCTTAACACATACAGAAATAATCCGCAAGCGCACGGAATTACCGTTGTATCATTTCACCCAGAAATATTCAGGGTATCGTATTTTCCACACGGAACGGAAGTACTCTTCTAGCTAATTCGTCCAAGAACAACACAAGGGTAAAGTTGAAAATGGTAGAGATGGATTTCTATGGCTTAGGGTCTAAGGACAGATAAACTCTACTATTACTTGTTTACATCGGGCTTCGGCTTATACTTGGTCTGCCAAGTACCTCCAGCTTCTAGCTCTACGCTGTACCCGAACATGGGGGATTACAAGGGACGGATAGGGCTGTCACCACCTGCCTCTTACCCCTCAACCATGGAGTACGAGGCAAACAAAGGTAGCCTCTAGCCTAGACACCATGTCTACGCTATTGACTACTACTCTAGTGCACCGACAAGGGTTATCCATCTTTATCAGGGCCCTTCTACTAGAGCATCCACCATAGGGATGAACGGTGAACCCACAAACAAATAAGAGTAAAGTTTAACTAATCAAACACTTTACACTATAGAAAACATGAACACTCACTTAGCGGGAGAACCCATTGAATTAAAGATGCTCGTCGAGGTACAAGTTGGGGAGACACCGACAAATCCGGTGCTTCCCCGAGCTCTCCCTCACATCTCTCCCTTACAACTCTACTAACTATCTAGGGCTAAGCCCTTGGAATGAAGCTCAAAGGTGGAGTGCTCTTGCTCTTGTGTGTTGTGTTGTAGAGGGGGGTTACCCCTCTATTTATACATTGAACTAAGGCGGTGTTGAGGCTATTCTTAGCACGAAGTACACACTCCACCATGTTCTGCATGCCCTCATGCCACCGCCTGACAAAGGAGCAGCAGAGAGGTGCTGGTGGGGGGTCGGGTGACCCCACTGTTAGTCGCCCCCTGACCAGGCCCTCTCACCACCGCCTTCGTGTGGTGGGCACTAGAGTGGGCCTTCACCGCTCCTCGGTCGGTACTTTGCCTAGATGCTTTGATTTGATGGGCCTTTTCTATTTATTCCTTTGCATAAATCAACATCAAGAATCTCCTTTTGGTGTATTCTCTCATGTATTTGTGCATATGTCCTACAAAATAATAATCTTTTAAATACATGTGGAACTTGGTTAGTGGTAAATGCATATGTGTTTAAGTTTATTAATTTCTCCCCTTTTCATGTCTTAATTGGCAGTCGATTTGGTCGTTAAGGACCGCCAACACTCCTTTGGTGAGTATGCTTCTCTAGTTCTTGGCATCTCTTCCCCTAAGCCTACTACTCATGTTTTCTAGGAAGAGAAAACCCCAATCGCTATAGTAACCTCTCCTCTCTCGCAGAGCGATATGGCGTTCCGCTTTGTTGATTCGACTCCATTCATGCCTCTAGGCTAAGCGCCGCATGGTTAATGGCTGACTGATGATGCCTAGGGTTGTGATTGGGCATGTTGCTCAACGCAACAATGATGTTGCCATTGCTCTCCTCTAGCCAAAGCTTTAGGGGCCAATCAACTTCATGGCCATTCATAACATTTTGGATGACTTCCTTCATCAGCATGGGGTTGGTTTTCATTCTTTGCAACCATGTACTTTTGGACAAGCCTATGTTAGGTTTAACTATATTTTTTAGCAGGATTTGCTAGTTCAAAACAGCCCCTTTCACTATGGCAATGGCACAATGTCCTTCATTCCATACAACAGGGCTTGGAACAATCACACGACAATGATGACCCATGAAGTTTGGCTTATGATGTTAGGGTTGAATTTGGACCTTTGGACACAACCCTCATTGATAAAGCAGTATCTTCTTTCGGCAGACTAATGATCTAGGAGGAAGATCACTTCTATCAGTCTCGTGCTATTGTGAAGGTCAGAGTCACTAGTCTTGATGAGATCCCTTGGTTCTTTGTTTTTACAGAGGGCACTGGATTTGAGTCTGATAGTTGGATTGTGCAATGTGAGATTCTGCAAGCAACTATGCTAGGTGGGGCTGCTGGGGATGAGGATTTCCCCCTGGTGATGATGATTTTGATCCTTAAGAGTTCCATTTCCATGGCTTTGGGCAACCTGGTCAAGGCCCACCTCCTTCACCTCCTCTTGATGAAAACAATGTTGTCCCTGTGAACCCTGAGAATTTGGAAGCTATGTGATGGAATGTCTGGCCAAATGATGCAGCTAATTAGGATGATGCTAATATGATGTCCCTCTAAATTTGGTCCCCATCCCTACTCAAGATGTCCCTGTTCCTAAAGAGCAACTTGAGGTAGTTGACAAAATTTTACAAGCAGAGAATATAGAGGCCAACCTGCCAGAGCCACCAGTACCTCCAGTTGCTGAGCATGTCCTAGCTATGGATGACCTCACTGACCACTCTAAAGAAGAGCCACAGATGCCTCCATTGATGGATAATTTGGAGGCTGAGATGCCTGCATTTCCTAATATGCAGAACTTGTAGCCACTAGTGGTTGATGAGGTGCCATTAGAAGATCTTATTCCTTTGAGGATTTGGCGCCACAACAGCCTTTGCCTGCATCCCATCATCAATTTGAAAACATCCACCTGGGCTTTGTTGAGACATTCACACCACTTGTGGATCCTAGCCTACACCTTGGCAAAGCTCTCACTGGCCAAAGCTTGGATGACGGCCTATTTGGATCTAAGCTTTAGTAGACTGGCCCAAGCCCAGATGCAGTCAGACTTTGGGCAAAATTCTTCAACTGTGTGGATCAATCTTTGCCAATTGTGACCATACCCACTCAGTGGATGAATTTTTCCACCCTATTGATGATGAAGCAGTCCTCCTTTGATTGGGCTATAGGTTTTCTACAATCTCCTGCTTGGCAGACTATTATTCAGTCTTCCCCTGGTACAGTTGATGATAGTAGTTAATGTCAATCATAAACCATCAATATACCCTACATAAATGATTAAAATGGATCATCAACATATGTATAGTGTTTAAAACTAATGAGTTCCACAAGTTGTGGTGATTTCATGACTATAGGAGGATTTAATGAGAAAACCATCAGGGTGGACCTATTCGTTAGAGAAAATTACGTTATTCCGCGATGAAACTAACTTGGGAAGACTCTAGAACAATCCAGAAGACAACTCACCGAGACCCATGCCTAGATGTTAGAGTGTGGGGCCGACCAGCCCCACTTGTAGGCCGACCAGCCTATGGGGCCCACCTGGCAGCCTCTCCTTCGTATGTCAGGTGTCTACCGCCTTAAAGATCAAATCTACACCGTTGCTCAAGGTCGGTTCGATTTGAGGGTCTAGATTTGACGTTGCCTTGGATTCATTGGCCCACAGGACCCTTGGTTCCCCCTATACATACCCCCTATACCTCCTCCAATAGAGCATCCTAAAATCCTGAACCCTAGTTCATACCCTCATCATCAGGATCAGAGCTAGCAATCAAGAGAATATTAGTCCTCCAAGTTAGGATCTAGTCTTTGTAAATAGAAATAGTGAGATAGAGAGTAAGGGAAGAGTTTGGAGGAAGTGCCAGCCTATCGGTGCTCTCTCTATGGCTTGTACCTTGGAGGAATCAAGTTCTATTTGAGCTTGCTTCTGAGATTTCTCTAGTAATCAACTTCTAATTCAAGTAAGTATCTTGTTTATATTGGTCATCAGGTTTGTGACTCTTTTTGAGTAATTTAATCCTTGTTGCTCTTGGGTTAGAGAAGTATTCATAGTGTAAGCATGGTTCTTAGACTCAGTTACTTGTGGATGTACCCTACATTCCAGATCGATGGTAGATCACAAGGGTGACTATAAAGCCTTGTTGAGTCCTTTATAGACCATCTCCCATTTGTAGGCTGAGCAGGACCTGATTACTATTGGAAAACATACTCTGCTTGTGTTTTCCTTAGTAATGTCCCCAGTTGAATAGTAGAAGACATAACTTACCCAAGATAGAACTAGAAGACCCTAGTGATCTCCTCTACGCTCCTATTTATCCCAAGCATTGTTTCTACTCCAGGTTAAGTTAGACTTAGTTAATTTCACACACGTTTCCTTGAGTTTGATATTCTAGAGTACTTTTCGATGAAGTGCTACATCGGTATCCGTGGGCTTGCGGATTAATCTGTGTGCATCTAAAATATACCAACAAGGATTTCTAGCACTGTTGCTGGGGAAACGATTGCTGACTTAACTTCGAACCTAGCTTAACCTTGTATCTTTTATTCTTTTCTTTTACAATGGAATCCATTCCTATCCATCAATATGCTGCACCTACGAGCGCACGCCTAGAGCCACCAAAATCTTCAAAGCCTATCCTAGCACCTGGCTATGAGCTATGCCCGTATTTAATTAACATGGTCCGGGAACAATTCTTTTTGGGAGAAGGTGATGAAAATCCGTTCTTCCACCTACGTGAGTTTGAGCACACATGTGCATGCTTGCACATTGCTGGCATGTTAGATGAAACCTTGCAATGGAAGCTTTTTCCATTCTCTTTGACGGGAAGAGCTAAACAATGGTGCAATCAAATCATAGGAAGTAGACAAGGAGATTGGGAAGCTTTATGTTCTAGCTTTTGCTTGAATTTCTTTTCCATCTCTAGAGTAGTCAGCCTTCGTTTAGAGGTTCTATCTTTTAAACAAAAAGAAAAAGAATCTCTTGGCACATCATGGGAACACTTTAAAGATCTTATTAATACTGGCCCTGACCTCTCCATTCAAGACCCCATTCTTCTTCAACATTTTTTATATGTGTCTTAATAGGGAAACCTTGAAGTTTCTTGACATAGCTCTAGGAGGTTCGTTCTTGCATGTCTCCACCAATTTAGGGAGAAGCATTCTTGATAAAGTTTTAGAGAACTCCCCATTACCTAAAGAAGTGGAAGAGATGCTACTAGAGGCAGAATCCTAGATAGCTGAACTAGAATCTTTGCCTAACCCATCACGAACTTCAACTGTCCCAAATCCCGAACCACCAAAAAAGGAGGAAACTCCAATTTTAGATTTATGCTTGAATTTGAGGATGAACTTTTTGCCGAATATGGAAACACCTCAAATTATCATACTATGAGGAAACCCCAGAAGCCTCGAAAGTCATCATCCCATGAAGAAATCTTTCATCCTTCTGAGGAAGCTTTCCTTAAAAAGACTATGAAAGAACTAGTGTCTATTATAAGCAATGAATGGTTAGAAGAATCGGAGCTTTCCTTTGATGTGATTCTTCTAGACTCACCTTCTATTTCCATTCACTACCAAATTAACAAAGCTCCTTTTGATGGGTGTTAATATCATGTCTGCATCTTTTGCTCATGATTTATTAAAAGACATGCCATTAACCCCAACAACAAAGTTGTTGAAAAGTCTTTCAGGACACATTCTCCCAAGTCTGGGGATACTTTATGTCCTCCCTATCTAGGTAAAAGGAATCATTGTTCATTTGAGCTTTTATATCTTTGATATCATGGAGTTCGACCTGTTGGTAGGACAACCAATTGAAAGCCTTATTCAAGGACAAACAGGGAATTTAAAAATAAGCCTCGGGAAAATCTTTAAACTTTCTTTACCTATCACTCGTCCTCTAAATATTGAGACTGAGCCGAGTCCCGAGCAAGACCCAATGGAAGAGGTTAAGGTTGCATCTCTTGACTATTTGATCGAACCCAACCTTGAAGATGATGCCCAGTTCTTCATCAAAGAGGAAGACAAAAATCTCGTACAGCCTGAACCCTTAGATGAATTGAAGGAGCCACCTAAGCCCTCCATTGAGCTTAAACCCCTGCCTTTTGGTCTTAAATGTGCTTTTCTCAATAATGATCAAGATTCTCCTGTGATCATAAGTGATAAACTTTCTCAGGAAGAAACCCTCTGCTTGCTCACTGTCTTAGAAAAGCATCGCTTTGCTTTTGGCTACTCACTCCAAGATCTGAAGGGAATTAGCCCTGCTCTTTGCACACATTGTATCCCTACAGACCTAGATTCTATACCTTCTAGGGAGCCACAACATAGGCTTAACAATGCAATGAGAGAGGTTGTTAAGAAAGACATTTTGAAACTCTTGCACGCCGGGATCATCTATCCTGTCACAAATAGTGAGTGGGTCAGCCCTGTGCAAGTTGTGCCTAAAAAGGGAGGCATGACTAAAAATGAAAAGAATGAATTAATCCCACAAAGAACCATCATGGGATGGTGGATGTGCATAGACTACCAAAACTTAGCAAGGCAATAAAGAAAAATCATTTTTCGTTGCCCTTCATTGATGAAATGTTGGAATGACTGGCAAATCACTCTTTGTTCTGTTTCCTTGATGGGTATTCAGGTTACCATCAAATACCGATCCATCCTGATGACCAAAGAAAAACCACTTTTATATGTCCATATGGAACTTATGCTTACCGTACAATGTCTTTTAGACTATGTAATGCTCTAGCTTCTTTATAGAGATGCATGATGTCTATATTTTCTGATACGATTGAGAAATCATGGAAGTTTTCATGGATGATTTTTCTGTTTATGGAAAAACTTTTGATGATTGTCTTGAAAATTTAGACAAGGTTTTGCAAAGATGTGAAGAAAAGCACATAGTCCTTAATTGGAAAAATATCATTTCATGGTTAGAGAAGGCATAGTTCTTGGACACTTGGTGTCTGAATGTGGAATTTAGGTAGATAAAGTTAAAATATAAGTAATTGAACAATTACCACCTCCCATAAATATCAGAGGGATCCGTAGTTTTCTTGGCCATGCAGGGTTTTACCGCTGCTTTTATTAAAGATTTTTTCACATATTACTAGACCACTTACAAATCTTTTGGCCAAGGATGTTCCCTTTGAAATTGATGATGCATGCTTAAAATATTTTGAAATTCTTAAGAAAGCACTCATTGCTGCACCAATCATTCAATCCTCTGATTGGTCTTTACCTTTTGAAATTATGTGTGATGCAAGTGATTATGCTGGGGGGTAGTTTTGGGACAAACAAAAGATAAGAAGCATCATGCAATCACTTATGCTAGCAAAACTCAGACAGGACCTCAACTTAATTATGCAACAACTAAAAAAGAACTCCTAGCTGTTGTTTTTGCTATTGTTGACGGTAGTTAACACCTGAATATGATCACCAACATAGGTTTAGGGGGTTAAACTGACAAACTCCACAAGTTTTGGTGAATCTATGTTTTCAGCAGGGTTTATCTAGAAAACTGTTAAGGTATACCCAAACGTTAGAATTAATCATGCTTATCTGCGACGAGAACAAGTCTAGAAGACTCTGGAAGGCATCATAAGGGATCCCACCGAAGTTGACTGCGGGAGGATGATCTGGCCCCACCTGTAGGCCGCTGGCCCCCTAGGCCCACATGGCAGCCCCTCCTTGCGATGTCAGTTCTCTATCGCCTTAAGGATTGCATCTACGCCGTTGCTTTAAGTTGGTTTGATCCGAGGGCTCTGGATTGATGGTTCCCCCTATATATCAGCCCCTACCACCCCCAAGAGATCATAACCTGGATCATTCATCAAGAGATCAAACCCTGATAAGAAGAGAAGAACCTTAGAGCTCCACATATTTAGGGCATAGCTAGTTAAGTTAGATTTAGAGGGAGGCAAGCTTCGCTTGGATTTCTGATCTTGTTAGGAGTGGAGCTTGGTATAGCCCTTGTATCCTCTCTTGTATCTTTTATATTTTATTTGTTAGCTACATTTGTGATGACATTGCTCTTAATATTATTCATATTCCTAGTTATCATGTTCATCGTCTACTTTGATTATATGCTTAGTATAGCTAGATTGTCTTTATTTTCAAGCATAAGTTCATATAGCGCTTGTTCTAATGTACACGGGGTGAGTGGTCGACAATGTGTAAGCGTGGTGCTTATATGTTGTTTACCTATGGATGCACCCTATATTCTAGGCCATGTGGTAGATCACGAGTGTGACACTCTCGTTGAGTCCTTTGTAGTCCACTCCCCAAATATAGGTCAAGTAGGATCTAGTTACAAAGGAAGTCAAGCTCTGTTCTTGATCTTCTTTAGTAATATCCCTTATGTGTAGATATGAAGTTGATCTTAGCCATGATTATTAAGTATAATTGCACTAATCATAGCATGCTTTGACTTGTAATTAAGAATGACTTAGGAAGTATTTCTCTATTATCTACTTAACCATGCTAGTGCCATCTAAGGAATACTCTAAGTGTTCATTACCATTTATCATTTATCATTCATATTACATTCATCTCTTGATTTACTCCTGTTGTGAGTAGAAGATTAGTTATGGTTTCTCTCTCCTTCATACATATAAGTTATCAATATATTCCCTTTTGCTCGTCCTTCACTGAGGTAAAAATATAAATAACGATACCTAGAATACTCCTGGGTGAAATGCTACAATGGTATATTATCTATGCGCTTGCAGACTCATTCATTTATATATTCCTTCTAAGATACAAGTGTCATATTAATAAATACCGATAAACACTTCTGGCATCATTACTGGGGAAACTTATTAGTGATGTTAAGAAGTGTCAACAGCTATAGACAAATTTAGATCTTACTTAGTAGGAGCTAAGGTGATTGTTTACACTGATCATGCTGCTTTGAAATACCTGATCACTAAGAAACATGCTAAACCTCAACTTATAAGATGAATTTTGTTACTCCAATAATTTGACTTAGAAATAAAAGATAAAAAGGGAGTAGAAAATTCTATTGCCAATCATTTGTCTACAATACAATTTTAGAATCCATAGGAATTACCCATAAATGATTCTCTGAGGGACGACATGCTCTTCAAGGTCACGAGATCTGACCCCTGGTAGGCAAATATTGTCAATTTTATGGTTGCAGGTTATGTACCACCAGGGGAGAACAAAAGGGATGAGCCATACCTCTATAGAGTCTATTCTTACAGCCGACTCAGGAGATGTATATCGGTGGAAGAAGGCATCAAGATCTTGGAACGATGCCACTCATCACCATATGGAGGGCATTAGGGTGCATTCTGCACTCATGCAAGGATCTGGCATAGTGGATTTCTGGCCAACCATGTATGAAGACAAGAAGGACTTTATCTAGAGGTGTCGTTCATGTAAGAGGCATGTGAACATCAATTCAAGAGATGCCATGCCACTCACCAACAACCTCCAGATCGAACTCTTCGATGTCTAGGGTATCGACTACATGGGACCATTTCCAAAGTCAAAGAATTGTGAGTACATCTTGGTGGTAGTCAACTATGTTTCCAAGTGGGTTGAAGCCATGCCATGTAGAGCTACTGATGCCAAGAGCTCCAAGAGGATGTTTGAAGAAACAATATTTCCACGCTTCGGTGTTCCAAGAATGGTGATAAGTGATGGAGGCACTCACTTCATTGACAAGAACTTTTGCAAGTACCTATCAAGACATGGGATCCATCACAACATCGCTACTCCATATCACCCTCAAACAAGTGTCCAAGTAGAAACATAGAACAAACAAATCAAGAACATTCTGCAAAAGACGGTCAACGAGATGAGGACTGCATGGAAGGATAGACTACCCAATGTTTTGTGGGCCTACCGAATGGCCTATAAAACACCCCTTTAGAACGTTTACGCAAACTTTGATAAAGTTTGTAGTACGAACTTTGTAGGCGACGATGAAATGCATGCGGTCGAAGATGAGGTTCGCTGGCTTTATGTCAAGAAGCTTGAAATTTGAATTCGACACAAAACCGTCGAGGTTTATTCATTTCGCGTTAAGTCTGTAATTGGGTCGACGAAGCCATGTTTGGCAATTCTTGTAGAGCGATCGGCTTAGGAAGTGGCGAGATGTCATGGCTTAGGTCGATAGCCCTACATACCCTCTTGCGTATAGAAGAATTGGTTTGGCGTTTGTACCATCGGGTAGGATTTTGCAACAGCTTTAAAAAGCGTGCATGTCACATAGTTCAACCAAAGCCGGCGCTGGTCGCGGTCACCGCCTCTGCCTGGCACCGCTACTGGCCGCCAGCGAGCACTGCCGAGCGGGCCGCGTCTCTACTACTGCGCTTGTGCGAGCATGCCACGCTGCTGGTCGCTGCAGACTGGCAGCCCCTGCCATCGCTTGCTCGGCGCTTGCTTGCATATTACATTGGCATGGCGTCGCGAACGTT
Organism: Miscanthus lutarioriparius; assembly: GCA_904845875.1. Taxonomy (NCBI): domain Eukaryota; kingdom Viridiplantae; phylum Streptophyta; class Magnoliopsida; order Poales; family Poaceae; genus Miscanthus; species Miscanthus lutarioriparius. The sequence continues at coordinate 78,304,573 of CAJGYO010000012.1, read as the reverse complement.
CCCAAACCGGCCGCCGTAGCACCTACGCGCGTACACCCACGCGTTGGCCCAGCACTGCCGGCTTGGGTCCCCTGCTGTCGTGCACTGGCACATGGCACGCGCGCGTGCTGGGCCCGACCATGCCTGGCGGCTCTACTCCTCCATCAGTGCGTCCGCCGTGGCTGCTGCTCGCGTCGCGTCGCGTTGCTCACATTGCGTGCCGTCCGGCACTGCCATCCTGGTACTGCTCCCGTTGACATCAGCTATGCACACGCGTGGGCTTGTCCGGCTTGTCGCGTTCGCACGCTTGCGCTCAAGGCCACGCCAAAGGCACCAGTCACTTCGCCTGCAAGGTCGTCAGCCGGCCGAGCCATGCCAAAACTGAATCGATGCGCTGCCCCTTTTCTGTGTATCATGCACGTCTGGTGGTTGAGTAGAAGGACAGCATCGTGCCAAACCAGTCACTGTGGTGGTGGAACAAGGGAGGGTGCCAATTTAAAATTCTACCGTTGCCAGTCGCCATAAGTCCTTAGGAGTTGCCACTGCAATTGGTCTCAACCACTCCACCGTTTTCCAATTAACCGTGCCCACTACGAGCCCGAATAGTTACCGTGTGAGTGAAGCTGTCCCGGCTTTCGTTCGGCCTTCAGCGAGGTGAGGCGGGGCATTTCCCTCGCGGCGGTCCGCCATGGCCGCCAGAGCAAGCGCACGGCTAGAGCATCGTGGGGTGCTTCACCGTTTCATTTAGGCTGTTCCTTAAGTAATAGTTGACTTGGTTATCGCTATCATGCAGAGGTTTCGTCGGCGGAGCAACGGGTCATCGGACAAGCCGTCGCTGTGCTCGCCGGGAATCAGAGTCACCCTATGTTTTTGGCTGACATCTTGCCGAGCCTCGTGCCTTGACCCAGTCCATCCGTCACACTGCTGGTGAGGTCCTCTTACGCCTAGAGTAGCTGGTTGACTCGATTAGGGCAGAAGTTCGCCAGAGCGCGTGGCCATCCTCGGCCGACGTAGGTAGATGCTATTTTCATTTCCGACGTGTTTGAAGGTAGTAGAAAACCAATTAGGACTTCTACATTGTTCAACGCAGCCTACAGGTGGTCATCGAGTAGTATTTGAGGAGTTCGAATAGGTGGTTTCACCGGCGTCGGGCTGTCGTGGCCAGACACTGCCGCGGCACGTGGCCACGCCTACGTGGTGCGCCATTCTAGGCGTGTGTTACCTCAATCCATTTCACGTGGCACGAGGAAGCTCGTGGGGATGTAGGTGTGTGCCGTAGTGGTCGGTGCTCGCCGGCGATTGGCTGGTGAGGTCACGGCTCTATTAAGTCTGGCCAGGGGCGTCGCGGCGTGAATTTGAAGTAAACCAAGGGGCTAAATGCTAGAGTTAGTGAGAGGAGGGAATAGTGGAATGGATTTTGCATAATGTGGCACGTGCGCGGGTCTTCTCCCCCGTGGGCCGCTGGCGCGCCTAGGCTGTGCCTAGCTGGGCCACGTCGGTGGCTGTGCGCGCGCGCAGGCGGGAAGTCGGGTTGGGCCGAGGCGGCGCTAGCGTGGGCCGCGAAATCGAAAGCAGTTTCATGTTTTCCAGTGAATTTGTTATTGCTTATGCAATTTAATTTTCAAGCTAAACTTTGATAATTTGTAGTAAATTGTGTAGTGGTCCAAAAATAGTAAAACCAATTTTGTTAGGTTTGCAAAATTACCATCTACTTGTTAGTACAGTTAGATTACAGTTAGCTGTGACGATGGTAGTTTCATAAATTCAAACTAAAGAGCTTAGTATTATGTAGATTAATATTTGTAGGAATTTTTGTGGTAAATTGGTGATAGTTATAGCTATAAAAATTTTACAGTAATCTCACTAGATTATTATGTACTTGCTGTAAATTTTGTAGCCCTAGAGTAGGATGCTAAATAGAGTATCTATTACCCTTACTTTATCGTATATAGCATAAATCAGCATTAGGAGTAAGAATACATATAGTTGCTATATTAATAATGAATGTCATATTTCAAACTTGTTATTGGTAACAATAGATAGCTTAGCACCGTGGTCGGTAGCACTAGCTTAGTAATTAAATCGATGTACTTTTATTTTAAGAGTTGCTGTTGTTATATTAGTAAGCATGGCATCATCATTTCATGCATGTAGATCACGAGCTGGTAGACTTCGTGCCCGTCGATGAGCCGGAGTACGACGAGGTGATTGAGGAGTATGAGGAGGAGATCCTCGTGCAGGAGGGAGCCCCGACGCCTGTTGGTGCTGACCTTACTGACCCGTCACCTGCCCAAGGCAAGCCCCAGTGCATAACCCCTATTTTTAATGATCACTGAATATATATGATGTGCATTTATGTTACAGGAATTTTATGGAACTACATGCATAAATATATCTACCTATGAGTCCCACTAGTACAGGTCGAGTAGCTGCTATGCTCAGGATCTCGGTAGTGTGGGTAACCTGCCGTTACTCACAAGTAGGTGACAAATATGAACACTCATGATAAAATGATGTAAAGGTAAATGGTGACCGGGCATGGATATGGTTTGGGTATTGGTGGGTGTAAGGGGTTGTGTCCTGCGGCCAACAGGGCATAGATCGGTTACACTTTTTCCCTATCTGTGTCGATTAAGGACCGGTTGTTGCATATGGCTCTAGGCAAGTCATAGATCTATTGTCCCGAGCACATACTTGGGTATGGGCGCAGGGAAGACTTGTTGCTCACTTGTCGTGGATCTGGCTCTTTCTGGGCCGACTGATTGGAGGCGGAGATGGTGGAGGTCCTTGCACCACACTGAGTCCGGGACTTAGGAGTGGGGGCTTGGAGTCCATGTTTGGACGGGGACCTGGACACCTAGGACAAGAGAGTGATGGGTTGGTCCTGCTTGTGCCTAGGGTACAAGTGGGGCGTGTGTCTTCGGGGCACCCAGCTGGGCACATTGATTCGCGAATCACCGGGAAATCCGGTACGGCTTGTCTGTGGTTTAGCACTGTAGTAAAAACTAAAAGTTGAAAGGAGAAGAAATGTAAATGATTACTCAACTCTTGCTTGAAAGTAGAACAAGTGCTTATATAGACTGGCTAGATGATAACTTAATACGGCTGATAATAATACATAAATAAGGACTCACAATTAGTATTGCGTTTTGCCTAAAGAAAACCAGCAAGCCATAAAGCTTATCATGTTCCTTGGAGTCGGGAAATTATTCCCACTAGTCGGATAAGTCTTGCGAGTACATTGTGTACTTAGGGTTTATTTACCCCTGTTGCAGGTCACACTTGAGGAGTACTTTGTGTGGAGGATTCTTCTGGTGGGCTCAGACAGATCCTCGTTCTTATCGCTAGATGTTTATTTTAAATTCTGCTGTTTATCATTCCGCACTCTGACATTTGGTAATGTAATAATATAATTTCTGATGTATGAAATGGATCTGTATTGTAACTCATTCGCATTATTGGATCCTTAGGAAAAATGTGGATTTTTCGGGTTCTCCCTTGGGGTGTGCCCGACGGATACCGCTCGCTGTAGCCGCTTTCGGGGTGTTTAGTGTCTGGTGGAAGACGAGCACTTCCGTAAGCGTGTTATTTCGAGCGGTTCTGCCACAGTTGGTACCAGAGCCAATAATTATTATGAGTTTCATCACTCTTTTTCAAAACTTAAAAATTTGACCAACAAAAGCTTTGTGAAAAGTAGGATGCGATTACATTATGTAAATAAGTATAAGCCCTAGCAATATGGTCTATCTAGGATAGTGGCACTGGTCTTATCTAATTAGTTTTCTATAGGTACACTAACTTACGTCGCGTAAGAAATCGCTTAGTATACGGAAAGTGAGTGTGCGATGTGCCAAAAATTGTACGAGTGCCGCTATATTTCGGCTTGAGGGAACGTATAGGCCGAAGCATGCATCATGATAATAGCATCTTACTTAAACTAAAATCCCCCTACACGTATAATTGAATTAGTAAAGTGATAGGGCTAACTAAAGGAATGCTTTAATAAATGTGTTTTCATTTCTCTAATCCCTTGTTTCTGATCGGTAAGGTTGTTCTAAATGGATGGTTCCTATCTCTTACAGATGAATCTAAGGTCTGGACATGGGAGCACCAGTTCTAGGGTGGCTCATGGTCTTGGCAAAGGCCAGGGTGAGAGTGGCCGGACCATTGAGCACGGTAGTGGGGGGGTCAGGAGGTTCCACCTCTGGCTCCTCATCCTTTCCCGCCACCGCCACTGCCACTGCCAATGACTTATGCTAAGATGATGGCGGAGCTATTGGCTGCGCGCTGAGAGTCAGCCCGTGCCATGGAGATAATGGCACAAGCTGCTGTGGGCTTCACCCACAGAGGCCACGGGGGCAATGGTGGGAATGGGGGTGGTGCCCGCCGTCCTGAGGGACCCTCCTCTTATCAAGACTTCCTCAAGACCCACCTGCCCACATTGACATCGTCAGATGAGCCCCTAGATGCAGAGCACTGGCTTCATATCCTGGAGCAGAAGTTTCTATTGCTCGATGTGGCCGATGAGCAGAAAGTGTGCTTTGCAGCGCATCAGTTGTTGGGGTCTGCAAGTGCATGGTGGGATACCTTCCATGCCATGCAGCAGCCGGATCATCCGGCAACCTGGCAGGAGTTCACCACTACATTTCGAGAGTTCTATATTCCTACTGGTGTCATCAACCGGAAGGTGACTGAGTTCCTAGGAGCTGCGACAGGGGAGTATGATAGTGATGGACTATGTGAATAAGTTCAATCACTTGGTCCAGTATGCTGGCATTCATGTGGACACTGAAGACAAGAAGAAGGATCGCTTCTTTCATGGTCTCTCTTCCATCCTTCAGGAGAAGCTGTACACGGTGAACTATCAGACCTTTGGGGCACTGATGAACGCCGCCATTGCCATGGAGGGTTTTTAGCGGGAGTCTCAGGCAGAGTGGAAGAGGAAGCGGGTGGCCATAGGGTCTTCTAGCCACCCTCATATTCAAAAGATACAGGTTGTCCGGTGGGGGCCCTATCAATCATCAGGTAGGCCTTCATTTCGGTAGCCCCAGCAGATTTCTCAAACCTCCTCCACACAATACCATGCACCCCCGCAGTAGGTGCAGCCAAAGCAGTCTCAAGGACAGCAGGTCCCACCTCGTTAGGGATTTGGGAATAAGCCCGGTGCTTGCTTCAAGTGTGGCAAAGATGGCCACTATGCCCGGGAGTGTCCCTAGAACCAGCCAGCTCAGTCCGCTCAACCATCAGCGAACTCTAGGCTGGTCAAGAGGACCATAATCAAGAAGAAAGTGCCTAGCAGATCTAGTCAGGTGCATTTCACAGATGTTGAGCAGATTTTGCAGCAGGAACCGGTGATGGCTGGTATGTTTACCATCGACTCCCATCCAACTTATGTGTTGTTCGATTATGGTGCATCACATTCCTTTATGAGCATGGGGTTTGTAGAGCGGCACAACTTACCACTTATGGCTATACCATATGCCTATAAGATCCATACTGCGAGTTCGCAAATGTTCATCAATACCCGGATGGATACAGTAAGCTTGGTATTAGCCACCCACACTTACTGCCTACAGTTCATGGTAATGCCGGGGCAAGGCATTGACGCTATTCTTGGAATGAACTGGTTGCGGGTGTATGGGGTAGTCTTGGATATGAAGAGGAGAAGTGTGGATAGGATGTCTCTTATTGTACCCTGAGATCTAGTCTTACCTGTTGCTGCTCATGCTGAAGCCTCTCCTAATCTTACCTCCATTCCGGTAGTATGTGAGTTCCCGAATGTTTTCCCTGAAGATCTTCCTGGGTTGCCACCGGACAGAGAAGTAGAATTCTCCATTGAGCTAGTGTCGGTGTTTCGTACAAGCACCGGCAAGTGAATTTATAGTAATGCGCGTTAGGCTCGGATGGTGCGCTAAAGGACACAGGATTTATACTGGTTCGGGCGAAACGTCCCTACGTCCAGTTTGTTGCTGCTTGTGTTATTAGCACCGTAACGATCTGTAGTAATGGATACAAACTGCCGAGAGAGGGACTGGTCCCAAGTCTCTGATCGAAGGATTGAAAGGTGGTCAAGAGCTTCGTCGCTGCTTGAATGTGTGTGAGTGCGTTCTATTGTTTTGTCCTCCTCCTTCTTTCGTCCCCCTTGATGGAAGAAGCGCATCCCCTTTTATAGACGAAGGGGCCGGCTTTACAAGGGTAAGGGCTCCAGGACGCGTACTCTATTTAGTCTTGTGGCTCACGTCTACCTGGTCAGGTCCTCCACTCTGATGAGTGCGAAGGAAGATAAGTGTTTACAATGTTGTCGATGTCTCTGCAGGATGTCAGGTTAGTCACAGGATGCTGCCCTGCGCAGGGTATGGGCTGTAGTACAGTGGTTTTGACTTATGAGCCTCCCCCAGCCTTGCTCCGCACGCCTTCTGGTTCTCATGAGTCCTCGTTGGGAGAAGGCGGGGTCGGGGTCCGGTGTAACGCCGTGGTCAAGGCCTTCTGACTGGGAGGACCTGAGGGGTCGGGAAGCGGGCGCCGCTCCCTCGGGTCCACCGTGTGGTGACGGAATACCCATCATTCGTGGAGATAGCAAATCCTTTCCTGGATCGTAGCGGTTGTCGTATATCTTCGTCGGGTTCCGTGTCCTAGAGCTGAAGGCGGCGCCTACAACTCTACAGGGTGAGGTGCACGCACCTGTAATACCTTTTGGGCTCTGCGGCGCCCGGAAGGGTCTAAAGCTTTAGTCCTATCGTTCCTGGCAGGTCCTTTTCTGCCAGTATGCGCAGGTATGGTCGTTGGAGCCATGGTTGACCCGAACGTCTTGTCTCGTCTGTACCCATCATTATGAGGGATAGATATCGATCGTATGCGAGGCTGCGTTCGGGCCGTCGGGTGGGTCGACCCCGCCCCTCCGGGGTCAGGCGAGACGGGTTCGTCCCTCGGCCCTCGGGCGAGACCGAGCCCGCCCTCAAGGCGTCGGGCGAGGCGGAGTTTATCCTCGGCCTCGGGCGAGACCGAGTCCGCCCTATAGGCGTCAGGCGCGAGACGGAGATTAGCCTTGAGCTTTTGGGGCGAGGCGGGGTTATCCTACCAAGGCGTCGGGTGGTGACCCGCCCCTCCCGGGTCAAGGCGAGACGGAATTCATCCTCACCCTCGGGCGAGACCGAGCCCGCCCTCAAGGCGTCGGGCGGGCGAACCGAACTCCCCGTCACTCGAACAAGGGATGACACGGAGCCCTTATGCATCTAGAAGTTTTTTCACGTTCGGTGGTCATCGGTTCCACCTTCTGGGGTACCCTGGTATTAGGTCCCCGATAGTAGCCCCTGAGACTCCAGGTGATTCGGGTAGAACCGCTTTGGAGGGTGTTTTTCTCGAGTGGGTCGTGGCGTCCCGTTCTTCGGGACCGATTCGGGGCGTCCTCACTGGTGCTTCGCCCTTGGTGGCGGATTGTTCAGAGATTCCTTCTTAGTTAGGCCGGCGGCGAGTTGCCGGCCCTAGGTGGGCCAAAGAGAAAAGAAACGGGCCTTTGTGGCTTGTGCTTCCAGTGGGTGGAGAGTCCGGATTCGCTTGGGAAGGCGAACCGTCCACCGAGATTTTTGGGATGAGAGGATAGGGATCTGGCGCGTGTCCCGCGACGTGACGCGGTGGCGTCGCGTGGCGGACTGAGATCGAGGCGGGCGGTTGCCCTTCTCGCGTCGTCGCCCCTATAAAACCGCGGGGTTCGCCCCGTGGTCCCGTGTTTCACTCCCCTTCCTTTGTGTTCTCAAACATCCGCCGCCAATCTTCCCACCTCTTGCGCCCGATCGCCACCGTCGTCGACCGGCCTGCGTTTGTGTTTGACCATTGCGTTAAGCTCGCTTCGCCCCCCCCCCTCGCTTCAATGGAGTTGTGGGGCGATCAAGCATCACTTCCGGCGTCTGGAGGGCCTCGTCCGCCGTGGCCTTCTCCGCCCACTATCCGCCGTCCCAGAGTGGTTGCTCCCCCGGACGAGGGTGAGCCAAGCCGCCTAAAGGGTACGTCGTCTCCTTTGCCATCTTCCATGAGCGGGATTCGGGGTACCCGCGCGCCATTTCTTCGGGGTTATTAGATTTCTATGAGGTAGAGCTGCAAGATCTCACTCCCAATGGGATTCACATATGGCGGCGTTCGTTGCCTGTGCGAGGTTTTCTGAGGATCGATCCCGTTTTGATCTGTGGCGTGTATTTCTTTAGCGTTAGTCCGTCGAAGAGGAAGATTGGGGGAAAGAAGTGGGCGCGCCGATGGGGTGTGCCAAGATCCACCGCGCCATACCCGATCGAAGGGTTACCCGTACATGCGTCGGCTACATCCAACAAGGGATGGCATTCGTAGTGGTTTTATGTTAGGGATGATGTGAGTGCCACCCTACCAAGTACACCGGGCGTCTTATTGTGGATGCCCGGCGTGCGTGGTAAGTGGGCGTCGGACTAAAGACAAGAAGCACATCTCCGACCTTCTCTCCGCCTCCATGCCACGAAGGGTCGGGGTGTAAAGGGGTCGGGGATTATCGGTGCCTACCACGCGAGGAGGGTGGCGCCACTGATGGCGCGTGTGCTTCCCCTGCATCGGATGACGCCAGGGATGTCGTTTGAGGGGACGGTGCTCGTTGACGAGGCGCTCCCTTATTCGGAAGTGGCGCAGCATGTCAAGGAGGCGACGGAGCCGACGAAGGATTCCGCCGGCAGGGTCCCTCGACATCGTGTATCCGGTGCGGGCATCCTCCAATGCGGGCCGGAGCACGGGTTCTTCGAATTAAATAAGCCCTCTTCTCCCGCATTCTTTTCTTTCTCCTGAATCTCCCTCTTTTAACACTTGCTTCTGTAATGTTGGGGCTAGCCGAGGAGGCTAGTCTTCAAGGATAGCCCAGCCCCGCTGCCGAAGGACAAGGTTGTGGCGGCGGCGAATCGACTCACGGCCGAGCGGGACAAGAAGGCAAAGGAGGAGATGAAGAAGGCGAAACGACTGAAGCAGGAGGCACGGGATCGGGGAGAGGACGTGAGTAGTGAGGATGATGATGATGATGATGATGATGACGATGACGAGGGTAGCCGTCGGCGTGGATTGGGGCGTCTGGAGGGGCGAGGACACGCCGACGAGTGGCCACCCATCCGTCGAGGGCCCTTCCTTTCCACGCGGAGGGAAGTGGATCGATGAGGTCAGTGGAGGCCGGCGAGTCCGCCTCTTCGCACGGCGTGTCGGCCGAGGACCGGTGGATGGGGAAGGGTGAACCTGTCGCTGCCATCCCCGAGGCGACGATGAAGGGGAGCAGCTCGGTGCTGCACCCGTGAGACGATGGAGGGGACGGCTCGGTGCCGCGCCCGACGAGACGATGGAGAGGCGACTCCGGGGCCGCGCCCGACGAGATGGACCCCCCTGCCCCGGAGCAGGGGGTAGGCATGAAACGGTCCCGCCCAGATGAGCCAGGGCAGGGGTCTGGGGATCCATCCCCAAAACGCTTCCGCCGGCCGAGGACGTCAACGTAAGCTGTTGATTCCTCTATTTTCATCCTATTTCCTTTTTATTTTGACTTAACGGTTATTACCTTTACGCGTTCTTGCGGACGGGTCACCCACAAATTTGGCGCCCAAGAAGAGTCTCGCCCTTCAAGTGGGACAGACGGCGTCGCCAGAGCCACCCCTGTTTGGCTGAGTGGTGCCGATGTCGGGGCGCGTTAGCCAAACCGACGGCGTCAAGGTGGCTCCCCATCCGCGGAGGTTCTTGAGCGCGGTCTCTTCCGCGGCGGGCGTGGAACAACCGGCCGAGGACCGCCTATACCGCCGGTGACGGTGGTCGTGATCGCGCCAAGCCGAGATCAGCCGGACGCGATGTGGTGGTGGCACCCGAGGGCGTGGTGCGATCCGCGTCGCCAGGCCCATGTGGATCCACCCGTGGTGCTCAAGCGGCCCAGACGGAGGAGGGTCCAGCCGGAGGAGTCTCGAAAGTCGCGGCGGTGGTGCCGCCAGGTCGAGAGGAGCCGCCACCGGCCCCTTTGTCGGAGGAAACCGCTCCCTGGCTGGGGAGAGAGCCGCCGCTCAGGTGGATGGATGCTCGGATCCGGCGTCGGCTCTTTTCTCGCTCGATGATCATTCCGAGAGCATGGAGCGGGAGGGTCTTGACATCGGGATCTCGACCATCTGCCGAACGCCTGGACCAGGCGGAGGAGCCCTCCGTGAGATCGTTATCCCTACCACTCGGGTATTTTCTCGGACTTTCTTCTTTCTTCATGTGTTTTTGTGTTCTCGTATTCTGATATCAGCCTTCTTCCTCCTCGGACTCTTGTTGCTCGTGGCAGGATAAATCCCAATTCCTCCGCCAGCGAAGGTGGAGAGGATCGCCTTTTCGAGGAGGCCCGGCTGCAGGCAGAGACTTGGCCGCCCAAACTTGCTCTTGTTCGAGGCGGGAGGCCCAGCGCGCCAGAGATGCGGAGGCGGCGCACGAATGTTCGAGGACCTGTCGGTGAGGTCTAAGCTGGATGGAGAGGAGATTGCAGGACTCAAAAAAGAGCGAGACGAGCTGCTGCGAGGGAATGCATGACCAATGAGAAGGCCAGTGAAGTCCTGAAGGAGCTGGAGATGGAGCGGGACCTTGGCGGAAGGCCGAGAGTAGGCCACACCCTCCAGCAGAAAGTGGACGAGGGCGTCGAGGTGGTCCGCTCTCTCCCAAGGCGAGCTTGACGACGCTTGATGAGAGGAAAGTCGAGTCTTGAGAACGCCGCCACCAAGCTGGAGAAAGAGGTTGCCTATCTGCCAGAGCCCTTCAGGTTGAGAGTGATGAGCACGATCTTCTACAAGCTGCGGTCGGGTTGTCCTTAGCATACAGAATGTGACGGAGCCGGTGGAGACCAGCCCGCTTATGGCTCGTGTCGGAGGTATCACGGCTCGGGTGGGCCAGCTTGAGGAGAGTGCCTTTCACGCCGGGATTACCCAGGGCCTTCACCGTCGCCCACGCCCACTATGAGAAGGAAATAAACTTGAAAGTGATGAGCGAAGGCTTTCCGTCCACCTCGAGGATGAAGAGCTGGAGGAAATGGAGAAGATGGTTGCTCCCCTTGCAAAAACACAGCGGACAAATCCCGAAAGAGATGGTTCTTCCTCCGTGGAAGTAATTAGTCAAACAATTTTGAGAATAACTTATATGTAATATGTGAACAAGTGTCGGTACTTTTTTGAGTCTGGGCGCCTTTCGTGCTTTTTAACGCGCTTAATTTCGTTTTGTTTGATTTTTGCGATTTCATTTTTTACGGTCTTACCAATATGTTCCCCTGAATTATGCCGCTGATTATAATGCGAGGAGATTGTTCTAAAAGAAGGAGAGGAGGTAGCCGTACCTTAACAGCCCCCGTAGTAAGGTCCGACCCCTTTTCTTTGGGGTCGGGTGTTATTCTGGAGACCGGAATCGTGGTTACGGTGATAATGGATGCCATCGCAATAATCCCATACTGTCTTCCAACAGAAATCCCAACCGGGAACTCTATGGGCTCGGCAAGGTGGGGCCTTTGTCCTGCATTGTTTGGCCCGAGCCCCGAAAACCTTGTCGAGGTCGCGTCGAAATAGGGTCGTTATTTGCGTGTTACCCGTCCTCGGTTTTTTGCAATCGGAGGGCTGAGTGAACGATACTTGCCTCGATGGCTTGAGTACCGCGCTCAACGAGCTCGCTAACGGGTACGTTCGTGCGGAATCCGGGTCCATCATTTGCTGATGGGGTCGGCAGAGCCCTCTGGTGGCACTCCACAACTTCTTAACCCGCCTCCCGGCGGATGCCCGAGTCGTTCGATAAGCTCGGGGGCCCGATGGCCTCTCCTCGATGGAGATTACGTGGGTTTGGCTCGAGGTTAGAATCGAGCGAGAGAAGGTCGAGATGTCCTGTTAAACCGCTTCGAAGGGGCGGCAGGGCAGCTGGGGCTCGTCTCGGTTATCTCTCCACGCTCTGTTCGGCGTGAGGCGGCCTCGAGCCCTTCAGCGGGCCGACCTTCAAACCTCAGCCTGTGGTTGCCTATATCGGATAAGGCGACAGTCGTTTCGTGGTGCGACACGAATCATTGGGATGCAATTTTTTGCATATGAAATGTTTTGAATGCGAGATTTAATTGAAAATAAAGGTGGTGATGTTACCTTGGTGGTATGAGTGGCGGAAAAGCTCCTACCAGATGGGTTCGGGTCCTGACGTTTGTGACGAGGTTGGAAAAACCTGCATAAGAATTGCCATTCTTTGTTTTGTGTCTCGGTGAAGATCCGAGCTGTTCAATTAACTCCGGGCAACCTGGTTTGCTATAAGCGGACCCCTTCGATCCCTTCTTTGAGAAAGGCGGACGTCGAAACCAGAGACGCGAGAGGCGTTTGAGCATGATTTTTCTAGTGAATAGAAACATTGTAGCTATCGGGCGTAGGGTTTGCTAGTTCGTCCGGTTTACTCAAAGCTTTGTGCTGTATATGTCGCGCCTTAGTTTCAAGCGTCACGGAGGGTCGGGTGAAGAGGATGTCTGGATTGGTAGTCATCCTCGATGTTTTCCCCAGTGATGCTCGCGTCCACCTTTTTTTGGGGTCGGAATCTTGCGAACAAATTCTAACGCATAGAAAGTGAAAGATGAGAGGCTTATCTTTCTTTGGTCGTTCGTTTAATGCGTGTCTTACGGGCGAGCAATTGACGACCCAGAGAACTGAAGGGTCCCGTCATCATCGGGTCGTCCGTGGTCCTACATGGGAAGGCGAAAAATTTGTGCGCCTATCTGGGTGCCTTAATCGCCGCGTCCGGAGAGGGTCAGTGGCGGGCCATACCCAGGCAGTGTTCAGTTTGACCAAAGAGGGACGCTTCGTAGACCGGGGTTCGTCCCGTCACTTCTGGTGCGTCCCCTCAGATATCAATCAGCATTGATTGCGTATTTAAAAAGGGGAAGGGAGAGGGTTTTTCGTCCGACCTTTCGCCTTTCCTTAGTTACTGCGCCTCCTCTTTAAATAGGGAGGGGGAGAGGAGTTCTCAGCCCACCTCCCCTTCTGCCTCCGAGCCGCTATCTCTCCTTCTTCTTCCTTTCCGCCAAACGCGTCTCCGTGCGTCGTGGTGGTTCTGAGTGAGGCGAGTAATGCGAGAGAGATAGAGAACTTACAAACTTGCTCGTGATTACAGTGCGTGATGTCGAGCCGGAGGTTATCCAACGTGAGACGAGATGGTGCGCGTGGCCCTTCTTTGAGGAGTCGCTCTTTGGCGAAGAAAGGAGGGCGTCGGTGGGCATCAGACGTCGTTGATCGTGTCTGCGTCGTCGTTAGCGCGCCTCCCTTGGCGGAGGCGTTTCCTGCCCATATGTCGTTATCGTGGTTATGGCTTGGGATGATGGCGTAGTCTTGAGACGTCATGGCGGTGGCGTCGTCGCCGCCGGTCGCGGGTAGACGACGATGGCGTAGTCCCGGACGTTCGGGCGGGCGTCGTTGCGGGTCGCGGTAGCGACGATGGCGTAGTCCCCTGGACGTTCCGGCAGAGCGTCGTTGCGGGTCGCGGTAGCGACGACGATGGCGTAGTCCCCGGACGTTCCGGCGGAGTCGTCGTAGATGGTGGCGCCTTCGAGGATCCGGCGAAGATGTCGCCGACGGAGAGCGTGGCACGGCGACCGTAGAAGACGAGCTGGCCCGTGTACACGCCCCGGACGTCGCCGATGGAGAGCGTGGCACGGTGACCGCAGTAGACTTGTGGTAGAGCTGAGCCGAGACTGTAATGAAATAACGTTGTGGGGAAGCCCCCGGGTAAACAGTCCTCGGAGTATATTGTTCCTTTTTTGTAATGACATCGCTTTGTAAGTGGTGAATTTGTGCAAAAAATGAACAAAATTGCATCCTTGGCTTATGGCAAGTCATTTTAACGCTTTCCAACCCTTCTCATGGTCTAAGTCATAGGAAACTAGGAACGTGGGCGAACTAATTCTGATTGAACTGGTGAGCAAAGAGGTTGCAGCCGCTGGGGCGTGGGTGCCTTGCAGTCCTACCAGTTGTATTCAGAATTGGTTCCCAAGATCTTAGCCCTCGAAACTCGTTCACGAGGCGAATGGAAAACTTAGAAAATGTTTGCAAGTATAACAGAGGGATTTTTTACAAGCGTAATAAGTAATACTTGTATTACACATGACATATGTTACGATCATATGCCAGCCCCCGAGTGAGGTCTGACCCCTCGCGATTTGCAGGGGTCGGTAGTCACTAAGGATCGGGGTTCTGTTAAGACAAAAACTGATAAGGAAAAGTGTAAGCTTATTTTAAGGATAGAAACGACGTAGCTGCTCAATGTTCCAGGCGTTGGTGAAGACCTCGCCTTTGATGGTTTTCAACCGGTAGGCGCCTGGGCGAAGTATTTCCGCGACGATGTAGGGCCCTTCCTGGAGGGAAGGGAGAGTTTGTTGCGATCCTTGCTGCTCTGCACAAGGCGGAGGACGAGGTCTCCGACGTTGAAGGCTCGACCCCGCACCCGTCGGCTGTGGTACCACCGTAACGCTTCTTTGGTACTTGGTCGAATCGGAGGAGGGCGATGTCGCGGGCCTCATCCAGCTGGTCCATGGCGTCTTGGTGAGATGCCTCGGCTCCCTGTTCATCATATGCTCTGATTCTTGGCGCTCCATAGTCGAGGTCCGTCGGGAGAACGGCCTCGGAGCCGTAGATCATGAAAAAGGGTGTGTAGCCGGTGGCCCGGCTAGGAGTCGTCCTTAGGCTCCAGAGCACAGCCGGGAGCTCAGCGAGCCAACGCGCGCCGAACTTGTTCAACCGGTTGAAAATTCTGGGTTTGAGGCCTTGAAGGAGCATGCCGTTTGCGCGCTCGACCTGTCCGTTCGTCCGGGGGTGTGCGACGGCTGCCCAATCGATTCGGATGTGTTGTTCATCACAGAAACGAACGAATTTCCTACCGGTGAACTGCGTGCCGTTATCTGTGATGATGGAGTTCGGTACTCCAAAGCGATGGATGATGTCGAGAAAGAACAAAACAGCTTGCTCGGATTTGATTGTGGATATTGGCCGAGCTTCAATCCATTTTGTGAACTTGTCTATGGCGACAAGCAGGTGGGTAAAGCCTCCGGGCGCTTTTTTAAGTGGCCCAACCAGGTCAAGCCCCTAGACCGTGAAGGGCCACGTGATGGGGATCATCTGGAGAGCCTGGGCCGGGAGGTGCGTTTGCCAAGCGTAGTATTGGCACCCTTCGCAGGTGCGTACAATTTGCTCGGCATCGGCTACTGCGGTGGGCCAATAGAAACCCTGTCGGAATGCCTTCCCATGGATGTCGCTCAGTAGGAGTTTTCCCTGTTCGCCAGGGATACAAAGTTGCAGAATTCCGATGTGACTTCGTTTGTAGAGTTCGCCCTCTACAAGAACGAAGGATTTGGCGCGTCATGCTGAGCCGTCGAACTTCGTCTTGTTGGTTGGTAGTACGTCGTGGAGGAGATAGTCGATGTAAAGCGTTCTCCGGTCATTGGGAGGATCGGACTCCATTGCTTTGGGTCTTCTTCAAGCTCCATGACCTCGGGGTCGGGAGGAACAGGTTAGCGCGGATCGGCCTTGGGGTCGGACTAGAAGGGCCATCGTCGGCTTGTTCCGACCAGCGTAGCGTACCAAGGGTTTGTGTTGGTCGTTGGCGAAGACGCTCGTTGAACCGGCTCTCTCAATTGGATGTTTGCTTTTGAGTGTATCGGCCGCCGCTGAGGCGCTGGGGATATGATTGAGTTCGAGGCCGTCGAATTTGTCCTCCAGACGTCGGACCTCTTGACAAGATGCCTCCATCTTGGTATCGTGGCAGCCCGACTCTTTCATGACCTGGTTGTTGACGACTAGTCGAGAGTCGCCCCGACGTCAAGGCGTCGTGTATGCCCAAATTCGATGGTGATTCGTAGGCCGTTGATGAGCGCTTCGTATTCTGCGGTATTGTTTGATGAGGAAAATGAAGCCAACCATGTACCTCATGTGGACCCCGAGGGGATACAAAGACTAGTCCTGCTCGGCGCCCTTCTTCATCATCGATCGATCCGTCAAGTACATTATCCAAGACTCTTGATCGACGGTCATTGCTGGTGGCATCTGGACCTCGGTCCACTCCGTGATGAAGTCAGCCAATTACGAGATTTGATCACCGTTCGGGGACATAAGAAATGCCCCGATCCATCACTCGAGTGCCCACTTTGCGGTTCTTCCCAGTAGCCATGGCTACGAACGACCTCGCGCCGGGGGAACGACGTCACTCTTATCACACGGGTGTGACTCAAGTAGTGGTGTAGCTTCCTTTTGGTGATGAGGACGGTGTAGAGGAGTTTCGGATCCGGGAGTAGCGGGTTTTGGAGTCGGATAACACCTCGCCGATGAAATATACATTTGCACCTTGAAGGCGTGCCCTCTTCTTCTCGCTCTACTATTAAGTGAGCTAACCACTTGGGTGGTGGCCGATATATATAGTAAGAGAGATTCTCCATCGCATGGAGGGACTAGGACCGGTGGCTTAGTTAAAAATCGTTTAACCATGTCAAGTGCTTCCCGAGCCTCGGTGTCCCACTTTCAAGCGGTCGGTTTTCTTCGAGTCGATAAAGGGGGAGTCCTCGTTAGCCGAGGCGTGAAATGAATCGACTGAGAGCGGCAAGGCACCCGGTGATCCGCTGAACCCCCTTTATGTTTTGGATCGGGCCCATCCTCGTGATGGCTGATATCTTCTCTGGGTTGGCTTCGATGCCACGTTCGGAGACGATAAAGCCGAGCAGCATGCCCCTCGGGACCCCGAAAACACATTTTTCGGGATTGAGCTTGATGCCGTTACGCCTCAAGTTTTGCAAAGGTACGTTCAAGGTCGGCGACAAGGTGGTCAGCCCGCTTGGATTTGACTACGATGTCATCGACATAGGCCTCAACGGTTCGCCTGATGAGGTCTCCGGCTAACTAAGCATACAAATACCGGTATGTTGCCCAGCGTTCTTCAAACCAAACGGCATTGAAACGTAGCAAAATGATCCGAAGGGCGTGATAAAAGATGTCGCGAGCTGGTCGGACTCTTTCATCGCGATCGATGGTAGCTTCGAGTATGCGTCCGTGAAATAGAGGGTTTCGCACCACGAGGTGGAATCGACTATTTGGTCTATTATGTGGCAAAGGAAATGGATCCTTTGGACACGCTTTGTTGAGGCGATATAATCAACACACATTCTCCATTTCCGCTTTTTTTCGAACAAGAACAGGATTCGCTAACCACTGGGGTGGTACACTTCCTTAATGAATCCTGCGGCCGATGGTTTGGCTATCTCCTCGCCGATGGCCTGCGTTTCTCCTCGTCGAAGCGGCGCAGCGTTGTTTCACCGGCTTGGAGCCGGAAGGATTTGGAGAGTATGCTCGGCGACCTCCCTCGGGATGCCCGGCATATCCGAGGGTTTCCACAAAAGATGTCCTTGTTGGCGCGGAGGAAGTCGACGAGCGCCGCTTTCCTATCGCGGAGGAGAGCGCGGTCCCAATTCGAGACTTTTTGCCTCGAGCTACTAGGATCCAAGAGGACGTCCACGGAACCCTCTCGCCGATTCGAACGATCCGGACGACTTCTTTGCGTCGGGTGTCCCTCACCGACCTCCTCCCTAAGGGTGACGAGCTCTTCGGATGCGATGACCATGCGGATGCGTGTCCGCAGATTCGACCTCGCACTCGTAAGCCTACCGGAAGGAGGTGCCGATGGTGATGATCCCACGGGGCCCGGCATCTTCACTTCAGATATGTGTATTGGGTACGACCATGAACTTTGCGTAACATGGTCGCCCGGAGATGGCGTGGAAAGTCCCCAGGAACCCCACTACATCGAAGGTGAGGGTCTCGGTCCGAGAATTGGATCGATCCCCAAAAGTGACGGCGGTCAATCGCGCCCTAGTGGCACGGCTTGCCTTCCGATACGATGCCATGGAAAGGTGCTCGGACGGGCGAGGCGCGTTCGGTCGACGCCCATCTCGTCGAAGCGTCTTGGCGTACATGATGTTGAGGCGCGCCCCCATCCATCGATACCTTGGTGAGCCGCTTTGGACCGACGATCGGTCGACGACAAGTGGATACCTTCCGGTGTGGGATGGCATCCGGATAGTCGGTCCGGTCGAAGGTTATGGCGGATTCAACCACCGGAGATAGGTGGCATAGCCGGTCCAATGCATATAGACCTCTCGACGCGCGACCTTTCGGCGGCGCTTGGAGTCGTGGGCCGTTGATCCTCCGAAGATCATGAGGGCACCGGTCGGAGTTGGGAAGGTGTCGTCCTTCTCCTCCGTGTCGTTAGTGGTGGGAACGAGCTCCTTCCCTGCTCCTCCTTGTTAAGGCCCCCGACCAAGTATTTGCGCATAAGGCCGCATTCCTTGTATAGGTGCTTGGCGGGAAGGCGTGGTTTGGGCATGGCCCTCGAGCATTTTCTCGAAGTGGTTCGAGTGCCCTCGCGGGCTTCCACCACCTTTGCGATCGGCGGCGTGCATGAGTAAGTTGTCGCGCCGTTGCTTCTTATTTTCCCTTTGGCGGGGCGGTTGGGCGCCTTGGGCGTCCTCGTTCCGCCTTTGTTTTTTCCGTCGATGCGATCAAAGATGGCCCCGGACCGCTCTTCTCCAGAGGCGTGACTAGTGGCGATGTCCGAGGAGTTCCTTGGTAGTTCGCGGGCCCCTGCGTCCCCAGCTTGTGGACCGAGGATTCGCAGTCGTTCCGACGTAAAGGCTCCTATTACATCGGCGTCGGCGACGTTCGGGAGCTCATTGCCTTTGTCGTGAAAAGCGCCGGATGTACCCGCGGAGGGTCTCACCGGCTTTCGACGGCGGTTCTTGAGGTCCCATGGGTTTCGAGGCGTTTATGCGTGCCACCGAAATTACCCACGAAGATCTCAATCGAGATCCGCCCAACTCGAATAGCATTGACGGGTAGGTGCTCCACCACGCTCATCTTTGAGTTGGCGAGAACGATGGGAGATTGCGAATAATGAAATTATCATCACTAGCACCACCGGCCCGACATGCAAGCCGATAGTCTTGAGCCAAAGCCGGGGTTTGTTTCGCGAGAATATTTAGGAATGTTCGTGGCGGTCGATACCTTAGAGGAACGCAGCGTTGAGGATGTGTCGGCCAAAGGCCCGAGGGCTGGCGGGACGGGGCTCGGCTTCGGTCCTCGTTGTTCTTTGTCGTGGCGCCCGTCCGTCGGGGATGATAGCCGCGGCGCGTACTTCTTCTCCCTCGTCGCCGTGGGCACGTCTCCGGCGTCGATGATGCTACGTGCGTCGCGCCACGGCCGAGGCGTTGATGTCTGAGGACGACGAGAGGGCTGCCGCGGCCGGCGGCGGTGTTTGGTGTACTGGATGCGTCCTTGGTGGGATGCACCAAGGTGCTGCTGCTGGCTGGTGTCGGGTTCGCGTCGTCGAGACAACGAACTTTCCGCTTTCTTCTGCTGGCTGCGCCAAGGCCGAAGCAACGTCACGAATCTCCCGATAAGCGCGTCGATCCTCGGACGTCGTGGCCTCCGGGACGATGCAGCAAAAGGCGGTCGCCGCGGGCGATGTTACGGGCTGGCTCGAGCAAAGTGAGGAAAGGCCCCATCGTCGGTGAGGATCCTTTGATGTGCAGGTGGTGGGCGCATGGCGCGCGCCTTCGCGTTTTGCGGCGTTCAATCTCGCGATTGATGTCCGCGTATTCCCGTCATGAGCCCTTGCCCGGCCTCATTGATCTCTTCTTTGACGAGCCCTTAGCTGCTCCATCCTCAGGCGAGATGGGGCTGTCCCTTCTTCCCCGGATCTGCTATCAGGATTGTTCATAGGGGTGGCCTCTTCCCTGGAGGCGCTTTCGACGTGACCCTCAGGGGTCTGCATCATGTAGCATTCTCGGGAAGGGTGGTGGCTCCCCCTGCTGGAATCCAGCCGGAGAAGCGTCTGAGCTCCTCGTTGAGGAGCTCATAGAGGGTCTCCGTATCCTGCTCAATCGCCCCACGAACTTGATGTCCGTGGGTGGTTGAACCACACGTAAGCGCCCGAAGACGGCCAGGCGGTTGCCGCAACGCTATGGAGACCGAACGGAAACTTGTCGGGCGCTCCGTCACGGACCCTTCCTCCGGACACATGGTGGCGTTGTGAGAGGCTTCTTTGGGTGACGGGACTCCCGGAGTTGCCGGTGGACCCTCAAGCTTCGAGGCGGCCGAGGTTGATGGAAGGGGAGATGGGGCGGCCGAGTGAGTCGCTGCCAGCTCTCCTTCTAGTGTGACGATGAAATCCAGGTCGCCAAACGCACGTGTGCGCCGGGGCCCTGTGATTGAGTGGGTGGTCATCGAGACCTGGTTTGGAACGCATAAAAGCCCCTACCGGCGCCCAAGCCGCCGGTGTTTCGTACAAGCACCGGCAAGTGAATTTATAGTAATGCGTGTTAGGCTCGGATGGTGCGCTAAAGGACACAGGATTTATCTTGGTTCGGTGAAAACGTCCCTACGTCCGGTTTATTGTTGCTTGTGTTATTAGCACCGTAACGATCTGTAGTAAAGGGATACAAACCGCCGAGAGAGGGACTGGTCCCAAGTCTCTGATCGAAGGATTGAAAGGTGGTCAAGAGCTTCATCGTTGCTTGAATGTGTGTGAGTGCGTTCTATTGTTTTGTCCTCCTCCTTCTTTCGTCCCCCTTGATGGAAGAAGCGCATCCCCTTTTATAGACGAAGGGGCCGGCTTTACAAGGGTAAGGGCTCCAGGACGCGTACTCTATTTAGTCTTGTGGCTCACGTCTACCTGGTCAGGTCCTCCACTCTGATGAGTGCGAAGGAAGATAAGTGTTTACAATGTTGTCGATGTCTCTGCAGGATGTCAGGTTAGTCACAGGATCTTTGCCTGCGTGGGGTATGGGGGCTGCAGATGCTGGTTTTGACTTATGAGCCTCCCCCAGCCTTGCTCCGCACGCCTTCTGGTTCTCATGAGTCCTCGTTGGGAGAAGGCGGGGTCGGGGTCCGGTTTTACGCCGTGGTCAAGGCCTTCTGACTGGGAGGACCTGAGGGGTCGGGAAGCGGGCGCCGCTCCCTCGGGTCCACCGTGTGGTGACGGAATACCCATCGTTCGTGGAGATAGCAAATCCTTTCCTCGGATCGTGGCGGTTGTCGATATATCTTCGTCGGGTTCCGTGTCCCGTGAGCTGAAAAGCGGCGCCTACAACTCTGAGGGTGAGGTGCACGCACCTGTAATACCTTTTGGGCTCTGCGGCGCCCGGAAGGGTCTAAAGCTTTAGTCCTGTCGTTCCCTGGCAGTCCTTTTCCTGCCAGGGCGCAGGGTATGGTCGTTGGAGCCATGGTTGACCCGAACGTCTTGTCTCGTCCTGTACCCATCATTATGAGGGATAGATATCGATCGTATGAGGCTCGCTCTGGGCCGTCGGGTGGGCCGACCCCGCCTCCGGGGTCGGGCGAGACGAATTCGTCCCTCACCCCTCGGGCGAGACCGAGCCCGCCTCAAGGCGTCAAAGCGAGGCGGAGTTTATCCTCGGCCCTCGGGCGAGACCGAGCCCGCCCTATAGGCGTCAGGCGAGACGGAGATTAGCCTTGAGCTTTTGGGGCGAGGCAGGTTATCCTACCATGGCGTCGGGTAAGGTGACCCCGCCCCCGGGGCTCAGGCGAGACAGAATTCATCCTCGGCCCTCGGGCGAGACCGAGCCCGCCCTCAAGGCGTCGGGCGAGGCGGAACCGAACTCCTGTCACTCGAACAAGGGATGACACGGAGCCCTTATGCATCTAGAAGTTTTTTCACGTTCGGTGGTCATCGGTTCCACCTTCTGGGGTACCCTGGTATTAGGTCCCCGACAGCTAGAGCCTGGTACTGCCCCTATCTCTAGACGCCTGTACCGCATGGCTCCAAGGGAACTAGAAGAAATGAAGAAGCAGCTGGAAGAGTTGATGGACAAAGGTTTCATCCGTCCTAGCTCTTCACCATGGGGTTGCCTAGTTATTTTCATGAAGAAGGATGGTACTCTATGGATGTGTGTTGATTACTGCCCTCTTAATGCGGTAACAATTAAGAACAAGTATCCTTTGCCCCACATAGATACTTTGTTCGACCAATTAGCTGGTGCCAAGGTGTTCTCGAAGATTGATCTCCGATCAGGCTATCATCAGATCAAGATCAGGCCACATGATATACCAAAGACAGCTTTCTTTACTAGGTATGGGCTGTATGAGTACCTAGTGATGTCTTTTGGTCTCACCAACGCTCCTGCCTTCTTCATGTACCTGATGAATTCAGTTTTCA
Source organism: Miscanthus lutarioriparius (assembly GCA_904845875.1). Taxonomy (NCBI): domain Eukaryota; kingdom Viridiplantae; phylum Streptophyta; class Magnoliopsida; order Poales; family Poaceae; genus Miscanthus; species Miscanthus lutarioriparius. Next base: position 78,282,373 of record CAJGYO010000012.1, on the reverse strand, counting down.
TGCCGGAGCTGGATAAGTTTATGGTAGTTTTCATTGATGACATCCTGATCTATTCCAAGAATGATGAAGAGCATTCCCAACACCTTCGGATAGTACTGGCTCGACTAAGGGAGCACAAACTGTATGCTAAATTCAGCAAGTGCGAATTTTGGTTAGATCAAGTGTAGTTTTTGGGGCATATGTTGACACCTGACGGTGTATCAGTAGATCCCAGCAAGGTGCAAGATGTATTGGATTGGAAGTCTCCCAAGTCTGTGCATCAGATTCATCAATTCCTTGGTCTCGCTGTGTACTATCGGCGTTTCATTCCTGATTTCTCCAAGATAGCTCAGCCAATGAGAAAAGCTGCTCCAAAAAGAAGCTAAGTTTGATTGGAGCCCAGCTTGTGAAGAAGCTTTCCAAACTCTGAAGACGTTCCTGACCACTGCTCCTGTGTTGGCCCAACCAGATATTGATAGGCCCTTTGATGTATACTATGATGCCTCGAAGACGGGGTTGGGGTGTGTGCTTATGCAAGATGGGTGTGTGATAGCTTATGCTTCACGCCAACTGAAGAAGCACGAGGTGAATTACCCCACTCATGACTTAGAGCTGCCTACTGTAGTCCACTCTCTAAAGATTTGGAGGCACTATCTGTTGGGCAACAAAGTGTATATCTTTACATATCACAAGAGCCTCAAGTAAATTTTCACTCAGTTTGAGCTGAATATGAGGCAAAGGAGATGGTTAGAATTGATAAAGGATTACAACCTGGAAGTCCATTATCACCCAAGAAAGGCCAATGTAGTGGCTGATGCCTTGAGCCGAAAGTCTCATCAGGTTGAGGAAACACCTTTGTCTCTCAATCATGCAGAGGTATTGGCTCACATTGCATTGACCTTAGAATTGCTGGAGCAGATTATTCTAGGGCAGAGGCAAGACCCCAAAGAATTTTCTCACATTAGGAAGTTGATGGCTGAAGGGCGTGGCCCTCACTTTAGAGTTGATGAGCATGGAGTAGTGAGATATAAGGATAGACTAGTGGTTCCATCCAATGAGGAGCTGAAAAGGAAGATTTTGAATGAAGCCCATCATTCAAAGCTGTCTATCCATCCTGGCAGCAACAAGATGTATCATGATTGGCGCCACCTGTACTGGTGGTCCAACATGAAGCAGGACATCACCCGACATGTTGTGGAGTGCGACACTTGTGGTAGAGTTAAGGCAGATCATATGCGTACTCCGTGATATTTGCAGCCCTTGCCTATTCCTATTTGGAAATGGGAGGATATTTCCATGGATTTCATTGTGGGTTTAGCCCGCACATTCACGAGCTTTGATTCTATTTGGGTCATTGTGGACCATCTCACCAAGTCTGCTCATTTTATATCGGTGGACACTAGATATACATCCAAGAAGTATGCTGAGATATATTTCGATCAGATTGTGACCCTTCATGGAGTTCCCCTTACTATCATCTCTGATAGAGGTTTAATCTTTGTCTCTCGTTTCTGGGAGCAACTGCAGCACTGTCTGGGTACTCATCTTCTTAGAAGCTCAGCATACCACCCACAAACTAATGGTCAAACTGAAAGGGTGAACCAGGTGCTTGAGGATATGTTGAGGGCTTGTGCCATCTCTTTTCCTGAGAAGTGGGATAATTGCTTGAAGTTAGCTGAATTTTCTTATAATAACAGCTACCAAGAGAGCATCCACATGGCACCATTTGAAGCTCTATACGGGCAGAAGTGTAGAACACCACTGAATTAGGGTTGAAGTGGGAGACCGTGGGTACTTTGGGCTTGATTTCATAAAAGAGGCTCGAGAGAAAGTAAACATTATTCGAAGCAACCTGAAGGCAGCTCAAAGCCGACAAAAGGCTTATACAGACAAGCGAAGAAGGCCTTTGGAGTTTACAGCTGGGGATTATGTCTATCTCAAAGTATCTCCTATGAGAGGGGTGCATCGGTTTGGAGTCCATGGCAAGCTCGCCCCTCGGTATGTGGGTCCATACAAGGTTTTGGAGCAGTGTGGTCCAATTGCTTATCATCTCCAGCTACTTGATATTTTATCTACGGTACATAATGTGTTTCACGTCTCACAATTGAAGAAATGTCTGCGGGTTCCTAAAGAAGCTATAGGAATTGAAGGACTTCCTCTCCAGCTAGATTGGACTTATGTTGAGCACCCTGTAAAAATCTTGGATGAGAAGGAAAGAGTAACCAGGAACAGGGTGGTAAAATTTTACAAAGTGCAGTGGCAAAAGCATTCCGAGGATGAAGCCACCTGGGAACAAGAGAGTTACCTATTGCAGCATTACCCCCACCTCCTCGTCGGCTCTGATAGTTAGTTGCTGCACCAAAAATGTATTCCCTATCTCTTTCTCACACTAGGCATATGAAATCTTGGGTCAAAATTTTGTTTTAGGGGGGTAGATTTGTAACACCCTCGGTGTTACATTGTACAATTTTTGCTAAAACACTGCATGAGCATCATACTTATGTGTAAATGTGTGTAACATAAAGTATAAATCAATGTACGGCACTTGAAACGTTCATCCGAAACATGAACAAATGTTACGCTTCATGTCGCTTAATATCGTTTAGTATTCTAAGCGATTTTTATCGAACAAAAATGCTATAGAACGTTTACGCGAACTTTGATAAAGTTTGTAGTACGAACTTCGTAGGCGATGATGAAATGCGTGCGGTCGAAGAAGAGGTTCGTTGGCTTTATGTCAAGAAGCTCGGAATTTGAATTCGACGCGAAACCGTCGAGGTTTTATTCATTTCGCGTTAAGTCTGTAATTGGGTCGACGAAGCCATGTTTGGCAATTCTTGTAGACCGATCGGCTTAGGATGTGGCAAGATGTCATGGCTTAGGTCGATAGCCCTACGTACCCTCTTGCGTATCGAAGAATTGGTTTGGCGTTTGGACCATCGGGTAGGATTTTGCAACAGCTTTAAAAAGCGTGCACGTCACATAGTTCAACCAAAGCCAGCGCTGGTCGCGGTCATCGCCTCTGCCTAGCACCGCTGCTGCCGCTGTTGGCCGCCAATGAGCACTGCCAAGCTGGCCGCGTCGCCACTGCTGCACTTGTGTGAGCACGCCATGCGCGGGCCACTGCATTGGTCGTCCTGGCTGCTGCCCTTGCCCTGGCTGCACTGTGCTGCTGCGCTGGTGCACCGCGAACGTTCCCGAACCGGCTGCCATCGCGCCTGCGCGTGTACACCCGTGCGTTGGCCCAGCACTGCTGGCTTAGGTCCCCTGCTGTCATTCGCTAGCACATGGCACGCGCACGCGCTGGGCCCGGCCATGCCTGGCGGCTCTGCTCCTCCTTCAGCGCGTCCGCCGTGGCTGCTGCTCGCATCGCGTCACGTCGCTCGCATTCCGTGCTGTTTGGCGCTGCCGTCCTGGTACTGGTCTACTCCCCCGTGGGCCGCTGGAGCGCGTGGGCTGTGCCTAGCTGGGCCGCGCTGGTGGCTGCGCACGTGCACAGGCGGGAAGTCGAGTTGGGCCGAGCTGGCGCTAGCGTGGGCCGCGAAATCGAAAGCAGTTTCATGTTTTCCAGGGAATTTGTTAATGCTTATGCAATTTAGTTTTCAAGCTAAACTTTGATAATTTGTAGTAAATTGTGTAGTGGTCCAAAAATAGTAAAACCAATTTTGTTAGGTTTGCAAAATTTCCATCTACTTGTTAGTACAGTTAGATTACAGTTAGCTGTGACGATGGTAGTTTCATAAATTCAAACTAAAGAGCTTAGTATTATGTAGATTAATATTTGTAGGAAGTTTTGTGGTAAATTGGTGATAGTTATAGCTATGAAAATTTTACAGTAACCTCACTAGATTATTATGTACTTGCTTTAAATTTTGTAGCCCTAGAGTAGGATGCTAAATAGAGTATCTATTATCCCTACTTTATCGTATATAGCGTAAATCAGCATTAGGAGTAAGAATACCTGTAGTTGCTATATTAATAATGAATGTCATATTTCAAACTTGTTATCGGTAACAATAGATAGCTTAGCTCCGTGGTCGGTAGCACTAGCTTAGCAGTTAAATCGATGTACTTTTATTTTAAGAGTTGCTATTGTTATATTACTAAGCATTGCATCATCATTTCATGCATGTAGATCACGAGCTGGTAGACTTCGTGCCCATTGACGAGCCAGAGTACGATGAGGTGATTGAGGAGTATGAGGAGATCCTCGTGCAGGAGGGAGCCTTGGAGCCTGTTGGTGCTAACCGTACTGACTCGTCACTTACCTAAGACAAGCCCCGGTGCATAATCCCTATTTTTAATGATCACTGAATATATATGATGTGCATTTATGTTACAGGAATTTTATGGAACTACATGCATAAATATATCTACCTATGAGTCCCACTAGTACAGGTCGAGTAGCTGCTATGCTCAGGATCTCGGTAGCGTGGGTACCCTGCCGTTACTCACAAGTAGGTGATAAATATGAACACTCATGATAAAATGGTGTAAAGGTAAATGGTGACCGGGCAGGGATATGGTTTGGGTATTGGTGGGTGTAAGGGGTTGTGTCCTGCAGCCAACAGGGCATAGCTCAGTTACACTTTTTCCCTGTCTATGTCAATTAAGGACCGATCATTGCATATGGCTCTAGGCAAGTCACAGATCTATTGTCCCGAGCACATACTTAGGTATGGGCGCAGGGAAGACTTGTTGCTCTCTTGTCGCGGATCCGGCTCTTTTCGGACCGACTGATTGGAGGCAGAGATGGTGGAGGTCCTTGCACCACACTGAGTCCGGGACTCAGGAGTGGGGGCTTGGAGTCCAAGTTTGGACGGGGACCTGGACACCTGGGACAGGAGAGTGATGGGTTGGTCCTACTTGTGCCTGGGGTACAAGCAGGGCGAGTGTCTTCGGGGCACCCAGCTGGGCACATTGATTCGCGAATCGCCGGAAAATCTGGTATGGCTTGTCTGCGGTTTAGCACCATAGTAAGAACTGAAAGTTGAAAGGAGAAGAAAAGGAACTGATTGCTCAACTCTTGCTTGAAAGTATAACAGGTGCTTATATAGATTGGCTAGATGATAACTTAATACGGCTGATAATAATACATAAATAAGAACTCACAATTAGTATTGCTTTATGCCAAAAGAAAACCAGCAAGCCATAAAGCTTATCATGTTCCTTGGAGTTGGGAAATTATTCCCACTAGTCGGATAAGTCTTGCGAGTACATTATGTACTCAGGGTTTATTTACCCCTGTTGTAGGTCACACTTGAGGAGTACTTTGTGTGGAGGATTCTTCTGGTGGGCTCAGACGGATCCTCGTTCTTATCGCTAGTTGTTTATTTTAAATTCCGCTGTTTATCATTCCGCACTCTGACATTTGGTAATGTAATAATATAATTTCTGATGTACGAAATGGATCTGTATTGTTTCTCGTTCACATTATTGGATCCTTGGGAAAAATGTGGATCTTTCGGGTTCTCCCTTACGGTGTGCCCGATGGATACCGCTCGCTGTAGCCACTTTTGGGGTGCTTAGTGTCTAGTGGAAGACGAGCACCTCTGTAAGCGTGTTCTTTCGGGTGGTTCTTCCATAGCCTTGTCCACCACCAAGGCGGAGTACATTGCTACAGGTGCTTGTTGTGCATAAATCCTTTACATGAAGCAAACCCTTCTAGAATATGGTATAGTTCTAGAAAAGGTACCTCTTTTGTGTGACAATGAGAGCGCGGTAAAACTTGCTAATAACTGGTTGAACACTCTCGCACCAAGCATATTGATATCCGTCATCACTTTCTTTGAGATCACGTTGCTAAAAATGATATATCACTAGAAGGTGTAAGGACCGAGGATCAATTGGTGAATACCTTCACTAAACCGCTAGATGAGGCTATGTTTTGTCGGTTGAGGAATGAGCTCAATGTGCTTGGCCTAAGTAACTTCACTAAAAAATGAGCTTGTGTTGTCCCTTGCATTGCATTGTAATATAAAACATGTTTCATTTTTAGTAATGCACTTAGGGCTTGTCTAACATGGTTAAAATAACCACCGAAAAGTGTGTAAAAAAGCTTAACCTTGGATCAAACTTGACAAGCAACAAGATTTACCTTTCTTGTATTGCATAGCATATGCATGTGTGTTGCTTTGCTATTTCTTTTCGGTTAAGTTTTGAGCATCCACTGTGTTCGTCCACAAATAGGGAGAGCATTTGAAGCTCCTAATGCTTAAGATCCCTGTTGTGTGGCCACATGGTGCTCCTATCGGCATGAAATTTTGTCCCGTGCTGAGGGCACACGAGCAAGCCGGAAGGGTCTGCTCGATGGAGCTGTAGATCCACCTAGCTTCAACGCAGGGGTGGTCGATCCTGTGTACTCCTCCCGAGACATACCAGTCAATTTGACCCTGCAATTGACAAGGAGAGAAAGTTTATCAGTAATTTAGGGTGGAACATGCCGGTGTTGCCAGACAGTCCCGAATGTGTGGCTCTGAGAGCCGATATGAAAGAGATCGATTAAATAGTCGATTCCAGCATATTCATAAGAATAAATCTATAAAGCACGTGGGGTTGTGTAAGAAGAATAGGTTATCGTTCAGGATGAATATCATTACTTAGATAAATATTGGTCAATGTCAATAAGATGTCAACAATAATTGGTTTATGCTAAGTCAATGACTGCAAGTAACCAAACCTCTTTTTATATAAAAGAAACTGTTCATCATCATTCAACCATTTAATAAAGATAAATCTAATGAACATATTAGATCTCATCTATCGCTATGACCAGTGGGGCATGAGGTAGAATCATGCAGGCTGTAGAAACAACAATAGACTCGATGACCCTAACTTATTACTAATATCAGTGGGGCATGAGGCAGAATCATACAGGCTGTAATACAATAATAAGATCATGGGGCTAACACATCTTTCAACATATCCCTACTTCAACGATCTCGTGACGCGTACTGTTCGTGAAAGCACTCGATATCGGCTAAAACAGCTGATTTAGGTATAGCACACAGTTAAGGTCATGCCCTATCAGGAACAAATCTACCGAATAACGATCCCCACTCCACGGTGCTAACAGTGGGGTGTAAGGCAGAATCACACAGGCCGTGATAACGGGCCATGGAACATTTTTCGCTAGCCAATAGATCTACTCAAGATCAGACATGCCTTAACCGCACACTAGGCATGATCAAGATTGACATAAAACAGCCGATAAAACATAACTCATCGCTTAAAGTGCAGATTAGATCAATTTAGATTAACAAACGATGGGTTAAACAAGATATAAGGCCGATCTAGATCAATCCCAATCGGGCGAAGTGATATTGCTGTAATTAAATAAATAATGGAAGCAATAAGCAATATTGGTAACTTAATGAATCTATCTGAAGGAACGCCACCCTTAGATAGAGCCGATAACTTGACCTTAATCTAGTTCGAGCAGTGGAGGTCGACCGGATTGATGCAGCCTTACTTGAACTAGACAAGAGTCGATAACTAGCTTATACCAGAGTCGTAGTGGAGGTCGACCGGATCGATGCAGCTGTATGAACAGAAGTATAAGCCATGATGGTACTTATAGACAAGCAGTGGAGGTCGACCAGATCGATGTAGCCGTACTTGCTAAAGAACTCACCGAGATCTACTCTACTCCTACTCCTAAGCGGTGGCCGGAGCCGAAAAAAGTAAGTAACTTGTATTGGATTGATTGTGTGTTTTACAATAGCCGGGGTTTGATATTTATACCCGGAGCCTACACAAGAATCCTACTCGAGCACGACTCATTACAATCTTTATCATAGAATAAAACATTCCTAATTTAAGATAACTTGTACCCTAATCTTTCCCTTTTTTGTAGAGTCCGATATGCAATTTCCTGGTGCCAACCGTAGCTCATCATCGCTATCTGCTGATGTCATCCAAAGAGATCCGATTCTAGAGTCGTATCTGAATTAGCTTATATCGATCCTCATGCAATCGATTCCTTAATGGGCACAATTTGGAAGCCTTCAAATTCCTGCGTTCTTCTTTCTAGATTTTGGTGTAAACACATGCCCCCCAATTTTGGGATAAAAGTGATTTTATTCTAAATTCCTATTCACCCGTTTACCATGTCGCAAACCATTTTGCTCTGAGATATACGCGCGAGTCCTAACTTTCTGGGCTAAGTCTTATATAATGTCCCAATAGTATCCTTTCCGACTCACTTGGCCTGTTGGCTTTCCCCTTTTTCCTCGAGCAAATCTCAATAGCCGACGCCGCTATCGCCAAAGCTTTAACCCTAGCAAATCCTCCACCCCATTAAGCTCTTATTCAAGCGGTCTTCCCTAGATTCATATCCATCTCGATAGTAATGGCAACCAGCAACCACGTCCCTGAGGTATGCTTTCAAATTCCTATTCTCAAAAAGTCGTTCGCTACCCCGTATTTCCTTTGTCCTCAAACTTATTTTATCCGATTTCTAGGAAATGAGGAACGAAATCTTGATTCCATCAGCTGTTATCCCCAACGCTTATTTTCTCGGGCCTATGGGTGATCCTAATCCATCCAATTTCATCCGTCAAGAAACCAATCAAATCCCCTTCAAACTGTCTGTAGTGGAGTTGTCCTCTTGGAATACCAAAACTCCCTTCAGAAATTGGCCCAAAATGCCTAAGGGAAGGAGAAATTGGTTTTGTAGGGTGTCTGAGAAAAAGGGTGGAGATTAGGGAACTCTATGATTTGAATCAATGCTTGACACTCTCGTTGTCCAGGATGGAGAGGAATTATTCACTCTTGATTTCTATGTCTTATTTCTGGTCCAATGCCCTTAACGCTTTTGTATTTGGTCATGGCCCAATGACCATTACTCTGGCCGATGTTTATATGTTGACCAGCCTTAGAGTTACTGGATCAATGCAGCCTTATGAGTACTTGAGTGCTAGATCCAAGAAATTAGCCAAGATATCAGACTGCACAAGGTGGGCTAGTTACATTTTGAACCATATTGGAGACGAATCCAATGTTAGTGAAAGGGAATATGTAGCCTTCCTGAACATGTGGCTTGAGAGATTCATCTTCTGTGGGTCATCTTGTAGCCTGACTTATAATCATAAACTCATGGCTAAGCACCTAGCAGTAGGCAAGGACATCCCTCTTGGAAAGTATCTGTTAGGAGCTACTTATCATATGATGTACCAGGTATCTACCCAGTTATTGAAGAATGAACCAGTGCATGCTATCAGTGGCCCTTGGTGGTTGATACAAATGTGGCTTAACCTGTACATGCACAAGATTGTAAGGCTTGATCTCAAAAACCTGAGTTTCCCTTCCTCCAACTTTGAGGAATACAGAGGCGAAGAAGGAAGAACCCGTCAGCGTACAAGCTATGGTGAAGTTGCATCGGCCATAACAATCGATATCGATATTGGCCATCTCTTCAAAATGTTTTACAGAGGGTTCGATGCAGGCATCTTGACTTGGCTACCAGATAACAAGGATGAGAATGATGAGCTAATCTTCCCATTCAACTTCTGATTTGAATTAGGCTGTTCGGACGAAGCAGCGGCTGCAATCTTTAATTCTTTCATCAAGCCCTGTGTTCTTCCAGCCGAATTTCGTCATGGCCGTGGAAAAATGGCTATAGGCTCCTTTATCCGAGGCAACCTTACAACTTATGAGTTTTACAATCCATCCTTCATAGCCCATCAGTTCGGCCTCGGCCAATTGCCCCCTCAACTCTTCTTTAAGGACACATTGAGGCCAAGAGAAGACATTAGCAAAGTACTGGAAGCCTTCAGAGTTTTCCAAATGGGATCAGATCTTCCTTCCCTTTGCTTGCATGACTAGGTTAGAGTCAGCCTCTCTTCCACTCTTTTCGACTCTAGGTGGCAACAATGGCACTCCCATATTTTCTACAGGTTGGTCCACCCATTGTGCGTAGCTCTGGATGGGGGATTCGCTTCTGACGGAGAGGTAACTTGCCATCTTCCTTCAAGAAAATTATTCGATGAATTCTTTTGCCAATTGTTCTAACCGATCCTTTTTAGGACACTGAATTTGATCCTCCAAGCTTGGATAGGAAGGGGCATCCTATAAACTATTAACCACCATGTCCTATTTCAAGAATGGGATCGGCTGCTCCACTGGGGAAACTGATGAAAACTCATGCTGCCCCCACCATCGTAACATATTGGTCTTCAAAGTGCAAGGCAGCTCAAGGGATAGCCCAAAAAAACACTACTAGGAAGAGACTGCGTAGAACAAGACCATCAGCTGCTCAGGTAAACAATTCATCTCCTTCTCAAAATGATATTCTATTGCTGATTTTGTTCTTTCACAGTTATCGAGCATTGCGTCCCAACCTGCTCTGGGTGTGGAACTGCTATCCCAGGCGTTCGACTCAGCATCAACTCAACCTCCATTGGTTGATCCATGAAAGGAGCTGATTTCAGTTGAAATAACCGATACTTCCACAACATCAAAAAATGTGAGTTTTATCCTTGATGCTTGTTGGGGTATTTTCTTTAACTTCTTGATTTATTCAGTCTTTTACCCTTCATCTGACTTCTTAATGTGCTAGATACTTCCTGAGGAAACACATGTGCAAGATCAGGAGTCTGATAGTCCTCTTAGCGATCCCGTTGGCGTTGAAGGTGGTCTTGTTGCCATCGACACTCAAACTATCGATTTCCTAGTTCGACAAACAACTAATGGTAAGGAAGTTATTTGCTAAATTTATCTTTTGTAGCAAACATGAACTAAAAATCTTCCGATGTTTGTAGATGTCAATGTTGAGAGCCTAGATCTGATTCAACCAAATGTCACCGGTGCATCATCAGCTGTTCCTCCTCTTCAGATAGAAACTTCAGAGAAGGTGCAATATCTTCTTAACCATCTATTTTGTTATGAACTAACTCAAACAAACCTCCTAATTAAGATTTCCTTATACATAGGCACTCAATCTCCCAGCTCTGAGATATTCCTTTAATCTCGGGGAATATTTAGATGAAGATGAAGTCAGTTCGTCAGCCACCTCTTTTAAGGAAGCTTTGTCAGAAGAGACCGGAAATTGGCTAAGAGATGTATTACCAATGCTTGAGAAGAATATAGCTGATTTGATCCAAGACACTGATTCAATGCAGAGAGTCCTCTTGGCTATCAAGAGCAATCCATCCCCAGCTCTCTCCAGAATCTTATCATCTTTGTCTATCTTTGAAGTTCAGGCCCTGAAGGTGGAAAAGGCTCAGAGGAATCTATCCGATCATGAAACTTTACTGGCCAAGAGGAATTTCAACAAGCAAGAGGCTAAAGAGCTGACACAGTTGATTGATGATATGAAGAATTCCTCCCTCAGGACCGATCTAGAATTGTCCCAACTGGAGATGAAGCGTGCAGAACTTAAGAGGGAGCTAGAAAATGTGAAGGCTGCCATTGACCATCGCAAGTCCACCCTGGCCCAATACCTGATGCAATCAAATAGAAGAAGCAAGAACTGCTGGCCAAAGTTAGAGAAGGTAGGGTCATCCGTAGCGGCCTTGAGGACATTCCTGGATCAGCTGAAGAAGATAAGCAACAGATTATAGAAGCTGATGTTATTTGGCTAGAAGTACTAAACGCAATCTAGGATGTTCTAGCCTTGTAATCTTCATATTAATGTGTATCTTGTGTATAATCGATCATACTCTCCATCACTTAATTGTACTTCTTGTTTTGGCTAAAGAGCCGATTTGAGATAGCTGATCCCAGGCTTCTAATCTTAATCCAATTAAGTCTGAAAACACGACCTTCATCCCTCGATCTTCTGTCCTTAATCACCCAGCGTCGTATTCTCTTCGGCATTGGTGAAGTGGCGCTTTGCCTTCTATTAATTGCGGTTCCCTTTTGCGTGTCCCGAGGCATCCGCCTCTTCGCTTCATGTCTTCAAATACCAGCCGAGGGCTTTGGCCTCGAACACATCTCCACTCATAACTGTTCCTTTGCACTCCTTCGCCTGCCGAAACCCTATAGCGGTTTTCTTTCTCCCTTCCGTAGATCCAATCATCCTTCATGGCTAGCGAGGACAACCGAGGAAAGCGCGCGGCGGAGGAGATCCCAGAGGAGAACATGCCGATGAACTAGCGTCTCCGACGCATGAGGTGAGATTGACATTTCCTGTTTATGATGATGAACTATTCTGACTAGCCTATAGGTTTGTTGTGAATGACAGTCTTCATCGTCTCCCCAGGGCCGGTGAGCCCTCTAATGCTGCATCTTCTACGCCGGCCTCGTCGTCGGATTCTTTAGACTCCTACAATGGCACGATGCCTGGCGTTTCCTTCATGAGTGGAGGATGGATCAGAACCATTATGCCGAGGCGACTTGGGAGAATGGCCAACTCGAGATCCGCCTCGGGGTCTCTCAGGCTGCCCTTCTTGCGGCCGAGGAGGAGGCCAGTGCCATTCGAGCACGGCTGGCCAAATCTGACGCCGCGGTGGTAGGTAAGATGCGTTCCATGAATGCTTCCATTTTGATTTCCACTGTCTTTATCTTGATAGTCTTTCTGTTCCTATGATTGCCAGCCCTGATGGTGTAGTTGGAGTCTCTCCAACTAGTGGCAAACGCGACCACGGACGCCGTCAATGCTCAGGGTTCCCCCATCAATGCTCGTCTCCAAGACATCCCGGTTCGCGTTCAGGAGATCGCACTCCACGGCGTTCGTCATGGCACGTCGGTGGCACTGACCATGGCGCAAGTCCAGACTGGGTACGAGCTCCATGCCATGGAGACTGGTTTTCCAATGGGCGACGGTCCTAAGGAACATGACGACTTGATGGAAGAATTTGTCATAGCGGCGGAGGCCATCGTGGACATCACATCCGCTCAGGATGTGGTGAACAAAGTCTTCGATTAGATTGTATTTAGGGTGAACAGATGAATGAAATCTTTTGCTCTTCCATGAACATGTCTTAGTGCAATGCCCCTGTATGTGTCATGAATGTTTTTGTTCTTATTTCTTGCTCTGGAGGCGATACATATTGTATCGGCTTTTATGTCTTTGAAGATTTTTCATTTTTTGAACTAGAGGCGATACCTTTCTGGTACTGGCTATTAGAGCCGATGACTAAACGAATCGGCTATCAACTGTTGATCGAATGTTAGGATAACATCCCTTTAAATATTTTGCCGCAGAACTTTTCATACCAAAGGTTAAACGATTGATCAACCCAGGTCAAGCATCTTATTAAGCGAAATAGAACTTCCTTTAATAGATCTATTACTCATGATTCAACTTAGCATTCACATACGTTGGCCTAAGCCCATCTCCAGGACCAATGCTTATTTTGTCCTTAATCTAATGGCCGACGCATAGCCATGATTATTTATCAAAATAAACTCTTAGAGCCGATTGCTTGCATCGGCTGTTGGCTCTCATTGCTGATTTTAATGAAGCCTCCTTCACATAACTTGCCAGAAAAGCATTCGAAGTCTCCTAGTTCCCAGAATACTGGATCGGCTGTTGCGATGCTCATAGACTCATCAGCACGAACCAGTTTGACATCATCTCCATGCCATTGAATCAAACACTAATGCATGGTCGATGGTACACAACAGTTCGCATGAATCTAATCATGACCAAGAAGCAAACTGTACGACCCTTTTCCATTAATGGCGAAGAATGTGGTGAGCAGAGTCTTACTCCCAATTGTTAGTTCGACGTTTATTGCCCTAGGTCTTAGATGCATTACCTCCAAAATCCTTAAGCATCATGTCAGTCTCCATTAGATCTCCTGGTCCCTTGCCAAGTTTGCGAAAAGTGGTGTAAGGCATGAGATTGATAGAAGCACCACCGTCCACCAACATCTTGTTCATCGGCTTCCCATCAACCAAACCTTTTACATACAAAGTGTGGCAGAACCTCCTAAATTATAGGGCCCACATGCACCTATCACTGTCCAACGACCTTTGACATCTATGCAAATATTCCCGGTAACTTAAGAAGACTGTCGGGTGTCCTCGGGAACCCCGAATCATCCACGATTTCTGAGCAGGATCCCATTACAGAGTCATTGCAGTATACAACAGTTTATTCAAATATAAATACATCAGAGTAAAGATTAGCGGAAGACTTATAATAACATAGTTTACAAACCATTTGTTTCAAACCATACAACTAAGTTTGGTTAATAATACAAAACATAGTAGTGGAGTGGCATTATAACATATTACAGAACATATAGATAAGTTGCCCTGCCCAAGGGCCACACATTTACTTATCGTCATTGCACTGAACAACAGTCATGCAGCACGATCCAAAATAGATCTGCTCATGAGCCTCACCTGCAACAAGGGTCAACGAACCTTGAGTACAAAAGTACTCAACAAGACTTAACTGAAATAAGAATTAATAGAATGCAGGAATGCAGGCTCATGGGATTCAAGGTAGGGCTTTAGCAATAATCAAAGTTCTTCTGCGTAAAAGCTCTTTAACAAAATTCTTTATATCAACATTTAAAACCTCATAAGATCATATACAAAGCTGACACGATCCGCAATGAGATCATGAAACTCCATATCCAACACTTTCTCAAACCTTACTCAAGTTTCAGTTATTAACTACGATGATGAACAGTGAGTTGAGTCTCCATAACCGAGGAGCAACGATGATTCGAACCGATTAAACCCAGCTGGGGATTCTAGACCACATGACATATGCAGGTCCCCGACCTACATATACCAACCTACCCTCAGATCCTCTAAAACAAGAACGGGTCCGCGCCACCCGAGAATACAGTACTCCACCAATCCAGCCCATTGCCACGTGGGTACACGCTATTCCCGCCATCTCTCCACTCCCAGTGCGCGAGTAGCCATTCTCGTAATAGAATAGCCAAGTTAAGGCTTATCAGAGTATGTGGTTAGTACTACAAAGTCTCACCTCATGCAATTCAACAATGGACGGACCTTAATCGACACAGGCGGAAAGAACCTGCTCACAAAACCTCCATGTCTTGTGGCTCCCACACACCGAGTCCGCCCGGTCTAGATTTATTACTCCACATTCCCATATCACATGATAACATAAGTAACCAAAGTTCCATTTAAAACTTGCAGGTGACAGGTAATCACACGACTTTCATCGTTCTAAGCATAGCTAAGTATAACTAGGCATATACGAATTAAAACTGGTAACAGGGTAGATATGGAAAAACAAGGTTGGTAATGCACCAATTAGGTTTTCACTTAACTCCTAATCACTTAATGCAGTAAAGAGAAGCAAAAGCGATATAAATTTGTAAAACACAAGGTAGGTTTAAATGCATCCGGGGCTTGCCTTCGTTGACGGAAAAGTTAGGTTCCGGAGACGCACCACAAATATCCAACCTGACCTCAACAGACGGATTAACCTCCTCAACCACTTGATTAACTACCACGTGCTCACCTTCGTTCACTACACGTAGTAACAATGCCATGTTTAACATGATGCGAGATATAAAATATGATGCTCGACGATGGATGCAAAAGTAATAACTTGAATACAACTTTCCTTCACGGTACAGTTACAAGTCAAACTAACTAAACCTTTTTCGTAACACTCACATCAATTGCCAAGGATCATTACCAACTAATGACCCAAGGACATCACTCAATCAAAAATTCAATCAAAACCTAAATCATTAAAGGTTACTATTTGCTTTTATGAATTAATTATTTAATTAGGAATTATGAAATAAATCAACTTGTTCCAATTGAGTCCAAAATTTTTGTAAATGTTCATCTCATGATAACTAAGTGGCAAAACAAGTTTCATAATTTTTGGATAAAGAAATAAGCCTAGAAAAATCATGGAAACTCATTTACTAATTAATTGAGCAATTTTTATCATATTCAAATTCTGAAAATCAACATTCCATATTTTTACTAAATAATATACATCACAGAGAAGTCACACAAAAATTTTCATAATTTTTGGAGCTCTACATAAATCTACACAAAAATAACAAAAACTCATACTATTCATCCATTTTTGAAAATAGAAAATTTCATTTTGAACTCACGGTCACTGACACCCCGACCCCACCTGTCATCTTCTACCTCCCACGTTTGACCACGGCGACTACGTGCTGACCGGCGAAAACTTGCCAACGGTGAGACCAATGGCGACAGCGAGAGTACCAACACACTCCCCTCATCACCCCGCATCGATTGAGTGTAATATCGAGA
This sequence comes from Miscanthus lutarioriparius, assembly GCA_904845875.1. Taxonomy (NCBI): domain Eukaryota; kingdom Viridiplantae; phylum Streptophyta; class Magnoliopsida; order Poales; family Poaceae; genus Miscanthus; species Miscanthus lutarioriparius. The sequence goes on along the minus strand of CAJGYO010000012.1, from coordinate 78,266,215 downwards.
CTAATTGCAGCGGTATACAAGCTTGACGATGGCCATGGCGGACACGACTGCACGGCGGTGCTACGCCGGCGACAGAAGACCGGTAATGGTGAAACAAACCACTCGGGAAGAACTAGGAGCTCACCCCGATCACGTTGAAGGCGATGGACGAGTCGGAGGAACAAAGGAGAGGCGGGTCGACGGTCACAGCGATCACGGCAGCGCTAACCACGTCGGTGACGGTGTTCAGGCGACTGCGATGGTCAAAAGGATCAAATAACCGGTCATAGAGCAACATGGGATCAAGGCGAAGCTGGTGACACACAGAGCAAGGACAAAAACCCACCGTGGAGCTCCAGCAATGGCGACGCGCACACCACGGTGAGGTTGCCGGCTGCGGGGAAGAAAGGCAAAGAACAGCGGTTCCTGGCGCAATCAAGCAACAAGGGCAAGAGGACTGGTTTCGCAAGGAACTAGCGAAGCTGTGGCAAGCTTAGCCGAGGCTGGTTGGCGCTGAGGAGGCGAGGCGAGCTCGACGGAGCAGCGACGGCGACGTCAGGAAAACAGAGGAAGGCAAACGGCGAAGAACGACGACGATGCAGGTCTTATAACTCGGCTCAGAAGCAAGGAGAAGCCATGCATGGGCCTTTCCCGCACCAGCGTGAAGCCGAGTGCGGCCACAGGCGCGACTGGAAGCCAGGAGAAGGTCACCGGCAATGTAGCTTAAGCGGCCAGCACTGTTCAACATAATTACAGAATTGCCATTCGTCTAAATTTCCAAATTACTACCAAATTTGTATAACAACTCAAAAATCTCCAAAAATAAAAGTTGCTCAAAATCTAAAGTTCTACAACTTTGTTTGTATAACCACCTCCTAATTCGGTCTACATTTTGAAATGCAAATTTGAATTCAAATAGGGAACATTTAAAGAATTACGCCTTTTCAAATTGCTTCAAATTTTTCATAACAACTTTGAAAACTCCAAAAACAAACTTTGTACAACTCAATAAGCTCTACATTTTTGCTTGAAGGCTCAATCCCAAAATGTGCTTGAATTTTGAATTAGGTTTTTTGGGGTAAAACAAATCGCTGGAAATCCGGGTTTTCGGAATTTCAAATCCAAACAAAACTTTAAACTTGATCCAAACCATACAATTGTAAACTTGTTTTAATGTATGCATACCAAAGTTTTCACTAATATGAAATGAGGTACAATGCATATGATGACATGGCAGGTTTTAGTATTTAAAACAACCGAGGTGTTACACAAAGCCTTTAAGTGCCGATGCTTAACTGGTTTGTCAAATATTGCTTGCTGTATAACCGTCAACTTGGCAACTATCTCCTCATACTCTGATTTATCGAAATCCGAAAAAACTTCTTGATCTGCCGAAGCTTTAAATTTTGATGGCAATAGAAAAGCCATTTGAATATTAGCCGATGGTTGATTTCTATCAGTTGTTTGTTTAGCATGCCATACTTGAGGTCTACCGGATGCTTGAGCCTGTTCCAACTCTTTATTCCTTAGGCGTTGCATGCGTCTCTTCTGGCTTCTTATCAAACCTCCTGGATACCATTGGCCTTCCTGCCAGACATATTCTCTCTCATTGCCTTCTTCTTCACAATCAGCCCAGTCTCGATCAACAACTCATTTTCCAAGCCGATCATGAACACTTTTATTTTTTAAGCGCCGATCCATGTTATTATGATGATATGCATCTTGAGCATGGATAGGCCGGTGGTTGGTTTGAGATTGCCTAAACTCCCAATATTGACTGCTGCATTCTGGACAATCATGTCTGGTAGGCAACTTCAAACCTTCGTTCCAGCAATGTCTGAAGAAAGGACAATTCTAATGTGATTTGGCTTGTTTCCTTTCATACCTCTCTTTTTCCTATTGATGCTGGTATTTTTTATCCTCTAACCAACACTGATAATCCTTTTCTCTTTGACGCTGCCATTTGTTCAACAGAATTCGAGATGTAACCCATGGTTTTATCGCCCCATCTTTTGATGTTTCCCCTGCTCATATCGACTCTTTTGATTGCCGCGATGTCTTCTAATTTCTCTGTACTTGTCAGCTGATATTTGCATCTTGGGATCGACTATTCTAGCTTCTCTTGATTTGGTTGATGTTAGGACCTTAGTCTTTCCTTTGATCAGCCTAGCATCAACCATGTTTTGATCTCCTGGGAAAGGATTATCATCAATTTTCATTTTTCGAGGCGTGTCAAATTTGAGCCTTCCTTGCTAAATAGCCCTCTGTATATGCTTCCAAAAGATTCTGCATTCATTAGTGGAATGAGAAGTAGTGTTATGAAACTTGCAGAACTTCTTATTCTTCAATTGATCAGGGGGTAACATAACATGATTATCGGGCAACTTGATCTGTCCTTTCTCAACCAAGAAATCAAAGAGCTTGTCTAATTTTGTGACATCAAAGTCATAGCTCTCCTCGACTCCTCTTCCCCAAGGATTTGGCACCATTACTATCTTTTTGCCCCAATTCCATTTAGCTGTAGCAACCTCTTCTTCATCTTCATAGCCGTCATCGACTGAGTATGGATTATAAGCTTCGGCTACTGTGATACTCTTCTTAAATCGGGTATCTCTATGCATACTCTAGAATTGGCTATTAAGCGCTGCCACTCATTGAGCCAATTGACCCAAGTTATCAAATTCTTGTCCCAGCAGCTTTTCTTTCCACATTGATAGCATTCCCTGAACGGCTAAAGCAGCTAGCTAATCATCAGCCAAGTTTAATGAGAAGCATAAGTTCCTAGTTTCTTGGAACCTCTAAAGAAACTCAGTGCCCACTTCATTAGTCTTCTGCCTTATAGTTGTCTAATCGGTAATTTTCTTTTTTCCAGTCCCAGTATAAAAATATGTATGAAATTTCTTCTCCAGGTCAGCCCAATTGGCAATGGAGTTGACTGGCAGTGATGAAAATTAAGTGAAGGCTGGCCCTGACAGGGACAGGGAGAAGAAACGAACTCGATGGGCCTCTTCAATAGATGCTTCACCCAACTATGTAAGATACCGACTGACATGTTCTATCATGCTTGTGCTGTCTTGGCTAGTGAACTTAGTAAACTCTGGGAGCCTGTAATTTGTGGGAAGAGCGACCAAATCATACCATTCTAGATATGGACGTTTGTACAAGAAGGTCAGACCTTTTGGCTTCAGACCGAACTGATTCTTCATCATCTCAGTCACCCTCAGCAACAACTCTTCGGCATTTGAATTTGGATTTCTCTACACCTATTGACCCATCTATGGGTTGAAATCCCATGTGCCTTGATACCCTGGATTTAGAATCATGTGAAGGGTGTTGTAATCTATGCCATAATGATACCCATGTGGAATCTCTACCTGCTGGGTCCTTTGCTGGTTTGCTGCTTGAAGTCTCTGATTATAGACATGAGGATCTATATTTCTATGGATCCTTTGAATCGATGGTGCTATTTTTTGAGCCGATGATGGTATGTGGCTTGATGTGCCAAAATTAATCACCTGGTTCTGACCTTGCCCCACTGGCTGTTGCACATGCTATACTGATGATCCAGGATTATATTGTGTCTGATTCGTAGTAGTACCTTGAGCTTGTTTAGATGAACCCTGAACTGCCTGAACATCATCATTACTAGCCGGTGTTGCTTCTTGATGGCTGGTACTAACTTGATTAGTCCCTTGGGTCAATGGATGTGGAATGTTGTAATAAGCCGGCCCAACTTGACCAACTAGAAACCCATGAATCACCTCTTTGATGGCATTGTGGAATGTGTCCAAGAAAGCTTCATTATGGCTTGATATGGCATCATGAACAGATTTGTCTACAATTTTTGTAAAGAAACACCTGTCTTTAACTTCAACTATATCTGTCTGCCCGTGTAATAGAACTCTTGGTAGTGGATATTTCTGAACAATTGTGTTGTCACGTGTTTTGGTGTAGGACAACAAACACTTGTTCTGAAATTCTTCTATAGCTTTGATGATGACATCTTTATCTCCATCAGGTAGATCTTCATAATGTAGCATAAGGATGTCGTTGTTATTCTGAACCGCCATGATGATTGTGGGGTCCCACCGAGCATGCCAAGAACATGTGTCGGCATGAAATTTCCGTCGCATGCCGAGGGCACACGAGCAAGACGGAAGGGTTCGCTCGATGGAGCTATAGATCCACCTAGCTTCAACGCAGGGGTGGTCAATCCTATGTACTCCTCCCAAGACGTGCCAGTCAATTTGACCCCGCAATTGATAAGGAGAGAAAGTTTATCAGTAATTTAGGGTGGAATGTGCCAGTGTTGCCAGACAGTCCCGAATGTGCGGCTTTGAGAGCCGATATGAAAGGAGATCGACTAAATAGTCGATTCCAGCATATTCATCAAAATAAATCAGTTAAAGCTCGTGGGGTTGTGTAAGAAGAATCGATTATCGTTTAGGATGAATATCATTACTTAGATAAATATTGGTCATTGGCAATAAGATGTCAACAATAATTGGTTTATGCTAAGCCAATGACTGCAAGTAACTGAACCCCTTTTTATATAAAAGAAATAGTTCATCATCATTCAATCATTTAATAATGATAAATCTAATGAACATATTAGATCTCATCTATTGCTATGATAGTGGGGCATGAGGCAGAATTATGCAGGCCATAGAAACAAAAATAGACTCGACGACCCTAACTTATTACTAATATCAGTGGGGCATGAGGCAAAATCATGCAGGTCGTAATACAATAATAAGATCATGGGGCTAACACATCTTTCAACCCATCCCTACTTCAACGATCTCGTGACATGAACTATTCGTGAAAGCACTCGATATCGGCTAAAACAGCCGATTCAGGCATAGCGCACAGTTAAGGTCATGCCCTATCAGGAACAAATCTACCGAATAACGATCCCCACTCCACGGTGCTAATAGTGGGGTGTGAGGCAGAATCACACAGGCCATGATAACGGGCCATGGAACAGTTTTCGCTAGCCAATAGATCTACTCAAGATCAGACATGCCTTAACCGCACACTATGCATGCTCAAGATTGACATAAAACAGCCGATAAAACATAAGTCGTCGCTTAATGTGCAGACTAGATCAGTTTAGATTAACAAACGATGGGTTAAACAAGATATAAGGCCGATCTAGATCAATCCTAATCGGGCGAAGTGATATTGCTGTAATTAAATAAATAATGGAAGCAATAAGAAATATCGATAACTTAATGAATCTATCTGAAGGAACGCCACCCTTAGATAGAGCCGATAACTTGACCTTAATCTAGTTCGAGCAGTGGAGGTCGACCGGATCGATGCAGCCTTACTTGAACTAGACAAGAGTCGATAACTAACTTATACCAGAGTCGCAGTGGAGGTCAACCGGATCGATGCAGCCATATGAACAGAAGTATAAGCCATGACGGTACTTACAGACAAGCAGTGGAGGTTGACCGGATCGATGCAGCCATACTTGCTAAAGAACTCATCGAGATCTACTCTACTCCTACTCCTAAGGGATGGCCAGAGCCGAAAAAAGTAAGTAACTTGTATTGGATTGATTGTGTGTTTTACAATAGCCGGGGTTTGATATTTATACCCGGAGCCTACACATGAATCCTACTCGAGCACAACTCGTTACAATCTTTGTCATAGAATAAAATATTCCTAATTTAAGATAACTTAGACCCTAATCTTACCCTTTTTTGTAGAGCCCGATACGCAATTTCTTGGTGTCAACCGTAGCTCATCATCGCTATCTGCTGACGTGATCCAAAGAGATCCGATTTCAGAGTCGTATCTGAATCAGCTGATATCGATCCTCATGCAATCGATTCCTTGATGGGCACAATTTGGAAGCCTTCAAATTCCCGCATTATTCTTTCAAAATTTTGGTGTAAAGAGCTCCTTGCCCCTTTTTATCGCTTATTTTCATAAAAAGAATTATACCCAAAGGCAAATTATTTTGAAAATTTTGAGGGTTTGAGAGAGATCTCTCATATTAGTTCCAATTGGTGGTTATTTGCGTCTTATTTGAATTGGAACTTGATTGGGAAAAAGTGTCGCGAAGGAAGGAGGATCTGCTGCTAGAAGAGGACCAGACGCAGCACCTGACGTAGGACCGAACTCTCCATCTACAGTGTCTAGTCAGTGCTCTATGGATCTAACTCATGAACAGTGACCATGCCACGTCCGGTGTTAAGTCTATGCGGCGTCCGATCATTATGTGGTGTTTTAGAGAAGATGATCGGACTCCAGGCCGTGTCTGATCATCATAAAATGGACGTGTCAAGTCATGTCAGGAGCCTTTCTGGTTCTCTCTGTATGTGACCTGACTTTGAGGATGCAGTGTCAGGTCATTTGCGTCTGCGCGTCCAGTCGCAACAGTGCTCACGCAATAAGTTTCTTGTCAGGCTGACTTGTGGGGCCCACACTTCCCTAATCGGCAATAGCTCTTGTGCTTACTTTTTTCTATCAAGTGGGCCAGCTCAACCCCTCCTTCCTTTTTCGGCAACCGCCCGCTCCTGTCTTCTTCCCGTACACCATCGCGCCGCCGCGAACCCTAATCCACCATCGTCGCAACCACATCTTCCTCTAGCCGTCGAGCCATCGCTAGCCTCACACCATGCCACCTCACCACTCATGCGCCACTGCTCCTACACGCCCTGCCAAGCATGCGCCCGTGTCCTCCCCTCACCGTGCCACGATGTTGCTCGCCGTGCCATGCTCGGCTCGCCATCGCCGCTAGGATTCGTCTCCTTGCTGGCTTGCCGTCGACTCTTTTCTCTTTGGCGACCTCGTGTTTGTCTTCTCGGCACCTAGAGCTTTGGCCCCGGTGATTCCTTGGTCAGCAGAGCCTACACTCTATGTGAGGATCCATCCTGCACATCAAGTGTTCAATCTTATGCCTGAACCAGTCCTGATTCTATTTTTTATCCGCTTTCTCGACCAATGCTTGTGCAGTGACTTCCCCATCATTTGCATTGTGTCCCAGAAGTTCCTTAGCTACCATTCTCACTTTGTAGGTTGAGTTTCATTCCTACCCACCAAGTGTTCACCAATTTGTCCAAATCACTGCAGCCCCTGTTATTGGAGCCTTCCTTGTCCAAATCTTCTTGCAGTGGCCTTGTTCATCTTTTTTGGTGCCCACTGTGTTCAGTGCCTCACCTCTTCGCAGGTCCCGACTATGATCTAAGGTAGCAAGCCTTCTCCTCTTCTCTTACCTAAAATGCTTGCTTCCTGATAGGTGTTTTCTTTTCTCTAGAATAAATATAGTGCTTATTTGTATACTTCCTATCTATCTATGCAGCAAGTTTGTGGCATTTGAGGCAGTGGCAGTTGAGCAGTGATAGAGAAACTCGGGGCCAAGGCCGCGAGTATGGTTTGAGGCCAAGCCTTAGCGAGTGTTAGTCGGCAGCGATTCTTAGTGCTAGGGGGAGTCAGCGATAATTGGTCTTCGAGTTGATCTTGCAGATGATGGGCAGTTGATCTTGTTAGTGGCAGTGATTCCTTGAGTTAGGGGGAGTTCTTGATTGCTTGATATTGTTCAGTGGTAGTTGTCCTCTTAGTTGTCAGTCATGGCTAGGTGCAAGAATATTGGGGGTGGTTCCGGCGATGATGAGAGGCGTTCGCCTTGTTTGACAACCAAGGAAAAGGATAAAGGTACCCAGAAGGTGGCATCAAAGAAGAAGTGCAAGTGTGTTGACATAGAGGCAGAGTGAGCCACGGTAGTGGCCGTTGCAGCAGAGCATGCTGAGAGAGGAGGTAGAGGTAGTGGTGTCCACATTGGAGAGGCTCTGTTTCACCTAGAGGGCCAAGAGTTAGGCACTGAGGAGATAGAGCAGCCAGTTACCGAGGAGCCTACACCATAGTCAAAGGAGCAGGCAGAGCAGCCCCGTCTTCAACGCTCTAGTTGTACTCACACTCAGGTGTTGCCATAGCCCGAGACACAGAGACGTGGTTCTCGTCCACCTCCCAGACCATAGGATCCACCTCTAGTGGTACACTTCGACTTGAGGTCAGCCATAGCTCGACAGGTGCAGTAGCTTCGCTTTGTGGACGTTGAGCAGTGGTTTCCACCTCAACGGGACGAGAGAGCTTCAAAGGGTTTCTACACAGTGTTGCAGGAGGACTTCTACAATGCTTATGTCAACAGTGGTATGGCCTTTAGATCTCAGCAAGTGTGTCCTATAGAGGCTATAGTAGCATCTAGAGGAGAGTAGGTTCGTCCCCACCTCACCTACCTGCCTGGCCTAGCAGATCTCTTGGGTTGGACCGATAGGTACGCTGTGTCGTGGCTCAGAGAGTTCTATGCCTATTTGTGGATTGATCCTAGTCACAGGTACATTCACTTCGCTTTCAAAGAATGTGACTGCAGGTTGTACAACAATAGGGTCAAAGAGATACTAAGGATTCCAGAGTTAGCCACTCGGATTCACCAGATCTGCTCTAGGGAGACACAGCCACCAAGACGCCCTCACGATGGAGCAGTGCCACCTACAGAGTTAGTCAGAGCCTGCTTCCAAGAGGCATTTGGAGAGGGTTCAAGGCGCACTCCAGGTGCTCTTACACCTATGGCTTGCCTCCTAGACGCGGTCATGAGGAGGACCTTGCTCCCGAGGGGTGGCTACCATGAGGGATTGACACATTTTTAGATTTGGTTAGTCCACCACCTGATCTCTCAGACACCGTTTGATATTTGAGATTTAATACTTTCAGAGATGGAGGACACTTTAGTTGAGGGCTTCAAGGGTCATCGTCAGTTGTCGTATGCCCATTGGATTTGCTTTCTTATTCTACAGGCATGTTCACATATACCTTCCAAGGTCATGGCTGAGTTGACTGATACTACTACTGAGTTCCCTAAGTACGACATGCGCCAGCTGATGCATTCTAGTACTAGGAGTAGGACACCAAGGCCGAGCCATCGCCAAAGGCCAGAGGTGCCAGAGACAATGGCCGAGCAAGACAAGGACATTAGGGCTTTGGTAGAGTTAGAGCTTGTAGACTTGGAGGCATAGTAGGACGATGAGGATGAGGATGACCTATCTGATAGTTGAGATAAGGACTACCAACCTATTCCAAGTATGCCCCCATGGGCTCATGACAGAGAGGCTAGTGGTTCTAGCTTAGCTCCACCTCAGCCACTGCAGATAGACCCTGCTCTAATAGCGATACTTGACAGGATGTAGTAGGAGCAGACACGTTAGGCATAGGCCACAGCTGTAGCTCTTGGTCAGAACCAGACATGTTAGGATCAGTTCTAGCAGCAGCAATAGGCCATTCAGCAGCAGCAGCTTCTTGGTTTCATGTAGCATGTTCTTATGGCTATAGGGATTGCTCCTTACCATCCCACATTGTAGCTTGTTTCGACTACTACCACCACCCCAGTGACTCCAGCGATTACAACCCAGTGGTCTTTAGAGTTAGGGATAGACGGTTGCACAGTTTGCCTCACCTTCCGAGTAGGTGTCTCAGTGGTTCGCTTCACTAGGGACAGAGTAGGCTCAACGCTTCACTCCTATAGTTACGAGCTTCACTCCTACTCAGTCAGAGTCCATGCTAGTGACATACACTCTAGAATCTAGGAGTTTGAGTGCTACCTTCAGTGAGCTCATAGGACAACCTACACCTCCAGAGTATCGAGTCCTTGCTCCTACTTCAGTAGCTCTAGTCACCAAGATGACTGAGACTCTCCCATCTTCTATTGCTTTGTCAGAGCCACCACGGATAGTCACTCCTACACTTGAGGCTTCAGCGACAGAGATAGAGGCAGTTGTGGCTCCACATCCTACAGAGACTACTTTAGAGCCACAAGGTCAGGCTACACCTTCAGCTTCTACTTCTTAGCTAGCCACCCAGTTATAGAGACCTCCAAGTAGACCTAGACTGCTTCACTTCCTATTTCAGAGTCAGAGGGTCAGCCGCTGATTGCTCTAGCCAGTCTGACAGTTCCAAGTCCAAAGTCAGACAATGATGCTACTTAGTTTTAGATCTCTCACCATACCTCAGCACCCAACTCGTCTGCTCCTACCCCATCGTTCGACCTTTAGGTTTTGGTGCTTGACGCCAAAGGGGGAGAGGGAGCGAGTATGTTAGATTTAGGGGGAGTGTGTGAGATGGACTCATTCTTTTATGTGTGATACTTCATGCATTCATGTTTACTTTCATGCATTGTGATATATGTGTGTTTGGGAGACTTATGTGACATGTGTGCTCTCTATTTTGATATATATATATATATATGTCATGTCACTTGGTTATGCTCATTTGCTTTCCTTCCATGTTATACTCTGATTCAAATGTGCTTTACTTTGTATACTCGGTCTTATTTCATATCTTGTGAGTATGTTATGCTGGCTTGGGTTATATAAGCATGCCTAACCCTTTTCTTCTTACTGTCAGTTGCTTATATGAACCAAGCATGTTGAAAACCTCTGTAACACCTCGGGTGTTTAAATATTAAAAACCGGACATATCATCATATGCATTGCAAGGCATTGGTCATGTTGCAAATTTTGTTATGCATTCACTAAAACAAGTTTACATTTATGTTATAAGTATTGCTTAGTATTGTTTGAATCAAGTTTGAAATCGTTGTATTGATTTGAAATTCCCAAAACCCTGATTTTTAATATTTAAATTCGACCCTAAAAATCCATTTCAAAATCGAAGCAGATTTTGGGGTTGAGTCTTAAAGCAAAGTTGTAGAGCTTGTCGAGTTGTACAAAGTTTTTTTTTGGAGTTTTTCAAGTTGTTTAGTAAAATTTGAAGTTATTTAAAAAGGCGAAATTCCTTAAATATCCCCGCTTTAAATTCAAAAGTTCATTTCAAAATGTACGAGTTGTACAAAGTTTATTTTTGGAGTTTTTCAAGTTGTTTAGTAAAATTTGAAGTTATTTAAAAAGGCGAAATTCCTTAAATATCCCCGCTTTAAATTCAAAAGTTCATTTCAAAATGTAGGCCGAATTTGGGTATGGTTTCAAAAGCAAAGTGGTAGAACTTTTGATTTTGAACAACTTTTGTTTTTGGAGATTTTTGAGTTGTTATGAAAATTTGGGAGTAATTTGGGAATTTTGGCGGATGGCAATTCTATAATTTCGATGAACAGTAACCGTGAAGCCAACTTATTGCCGGCGATCTTCGGTTTGCTTCCAGGCGCGGTCGTGGCCATTTTTGGCATCGCGTTGGCGCGGTGAAGGCCCCAGCGCAGCTTCCTTGAGCTTCTGAGCCATGTTATTTGGACCGAGGCGCCGTCGTCATCGTTCTTTCCTCTCCTCTGTTTTTCTCCTGCCGTCACCGCCATTCTCCGTTGAGCCCTCGCCGTTGAACCAGCGTCTGAGCCGTCACAGCGATGCGTGTCCTAGCTCCGCTAGTTCCTTGCGCACCCAGCCAGCTAGCTCTAGTCGCTTGATTTCGCCGTGAACTCGCCGTTCATCATTTTCTTCCTCGCGGCCGGCAGCACCACCGTGGTGTGCGCGTCGCCGTGGCCAGCGTTACGGTGAGCCTCTGCTATTTCTGGCTCTTGCTTCAGCTTTGCCTCGATGCCATGGTGCTTTGTGCCCGGTTGATTGACCATTTCCTCCACCGCAGTCGCCGGAGCATCGCCGTCGTCGAATTTGCTCCGTCGTGATCGCTGTGACCGTCGAGCCGTGTCTCCGTTGCTTCTCAAGCTCGGTCAGCGACTCCAGTGTGTTCGGGGTGAGCTCCTGGTTCTACCCGTGTTGTTTGTTTCATTGTTACCGAGTTCCTATCGCCGGTGTAGCACAGCCGCACCACCGCGTCTGCCATGGCCGCCATCGAGCTAGTATAGGGCCGTAATCAGTATAGATAGGGACGTCAATCGATGCGCCTAGTCTTGGTGATCGTTTTGGTACCTTGGTCGTCGCCGTTGGACTCACCGTCGGCGAGGAATCACCGGTCAGAGCCGTTGCTGCCGTGGTCAACGTCGGAGGTTGCAGATGACAAGTGGGACCCGGTTGTCAGTGACTCAGCGTTCAAAATGAATTTTCTGTTTTTCAGATTTAAATGAATAGTGTCTGTTTTTGTTATTTTTGTGTAGATTTATTTAGAGCTCCAAAAATTATGAAAATTTTTGTGTGACTTCTCTGTGATGTGTATTATTTAGGAAAAATATGAAATGTTGATTTTCAGTACTTTTTGAATGTGATAAAAATTGCTCAATTAATTAATAAATGAATTTCCAGGATTTTTCTAGACTTATTTATGTATCCAAAAATTATGAAAATTGTTTTGTAACTTAGTTATCATGTGATGAACATATACAAAAATTTTGAGGTCAATTAGAACAAGTTGATTTATTTCATAATTATTAATTAATTAATTAATTCATAAAAGCAAATAGTTACCTTTAGTGATTTAGGTTTTGGTTGAGTTTTTGATTAAGTGATGTCCTTGGGTCATTAGTTGGTAATGATCCTTGGAAATTGTTGTGAGTGTTGCGAAAATGGTTTAGTTGGTTTAACTTGTAACTGTACCGCGAAGGAAAGTTGTATTCAAGTTGTTAATTTTGCATCCATCATTGATCATCATGTTTCGTATTCCGCATCATGTTAAGCATGGCATTGTAACTACATGTAGTGAACGAAGGTGAAAACGTGGTAGTTAATCAAGTAGTTGAGGAGGTTGATCCGTCTGTGGAAGTTGGTGTTGATATTTGTGGAACGACTCCAGACCCAGACTTTTCCGTCAACGAAGGCAAGCCCCGGATGCATACAACCCTACCTTGTATTTTACAAATTGATTTCGCTTTTGCTTCTTTTTACTGCATTAAGTGATTAGGAGTCAAGTGAAAACCAAATTGGTACCTTACCAACCTTGTTATTCCATATTTACCATATTACCAATTTTAAATTCGTATATGCCAGTTTTGCTTAGCTATGCTTAGAATGGTGAAAGTCGGGTGATTATTTGTCATCTGCAAGTTTTAAATGGAGCTTTGGTTAAATATATTAACATGTGATATGGGAATGTGGAGTAATAAATCTAGACCGGGCGGATTTGGTGTGTGTGAGCCACAAGACATGGAGGTACCACAAGACATGGAGGTCTTGTGAGCAGGTTCTTTCCGCCTGTGTCGATTAAGGTCCGTCCGTTGTTGAATTGCATGAGGTGAGACTTTGTAGTACTAACCACATACTTCGGTAAGCCTTAACTTGGTTATTCTATTATGAGAATGGCTACTCGCGCACTGGGAGTGGAGAGATGGCGGGAATAGTGTGTACCCACGTGGCAATGGGCTGGATTGGTGGAGTACTGTATTCTCGGGTGGTGCGGACCCGTTCTTGTTTTAGAGGATCCGAGGGTAGGTTGGTATATGTAGGTCGGGGACCTACATATGTCATGTGGTCTGGAATTCCCAGCTGGGTTATAATCGGTTCGAATCATTGTTGCTCCTCGGTTATGGAGACTCAACTCACTGTTCATCATCGTAGTATTAATAACTGGAACTTGAGGATGGTTTGAGAAAGTGTTGGATACGAAGTTTCATGATCTCAGTATGGATTGTGTCAGCTTTGTATATGATCTTTATGAAGTTTTAAACGTTGATATAAAGAATTTTTGTTAAAATGCTTTTACGCAAAAGAACATTGATTATTGCTAAAGCCATTCCTTGAATCCCATGAGCCTACATTCCTGTGTTCTTTTAAATTCTTATTTCGGTTAAGTCTTGTTGAGTACTTTTGTACTCAGGGTTCGTTGACCCTTGTTGCAGGTGAGGCTCATGAGCAGATCTATTTTGGATCGTGCTGCATGACTGTTGTTCAGTGCGATGACGATAATTAAATGTGTGGCCCTTGGGCAGGGCAACTTATGTTGTGTGTTTTGTAATATATTATAATGCCACTCCACTACTTTGGTTTGTTTTATTATCAAACTTAGTTGTATGGTTTGAAACAAATGGTTTGTAAACTATGTTATTGTAAGTCTTCCGCTACTTTTACTCTGATGTATCTATTTGAATAAACTGTTGTAATATTGCAATGACTCTGTAATGTGATCCTGCTCGGAAATCGTGGATGATTCGGGGTTCCCCGAGGACACCCGACAGTCTTCTTAAGTTACCGGGAACATATGCATAGATGTCAAAGGTCGTTGGACAGTGACAGGTGCATGTGGGCCCTATAATTTAGGAGGTTCTGCCACAACCTCACTCATCTCTTATACACATACTCGAGGTAGTGTTGTCATCAATCACCAAAAAGGGGGAGATTGAAAGCATCTAGGCCCCTAGATAGGTTTCGGTGATTAATGATGACACAAGATTACTATGACTAACATGTGTTTTGCAGAGGGAGTTTAAGTTAGGTCATGGTAATAGCGATTGTTTGGGCAATTTTGGTTTTCATGCCCTATCGATGGAAATCATTTTGGTTATTCAAAGAATGGATGACAAGGTTAAGGACGAACTAGCTCTAAGTGTCACTTAGAGTTGGAGAGACACTAAGAGTAGTTTAGGACTTTGTTTTTCCTTTGGCCATACTATTAAGGGGGTATGGACTAGTAACTTGACCTAGGTGAGTCTATTGGTTTAGTTGTGGTGCACACTTGTCAAACTTAGCACTAGGTAGCTCAGGGACAGCCCAAAGATTGTCGGAAGTCAACTTCATTCGCAAAGCATTTCGAATTGGAAGTAAATGGAGGGTCATTTCATTGACAAGACGTTGGGAGCCCAGGGACCGGATGCTATCCTACAGAGTCTAGTCAACTCTTCTACGCACAAAGCAGAGGTTGGGATCGACCAGACGCTAGCGTCTTCCCTAGACCGAACGTGCTGGTGGTTATATGTGTAGCTAGTACGGCACAAGGACACGGCGGGACCGAACACTGGAGGAAAGAATGACCTAACACACTGGAGGCCACGTCCGGTCAACTACAAAATGCATCTAGAGAGGGTTTTTGGGGACCTGACGTGTTAGGTCAGAGTGGACTTAACTCCGCAGTGAGTTCGGTCACTCTAACGGTTGACTGTTCACGCTGGCAAGTTTGCAGCCATGGTGTAATGACCGAACGCGTCCGGTCACGTTGACTGGCATGTCCGGTCACCCCAAAATATGCAAAGTTGGACCCCAATGGGATGTTTTGAAGTGGGGAGTATAAATACTTCTCCTACTCGTCCAACTTAGCTCTCTTGACCAGTTGTTCAGCTGAGAAACATTTTGGAGTGCAAGGGAGTGCAAGAGCCCAGTGAGGTGATTGAGATTTGAAAATCCAAGATTAAGGACCTCATTAGTGCATAGGGAGTAGCAAGTGTGCATCCACCTTTCTCATTAGGCATGTCATGGTCAAGTGAGAGTTTGTGCTTGTTACTCTTGGTGATCGCTATCACCTAGATGGCTCGGTGGTGATTGGAAGCTTTGTGATCATCCGACGGAGCTTGTGGATGACTCAAGTCATCTTGTGAGCGGTTGTGGGCAATTCACCATGACGGAGTGTCAAAGAATCAGCCTATAGAGAGCACTTGATCCTTGCACGGATCAAAGGGGAGCTACACCCTTGTGCGGGTGCTCCAATGAGGACTAGTGGGGAGTGGCGACTCTCCGATACCTCGGAAAAACATCGCCGCATTCCTCTCCCTCTCTTTACTTTAAGCATTTACATTTGAGCAATTCATTTCATGTCTTTACATTCTTAGAATTGCCATGCTAGAGTAGGTTTGGAACCTAGGGTGCAAAACTTTTGTACGGTAGAATAATAGAAACACTTCTAGGCATAAGGGGGTGAAATGGGCTAATTGTAGGCTTAATTATTGCAAGAAATTTAGCATTAGCCCAATTCACTGTAACATCCCAGATGTTAAAAAGCAACTAAAATTTTGATCATGAGCATCATCAAGCATAAGCATCAAGTGTCATGCCATAAATGCATTTCATGTTGCAATTATAGCTTTCACATGTTGCATATATAGTGTTTCATGTGTTGCATGAAATGTTAACAACAGTAATGATTAAGGTTCTATAAGATTTTTATAGAGTAATATTTGCTTAAACAATTAAAATTTTGTTAATATAAACTTTGTAGTACAATGTGTGTGCTTTCATGTAGAATCATAATTTGATGATGTTTCTATATTAAACATGTTCAAATTTGAGCTCCAAAGTTGAATCCAGCACTGTTTCTCACACTTTGTCATTTAAGCCTAAGTCCCTAAAATTCAGTGTTAAAGTTCAAACTTTGGTGAATTACTAAATCAATTTTCATAAATAAAATTTGAACAACTTTTGTTCCATTGCTTGGTCCTATACTTGGTCTATAATAATGTGTAATTAGATGTGATGTTTCATTAATGGATGATCACCAATTAATTACCAAAGTTAGCAAAGCAAAATCAGATTTCCAAAACCCTAACTGAATCTCTGTTTTCAGTTTTGACCTACCCTTGTTTTCTACCTCTAACTCACAATCCAGTTAGAATCAGGATGTGATCCTTAAAGCAAAGTTTGAGAACTTTCGTTTTTGGGGCTGATCAAGTTTTTACACGAAATCAGGAGAACAAGATCGATTTTCAGAATGGTTTCAGCCGGCTACAGTAGCTTCGGCAAGCAGCTGCTCACCGACTACCGCCGCCCTCTAGTGCCACATTCACACATGTCTCCACGTAGCTGCCTATGTGGCTAAAATGAGCAAGTGTTGGCCATGCCTAGACTCTTCGCTCGCACCTTGTCTCGCCGTCTTAAGCCTGAACCACCGGCATCATGCTCTACTGTCGTAAGCAACACCTCACACGCCGATGAAATTGGCCACCATCGATGCGCCCTAGATCAATTGCCTATCCAACCAACCTCGCATGCTCCTTGTGCTTCTCGGCGACCCATTCGTGCCACCTCTCCTCACTGAAATTGGTCACGGGCTAGGTTTCCATCGTGGCAGCGCCACCAAGCCCGCCGCAAGCATCTCACCGTGGCTAGGATGCTCCAGAGATCCTCTGCTATCCCAATCCTTGTTTTAGCTTTACCTTGACCTCATGATGCTCATTGGATTCTTGTCTTTATCTCTATCGCACAGGGTTTGTCAAAACGCCGCCCTTGTCACCAGTTCATGCTGCCGCCATCGCCATCACCGTCGGCAAGCTAGTTCTGGCTAGACTCTGACTTAACTAACTAGCTTTTGAGGTCATGGTGAGCACCCTGAACCTAGCCATCCCCTCCTTTTAGTGTCTAACATGTCATAGTGGCCGGAATGCCATAGCACCATCATGCGCAACATCGCCGCTCCGCCAAGGTTGTGGGCAAGCTCGCTGCCGACACTGATTCAATCAACTAGCCTAGTTATCGCATTCATGTGCGCACGGGGAAGCCGTAGGTGGTTTTCCCATCACTGCTAACTACACCGCCGACCGTCCTTGCCATGCCAGAGTGCCACTATCTGCCATTGTTGTGGCCATGCTCACCGTGAAACCCTAGCCACCTGTTTAGTTACCTAGGTCGACGCGTGGTGATGTCCTGAGCACGTCGGTGTGCTCACCGTCACCGAAGACCTCAACGGCGGCAAGAAATCGCTGGTCAAAGGCCGGTGTGGCCGTGGTCAGTGCGGTCATGCATCGCCATTGACCTAACCCCACATGTCAGTCGCTGTGGCTGGCAGGGGTGTGAGTGAGAAAAGGTTTTTCCTCGGTTTTGATTTTCATAAAATATAAACATGTGTTAAAATTTGGAAATTCATAACTAATTATTGGAGTATGACAAAAATGTGAATTTTTTTGTGTAGCTTTCTCATAAGGTTCTCTACCATGGAAAAATATGAATTGGTCATTTTCAATAATTTTGTTATGCTTTCAAATTACCTATTTTAATTATAAAATGGAACTTGCATGATTTTTTATAAATAAAAATATTAATCCTATGATGCTGAAACTTTTTGTGTAAATGTTATGTGCTAATACCTAGCTCCATAAAAAGTTTGGTACTATTTTGATAATTCTAATTTGGTCAATTAATTTAAGTGTGTTTAAATGCCTTTTGTGGATTAATAAAAACAACAAAATAATTTCTATAAATCCCTAATTGACTTTGATGTGATTTTGGGATTGATTGTGGACCTTGGAATACCAAACCTCTGCTGTTCCTTGGCAACTTAATTATTTCTTGGTGTGCTTATAATAAACTTGGTTATATAAATATTAAAATGGCTTAATTAATTATTTAGTTATTTTTATGAGTTCTTTGTAATAGTCATGGGTTAAGATGAATGTTAATCACTTTTTGCTAGACCATGTTAGTACAATCCCTTTCATGGTAGATAACTAATTAACTTGTTAGTTAATAAATAAAATAGTTTACTCAAATGATTAACTAGTGAATTCATGTGATTAAGTCATGTAATGATCCTTGTTTGCTCTCATGGTTGAACTTGGTGTAATGTTAGTTAAATAACTAAAATGCTTTTATAATAAAAACCTTAGTTCTTTAGTGAAGGAAAGTTGTACTCAAGATAATTAACTTTGTTTAACTTCTGTTATGCACTTATGTGTCTTTCATCATGCATCATGGCATGTAGTCCCTCATTTAAGCAAAGCATCATTTATTATGTGTAATGTATGAGACTAAGAAGGCTTGTGTTGATCAAGTTTCAGAGAAGATCCATCCATCAGTGGTGTTGGTGCCAAGTCTAACCCCTATGATCCTCTGTGGAACTAACCTTCTCTACAACGCAGGGAAGCCCCGGAGCATAAACCCTTCTCTAGTATTTACAAATCTTTATTACACTTTAAGTCTTGTGAGATGTGCATTAAGTAATTAAGAGTTGGACAAATACAGTTGCTGCATGATTACCTTGATAAATATGTATTCTTAGTTATACCCTCCTAGTATGAATAGGTCAGTATCTCTATGCTTTGTAATGCTTAGGCTTCGATAGAAGTCGAATGATGGTTTCATCGTTCGTGGGAAATAGGTTTCATCCTGTTCTTCTCAGCTCCATTTATGGGTCGTGGGAATACCATGATGATATAATATTTAAATTTAGACTGGGCGGGACTGGTTGATAAGGTAAGTTGGGCAGACAGGTTCGCCTGGTCGTGCTCGTCCCACCTATGTCGATTGAGGACCATACCATTATAGGCCACCGTGTGGTCGAGACCTTGCAGTACTAGCCACATACTACGATAAGCCTAATACCTTGGCTATTCCATTATGTGAATGGCCAACCATGCACTTGGAGTGGAGAGATGGTGAGAGTAGCATGTACGCATCCTATGAATCCACCATTAGTGGCGTAGGGAAGTGGAGTACTGTGCTCTCGGGTAGCGTTGGACCCGTTCATGTTTTGGAGGATCCGAGTGAGGGTTGATATATGTAGGTTTGGGTCTAGGCCTAGACCTGCATATGTCATGTGGTAAGGAAACCCTAGCTAGGCCAAATTGATTTGAATCATCATGCAACTCGGTTATGGAGACTCGATCCTCTGACTTACATCGTAGTTTAATCAATGGAACATGATTACTTGTGGATAAGAGATGAACATGAGATGTGGTAATTAAAGAAGTGATTGATTTACACCAGGTGCAAATTGGATACTGGCAATGACTTAATACATAGTTAAAACATTGAAAGTAAGGATCCACTTATAATAAGCTTTCCTACAAAAGTAATTCTTGCTTCCAACTTTCCTTTAAGCCTGCATACCCTTGGAGTCTTTTCTTTAGTCGGGTAAGACTTGTTGAGTACCCTCAAGTACTCAGGGTTTGTTAACCCCTATTGTAGGATCTGATTTTTGCTGCTAAGCGAGGTCATGTCAGTGGGATCGACATGGTTTGGTCGTCTCTTCTACCTTAGATGCTTCACCTAAGTTGCTCCAACAATTCTACCCGACAAACTACCTGAGTTATCTGGCTCTCATGTGCAGCTGTCAGAGGTCTTAAGGACAATGATAGGTGCACATGGGCCATATAATTAGGGTGGTTTTGCCACATTCACCCCCTCTTGGGCATCTTGATCCTTTCATACGATCAAGATCGAGATAAATTAGTTGATAAATAGGATCTAATGTCAAGAATAGAGTCCAATCATGGAAATAACCAGTAGTCAATTGTTGATGGTTGTTATTCAATCATAAACCATCAACATATCCTACATATATGCTTAATTCCATCACCAAACATAGGTCTAGGGGTTTAAACTAATGAATTCCACAAGTTTTGGTGAATATTTGTTTGCAGGAGAATTTATCCAGAAAACAGCCCTCGGGACCACTGTCATACACTCCAAACTAGCCAACCAACGACAACAAGTGATTCAACTCACAAAAACTACAAAAGGCAACTCAAGATGGAGTCTGGGAAACACCACACAAAGGGGAGGCCGACTTGCCAAAGTGGTGGGCGGGCCAGCCTAGTGGAGAGGCCACCTGGCCCACTCTAGAGCCCGTTTGCTCTCCACCACCTCGTATGCGTTTCTAAGATCTACACCGTTAATTTTAAGGCAATTTTAAGTCGGTTCATCCAACGGTGATCAAGGGAGTTGACACGGATCGATGATGTGGCAATGACTTGCCCCCTACTCCATCTCCCCTATATAAGGTGCCCCTACTCCCTCTAGGAGGCTGTTGGCGGTGCTTAACTCATATTTCTACCACCAACATTTAAACAAATATAAATACCGAAACTTAGAATTAGGGTTTACAACTCACATTTCCCACGAGTTTTGGTATATACATGTTTTGCAGGACAACACATGAAAATACACCAAAATGCACAACCGAGAAGGCGCATTCAAGCGAAACAACAAGCAAAGCCCATCCAAACTTCAGACTTGGGCCAGAACTCAAGCGTGGGAGCGATCCAGGCCCAACCAGCAACCCACTGGAGCAAGGTGGTGGCAAGTAGGCTGGCCCAGGGTGTGGGTGCACCGCCCCCAGCCCCACCTGACCCCATCTTCCTCAGGCGGTGCATTCAATGCATGGGGAGGCGGTTGCATGTGGTGCTTTCCTAAAATAACGAGCAAACCAACCTCCTTAAGCCTATATAAGAAGACCCCTCTTCACATTCAGAAGAATCATACACTTGAAGAGAAGAAGAGCAAGCACCACTTCTACATTAGCTTATAGCTAAATTAGTATAAGGAGTGAGAGAGGGAAAAGTCAGAGGAATAGCGGAAGAATCAGCTAACTCTACTTCTTGTACTAGGCAACTTATACATGTACTGGAAGGAGTGTTGGGGCTATCGAGCCTAGGTGGCAGGTGCGGCCGCACCCAGTTGGGGCCGCCTTCACGTGGTCGGTTCCTGGGTGGGCCTAGGCCCCTCCCACGTTGGTGCTTGGCCTAGATTTGATGTGTAGGTGGGCTTCTTCATGTATTTCCTTTGCGTCATTTCTGCATTATGCTTTCTACTTTGCGCCTTTTGCTTGGATTTGTATATTTTCCACTTGTATTCGAATGTGTGTCCTACAATACATGTTTTCTCTAATACAAGTGGAACTTTGTCAATAGTAAAGACATGTGTCAAAAGATTGTTTATTTCTCCTGTTTTGGACTATAATTGGCAGTCAGGTTTGATTGATAGTGACCGCCAACAAATCCCCAAGCTTAACCTTTGCTCATCCCGAGCAAATAGCTAAGTACTTGGTTGTTGATGAGGAGTTGCTGCTATGCTGATACAATTCACAAGTGCCATGTCTATAACAAAGCATTTTTTCATAATTCAAATAAGTTGGCATTTTTATCCACCTTTTACCTTGATCCCTGTGGGGCGTATAGCTTTTCCAAGTTCTTGGGCGGTTGCAAG
This sequence comes from Miscanthus lutarioriparius, assembly GCA_904845875.1. Taxonomy (NCBI): domain Eukaryota; kingdom Viridiplantae; phylum Streptophyta; class Magnoliopsida; order Poales; family Poaceae; genus Miscanthus; species Miscanthus lutarioriparius. Next base: position 78,244,490 of record CAJGYO010000012.1, on the reverse strand, counting down.
ATAGAATGGTTATAACAGAATCACCAATCATTTATTTCTTGATTAACCATCTATCCGGAGATTTTATGAATTTTGCAAAATAAATGTAAGTTCCTCAAATGATTCTCTCGATCACTCAATGTTTATGAAACCTCACCAAGGCATCTAGTATTTTGCCTTGTTTTCATATCCTACCACTAATAGCTTTTGAGTGGAGTTTTGGGTAGGTATGAAAGTGGGGCATACTTGCATCACATATTTTGCTAAGTCAAAAACCAGACCTCAAGGAGATGCAAGACATACACTTTGATCAAGACGTGCAAGTGTGTGGAATTTTTATAACTTCCTAATTATAAATATTTTTGGTACTCCTTTGAATCATGAATCTCCCTCTTTCTGAATGAATGCCTTTTATTTGAAAGTATGAGCTATCTTTTATTTATTTATTTATTTTTCTTTTCTTTATGCTCTTTGGCATGCATTTTTTCTCTCTCGTGCCTTTTGGCATGGATATATTTTTCCCTTCTTTTTCTCTTTTTTTAGCATAGCCCATACTATTCTTTTTGGCACATGAAATTTTTGAGAGAGAGACATGATAAATGAATGGAGTAATTATTTGGTGGACGGAAAGACATGTTTTAGTGTAAGAGTCAGCAGTTTTATTTGTGGGTGTACGTGTGTCTTGATCATGGGTGCATGATAGGAATTTCAACAAGGGTCACAACAATTTGACAAAGCTCAATGCTCAAACAAGTAGCATATGACTAAGGTTTTGAATTTGAATGTTGTCATATGGCCTTGGTAGGTATTCATAATCATTGAGGAACTTTTGATTTTAGCATTTTTTTTAAATGAAATCTCCGAATGTCAAGTTTCTCTTAGAACAAAGTCATAATAAATTCCATTTGTACCATATCATAACTCGCAACAACTTAGAAAAGGAGCATGCATTTGCAACCCACAAGTTTTAAGTTTTTAGAATGAGACATTTTTAGCCAACAAACATAAATCTTGGGGAATACTAGGTTATAACCTGGGCACAGATGAATTATAGACATAGCAACTTTTCAACATTTTAACTTAGGAGAAACTAAACATTCCTTAAAGACATATGAGAGTGGAATTCAAATTTTTGTTGTTTTTATCATATTTTATTTTTTTGGTATTTTTGTATTTTTTAGTTTTTTTATATGCTAATAAATAATAAATGTAGAAAATAAATCAAAAATTTAAAATACGAAAAAGATACAAGGTACCTCTGCGGAGGCCCTCCCCCAAACTAGCTCGAGGCCTATGGTTCGAGATGTAGCTTGGTGATGACTCCGAGGCACATTATTTGTTTTTATGTATAAATATTTTTTATGGTTTTGTAGGTTTATACCGTCCATGTTTATACTTAGTAGTTTTGGTTCAATGATCAAATTTAGACATCATGTTTAATTTCATCAAGGTAGGCTATTCAACCTAAGCACCAAGCTTAATTTGAGAAGGCTATGAAAGCATGATCGCTACAAATCATATCTGAAACCAAAGCATACTTTTTATAAAACATGGAAGGATTAACAAGGTTTATTCAAGTGGAAATATATGAAAGGTGAACTAATTTTTATTTTAGCATAATTTAAAGCATAGTCTATAGTTTTATTATCTAATATTTCTAAGCTAAGTAACTTGTTTATTAAATGATGAATATAAAGGATAACTACCGATTTACCTCCGGCAAGGGCCCATTGTTTTAAGTCTAATGAGCAGGACTTTTCTCCTTTTCATTTCTTGCTTGATGATGGGACATTCGTGCCTGAAGAAGTAGATACTGATGATTGCACATTCTTTGGTCTCCACACCATTTTGTGTGATTTTCATGGTGTGGTGGTGGATTTTGGAGCTTCTTCTTTTTGTTTCCACACCTTCTTATTCTTCTTGGGTGGTGTGGGAACAACCTTCGGAGTTTCTTCCTTTTTCTTCGGGTTGTTCTTTTTATGCACCGGCCTCTTTTTATTTTCTTTATTTTTCTTGACAAGGCTATCCACCAGTTGGGGCTGTATTTCAACCTCCTTTATGCCTTGTGGGTTTGGCCCATACTTGATTCTTATCATGGCGCATTGATCCTATCTAGGCCGAAAGTCGAACTTCTCTTCCTTGCCATTGATGTTGAAGCAGATTTCTCCAGCTCCAACATCAATTTGTGCTCCTGCGGTACTGAGAAAAGGTCACCCTAGGATGAGGGGTGATTCCTTCGTCATTTCCATATCTAGTACCACGAAGTCAACAGGGACAAAGTAACCTCAGATTTTCACTAGGATGTCTTCGGCGATCCCTACAGGGTAACAGACCATGGAGTCGGCTAGCTGGAGCATCATTGGTGTTAGCGCAAGGTGGGTGAAGTTCAGCTTGTCAAAGATGGTCTTGGGAATAACGCTTACTCTTGCCCCAAGATCACACAAGGCATGATTGAACTGCTGGGTGCCAATGGAGCATGTGATAGTGGGGCACCTAGGGTCCTTCTTCTTCGGTAGACGGTTGAGTATAGCAGCGCTACACTCTTCCGTCAGCTTTACAACTTCTATGGACAACAATAGTTGCTTGTTGTTGATGATGTCTTTGGTGTACTTTGCGTAGGAAGGTACATGTAAGACGTCCATTAGGGGGATGCTCACATGTATCTTTTCTATCCTCTCGACAAAGCGAGCGAATTGCTCATCCACGGCTTGCTTTCTTTTTCTTATCAAAAATGGCAGGTAGCTAGTGTCGACGAAGTCTTGTGGTACCATTTCCTCCTCTTCATGATCTTTTTGTGTTTTTGTTGATGATGAAGGTCTGTCCTTCTGTTGCCCTTGTGCTTTTCCTATTTTATGGTTAGGGTTTGGTGGATCACGAGTGGACTTACCTCCCCTCATGGTCACCGCATTAACTTTTTAAAAGGAATTCTGGGATTGCCCTGGGATATTCCCTTCATTATTAATAGGAATAGTAGCAACAATTTGAGCTAATTTTATCAAAGCTCAATTGATTTTGAACAGAGGAAGATAAACCTTCTATTTTAAAGTTAATATTTTCTAGTATTTTGTCATTATAAGTTATCTTTTAGTAAGATTTTCATTTATTTCTGCTTGGCCTAAGACCAAGTCTTTCAAGGAAGGTTGATTCGAATTGAAATTTGAATTGAAGTTTGAATTACCTCCTTGCGGGCGGGATTGATTATTCCACCCGTTATTGTTACCTTGTCGAAACTCGTTGTTGATATATGCGGCATCTATAGGGTCTCAGGGCAGTTATTCCCCGAGTGTCCGACCTCACCATAGACTTCGCAAGTCATTTGCGAGTCCATGGCATGAACGGTGGCCTTCATTGCTTCCTTCTCGTGGGCCCTCTCGTTCAGTCTTGATAGTAACAAATCTATTTTTGCACCAAGCATATCCGTATCCTTCACAGTATGCATGCCTTTTTGTTATTTTCATTCTTCCACCTAACTTTGATTGGCCACCATCTTCTCGATAAGAGTAGTGGCATTGTTGATGGTGAGGGAGAGAAACGCTCCTCCAGCAACGGCATCTACGTGCCCCTTTGACATGGGCGTAAGCCCTTCATAGAAGTTCTGGAGCATGAGCTAGTTTTCCATTTCATGGTGTGGGCAGGCCTGGATGTAATCCTGGAGCCTTTCCCATGCCTTGGGGATGGATTCCAGTGAATTTTGTTGGAAGTTTGAAATTTTCCCCCTCAAGGCATTGGTTTTGTCCATGGGGAAAAATTTCGCGAGGAACGCTATGGAACATTTGTCCCTAGTGTTGACAACTTCCTTCTCTTTATAGAACCACTACTTCACCTTCCCCATGAGGGAGAAGGGAAACAGATGGAGCCTGATGCTAGCTGGTGCAACGTGTTTGATGAAGATGGTGTCGCACAGCTCAAGGAAGTGTTGCAAGTGTGCACTTGTGTCCTCGCTTGGCAAACCACATAATTGGTTTGCCTGCACCATCGTGATTAGGCCAGTGCACAGCTCAAAGTTTCTGGTACCCGTGTTGATAGCGGGCCCAATGGGCACATTGGCAACAGCGGGGGTGGAGTAGTCACGGAGTGTCTTGGCCATTTCGGTAGTAGTGGATGGTACGGCGGTGATTGGTTCAACTACCGGCGGAGTAGTAGAAGAAGAAGCGGTATGAGACCGGCTCTTCCTTAGGAGTGCCTCCGGATTATCGGGGTAGTTGTTCGGCAGATCAAAACCACTCATACACTATCCTATTTTCATCCACAACAGAAAGAAAACAAGCAGAATTAGCGTACATAAACTATGGCTACCATTACATGCTTGTTGGCATTTCTTAGCGCAATCACCAAGTGTGGAGGTTTTAAGTCCATCCCCGACAACGGTGCTAGAAATGCTTGTTGGTATTTCTTAGTGCAATCACCAAGCGTGGAGGTTTTAAGTCCATCCCCGACAACGGTGCCAGAAATATTTGTTGGCATTTCTTAGCGCAATCACCAGGTGTGGAGGTTTTAAGTCCATCCTCGGCAACGGCGCTAGAAATGCCTGTTGGTATTCCTTAGCACCATCACTACACTACTATCTTCTAACCCTTGCGCAACGACAAAAAAAACATTGCAATAGGCCCAATTTAGTTACAAAAGGTAGATGTTGCAACCAAATCGCATTCGTTGCCCATGGTTGCAATAAGTCATGTTGCAATAAGGTATTTGCAACCGTTGCTAGTTCGGCATTGCAACTGTTGGGGTTTCTTGCATCCATAGTTGTTCGTTGCCAAGCATGGCAATAGGACGTTGTCACAACGTTCACGATCGTGGCAATATAAGCACTTGCCACGCTCATCTTCGTAGCAAGAGGTGGTACATGCAAGGATCGATAGCGTAGCAATAGAGACATTTGCCACGACAAAGTCGTTGAAATAGTCTGTATTGCCACGGCCGCCATGCTGTGACAAGTACACCATTTGCCTCACAATTTTACTCGTTGCGAGAGATCATACGCTATTGCCACGGTCGTTGTGCCGTGGCAAAAGTATCATTTGCCACACAATTTTATTCGTTGCGAGAGATCATATGTTGTGCCATGGCAATAGTATCATTTGCCACGGAATTTTATTCGTTGCGAAAGATCATATGTTATTGCCACGGTGGTCATGTTGTGGCAATAGTACCATTTGCCACGTAATTTTATTCGTTGCCATATATCATATTGCCACACATAGCAGCTCATTGGCATAGTATATATTGCAATGATACTAGCGTTTGATTTGTGGTTTCATAAATCATCATTGCAAAAAACAATAAACCATAATAAAAACAATTGCACTCACATATATTAATTATAATCATTCATTCAAATTATTGACAAAACAATGAAATAGTAGCAAAAATCATAAACGAGTCTACAATTCACTCATTATTTCACAATTTTTAAAACTTGCAGCAATACAAGACTTCCTAACATCTATGCAGCACTCGAGGGTTTCCTAGCAACAACATGTCATCGCCTCGGTTATGTCCTCGTTTGATTATGAGAGCCTCCCACTCAAACCTTATCCATCTACTGACCAAAAGAATAAGATTGTGATATTAGAAAAATATTAGGTTTACTACTTCAGCACATGCATATACTTCAAGGTTCTCTTTCAAGTTCTCTGCGAGTTCGATACTTCACCAGGTAGGGCTGCCCATGTACTTTGGATGATTTGATTTGTGTAATTTCTCTGTAGCAGGGCTGGAAAATCATATTTTCCTCAGCAACTGAAAGTGTTTGTCTATCAGGTTCTGACTCAATCTCACCCATTTTCATGGCTGCATTTTCCTACATGAAATAACAGAATCTGTTAGAGTTGCTTGACACAACCAGCACCTATAAAAAAGGCTTGACGAAAGATTTACTCACATATACTGCAGCTGACACAGAATTTGACCATTTGCCCAGTTTTGTGAGTGGTCTTCCAAACAAAAAAAGATCACTTGGTTCTTTACCAGTTTCTTTGTCTCTCTAGGATGCCAAAATATAATTCAACACACGTATTACATCATACAACGGAAGGACCAGATTAGTGTATCTAATGATTACCTGCTCAAAGCTACACTGTGAGAAGTTTTTTGAACCCATTAGATGCTTGGTTTTTTTGCTGCTAACGGTTGGAGTTCTTGCTGCTAACCTTCTGCGGAATGACAACAGGTGGTATGTAACAATGCAACTTTGGTTTATAAAGTTTTTTTTGACAAAGTAGATTTTACTAGAACTAACCTTGAATTTATTGGATCCAAAATACAACAGCAAGTAGTGCCACTCAAGAAGGTGTAATTCTTCATGAATATTTCGTATTCTCTCATCATAATTATTATAAGCCTTGTATGTGGCACTCAGAGCTGATCGCCATCCTTTGTACCGCTCCTTGGCAATGTTCCATATTTTCTTTTTTTTTTAAATCCGCAATGGCAATGTTGATAAAGTTCCACCTAAGCTGTTTACAATTAAAAAACTATCAAATGGTTTATCACAATTAATTTTATGCATCACACGAGTAGGAATAAAAAAGTAGTATGCAGCGTACCAATATCTCTTCTGCAATTTGTTATTTTACATCTTCCTTTATATCCTTCTAACCGCTAACTCCAATTAGTGGGGCCCATTTCCTTGTAAACAGTACGACCTCATCGACAAATGTACGGGTGTTAGGTCCAACCGGACCTCCAAGCTTTCCTGAAAATTCGATTGGAGTTTTTGAGTGCGTTCCTTAACTCTCTTGGTGGCTACTTCTAGTCCTTTAACAGTGCCACGACCTCTTTTCTTGCGTTGATTGGAGCCATCTCCTTGCAAAAAAGACAATAACGAACTTGAGCTGTTCTAGTTCTCAATTAAGATATGTGAACCCAGTATTAAAACTATATGAATGATCACAAACCATTTCCCTCTTCCCTTTTCTTCCTTGCATGGCTTGGCTATTTGAGGGTGGTGTCGCATTGCTTCCATTACTTTCATCATCTTCAATTATAATGCCATCAGTGTCACGTTGCTCGACAAATGCCACTGCACACAAAGTTAAAAGCTTGAGTTCTAAAAAAATTGGTAGTAAAATAAATTGGTTGAAAAAGGAAAATTAATTACTAATTTCTGGAATGTCCCCTTTGAGCCTTAAATATTCCTTGTACGTGTTGATTGTTGCATCCCTAAAGTCATCCTTCAAATATGTTAGTCACCAAAAACATGTTAGATAAGGTGTAGTTTATATAAAGGTGCTAAGATTCTAAACAATACGAATTCATATGCTCAGCAACATAGATGGTATACTTTTGGATTTGTCCTTTGGCAGCTCCTTTAGCCAGTCCTTGTATGCATCAAATGGAACATCCATAAACGGATGCTCATCTTCTTCTGGCTGCTGCCTTGGTCGCTTGAGGGGTGTTATGCTCACTAATCTGATTTCCTTCTCCCTCTCATTGTCTTGTAGCATAATCTCTGCATGTCTGGTATAAACGATGGCCTGAAGACTAGCTACATCTCTTCCACATGGCTTCTTGTAGTATAAAAAGTCCCGGACAGCATACCCAAGTTGGTCTTTAAGAGATGTCAAGGTTGCCAATTTTATATCAGCCCTATCTAGTTTGAACATTACATACTCCCTATCTGGAAGTCCCCTCTTCCAATGAACATAGAGTCCAGATTTCACCTGTGGCACTGCATACATAGGACAATGGTTGATAAATAAACATGTTAAAAAAAGGTGGTCCTTCTTCTCCTTCATGTGGGTCCCGCTGACACTGTAGATGTCAACAGGGACATCGCCACATCGCGTCTTGTCCGTCACTGGTGCCATGCGCAGGCATCGTCTGCTGGTCATGGCGCCCCACTCCGTCCGGGCGGACGTCGTGGTGAACCGATGTGCCTGTCAGTGTTCGTACGAGGGTTAGGCGGAACAGCACCGGTACACCCAACGCTGTTCCTGATGTGAATCCCTAGGCATGGCTCGTCATGGCCACGGGTTACATCGGGATGTGCCGGTTTCTTCCTAGGCATCAGAGTTTTGACCCAGACCCATACGCTTGGACCTAGAATGGTTGGTGGCGGTATGGGAGCCCATTGGGCGAGACAGAGCCCGCACCCGAGGGGTCGGGTGAGGCGGAGATCATGGCCTCGGGGTCGGGCGAGGCGGAGCCTGCCTCCAGAGGTCGGGCGAGGCAGAGCGAGCCCTCCCCCAGGGGTCGGTCGAGGCGGAGTCCGCGGCCTTGGTGTTAGACGAGGCCGAGTCCGCGGCCTCGGTGTCGAGCGAGGTGGAGCCCTCCCACAGAGGTCGGGCGAGGTGAAGCTTGCGCGCCTGGGGGTCTGTTGGAGCTGTAGTCGCGCTCTTGACTGCTCGGATGAATCAATGTTGAATGTCATTAGCTCCTCCTCTTCGGGTACCCTATTATTGGTCCCCGACACAACCTTAGAATTTAATTTAGTAGGTGTACATAAATTAGCCTGTGCAAATTTCCATTTCGCTAATAAGCTAAATAAAACACTGATGTGCACTCTGTGTTCCCAACTTAATTCTGGTTTTACTGGTTCTGAAAATAGACATATATAATGGCTTGATTGCTTCAACTTTACGTCGTAATCAAGAAATGCGATCTTTGCAAGTTCTATTTAATTCTGTTTTTACTAGCTCTAGCCAATATGCTGTCTTTTAAGACTACTTTTTTCTCTGGTTGCAGTTCATGCCGACACAGAGCCAAAGGGGCCGATATGGAAATAGACATGAAGAAGTCACCAAATTGGTTTAGATTAGATATGTAATACTGTTGGATTAGAAAGACCAGCAGACCAAAGCTTTATTTCGTTGTACTATAGTGAGATTATGTACTGCTTGGATAATTACAGCTCAGATGTTCTCTGAATGTACCAAATGCAATTCAGAGTATCAATGAAGTTTCCAGTTGTTTTTGGTAATTGTGCAAATTTCTTATGTTGCTGCATTCAAGTGATCTTTGCCATGTGTATTTTGATTAAATAGTGGTACCATGTAGTTTTCTAGATAAATTAGAGTGAGCAGGAAACGTCTTGCATTCCTGAGTTTATATTTCTTGGTGTGCGGTACCTTGTGTTCAGGAAACAATCCAGAAAGTCCAGCATCAGTTCTTCTTGGAAGTCTATTATTACAGTATGGCTATGGAATCAAAGAAACACTCAAATGTTGAGAGGGACTATTGGATATAATATGGGCTTTGCGCATATAATATTTAATAAATCAAATAAAACTCTATGGTACGTAACATTAAGCGTTGTATGGTTTAATACCATACGGGATTTCGATTGAACGTTGACTCAGCTTATATGGTTGGAAATTATTCATCTAAATTGAGAAGCTGAGAAAAGGACAAAGGCATGCCACACGCGCGGCAGGCGGGCGGCGAGCGAGCGGGCCGGCGTGGCCAGTCTTTTGTCACTTAATCCACATAATCACGGGAGTTACTCCCTTTTGATGGTGGAGGCGAACTGATTGCGTCAGTTACCGTCCTTTCCGCTTCCGATTCTCCGTCTCCTAGGATTCTCCGCTGCCTCTCTCTCTTCCCGTCGCACCCATATATCCGAGTCCTCTGTCAGTCTAGATCTCCGTCTTCCACAACCGCTCCCGAGAGAAACCACATCTCAGCAGGCTTCTGGCTTCCCCGTCCTGTACCCTGCGCGCACGGAGCAGCGGGAGAGCAGGTGCCTCCAAAACCCTCGCCCGCTTGAGAACCTTGCACGGGGTGTGCGGCGATTAGGTTTTTGGGGAGCGATCCGCGACTGCTCATCTACATACGCCTTCTTCCTGGTGGTGATCGCTTTTCGAACCCGTCTACTTCCCAGTGGTTGTCTGCGGAACATCAAGGCGTCTTCTTCCTGGTGATCCGTTCGTGGAACTGCACTGCGAACATCGTCCTGCACTGACTGTGGTCAGTGACTTCGAGCAACGCACTATGTCGACTAGTGCGAATGGAGCCTCTGATGCCCTCGGCATGGGACCCTCCGCTGGGTACAGTCTAATCTTTTTGATTACTGTAATATGCGCTTTTGTATGTCATCTCTGCATGTTGTAGCATTCGTTAGAGATATACACATGCACATATATGCTGTCACGAACCTGCTGATGTATATTTTTTAGATTAAACTGATAATGAAAATGCCTAAATTTCTAACAATCCAAAAACCTAATTTTAGGTAATTTTCTGTCAGTGGTTTTGCTGCTGTTTTGAAGCCAAATAATTTTGATTGCAAGAATTTCATGTTATGGCGTGCCAAGATGGTATTGTGGTTGACTGCGATGAACTACTATCACGCTGCACAGGGGAAGCCTGAACAGTTTACTCCTGAGGAGGAGAAAAAGTTTTTGGCTGCCGATAACCTGTTTTGAGGCACCGTGATCAGTGCACTTCATCCCAAGTATGAGAAAAACTACATATCTTGCACATCAGGCAAAGAGTTATGGGATGCTCTTGAGGCAAAGTTTGGAGTTTCTGATGCTGGCAGTGAGCTGTACCTTATGGAGCAGCTGTATGACTACAAAATGGTTGAAAACTGTTATGTGGTCAAATAGGATCATGAGATACAGGCGCTAGCAAAGGAACTAGAACATTTCCCATGTTTGTTGCCCGACAAGTTTGTGGCCGGCGGTACAATCGCTAAGTTGCCACCTTCTTGGAGGGATTTTGCTACTTCTCTAAAACACAAGAGACAAGAGTTTAGAGTGGCTGAGCTTATTGGATCTCTTGATGTTGAGGAGAGGGCGAGAGCAAAAGACAACCGTGGAAAAGGAGTTGAGTCTTCCGCCGCCAATATGGTGTAGAAGAAGAACATGCAAGAGAACAACAATGCAAAGCCTAAGCAAACTGCATAGTTCAAGAAGAAAAACAACAAGAAATGTGGAGGTTGCTTTGTTTGCGGGAGTGATGAGCATTGGGCAAGTGTGTGCCCAGACCACAAATATAAGCAAGAAAAGAAATCAGCAAACGTGGTGATTAGCGAGACTAGAGGAGAAACATCTGGGTATGGTAATTCTTTACCTTTTGTTCTTTCAGTTTGTCTTTCACCTGAGTGGTGGATGGACAGTGGTGCTAATATCCATGTGTGTGCTGATGTTTCTTTGTTTACTTCCTATTAGGCCGGCAGGATTGGATCCTTGCTGATGGGAAACGGTTCGCATGCGCGTGTTCTTGGTGCTGGTACAGTCGTTCTAAAGTTTATTTTGGGAAAGACGGTGCTATTAAAGAACGTGCAGCATGTCCCCTCCATCAAGAAGAATCTTGTTAGCGCTTCTCAGATGTGTCGCGATGGCTTTAAAATTGTGCTTGAGTCCAATAAATGTATTGTGTCGAGACATGGAACATTTGTTGGAAAAGGTTATGATTGTGGAGGCTTGTTTCGCTTATCTTTGCTTGATGATGTGTGTAATAAAGTGGTGAACAATGTTAATGTTTCGGATGAGTCAAATATATGGCATTCACGACTTTGTCACGTTAATTTTGGCTATCTCACGTGGCTTGCAAATTGGAATTTAATCCTAAAATTTAACTTAGTCAAAGATTCTATGTGCCAGGTGAGTGTGCAATCGAAGCAATCGCGCAAGCCTCACAAGGCTACTGAGGCGAGGAACTTGGCACCATTAGAACTCGTTCATTCTGATTTATGTGAAATGAATGGCGAATTGACTAAAGGTGGTAGACGATACTTCATTACATTTATAGATGATTGTACTACATTTTACTACGTGTATTTATTAAAAACTAAAAATGAAGCGTTGCATTACTTTAAAGTCTATAAAGCTGAGGTAGAAAAATCAACTTGAGAAGAAAATCAAGCGTTTGATGTCCGATCGTGGGGGAGAATATTTCTTAAATAAATTTTCTGAGTTTTGCGCGGTGCATGAAATTATTCATGAGAGGACGCCACCATACTCACCACAGTCCAATGGGATTGTAGAGAGAAAGAACCACACTCTAACTGATTTGGTTAATGCCATGTTAGAGACTGCGGAACTATCTAAGGAATGGTGGGGTGAGGCTATATTGACAGCATGTCATGTCCTGAATAGAGTGCCCACAAAGAACAAAGAAATTACACCATTCGAGGAATGGGAGAAGAAGAGATTAAATCTCTCTTACCTGCGAACTTGGGGTTGTTTGGCAAAGGTGAATGTGCCAATAAACAAAAAGCGAAAGCTTGGACCAAAGACTGTTGATTGTGTCTTTTTTAGTTATGCTATTCACAGCGTGGGTTATAGATTTTTAATCATAAACTCTAGTGTTCCTAAGATGGTTGTTGATACAATCATGGAATCTAGAGACGCTACATTTTTTGAGAATAAGTTTTCCATGAAAAATGCACCTAGCACGACTAGTCATGAATTTATAATTCCCCATGAGCATGAAAATTTTACTCCGATAGAACAAACTGAGGAACCCTATATGCAAAATCCTGAGGGGGATGACACTATAGTCACAAGGAAAAGTAAGAGACAGAGGACTGCAAAGTCTTTTGGTGATGACTATATTGTGTACCTTGTGGATGACACACCAACGACCATTGAAGAGGCATATTCCTCTCCTGATGCTGACTTATGGAAGGAAGCAGTATGGAGTGAGATGGATTCTGTTATGTCTAATGGAACTTGGGAAATTGTTGATCATCCCTATGGGTGCAAGCCTATAGGGTGCAAATGGGTGTTCAAGAAAAAGCTTAGGCCTGATGGTACTATCGAGAGGTACAAGGCAAGGCTTGTGGCCAAGGATTATACTCAAAAGGAAAGTGAGGATTTCTTTGATACTTATTCACCGGTTGCCCGATTGACCACAATTCAAGTTTTGCTTTCCCTGGTAGCCTCTTATGGTCTTATCGTTCATCAAATGGACGTTAAGACAGCTTTCCTAAACGGAGAGTTGGAGGAGGAGATCTATATGGATCAGTTGGATGGGTTTGTAGCAAATGTTCAAGAAGGAAAGGTGTGTAAATTATTAAAGTCATTATATGGCCTGAAACAAGCTCCTAAGTAGTGGCATGAAAAGTTTGACAGAACTTTAACATCTGCTGGCTTTGTTATGAATGAAGCTGACAAATGTGTGTACTATCAATATGGTGGGGGTGAAGGAGTCATTTTGTGCTTATATGTTGATGACATATTGATCTTTGGATCTAGCCTCAAAGTGATCGAGGAGGTGAAGGAATTTTTAATCAATAATTTTGAGATGAAAGATTTGGAAGAGGCTGATGTTATTCTTAATATCAAGCTTCTGAGAGAAGGTGATGGTGGGGTAACTCTGTTACAATCCCACTATGTTGAAAAGGTACTGAGTCGCTTTGGATTTAGTGACTATGCACCTGCTCCTACACCTTATGACCCTAGTGTGCTATTGAGGAAAATTCGGAGAATAGCAAGGGATCAGTTGAGATATTCCCAGATCATTGGTTCACTCATGTATCTTGCTAGTGCAACTAGGCCTCACATCTTATTTGCTGTGTGCAAGCTGAGCCGGTTTGTTTCAAACCCGGGAGATGATCACTGGTGTGCTCTTGAGAGAGTGATGCGCTATCTAAAAGGCACCATGAGCTATGATATTCGTTATACCGGACATCCAAAGGTGTTGGAAGGCTATTGTGATGCCAACTGGATCTCTAATGCTGATGAGCTTTATGTCACAAGTGGATATGTGTTTTCACTTGGAGGTGGCGCTATTTCCTGGAAGTCTTGCAAGCAGACTATCTTAACGAAGTCTACAATGGAAGCTGAACTCACAGCATTAGACACTGCTGGCTCTGAGGCCGAGTGGCTTCATGATCTCCTTATGGATTTACCGGTTGTTGAAAAACCCATACCGGCTATTTCTATGAACTGCGATAACCAGACTGTTATTACAAAGGATAATAGTTCTAAGGACAACATGAAGTCCACAAGGAATGTTAAGAGATGACTGAAATCTGTCAAAAAATTGAGAAACTCTGGAGTAATAGCGTTGGACTATGTTCACACGTCTAACAATCTGGCAGATCAATTCACGAAGGGTCTGTCATGCATTGTGATAGAAAGTGCATCGAGAGAGATGGGTTTGAGACCCACTTGAAATTTACTATAGTGGTAACCTGTTCTATGTGATCGGAGATCCCATGAAGTAGAATGGTGAAACAAGCTAGTAGTAAATTATGAGGAAAGATCTTTAGTAAGACTCATTTCTGATGCACATCTTTCCTATCTGTAAGGTAGGTTGGTTTTTACCTTAATGTGTTCCAAGCGGCTTGCTAAAGCAAAGATGTCCTACAGAACATCTTTTGAGGAGCACACCTATATGAGTCAGGCTGCTGGTCACAGTCTATGAGATTTGGGTGATCTCTAAATACTCATGAAAGGCACTGGAGTATGACTTATATGCTTCAAATAGAGGGGATGCCTTTTGTAGCCAAGTATCAGCTATGGACTTTAGTGACATTCACCTCACACAAAAATGGCAATTCAAGGCTTAGTCCATTGTTCAGTTGTGACTGAGTGAAACTATTGCTCTAGATGGATGTTCAACTTAACAGTCTCCATCAAAACACTGGTATATAAAAGAAATATGGTTCTGAGACTACTTTGTTACAAACTCTAGAGTTTGGTGGGGATTATTGGATATAATATGGGCTTGGACTATATAATATTCAATAAATCAAATAAAACTCTATGGTACGTAACATTAAGCGTTGTATGGTTTAATACCATACGGGATTTTGATTGAACGTTGGCTCAGCTTATATGGTTGGAAATTATTCATCTAAATTGAGAAGTTGAGAAAAGGACAAAGGCATGCCACACGCGCGTGCGCGCCGCCGCCACCACCGGTCCGGGCCGGGCCGTGGGCGTGGGCGCGGGCGCGCGGGCCAGGCCGTGGCCGTGGCCGTGGCCATGGCGAGGCAGGCGGGCGGCGAGCGAGCGGGCAGGCGTGGCTAGTCTTTTGCCACTTAATCCACATAATCACGGGAGTTACTCCCTTTTGATGGTGGAGGCGAACTGATTGCGTCAATTTTCGTCCTTTCTGCTTCTGATTCTCCGTCTCTTGGGATTCTCCACTGCCTCTCTCCCTTCCCATCACACCCATAATTCCGAGTCCTCCGTCAGTCCAAATCTCCATCTTCTACAACCGCTCCCGGGAGAAACCACATCTCAGCAGCCTTCTGGCTTCCCCATCCTGTACCTCTACGCGCACGGAGCAGCGGGAGAGCAGGTGCCTCTAGAACCCTCGCCCGCTTGAGAACCTTGCATGGGGTGTGCGGCGATTAGGTTTTTGGTGAGCGATCCACGACCGCTCATCTACGTACGCCTTCTTCCTGGTGGTGATTACTCTTGGAACCTGTCTACTTCCCGGTGATTGCCTGTGGAATAGCAAGGCGTCTTCTTCCTGGTGATCCGTTCGTGGGACTGCACTGCAAACATCGTCCTGCACTGACTATGGTCCGCGACTTCGAGCAACGCACTATGTCAACTAGTGCGAATGGAGCCTTCGATGCCCTCAGCATGGAACCCTCCGCTGGGTACAATATAATCTTTCTAATTACTGTAATCTGCGCTTTTACTATATTTATCTGTATGTCATCTCTACATGCTGTAGCATTCGTTAGAGATATACACATGCACATATATGCCGTCATGAACCTGCTGATGTTAATTTTCTAGATTAAACTGATAATGAAAATGCCTAAATTTCTAACAGGGACTCATGCCTCTTCAATTATTACAAGTTCATTGATTCCTGAAAATATGTCTGCAAAAATATCAAATAAATGTGCACAAGTTCACTAGCCGGTGCTCCCTCTCTTTATCTAGTAGATAAGCAGGAAGGAACTAGGGCACCATGACGCCGGCTACAGGGAATTCAAGGGCCAGGACGACGCTGGCTGTAGGGACGGCCGTGACACCACCTGGGGAAGTCGATCTAGTGCCTCTGATCCTCTTTCAATACCTAAATGGGTCTACATTAATTTGTATAGGTTCGTATGGCTACCAATGACACAAACACATAAATGGTCTCATGCTAAGTATGTAGTTTCTGGACTCTGAGGTCTTAGGTTCAAAACCTGTAAGTAGCATTTTTTTTAATTTTTTTACTTAACCATTGTGGTCGAGAACCTTAGGTATTGCAATGATGTAACTTTTTGTTGCTATATGTACAACCTTTTTGCAACGAAAGAGACTATTACATACAACAAAAACATAACCGTTGCAACATAGATTAAAATTTGTATAAGGTTCTATGGCTACTTATAACAAGAATACTACTATGGTATAGTGGTAAGTAGCTTTCCTTCAATCTCAAAGGTTGCAAGTTCAAAACCTGCTTACATATCTTTCTTATAATTTTTTTATAAGCGTTGTTCTCCACATCTTAGTGCTTGCAATGATTTATTTTTTTCATCGCTATATGTACACCTTTTTTTTGCAATGCAAGCGACTATTACATACAACAAAACCTATTTGTTGCAACATAGACGGGCTATCGCAACCATCAACAAAAGAGTTGCAATATCATCTTAGTATTGCAACGCCAATAAAACTACCCGCAACGCAAAATCAAATCGTGGCAACAGTGATCACTTATTGCAACTGTTCTACAATTGGTTGCGATACCACTTACTTTTCACAACGATCGCCATACTTAGGTCCACGAAACAATTTGCGTGGCAAAAATCCCATCTATCTCAACCAAAAGTTCAAAGGGTTGTGATAACACCCCCTGTTGCAACCAAATATTGGCGTTGTGACAAAAAAGCATGGCATAAGGGTCAGAAGTTAGTAGTGCTAAGATTAAGTTAACCTTAGCAACGTCGCCAAGAAAGACCAACTATGATAGTTCTTAACAATTATAGAAAATATCCACAAGCGCACAGATCTATCGTTCTAGCATTTCACCCAGAAGTATTCAGGGTATCGTTATTTATATTTTCCCAAAGGAGGGCAAGGTATAAGAGTCTAGTATGAGCATGAACAAGATTACATACTTGCATAGTGGACCATGGTTCATGGTAGGGGTAAAAACGGTAATCTTAGGATAGTGGACACACATCTGAGCCAACCTTAAGGATAAAAGGAAAATAAAGAATGAAAGAATATTCCTACATTGAGCAGGCATGTTCTAATATAGCCATGCAAAGAATAGTTGATGATCATATGATTTACATGGTTAGAGCTAGAACTAAGCGTAAGATAGGTCTAGATGCCACCAAGTACTGGTCTACCAGTAACCTCGTTTGACAATTTAGACTCCTACACCCTACCTGAACATGGGGGATTACAAGGGATGGACATGGCTATCACCACCTACCGCCTACCCCTCAACCATAGAGTAGGAAATGTATTCACCTATCTCTCTATACCCAAGCACCATGCTTGCGTACACAAAAACTACCCAAATTCCCTTAGGTCCATGACCCTATGGATCGATAGGTAAAGAACTTGGGCACACCTGAAGGCACGATGAACCGCCACCTCAACTTAGCTCTAATTCTACTCATATAAGTTATATGAATGACTAAGCATAAAGTTCTACATGTCAAGATCATAACACCCAAACTATATGCTAAGTTCATATATCATGATTATAACACAAGAACTATAGTCTAGTTATATGCATTGCTATATTGATAATATGAGAATAAGGCTATAGAAGAACTCTTCATAGTATTCATACCAAAGTTGCTCTTCTTCCAAGGAGCCAAACCCTCCTTGATAGCTTTGCTAGATCACAAAAGACTACTAAAGTAAAAATACAAGAAGTGGTAGTGAAAGTGGTAGTGAGGTAGAGGCTTCAAATGTTGGTGTCTCCTTGAGAATGAGCTCCTCCTCTTCTTTTATAGTGGAGTGTGGTCGGTTTGGCGCCAACAAAATAGGAACCCGGGCAAAACCACCTATGCATGGTGGCATGCAACCGCCTGAGGAAGCCAGACCCAGGTGGTGGTGCGGCCACACCTAGGTGGGGCCACCTCATGACCACCTTCGTGTGGTTGGTTCCTGGGTAGGCCTAGGCCCCTCCCATGTTGGTGCTCGGCCTAGATATGATGTGTCGGTGGGCTTCTTCATGCATTTCCTTTGCGCATTTTTCCATTATGCTTTCTGCTTTGCGCCTTTTGCTTGGTTTTCTATATTTTCCACTTGTATTCGAATGTGTGTCCTACAAAACATGTTTTCTCCAATACAAGTGGAACTATGTTGTCACGGAACCGACCAATTTATAAGAGCACAAGTACAAAAAAAACAATCGCTGGAACGATCAATTTCTCGAACTTGAGCCCATATAAACCCGGTAGTCAACTGAAGTCTCGAAGGATTTCAAACCAACTTGCATACAACCAAGATCACAGTAATTCAACATAACATATCGTACGTTACAACATTTCACAGACGTTTGCAAATAGATTACATCATCACAGAGTCAACGTTATTACAAAACAAGTCTTGTAAAACATGCGGAAGCAAATAGTTTAACTCACACACTCGAGTTCAAATACACATACTGGTTTGCTGATCACAGCCCGCAAAAGCATTCAGATAAGGGAACAGAGATCATGCCCATGATCTAGTCTTCATCACCACGGGTGGAGACAATACTACGAGAATCCCCGATATAGAAGGTCATCTCGCAACAAGAGGGAAATAAACCCCGAGTACGGGAATGTACTCAAATTTAGACTTACCCGCCGAAACCAAAATAAATGACACCAAGGATTATGCAAAGCTTATTGTAGTGGATCTGGTTGACACTTTCTTTTTGCAGAAAAGCATAAGTAATAATGATCAACTCTTAGCCTGGACTAGCAGTGACTTTTTAGCCATTAACCTGACAACTATATTAGCACTTGTACTAAGCAATCATATTATTAGGGTGCAAACATTAATAACCATATCAGGTATTCATTGGCAATCTTATCATCATCATCCATTTAACCATATCGTTAAATTAATTGAATCTACGTTGCCGCTGCTCAGTCAAGTTCTCACTATCCGGGAGAGACGGTGATTCGAATCGATTCCTATCCAGCTAGAGGGGTATTCCTAAACACAAACCCTGCTTCTCCCGTCGGAGTCGCAAACAAGTCACCTTTGGTACGATTCAGGAGTCGCGAGTCCGATCAGATCGACATTCTCAGAGAACCACTCTGCCAAGGTTGTTCGGGACTCTAACCCGCCTTGGACTTATGCCAATGGCTCTCCGCACATCCTTACTACCTCCGAATGTCGCCATCGCCGCTGCGTCCCGGCTACCGAGTCGAGCTACTAGGCTTCATGGTCGAACGACTTATCCGGCCAGCTAAGTGTTAGGCTGCGTTCAACATGACATGAGGACGTCAACAGATCGGGTCCTTAAACGACTCGACGGAGTCACTATGTTCAAACCTACACAAGACCCCGCCTTGGTCTTAATTCATTATTCACATGGTTCTTTTCCACGATAGCAAATATAGCCAACCGTGACCCACCTCATCCTAAAGCTCGCAGTGACAGAAATCACCGACTTCTACCGCACTAAGCATGGCTAAGCATATATCCCGTTCTGAACTTAAATAGGATTCCAAAGGTCGATATCTCGGACAAGGAAGGATATATAATGCAGCAATTGGTTCCAACCAATTCCTATACTTAATGCATCATCAACAATAAAAGGTACTCAAAGTATTTGCAAAAACATGGGAGGCTTAATATGCTCCGGGGATTGCCTTTCAGGAACGAGGAAGGCTGGTGGTCAGGGCACTCGGGCAGATCCTCCGCTGGGCGATCGCTTCTGTCGACTTCCCCGCACCTCGGGTTCCTCCTCCCGGTTGGCTCCTCGAACTCCAGCAACGTCACTCCCTCCGCACACACCTATTGCATGAATGCGCAAGATAAATATCATGGATGCACATGAACGACTGTCAGGGATGCTCGGAGAATGCACATGTTCGTTGTAGTTTGCATATTCCAACTTAAGCCCTATTCAAATCACTTTACTTACCAAGTTTATACAACCTAATGTATAATTGCTCATCTTCAGTTAATGACCTAGCACCTGCACCTAAGCATATTTTCAAGTTAGGCTAACCCCCAAACAATCAACGATTACATTGCAACACATTCAATCAAGCATGTGTATTTCAGCAAATGAAGACTATATAGCGGTACATTAAGCTAGCCATAACGGGAGATGTATAATTCCAAATGACATGAAACAAGACAATCTGGAAAGCTTATGAAATGGTCTACAATTCATTTTTAGACCTCAAAGCACGATTCGACACCTTACCAGCTCGAATTCATAAATCAACAGAACTCTGTCCTCACAAGGCAGAGAGTAAGCAAAACAGGAACCTAACTTTAAACAGCTGTAGTTTCTAAACTACTGGGCCAAATGCCCTCAAATTTTGACAGGAGCTAGATACATAAGTTATCTACAACTTTTGTATTCAACACAAGCACAGAAAACCACATTATCATGGGGAACTTTCCAAAGTCCCCAGATCTGTCCAGCGGGACATAATGCAACAAATAATTGTTAACTTATGATATAAATGCTTGATTGGACAAAACCAACTTTACTGACATATCACACATATCACAAGAACACCAGAAAGTAGGGTGTCCATCACCAAAACATTTCTTTTAATACCTTTCTTAATTTATTTAATTAATTAGGGGAAATAGTAAACATATATGAAAACTGCCCCATTAATTCTACAAAAATTACAGTAGACACTACATGCTCTAAATAGACTACCATAAAAATTTCACAATTTTTGGATCACAGAAACTCAAGATATGATTTAAACAAGTTTGCATGCACTCAAAAACACTTTTTAAGTTCCTATTTAATTCATCCAAAATTTCTACAAAATGTGCTCAAGATATATTTTTCTTAAATACTAGACCTAACTGTGAGTCTAACAAAATTGGAAGTACTCAATTTGGATCTACCAATTGGGAGTTACAAAAATCACAAATCGGCATTCAAAACTGTATTTTTGAGCTATCCTTCTAATACTCAGTCGCTGACAACAGGGGTCCACCGGTCACATTTGGGCCCACGTGTCACAGAACACGAGAACAGAGGAGACGGCTTTCGATGGCGCAAAGACACGGCGAGGCTTCCGCCATGGGCTCCTCCGCGAAAACAAGTGTACCAACGTGCTCCCTAAGCAACCCGCACCGATTGGTACCAAGAACATGACCTATTCCTAACCCTAGCCTTGCTTTGCAGCGAGAGCAAATAAGGTGCGCAAGGCATGGCGGCGCTCCGACGACGGCGACTGCCATGGTCCCGCTCAAGCTCGATGCGAGCTCCGCAAGACCACGGCGAAGCTTCCTAGACGAACTAAGGTTCCGAGATGCGCAGGTACTCGCCATGTGCACCGCCAATCGGCGGCCTTTCGAAACGCCGACGAGGTCCGCGGTCCGGCGTGAATACAACGAATCACCGAACTACATCTAGAGGGTAGAAACTATAGCTAACAGGGAAGCTTATGCTTGCTCTAGCTAGAACGGAGACGAGCCAGGCATGGCCAACGACGGTGAGCTCGTGTATGCGGCCATGGCAGCCATGGCGAGAGCGACCGGCCGCCCGGCATGCACACACGGTGGCGTCTAACGTCACTCCTACCCGAGCACCAACAAGCTAGGAGGATACTAGGATGGTAGAGATCTCAGCGAGAGAGGGAACAGGAGATGGGGCCCACGATGGCCGCGTGCGGCGGCGGCGTTACAGCTGGCCTCCCGCTCGAGCGCGCGCGAAATGTGGCTCACCAAACGGGCAACACGAGCATGAAGAGGTGGAGATCGTAGAGGTGATGGTGACGGAGCTAAGACCGTGATCAATCGGACAAAGGTGGTGAGGCGAGGAAGTTAGATTTGAGGCGGAGCTCGCCACGGCGAAATGGCGGCGGCCATGGTGTCTTCTTCTGCGCTTCGGCTGTGAAACGAGATGGCAACGGAGAAGTGAATGTGGGCGAGCGCGTGCGGTGAGTGGAGAGGCAGCAGGGCGTCGTCCACTTCAAGCCGCCAGCGCTGCAGCGCGTCGAGAAGCGATCCGAGCGCGTGGCGGACACGCTGGCGGCGGTCTCTCTCTGTCGGTCGGCCATGACCGGTCTGAAGGTCACGTTTCAGCGTTCAGCGAGTCCGACTGACAGGCGAACTTTGACACCGATTAAATCATAAACCGTGCTGATCCAGGTTAAGGTGTAGTTGACAAAGTTGTAGTATCAAGTGAGATCTTCAACTTTGTCAATTGGAGCTCGAGCTGGTTTGGCTTGGTTAGTGAGATACAGTGCTCCAAACATCAGCTCAAGAAACTGAAATTGCACTAGGACTTAGAAATAATTTCAAGTGTTGAATCCACCTTCAAAGCTGACTTGTGGGACCTTTTTGGGCATGTTGTGCACATTTTCATGAGTTGGTCACAAAATAACTTTTGTTCCACATATAATCCTCTACAACTTTGCTTTAGGTTGCTCAGACATGCAAACACCCTAAGCTACACTTTTTAAATAGTCAAACATAGGAGCTCTAGGGGTCCAAATTGGTCAACCATGACTTGGAAACCTAATTAGGCAAAATGATCAACATGAACATTGTTCCTAATGACATTCTAAGTGTAACTAAGTTACTTACAAGCATTTCTAGCCACACCATGCATTGGTCACACAAGAATCAATCAAGGTATACACTGAAACGATGAAAAACACAAGAAATGTTGCAAATGTTTCATAGTCATGTTTCACATATTTCATGATCTTGTTGCATCGTATTAACTAATCTTGTTTCACTGAGTGAGTGGCACAGGTTGCACTTAAGTGTTGGACACTTTACATTTCATAAAGAACAACACACATGAAATATACAACACGTTGCTATGTTTCGAAATTATGTTTCATGTGCTATAAGTTCACAAAGGGATGCATGATGCTCATGTTCATGAAATGCAGTGCAAATGTGAAAGCTAAACACCAGGGGTGTTACAGCCCTCCCCCCTTATAAAAATCTCGTCTCGAGATTTGAAAAGCGTACCATTGTTGATAGAATTCCTTATAACCATCCCTCAAATAATCTTCCCTTTCCCACGTTGCATCGCGTTCACTACCCTGATTACTCCACATGACCTTGTAGAACTTGACCACCCGACTCGAGTCACTCGCTCACGAGTGTCAATCACTCGAACCGCTTTTTCTTCAAAGGTCAAATCAGATTTTAACTCGATATCCCCAATGGAACTCTCTCTTGAGGGACGCCAAGACATTTCTTCAATTGGGATACATGAAAGACATTGAAGATAGCACTCATCTCCGGAGGTAATTGAATCTTATACGCCACTTTACCACTTTGTCCAATGATTTCAAACGGACCAACATATCTTGGCGCAAGCTTTCGCTTCACAATCAAGCGTTGGACACTTTTCATAGGTGAAACCTTCAGATAAACGAAGTCTCCAACTTCGAACTCAATAGGTTTTCTACGTCGATCAAGATAACTTTTCTCGCTTAGCTTGTCTGTCAAGCGCCATGTGAGTTTGATAGTACGGACTTGTTCTTCGACTTCTTGAACAAAATCAATTCCATAATATCTCCTTTCACCGCTTCTACCCAGTTCAACGGGGTTCTACACTTCCGCCATACAAAGCTTCAAACAAAGGCCATCTTTATGCTCTCTTGATAACTATTATTGTACGAGAATTCAGCTAGGGGTAACCATTTTTCCCATGAGCCCTTAGCGAGAGATGACACAAGCTCTCAACATATCTTCTAAGATTTGATTCACTCGCTCGATCGCCCATTGGTTTGCGGATGATATGCGTAACTTCTTACAAGCTTAGTTCCTAATAATCCGTGTAAGTGCTCCCAAAAGCGAGCAAAGGAACTGTGGTCCTCTATCCGAGACAATAGTACGAGGGATCCCATGAAGTCGGACTATCTCGTTGAAGAACAACTCAAGATAGTCGGTTGGACGAAAGTCTATGCGGACCGGAATGAAGTGTGCTGATTTGGTCACCGGTCCACAATTACCCAAATTGAGTTAAAATTCCTTTGAGTAGTGGGGAGTCCAACTATAAAATCCATACTTATCTCTTCCCATTTCCAACCTGGAATAGATAATGGCTGAAGTAATCCAAATTTTCATGTGTATCGCTTGACTCGACAACAAGTGTCACACCTAGCCACATAAGCGGCGATCTCTTTCTTCATTTTGGTCCACCAAAATCGAGGCTTTAAATCATGATACATTTTACTACTACCAGGATGAATAGATAGTTTAGAGGAATGGGCTTCAGATATGATTTGATTTCTAAGCTCTCTATCCTTCTAACTACCAACCTATCCTTGAACCATAACACGCCTTCCTCATCAACTCAAAAAATGTTTGGTTTCTTGCTCTTTCATCTTGCGCTTGATGTGAAACACACCGCATCCGCCTTCTCTCAGTAGCTCGATAATTTGACTCTGAGAGAGTACAACCGATGTGATGATGTTGTGAAGGACGGCAGGATGAAGGAGCTTTGACAAATGGGCATCACTCTCAATCAAAGAGTGGCAATGAGACTTCCTGCTTAAGGCATCCGCTACGACATTTGCCTTACCGTGGTGATAGTGCACTTGGAGGTTATAATCCTTGATCAACTCGAGCCATCTTCTTCTCGACGATATTCAACTCAAAGTTGAGTGAAGATGTACTTGAGACTTTATGATCGGTGTAGATGTTGCACACATTGCCAAGTAAATAATGTCTCCAGTGCCTTCGAGCATGAACAACTCGCAATGAGTTCTAAGTCATGCGTTGGATAATTCACTTCATGTTTCCGAAGTTGGCGGGAGGTATAAGCAATGACTCTACCCTCTTGCATAAGAACACCTCCTAACCCAATACCTGATGCATCACAAAACACATCAAAAGGTTTGTTGATATCCGGTTGTGCCAAAACCGGAGCCGATGTTAGAAGAGTTCGCAGGTATGGAAAGCCGCATCACACTCGTGGAGTCCGCATAAACTTCATGTCTTTTTGCAAAGAATCGAGTCATAGGCTTGGCTATTTTAGAGAAAATCCGGGATGAAGCGACGATAATAGCCAGCCAACCCCAGAAAACTCCGAACCTCGTGCACCGAGATGGGAGCTTTCAGCTTCAATACTTCTTGCACCTTGGTGGGATCAACCATAATTCCTCCATCGGACAACACGTGTCCAAGAAAAGGTACCTCATGAAGCCAAAATTCACATTTGCTTTGAACTTTGCATACATTTGGTGTTCTCGCAATCTAGTGAGAACCACCCGCAAATGTTCAACGTGATCTTCTTCATTCTCGAATAGACCAGATATCATCTATAAATACCACCACAAATTTGTCCAACTCGGGCATAAACACCGAATTCATCAAATACATAAAATGTGCGGGGCATTAGTCAATCCAAAAGACATAACAAGATACTCATACAGCACCGTGATCTGGTAGAGAATGCGGTTTTTGGAACATCCTCGGGCGAATCTTGATTTGATGATACCCATCTCAAATCGATCTTGGAAAAGACTTTTGCCTTGGATAACTCGATCAAATAAGATATCTATACGTGGTAGAGGGTACTTATTCTTGATTGTAATCAATTCAAGGGTCTATAATCTACACACATGCGTAGGGATTTATCTTTCTTCTTCACAAAGATAGTCAAGCACCCCCACGGAGATGAACTAGGACGGATAAGACCTTTCTTTAGAAGTTCATTCAACTGGGTCTTAAGTTCAGCTAGTTCATTGGGAGGCATTCTATATGGCCTTCTAGAGATAGGAGCTGTACTGTGAAGCAACTCTATCTTGAACTCCACGTCCCGATCCGGGGTAATCCAGCAAATCATCGTGAAAACATCCGGAAAGTCACACACTGGGGATATCTGCATAATAGCCTTTGCTTGCACCGCATTAGTCGCACAAGAAAGATTGAGGTCCCTTGGTAGTTGCACCGAAAAACCTTCCCGACATCGGGATCTCTGAGCATAACTACTCTAGTCGATGTATCAATAAGCACCCCGCGTGCTGCTTTCATCCAATTCATTCCCAATATCACATCAATACCCAATACTTTCGGTAAAACTACCAGATCAACCTCGATAACTTCGCCTCTATCTCAAATTGTACTTCCCCAACTACCACTTTGGTTGGGATAACACCACCGCAGCCCTAATACAATAACCCTCACCCTCAACAAATATATTTTTTCTCAGATAAACTTGGATGCAAATGCTGGACTAATAAAGGAATGCTAAGCACCTGAATCAAATAGTACAACTGCGGGGTGTTGATCAATCGAAACTTACAAAGAATCACTACGCTCTCCCGAAGGAATCTCAAGAATATTAGTGTGGTTCACCCGTCCCCGACGACCACCTTGGTAGTTATTCTTCTTAGGGTAGGGGCATTCCCTTGCCCAAAGGGCTCTGTCTTGTTGCGCTTCCAAAGACGGCATGTTGCTTGGAGGAGCCTCGAACTGCCTCGACCGGTAGTGCCCTTGGGAAGAGCAATCAGAAATGCCTTTATGTAAACCCAAATTTTGACGGGATTCTTCTTCTCAAGGTGGTCGAAACTTAGCGGTGACGCCGGAGGACTAAATGGAGCCCTCTGCGTGATTTTGAGCCTTGGATTGTGAGGCACCCGCCTCATAGGCTCTCTTACGACTTTTTGAAGCAAAGATACACAAAGATTGTTGTTCTCTTGCGATAAAGCATCACTCACAAATTCATTAAAATGAGCACACTTGCAATTTCCCATGGTCTTCATAAGTTTGGGGCTAAGTCCCCGCTTGAAACTTATGATCTTTTTGGCATCGGTCAACAAAAACTCAGAGTATACCTTGCAAGGTTATTGAAAGCCCGCAGTATTCATTCAAGCTCTTGTTCCCCGAGTCACTTCATGAACTCAGATGCTTGATCGCCATGAGACCAGGAGGAAT
This sequence comes from Miscanthus lutarioriparius, assembly GCA_904845875.1. Classification (NCBI taxonomy): domain Eukaryota; kingdom Viridiplantae; phylum Streptophyta; class Magnoliopsida; order Poales; family Poaceae; genus Miscanthus; species Miscanthus lutarioriparius. Next base: position 78,217,590 of record CAJGYO010000012.1, on the reverse strand, counting down.
ATAATTTCCCCGAAAGGCATTTGAACCGATCCTGGTGATTTGGGCATTAGCGGGCATAGTGGACCGATGATGACTCCACCAAATGCCACCGCCCCCATGCAACAGAGATATGCGTACTCGGCTCTTCAAAGACTACAGTCAAGCGGAGCAGATTTAAACTTCGCTTCGAGAGTATTCAACCACTCATCACCTTGTAGAGGCTCCTCACCTCCTTGAAGATCGGGGTTTTGTGTCAAGGAAATCCTTGAAATCATCAGACTTGATTTGGTTCCGGTCCTTGGCGTGGACCACGACCATCCCGATTCGCAATCGTGACGGAGGGCCTCAACCATAGTGCGCTGTCCTTCCGCAAGCATTGCTATCAATTCCGTTGGTGTGGGTGGTGGTGGCGGTGGAAGATCATCATCATCATCACTACCCGCACCGTGAACGAGTACGAGGCATCTCGCACAATGCGCAACCAAGAATTATTGATGATGTCAAGACATTGGAGAGGAACAATGTAATTGTGCCAAACTGAATTTATCGACGAGAATGAAAACTTCATACAATAACAGAGGCAATAATTCATTCTCCAATCACCACATCATCAAGTAGATTACTAGCGCCATACGCAAAGGCATTCCAACATGACAAGTTTTTAAACTTAACCATTACGATCACGCGTCCCAAAGGGAGCGAATTAAAGTACATTTACATGCCGAGTTCAATTAAAAGAGTACATCCCAAATCAGTCCATCGTACTTAAGTCCATTACATCAATGACCGCAAAAGCTTATACTAGCGAGACTTGCTAACTAACTACGCTGTCAAGTGATCGCTGTCCACATCGGAAACACCTTGGACTTCTTCCGGGTCTTCCTCTTCTTCTTCTTCCGGTCAGCGCATTGTCACCCATCTGCACGCCCCTCTTCTTCCTCATCGGCCTCAATCACTTGAGGTCCACCCACATTTGGATACCTTGGTATGGGGTGAGGAATAGGAAATAGACAATTGTGCAGCTTGATGGTGCTCAACCTGAAGCTCTTCAAGCTGTCCTTGCGTGCTTTGCTCTCTCGAAAGGCGCCAGTGATTGGCCAAAATCCAACCCCGACGCCTTTCTTCTCGCTAACTCTAAAGTCGCATCCCGGTGACGTGTCACACGATCCAACTCTTGTGCAGCCTCATCTCTCTCAATAGTGAGGTTCATCACCTGGTCATGAAGCTTCGTCTCTCTCGCGTCGGTTTGACCCCATCACAGGCATTTATAATTTGCAATCGCATCGAATCTCATCAACTTCTCGTTGAGCTCTCCCACATGCATTCGCTTTATGCGACAATACTTGCGGGCACGCAACTTTGAACTTGTCTTTGAGCTTCCATTGCCTTGCCGGCTTCATCAAGCACACTCAAAAGGGTGTTTTGCTCGACTCGACAAAGCTTCAGACTGCCATCATAGCACTCATTCCAAATGTCGCTCTGCGCCTGTTCGCCACGGCCTCGAACCAAGGCTCGACCAACGCCCCGAGTCCACTTAGCCTCGAGGGAGATACTGGGGAATGGATGAAGCAGTCCACCCACTAACTCATCCCGAAGCTCAGGCTATATCCATCAAGACATCCAGGCAAAGAACTCGAAGCGGCTTCCCATGGGCTTTGCCCATCAGTCTCGATGCTCCACCCATGCCACAACGGTCTTGTGGGGTTTTGCGGCACGATGAAGGTCACGACGTACCATGGTACATCTCCCAATGGTACCGCCTGCCTCCACGTAACTGGGTGCCTCCGGGTACCCAACTGAACTGAGCACCCTCCAGAGCAAAGTGGGAGTACCGAACTGGTCCAGAAGGTGTCATACCAAGAGGGAAACACGCAAGCGCCATCCAGATCAAAAGGGGATGCAATTCACGTGAGAGGATTATTTTGCTTTGAGATTGCACTTTACACTTGGGATAAGCAATTATAAGGGAGGGTAATGCAATTTGAATGACATGAGTGAATATGATGCATGCTCGTTCGCACGTCCTCACAAACCTAGTAAAATTTGAGCTTTAGCGGAATATACGGTGGCATACATACGTTCTCTCAATTAGCGGTAACTAGTCGATCTACACGGTGCGTTGTTAGCGTACCTGCAGAAACTTCATTGCAGCCCAACCCAACAAGATATAATGCTAATTACACAAGCAGTAACTAAGATACTCTCCATATACACATCCCCCGATATATATACTTCGAGATCCAAACTACCCGACAAATGTACCCACAATTAAGTACCTTCATATATACATGTATGTAACATGTAAATACTCCAGTAACCACAACTAGCTCTCCCTAGATCGACAGCTGGACGGTCATGCTCTCACAACTCACACTTACCTTAGCGTGAGAGGCAATTGATCCATACATTACCATTCAAACAAATGGCATCCATGCAATATCACGCCGCATGGACGACATTTAAATAGATACAATCAATTCCCCAAGTTAGTAATTATATATAAGCCACCTAGAAGTCCTTAAGTGGGCTATAAAGGATGTGATCACCAAAGATACCATAAAAATTTTGATTTTGAACACTTATATATAACTATAAGTTGAAAACCGTTTTTACAACAAAAGCTTTTGTTTTAAATAGTCGTAAGACATGTTTAATGTTGAATCTAGCTCGATACCACCAGTCACGAACCGACCAATTAATTTATAAGAGCACAAGTACAAAAAAACAATCATCGAAACGATAAATTTCTCGAACTTGAGCCCATATAAACCCGGTAGTCAACCTGAAATCTCAAGGATTTCAAACCAACTTGCATACAACCAAGATCATAGTAATTCAACATAACATATATCGTGACGTTACAACATTTCACAGACGCGTTTGCAAATAGATTACATCATCACAGAGTCAACATTATTACAAAACAAGTCTTGTAAAACATGCGGAAGCAAATAGTTTAACTCACACACTCGAGTTCAAATACACATACCGGTTTTGCTGATCACACCGCAAAAGCATTCAGATATGGAACAGAGATCATGCCCATGATCTAGTCTTCATCACCCGCGGGTGGAGACAATACTTACGAATCCCCGATATAGAAGGTCATCTGCAACAAGAGGGAAATAAACCCCGAGTACGGGAATGTACTCACTAGACTTACCCGCCGTAAACCAAAATAAATGACACCAAGGATTATGCAAAGCTTATTGTAGTGGATCTGGTTGACACTTTCTTTTTTGCGTAAAAGCATAAGTAATAATGATCAACTCTTAGCCCGGACTAGCAAAGTGACTTTTTAGCCATTAACCCCGACAACTATATTAGCACTTGTACTAAGCAATCATATTATTAGGGTGCAAACATTAATAACCATATCGTATTCATTGGCAATCTTATCATCATCATCCATTTAACCATATCGTTAAATTAATTGAATCTATGTTGCCGCCGCCACCAAGTTCTCACTATCCGGAGAGACGGCGATTCAATCGATTCCTATCCAAATTGAGGGGTATTCCTAAACACAAACCCCGCTTCTCCCATCGGAGTCGCAAACAAGTCACCTTTGGTACGATTCAGAGTCGCGAGTCCGATCGGATCGACATTCTCGTGAGAACCACTCGCCAAGGTTGTTCGGGACTCTAACCCGCTTTGGACTTATGCCAATGGCTCTCCGCACATCCTTACTACCTCCGTATCGTCGCCATCGCTCGCGCCCCGTACTGAGTCGAGCTACTAGGCTTCATGGGTCGGAACGACTTATCCGCCACCTAAGTGTTAGGTCAAGCTCAACATGACATGAGGACGTCACAACAGAGATCGGTCCTTAAACGACTCGGAGACGGAGTCACTATGTTCAAACCTACATAAGACCCCGCCTTGGTCTTAATTCATTATTCACATGGTTCTTTTCCACGATAGCAAATATAGCCAACCGTGACCCACCTCATCCTAAAGCTCGCAGTGACAGAAATCACCCGACTTCTACCGCACTAAGCATGGCTAAGCATATATCCCATTCCCGAACTTAAATAGGATTCCAAAGGCGATATCCGGACAAGGAAGGATATATAATGCAGCAATTGGTTCCAACCAATTCCTATACTTAATGCATCATCAACAATAAAAGGTACTCAAAGTATTTGCAAAAACATGGGAGGCTTAATATGCTCCGGGCTTGCCTTTTCAGAACGAGGAAGGCCGGTGGTCGTGGCACTCGGGGCAGATCCTCCATGGCGATCGCTTCGTCGACTTCCTGCACCTCGGGTTCCTCCTCCTGGTTGGCTCCTCGAACTCCAACAACGCCACTCCCTCCGCACACCTATTGCATGAATGCGCAAGATAAATATCATGGATGCACATGAACGACTGTCAGGGATGCTCGGAGAATGCACATGTTCGTTGTAGTTTGCATATTCCAACTTAAGCCCTATTCAAATCACTTTACTTACCAAGTTTATACAACCTAATGTATAATTGCTCATCTTCAGTTAATGACCTAGCACCTGCACCTAAGCATATTTTCAAGTTAGGCTAACCCCCAAACAATCAACGATTACATTGCAACACATTCAATCAAGCATGTGTATTTCAGCAAATGAAGACTATATAGCGGTACATTAAGCTAGCCATAACGGGAGATGTATAATTCCAAATGACATGAAACAAGACAATCTGGAAAGCTTATGAAATGGTCTACAATTCATTTTTAGACCTCAAAGCACGATTCGACACCTTACCAGCTCGAATTCATAAATCAACAGAACTCTGTCCTCACAAGGCAGAGAGTAAGCAAAACAGGAACCTAACTTTAAACAGCTGTAGTTTCTAAACTACTGGGCCAAATGCCCTCAAATTTTGACAGGAGCTAGATACATAAGTTATCTACAACTTTTGTATTCAACACAAGCACAGAAAACCAACTTATCATGGGGAACTTTCCAAAGTCCCTAGATCTGTCCAGCGGGACATAATGCAACAAATAATTGTTAACTTATGATATAAATGCTTGATTGGACAAAACCAACTTTACTGACATATCACACATATCACAAGAACACCAGAAAGTAGGGTGTCCATCACCAAAACATTTCTTTTAATACCTTTCTTAATTTATTTAATTAATTAGGGGAAATAGTAAACATATATGAAAACTGCCCCATTAATTCTACAAAAATTATAGTAGACACTACATGCTCTAAATAGACTACCATAAAAATTTCACAATTTTTGGATCACAGAAACTCAAGATATGATTTAAACAAGTTTGCATGCACTCAAAAACACTTTTTAAGTTCCTATTTAATTCATCCAAAATTTCTACAAAATGTGCTCAAGATATATTTTTCTTAAATACTAGACCTAACTGTGAGTCTAACAAAATTGGAAGTACTCAATTTGGATCTACCAATTGGGAGTTACAAAAATCACAAATCGGCATTCAAAACTGTATTTTTGAGCTATCCTTCTAATACTCAGTCGCTGACAACAGGGGTCCACCGGTCAGCTGGGCCCACGTGTCACAGACACAGGAACAGAGGAGACGGCTTCGACGGCGCGGCACACGGCGAGGCTCGCCGGCGGCGGCTCCTCCGGCGAAAACAAGTGTACCAACGTGCTCCCCTAAGCAACCCGCACCGATTGGTACCAAGAACATGACCTATTCCTAACCCTAGCCTTGCCGGCGGCGAGAGCAGCGGCGGTGCGCAAGGCACGGCGGCGCTCCGACGACGGCGACCTGCCATGGTCCCGCTCGAGCTCGGTACGAGCTCCGCAAGACCACGGCGAAGCTTCCTAGACGAACTAAGGTTCCGAGATGCAGTGTAGGTACCTGGCCATGTGCACCGGCCAACGGCGGCGCTCAGGGCACGCCGACGAGGTCCGCGGTCCGGCGTGAATACAACGAATCACCGAACTACATCTAGAGGGTAGAAACTATAGCTAACAGGGAAGCTTATGCTTGCTCTAGCTAGAACGGAGACGAGCCAGGCATGGCCAACGACGGTGAGCTCGTGTATGCGGCCATGGCAGCCATGGCGAGAGCGACCGGCCGTTCCGGCATGCACACACGGTAGCGTCTAACGTCACTCCTACCCGAGCACCAGCAAGCTAGGAGGATACTAGGATGGTAGAGATCTCAGCGAGAGAGGGAACAGGGAGATGGGGCCACGATGGCCGTGCGAGCGGCGGCGTTCTGGCCGGCCTCCCGCTCGAGCGCATCGCGAAATGTGGCTCACCAAACGGGGCAACACGAGCATGAAGAGGTGGAGATCGTAGAGGTGATGGTGACGGAGCTAAGACCGTGATCAATCGGACAAAGGTGGTGAGGCGAGGAAGTTAGACGGAGGCGGAGCTCGCTCGGCAGCAATGGCGGCCGCGGTGTGTTGCTGCGCTTCGGCTGTGAACGGAGAAGGCAACGGAGAAGTGAATGAGGGCAGAGCGCGTGCGGTGAGTGGAGAGGCAGCAGGGCGTCGTCCACTTCAAGCCGGCCAGCGCGCGGCGCGATCAGGGTGATCCAAGCGCGTGGCGGACACGCGGCGGCCGGTCTCTGCTGTCGGTCGGCCATGACCGGTCTGAAGGTCATGTTTCAGCGTTCATCGAGTCCGACTGACAGGCGAACTTTGAGACCGATTAAATCCTAAACCGTGCTGATCCAGGTTAAGGTGTAGTTGACAAAGTTGTAGTATCAAGTGAGATCTTCAACTTTGTCAATTGGAGCTCGAGCTGGTTTGGCTTGGTTAGTGAGATACAGTGCTCCAAACATCAGCTCAAGAAACTAAAATTGCACTAGGACTTAGAAATAATTTCAAGTGTTGAATCCACCTTCAAAGCTGACTTGTGGGACCTTTCTGGGCATGTTGTGCACATTTTCACAAGTTGGTCACAAAATAACTTTTGTTCCACATATAATCCTCTACAACTTTGCTTTAGGTTGCTCAGACATGCAAACACCCTAAGCTACACTTTTTAAACAGTCAAACACAGGAGCTCTAGGGGTCCAAATTGGTCAACCATGACTTGGAAACCTAATTAGGCAAAATGATCAACATGAACATTGTTCCTAATGACATTCTAAGTGTAACTAAGTTACTTACAAGCATTTCTAGCCACACCATGCATTGGTCACACAAGAATCAATCAAGGTATACACTGAAACGATGAAAAACACAAGAAATGTTGCAAATGTTTCATAGTCATGTTTCACATATTTCATGATCTTGTTGCATCGTATTAACTAATCTTGTTTCACTGAGTGAGTGGCACAGGTTGCACTTAAGTGTTGGACACTTTACATTTCATAAAGAACAACACACATGAAATATACAACACGTTGCTATGTTTCGAAATTATGTTTCATGTGCTATAAGTTCACAAAGGGATGCATGATGCTCATGTTCATGAAATGCAGTGCAAATGTGAAAGCTAAACACCAGGGGTGTTACATATGTCAATAGTAAAGGTATATGTGTCAAAAGATTGTTTATTTCTCCTATTTTGTATTATAATTTGTGGTCGGGTTGATTGATAGTGACCGCCAACATCCCCCACGTTCGGATATGGCGTAGAGCTATAGGCCGGCCTCGCCTGGTAGACCAGGTGTGATCCGGTGCCCAAAGCAGGTATCTAGTGGCAAAAGCTCATTTCACGTAGATCCTCTATCCATAGGAAAACCTCACTACCTAAGTTATCCTTCTTATCTTCTAGGGGGAACTAGCTAAGAGATCATCAAAACTATCGTTCCTTTGGGAAAATACGATACCCTAAATACTTTCGGGTGAAGTGCTACAATAGTGTATCCGCGCGCTTGCGGATTCCTTCTGCTTACTCTAAGAAACACCAACAAGCATTTCTGGTGCCGTTGCCGGGAACGGGTGTCGTATTAGTCTTCGAACCTAGTTTGCCCGTGTATCCTTTGTTTTTACCTTTATTTTTACTCTTTTCTAATGGAGCAACCTACCATTAAAAACTTTTCTTCTCCTAAGGGCGAGTTTGTAGAACCACCACAATCATCGAAGCTAATCATAGCTTCTAGTTATGAACTCTGCCCTAGCTTTATAGCCATGGTTCGAGAACAAATCTTCTTGGGGTTGGATTATGAAAACCCCTACCATCACCTATGGGAGTTTGAGCAGCTCTGTGCTTGCCTGACCATTTTAGGCATGTCACAAGAAACACTTCGATGGAAGTTGTTTTTTTTCTCACTTGATGAGAGGGCGAAACAATGGTACGCTCACAACCTAGGGAAGGTAGCTGGCGATTAGGAAGAGCTAAGGTATAGATTATGTCTTGCGTTCTTCCCTATATCCCGAATTGCTGCCCTACGACAAGAGATCCTCAATTTCCAACAAAAAGAGAAGGAAATCATAGGTGCAGCTTGGGACAGATTCTCAATTTTAACGAGATCTGGCCTAGACTTGTCTATTCCTAACCATGTGCTTTTACAACACTTCTGGTTAGGGCTTAGCAAGGAATCTGCCCTATAGCTTGATATAGCTACCAGAGGTTCATTTACCCATAAAACCATGGTGGAAGGAGAAGCTCTCCTAGACCACATTCTAGAGAACACACCTCCACTAGAACCCCTCTGTGTAGAACTCGAGCTGAGCCACGAGGAAGTCTCTTCGGCTAAGGTTGAACCCATACCACCCTTAGAGAGACCTTCGCTCGAACCAGAAGATCCAGAGGAAGGTTTCCATCCTTTGGACCTTTCGTGTTTCAAGGATGATTTTTTTGAAGATTTTGGAAATACCTCGAAATACTCTTGCCAAAAAGAGGCCACCTACCCCTGTCACTCCTCTTGAGCCTTTAGAGGACACATTTCTTAAAGAAACCATCAAGGAGTTGACTGCTTTAATGAGCAGTGAATGGGTAGATGAAGTGGAGCACTCTTCTGAAGAAATTTAGATTCACACCCCTTCTCTACCCACTCAAGGCAAGGTTGCAAGAATCATGGTGGACCTTCTTTGTAATTCCACTATTGGGGCAAATCTTATGTCCGCTTCTTTTGCTCACACCTACTTAGGTGATGAAGCACTTGCTCCGACATCTAAACATTTAAGAGTTGCCCCACGATCGAGCCTAAAAGGACTTGGGATTCTCCACAACATAACAATTCATCATAACAATGTGGAGTTGGCCCTAGATTTCCATGTCTTTGAAATAACATATTTCGACATCATGATAGGGCATCCCTTAGAAAAACTTATCATGGAGCCTCCATCATCAGGGACATTGGATCTAAAGTTGGGAAGCGATACATTTCCCATTCCTATCACTCGAGCTAAAAACTCAAGGGGTAGAATCCCTACCCTATCCTGACATGCCAAACAAAGTTATGTCAGTTTTACCCTTCTATTCCCCCAAGTCATCCTTAGAAAAGGATGTGAAACTCTTCATAGAAGAAGAGGACGACTCAGGAGAAACCATAGATATTCCCCAAGTGGAAGCACTAGCATGACCTTCGGTTGAGCTAAAACCCTTGCCCGCTGGCCTACGTTATGCTTTCCTAAATGGTGACAAAGAAACTCCTGTAATCATTAGCAATAAGCTTGCTGATGAGGAGACATCCAAACTCATTGCTATCTTAGAAAAACAAAGGTGAGTCTTTGGGTATTCTTTGCAAGATCTCAAGGGGATTAGCCCAACCTTATCCCTTATATAACGAGAGAGCTTGGGTACATAGCGGTTTGGGGGTTTAGTCTATGGTCTATGTGCGCTGGAGTCTAGGAGGGTCTTGCAGCGATTCGTCGTGGACCGTCATGGTGTCTTGGAGCCGAAGAAGCCTTGGGTGTCATCTGGCTACTCTATTCTGACACTCTACGTGTTAGGCGGTGTTAGCTTGGACCGGCCTCCCTAGAGTGAGACCTTCTGGAGTCTTCTTGGTGGTAGAGGAGGTCGGCTCCAAGGGCTGACGTGCGGGCCTGGAAGCCCATGAGCCCTCGAAGATCATGGGAAGCTTTGTCTTCTTATGTCATGCCTCAGACATGACCCTGTTAGAGGAGTAGTTGGCAAGGCCACGCCTAGGGAGCGGCGCCGAGGAGACCCCGAGCATTAGCAGCCCAGGGCCTATCTTTTTGTGCTTGGGCCTTGGCTAGCATCATGAGCCAGGCAGGAGCCAAGGACTAGGCTTGGTCATGCCGTAGATCTTGTGCCCATGGCTTGGAGAAGCCCCTAAGCCCTAGGCGGAAGCTGCGGTCAAGTTAGGCTTAGCCGGATCTCTTTGCTAGAGGATGCACGTGAGCGTGCCTAACGAGCATAGCCCCCCCCCCCCCGCCCTCGGGCAATCCTGAAGGTGTCGGTCGGGGGGTCTTCTTTGTTTAGGAAGCATTGGACCCGAGACTTAACATACCTATATGTTATGATCTCGTCAGGAGCCCCCGAGCCCTTCGTAGCCTCACCTGGCGTGATGGGGATGAAGGGCTGAATTCGATCATCTGGTGATCGAACCCTCCTTGGCGTGGACATCTTCCACCAGCGATAGCGCTATGCCCTGCTTGGGGCCTTCCTCTCCAAAGTGATGGGCATTGCTCTCCTATCAGGGCTGAGCAAAGATGGTGTTGATCCCTTCATGAGCCTATGTAGCATGGGTCTTTGACTCGAGCGAGAGCTCGGTGAACTCGTATGGGAGTTGCTGACTATAGGCCCGAGGGCGCCATCCTTTTTTATCGAAGCCTGCCATGGGTCGAGTGATCAAGATCATTGGGCTCTAGCTTGGGGCCATCTGATCATCCGAAGCGCCATGCCCTTCTAGGGCCTATGGTAATGGCTCTTGATCTTCTCAAGTCAGCCTTCTGGGGCCGCCCCTCTATGGCCATATGTCGGGGAGATGGGAGTGCGTTGAGGCTTGGATGGAGGCCCTCATTGGCCCACTACTTAGGGGCTCCTGACCTAACTCTAGGGAGTTGGTTGGTTTTTTGGGGGATGCGCCACCTGAGTGCCTATCAATTGGGGGGTCGAGCTGCTCCGTCTGGGGAGCCAGCATAGCCCCCGAGGGCATGGTGGGGCCTCCTTGCCAACAGAGGGGGCGGCCTCTGAGCGCGTCCCATCAGCTGACGCCTTCCGTAGGCAATTGATGGCGTCTAGGCTATTGTGCCTGTTGGAGGAGTTATGGCGCGTAGCCCCAGCGCTGTGGCACTTGGTTTTAAGAACAAAACCAGATACGCACCATATGTGAGCCTAGGAAGTCAAATCTCACATATAGCTACAAATAAGGGTAATATCAAAAGACAATGCTCAATATATAACATACTTAGTATAAAGGATATAACCTTAGACAACAAACAGCAGAAAAGACAACTCTGATCTTTGGGTGAAGACTCCAATCCATAGGGACAATTGACTGGTTGATCGCAAGCCTAATTCCTTCGAAGTCTAGCAATCTGGTACCCATCCGGATTTTTCCAAAGATTTAAAATGTAAAGCAAGCGTAAGTACATGTCGTACTCAACAAATATAGCATCAGGTTCATGAGGCTAAAAAGGCTAACACTTGTTTAACTATGATTAGCTTTTATTGAGTCATGATTTTAGCAATAGGGTGGCAACAAAGTTATCATAAGCCCATAAACACATGATCAGGTAAACATGAAAATGAATAGCATAAACAATATTCATTAGTGAGCATTTGTATCATTAGTATCATCAATGTTCATCATCATTAACCATTAATGATCATCTATTTCGTAAATGTTTCAAGGTCGCTCGTGACCATGAGCACGGCTGATATACCAGTTTTACACTCTACAGAGGTTGTACACTTTCACTATGAGTCGTGATTTACCCTTTTGTCCGAGGTAGCTAATCTCTTGACCCACTTCTAAGGAAGGTCGACAGGGTTCACTATGAAGCCTTTCAAAGGTTTGTATAACCAGTTAGGGCCATTAGATTCACTTGACAAACAGATATAGGAACCCCCTGTCGAATGGCACAATGACATAAAGCCTATACACATAAGAGTAGAGGTTGTCCTATACTCGATTCGTCAAGCCATTCTTACGCCACAAAGGTAACCTCTAACAAGCTAGAAAAGGTCCTCATACTGAGCTAAAGCTAGAGCCATGTAGCCCTCATAGTTGTACTATAAGTCCTAGATGTTTGCTTACAGATAAGTCCTTAGGGAGAGGAATCTAGAGCACCATAAAAATAGCCCAATGCTCTAGCCCCCTGATTCCATGTTGCTAAAAAGCATCTTTTAATGTTTATTGCATATACCATTAGTCAAGTTACAAGATCATGGTCTATAATTGAGCACTAGCATCATACTACCCAATGCATATCCCATAGGAGACAAGGAATCCAGGATATCAAATAGCTAAGAAAATTACTATAGTTGCCAAGGTAGACACATGCAGTATGAATTAAATGATTAAAGGTGTATAGGACAACAAGGAAGATCCCATGCTATACTTGCCTTAAACTCAAATCCTTCTTCTATTGAATTGTAACCTCCAAAGGACTTCTTATGTATCACCAACTTCTTTTATATCACCAATGCAAAGCTCAGCGACTGGACATGATCATAAAGCACCACACAAGCATCCATGCAATCATACATGAAACAAACAATAGATCTAAATTAGAACAGTACACCAAACATAAAATCAAGATGAAAAGTTTGTAAAATGAATCTACATCTCGCTACGAACACATAGACGCGAAAAGCACTCTAATCAGAGCTATAACGAAAAAGTTATGAATTAAACAAGATTTCCTTTAATAAAATAATAGATTAAATCTAACCTCGAATTTCAAAAGTTGAAAATATATTTAATAGTAGGATGAACATGTAGATTACTCAATTATGAATCTAACACAACTTGAATGGATCAAAACAGAGTTAAAACGAAGATTTTATGGCCTAAATAAGACTAGTGGTAAAACTGTAAATAGATGAAAGCGTATTTTGAATCTAACCGAAGAAACTACGTTTTCAAAAGAAGAAAACGTATTTTGAATCTAATAGAGGGATTTTATGCTTTCTGAAAGAGAAAACGTATTCTGAATCTACTAGAAAGAAACTACGCTTTCAGAATAGGAAAACGTATTCTGGAAGTGCACCATGGATTGCGGGTTATATTACGCGAAACTGCAGGGGCTCTTTTGCAAATAAACCCAGCGAAGGGGTACGGCGATCTTGGACCGTTGGATTGAATCTGGATGGCCCAGATTAGAAAGGAGGGGGGAGAGAGTCACCGGTCGGAGAAGAAAACCGGCGCGGTGGAGCTCCATTACCGACGGCGAGAAGCTCCTCAGAGCGCTTGGTTTGGGCCCTAGAGGCCATGGTTTGATGAGCTGAGAGCATAGGGAATAAGAGGATAAGACAGCGAACTCACCTAGGGCCTTCTGGCGGTCGACGGCGGGCAGCGTGGCGGCAACGGCGAGAGGAGGAAAAAATCTAATTTACTACACGAGGGATTTCCTAAACTAGGGGCTCCCCTTACGGTAATTTTGGTGTGCTTTGCCCAAGGAGTTGGTACATATTTATAAAGAGAAAAACTCCCCACATCTACATCAACTAGCAATATGGTACTAATTGATGTTGCATCCTCCACATTTATTAATGGACCTAAATAATCATTAAAGTCCATTAGTAAATAAATGCATGGGCCTTTGAGATTTATTAGGATTATTGCACATGGGCTATGAGAGTTGGTTGGAAATGACATATATTATTTATTTTTAGAATTAATTAATTTCGTGAATAAAATAATTCTAGAAAAATACAGAATTGATATTTAAGCCACGAAAAATACTCTAAGACCTCCGAAAATTTGGGGAAAATTCCCAGAGGCACTTTGGAACATGATGAACCCAAATAAAGTTTTTGGATGTCATGAAAAGATTGTTGGGAACTTGGAAAATAAAGATTAAGGTGAAGGAGGTAGGAATTAAATTCCAGAAAGAAGCTGGAAAATTCCTAGAGATAGATATTCGTCTCCTAAATGTATTTAAAAACACACACATTTTGCACATAGAAACACAAGGTGTGACCAGCATGAATGCAACAAACACATTTCTACCTTAAGATAAATTTTAATCTAATGAAAATTTATTATTTTCCCATATTTTCATGAGCATAAAAATACAAAATTAAATCATTTTAGCTCTATTTCAAGAGAAGCAAATTTTAGGGTGTTACAGACAGCATCTCGCCTCGCTTGAGAGATTGGATGCTGGGGCCATGTGGAGCAGATCTGGTGGAGGAGGAGCCATGGCACTTGCTGCATGTGGATCAAAGACGTTGACAATAGCTAGTGGGCGTGGGAGGAGCCGGATCGCCCCAAGTCCTACGAGGAGGCATGCGCGGAGTGGGCGGCGTGCATGGTGGAAAGCGAAGTGGGTACTTGACTCATCGTTAGCGGTTCCCTGACTCTACCTTTACTTCACGACTGCCATTACGCAACCGCCTAGAGGCGTGCTACGCAGATTGAAGGGACGCCTAGCCGGTTCCTCGGGGCCCTTCCTTACCATTGATGGCTGATCAGAGGGGCTAGGGCCGCTCACAACACATCATCCGGGTTTCATCGTGCTTGTCTTTGAACTGCACGGCCCCAAACGAGACCCTGTCCATGGTCAAGGTAGTGGTGTAGGCGGTTCTTGCCGCCATATATTATAATTGGGTCGTTCCCAATTGATGAAATGAAATTACTTTCATTTGTAATCCCATTTCGCTCTTGAGTCATGCTCAGAGACTTAATCCCACGTTGGGCTGGGCTATTACGATAATGGCCTCGTTAGGCAAGATCACCATGCCTGTGCTGCTAATGGGTAAGTCTGTGAGAACCCCAGGTTTATGGTCATTCCATGCCCCGGTCATGTCCCCCGGAGGGGAGATCCTCAGCTTCCCGATCGAGCCACTCATATAGTTCCTGAGCCCGTCTGTTGGTACTCGAGGGCTTGCTGCCTCCCTTGTTGGGTCACCACGAGCAGCTCTAGGTCAGTACTCAGACATCGCTCGTCCAGACTGTTAGGGAACTTCTGGGCTCCCGAGCATCACTTGCACTTTTAGTTACTTTGGGTGACCTTGAAGCCCAGTGGGCTGGCCTTGAACCCTCAGCGATGCCCCTTCTAGGGGTCCCCCGGACCGATGTGTGGTGGGGTGGATCGATCCGATGAAGGATCGGGAGATAGGTAGATACCTGCAAAGAAAAACGAAATGGACACAAGAGAGGGGAAATTGGACATAGCTGGTAACACGATGGCCAGAGCCGCTCCGTTAGCGCCTTGCCAATCTTTTGCCTACTCCTCTTGCTCTGTCCACCCTTCCTTGCCTTGCTCAGGGGCCTTCTATAGCAGTTCTCCTTTAGAAAGTTCAGTAGATGGTTAGTTTAGTTGATCCTATGGTGCAGCTGAGCTTCCGCTAGGGTCGCTCGGGTTAAAGGAGACAATGATTGAAGCAAGCAAAGCATGAGGGTCGGGAGGACGGGACTTATCTTGGTTTTGTCATTGTGGAGGTAGGTTGACGAAGGAGGTTGGTAGGTGGGCCATGGCTCGAGAGGCATCACTTCTGTGTGGTGTAACACCCTAGTGTTAAGCATTGCATTTGGCACTTGCATTTCATGAGCACAAGCATCATCCAAGCATTCAGGAGCATGAGCATATGGAATTTCATCTTATTCTTTACATATTATCACATGTGATGTTGATTATATACATGCATATGCTTGTGATCATGTGTGACCAATGCAAGAAATGGTTGTGAGGTCACAAAAACACCTTAGACACATCTTGGATGGAAAATGGAACAATGTTTGTATTCTTGACATGGGCCAAATTTGCTTCTAAGTCATAGTTTACTCAAAATTTCATTTCTCATGATACGACTTTGACTAGAGTTGAACTATAGCATAGAGGGTTTGCATGGTAGTGCACCCTTAATAAAAGTTGTAGTTCGTGACATGGGTAACAAAATTTATTTAAGGGCCATGAGCTAACTCAGTGCCTAACATGGTCAAATAGGGCCCACAAGAATCAACAAAATGCTGTTTTGAGACAATTTTTGCTAAGTCTAGAAGCTGTTTTCAGTTTCAATGTGACCTACTTTGGAGCTTTGCATTTTGAAAACCAGTGAGAATTTGGCAATGCTTCTTAAATTAAAGTTGTAGTACTGACATAGCTCTACAACTTCTATTAATGATGTTTTTGCTAAATCACCATGAATTAGGAGTAATGACGGTGTGAAAACGCGCTGTCAGTCGGTCTTTTGCTAATCAAGCAGCAGCAGTGCCCGACCAGCCATAGGTCATGGCCACTGCATGGCATGCATACACCGGGGCTGAGCTGTATCATGGCCTGGCATGCGCTGAAGAGGCCGCTGCGCGTCCCTGCCCTCACTCGCTCTCACTCTGTCTCACTCGATGTCACACCCGCAGCAGCAAAGCCGAGCACCGCCATCGCCATTGCCGAGCTCCGCCACACTCGCACACCAACCACATTGCACCACCATCCAATCCATCTTGCCCATAGCTCCGCTTTGACATGCTCCACCTCAGTGAGTCGCTAGCAACGCCGTTCAAGCCAATGTAAAGTGGCATTTCACGTTGCCATCGCCGCCATGGCTGCGTTGCACCACCGAGCTCAAGCTCACCCATGGCCAGCCACAACCCGTCCACCTCCGACCTCTCTCTCCCTCATCTGGTCATCGTCGTAGGGTCTAAATGCTAAGGCTAAAGACGGTTTAACTATTACCGCCGCCACCACACTGGACCACGCGATCGCGCCATGCACGTCCGCCATGGCCACGCGCATGAGCTCGCCGCTGCCAACCTCACCGGCCGCCTTTAGCTCCCTCTAGTGCCCATTACCATGTCATCTAGAACTTTCGCATCTTCTCCGAAGATGGAGACCTACCTTCATCCATTGTCTTATTGGAACAGTGACCTCACCGCCATGCACTATGCACCGCCACGCCGCCATGCACGCGGCCGCGGAGCACACCGCCGCTCCACCGTGACCTAGACCTAACCATAGAGCTCTGCTAGGACCTCCTGACGCTATAGCACCTCTGCCGTGCCGCCATTATCACCGGCAATATAGCTCCGGTGATCCACCGGGCTAACCAAGGGTATCAGTCGATGCGCAAGAGTGTGGGGAACACAATGTCGATGACCTCACCGTCGGTGACTTTGTCATCAACGAGTTTGCCGCTGGTCAAGCCACTCCCCTACTCTGTGTGTCTATCGCATGGGGTCACATTGACCGTGGGCCCCTGCTGTCAGACGCAGTGGGTGTATAGACCGGGTGTATGTAGTATATTTCAGATTTTTTAGAGATTTTCTTTATTTGTTTTCATAGATTTTGTAGCATACTTACAAAAATCATATCTAGAGTTAGGAGTTTCCAAATGGGGTGATCCAAATTTTGCTGGATTCATCATGAAGTGTACTATTTGATAAAAATATGAAACCTACTATTTGGGGTATGTTTTGAGGGGAATTAAATTAAGCTAGTAAAGTGCTTTTAAATTAGTTTCAATCTTGTAACAAGCATACCTTGAGCTAGAGGAGTGATAAAAATGTGATTCTAATTTTGTTAGTCTTGTGTTGACATGATCTAGCTAGGAAAAATACAAAACCTATAGTGGACATACTTGGAATATGTCTCTTCTATTTCATGCTAGGATGAAAGTAAGAAAAATATGAAACTTATGATCTTGCAAATTTCTACATAGTGTTCTTTGCACTAAAATAAACTATTTTTCACTTTTCTAAAACTATTTTTCCTAAAATAAGCCTATGAAACTTGTCATTTTTGTAGAGGTTGCTATACATATTCAAATGGCATGAAATTTGTACAGTAGACTATTGGGGTCATATGTAACCTACTATAATGTTCTCCAAATTTATTGATTAATAGAAATAATTATCCTCTATATCACCATATTATATAAGGAAATTAATAAATGCACATAAGTAAATAATTGGGGTTTTACCATGATGTTTTCTAGGGTGCTTGTGATGCATATGGTTTGTTGGTATTGGTAGTTATGCTCAAAGTTAATTGGTTATAGGCAGATAGTTAATTATTGCTCTATAATTCAACTAGATGGCTGCATATGTAG
The DNA here is from genome assembly GCA_904845875.1 of Miscanthus lutarioriparius. Lineage (NCBI taxonomy): Eukaryota > Viridiplantae > Streptophyta > Magnoliopsida > Poales > Poaceae > Miscanthus > Miscanthus lutarioriparius. Next base: position 78,199,551 of record CAJGYO010000012.1, on the reverse strand, counting down.
TTTTTGTTGTGATGACAAATTCATGATGATAATGATCTTTTTTACAAAACTTGTGAATAACAAAGTTGTAGATAACTTACTCATCTAGCTTTTCCAAAAATTTCATTGTCATAGGCCTAATGGTTTGAAAATTATAGCTTTTAAAATTCTGCTGTCAGATTTGCTTGTCCTCTGGATAGATCTGAAAGATTGAATTGTTTGACCTAGATAGCTACTGAGTCATCTTAAGATGATTATAATAAAGTTGTAGACAATTTTATAAGCTTTCAAAAAAGTTCAAAATCATATTATTTTGGATGTGTAAAACTCTAGTTATGGTCAAAACAAGTGGCTGATGTTTTGCAATCCAGAAATTGCTTAAATGGAAATTTGTTTAATTACTAGAGAGGAGATATGCACCTACTCAGTAAAAGAAAATTTATCTTGTTATCACTTTAATACATTACTGTTAAGGACACTTATGAGTATGTATTTTATCATATCATATCATCCATGTCATTATCTATGCATCCATGATATCTTATTTCATGCTCATACATATAGGATCGCCCGAAGGAGTAACCCTACTAGAATTCAAAGAAGAGGCAGAGGAGAATCAGGAGACACCATAGCTAGCAGCTCTCGAAGGCGAGGAGCCAACTACTGAGGAACTTTCGGAGTGCCCTGACCACCAACCCACTTCTTTCCTGAAAGGCAAGCCCTGGGGCATTTTAAGCCTCCTATGTTTTACAAAATATCACTTGAGTCCTTTATGTTTGATGCATTAGGTTGTAAGAATTGATTTGGAAACACTTGATGCATAGAACTACCTTGTACAGATATATATACCTTTAACCCTATATAGGTCTAGGATCGAATATATGCTTAGTAATACTTAGACCGGTAGAAGTCGGGTGATTTCCTATCACCTCCGAGATATAGGTGGATATCAGAGCACAATTGGCTATATTTGCTATCGTGGAACAGAACCATGGGGTAATTTAACTAGAGGCTAGGTGGAGTCTATGTGTAGGTTGACTCATGTGATTCTATCTATGCCGATTAAGGACCACATCATTGGAGGCCCTCTTGTCATTTTGAACACATGCCTCTCACTTAGCTGGCCGGATAACTCATTCCAACTACGAAGCCGAGTAGCTCAACTCAGGCCAGGCCTTGTTCTGTTAGAGTGCGCACAGTGGAGGTCAAAAGGATGTGCGAGGAGCCGGTGTGAGGCCAAGGGCAGGTTAGAGTCCTTATCGACCTGGCATCCGGTAGTGTCCTTGATTGTGCGGCGCTGATCGAACCCACGAATTGGACCTGAGTTGTACCAAAGGTGACCTAAGTTGACCGTTGATCTGGTCTACCTGGGTTTGTGTTAGAAATACTGCCTAGCTAGTTGCAATCAATTAAAATCCTGTCTCTCCTGGATAGTGAGAAACTTGACGGAGCCCCTTTATCATAGTAATTGGATTATGGAATATGATGGGTCGGATGAATATGACAATCTTACATCGGCTATGGTTACTATTGTTATGCTACTAAATGATATACCACATGTTTGGCACAGGTTAGTTGCTAATCTAGGGATGAATAACTATAATTAACTTGATGACCAAATTATAAAATGTATAGCTGAATTAGTGGCTTTTTATGTAAAATGATGTCAAGCTAGCTCCACTTATAAAGCCTTGCATGATCCTTGGAGTTACTTTATTTTTGGTTTATGATGGGTAAGTCTAGCTAAGTACCTTCTTGTACTCAGGGTTTATTTTCCACTTATTGCAGATAACATAGTCTTTCATGGCTATTGTAAGAATTGCTTCTGTCCTGCTGTGGACAAGGAGTAGGCCACAGGCAAGGCGCTTCTACTTATATATCTTATCTGTGATGCTTTTGTGGATGGTGATCATGAACTAGCTTGTATTAAACAATGGTGTGAGATGTTAGTTTTAAAATTACTTTGCTTCCACTACTACTACTTTATTTGGAACTTGGGTTGTAATAATGGTAATCGCACTCTGATATATGGAAATGTATTTGTGAACCTTATGTAACATGTGGCATGTATGTTGAATCATGTACAATCTTGGTTGTATGTTGGCGTTAAATTGAGCTCCTTTGTGGTACTCGATGGACTACTGGGTTTATATGGGCTCAAGTATGATAGTGCGACCGCTTGCGGGCTACCATTGTACTTGTGGTCTTATAAATTGGATGGTTTTATCATAGGCGCATGGCTCAGCGATGGCCTTCCCTCATGGGGAAAGGTCAGAACTCACCTCAATCAAGTAAGCCCCTTCTGGCGGACCAAGCGCCTAGATGGAGGGGCCAGCTAAGCCATCGCTGCCGCTAGAAGCCTTGGGCGCCTCACCGATGCTCGGTCGGTTGAGCACTACCACTGCCTTGGTTGCTTCCTATTGACGGTAGTTAACATTCATCACAAGCCATCAATATAACTTGCATAAATGGCTAAAATGGATCACCACTATAGACTTTGGGGTTTTCACTAACAAATTGTATGAGTTTTGGTGAATCTATGTTTCCAACAGTATTTAATCAGAAAACCACCAAGGAGAACCTATTCGTCAAAGGAAATCAAACTTATCCACGATGGTACCCACGTGGGGAGACTCTAAAAGACTCAAGAAGATGAATAACTAAAGCGGAACCCATGTCCCTAACATGTGGGGCCGATCGGCCCCACCTATAGGCCATCTAGCCTATGGTCCCCACATGTCAGCCCCCCTTTGCTATGTCGGTTCTCCACCGTATTAAGGATTGCATCTCCGCCGTTTATTCAAGTCGGTTTGATCCGAGGGCTCAAGATTGATGCTCTGGCCTATATATACCTGCCTGCAATCCCCTCTAGGGCATCCATGCATTTGATCCTTATAGCTTGAGGGCCAGAAACCCTAATCTATATCTCCACCAGGATCATAGCTAGCAATCAAGAGAAGATTAGTCCTTTATAGGATCTAGTCTTGTATTAGATATAGAGAGATAGAGTGTGAGGGAAGGTTTCGGAGGAGTCCCGACCTATCGGTGCTCTCTCTATGGCTTGTACCCTAGCGGAATCAAGTTCTTCTTGAGCTTGCTTCTGAGATTTCTCTAGTAATCAACTTTAATTCAAGTAAGCATCTTGTTCATATTGTTCTTCAGGTTTGTGACTCTCTTTCGTGTACTTTAATCCTTGTAGTTCCTAGGTTAAAGTAGTAGGCGTAGTGTAAGCGTGGTGCTTAGACTCGGTTACTCGTGGATGTACCCTATTTTCTAGATCGTTGGTAGCTCATGAGGTTGACTCTTATAACCTCATTGAACCCTCTATAGTCCACCTCCCATTAGTAGGCCTAACAGGACCTTGTTACTATAGGAAACATACTCTGCCTGTGTTTTCTCTAGTAATATCCCCAGAATTGAACAATAGAAGACAAAGCTTACCAAAGTTAGAACTAGAAGACCTTAGCAGTCTCCGCTATGCTCCTATTATCTAGCCTTGGTTGTTAAGTTGGGATAAGTTAGATTTGGTTATTCTCACACATGTTTCCTTGAGTTCGATATAAAACTATGTACTCCCAGTGAAGTGCTACATCAGTATAATATCAGTGCACTTGCGGATTTTTCTGTGTGCATTAATTTATACCAACAAGCATTTCTAGCGCCATTGCCGGGGAAGCGGTTGTTGAGTTAACTTCGAACCTAGCTTATCCTTATATCATTATTCTTTTATCTTTCTCTTTACCATGGATCTAGAATTCAGTCGTGTCTATCAATATGGTGCACCCACGAGCGCACGCCTACAGCCACAAGAGTCTTCAAAGCCTATCCTAACATCTAGCTATGAGCTGCGCCCGTGTTTAATCAACATGGTTCAGGATCAACCCTTTTTGGGCGAAGATGATGAAAATCCCTATTCCCACCTAAATGAGTTTGAGCAAACCTGTGCATGTTTGCACATTAGAGGCATGTCAGCCAAAACCTTACGATGGAAGCTTTTTCCTTTCTCTTTGATAGGAAAAGCTAAACGTTGGTGCAATCTGTTGATGTAAAAATGTGTCGATGTGATCAACACACAGCAAGCCAGATGATCTTGATGGAGTGAACCCAAAGATCTACTTAGCTTCAACACAAGAATGGTCGGTTTCGGGACCAAAGGCGTGCCAATCAATTTGACCCTACAATTGACAAGGAGAGAATAATCAATAGTTTAAGGTGAAACATGTCAGTGTTGCACCAGACAGTTCCAATATGTGGCCAAATAGACGATTGATATGGCCATCGACTACAGAGTCGACATCCAGCAATAAAGCAATATAAGAAAACATCATCGGCTAAATAGAACATAATTAGTATAGAACATTGAGCCGATAAGTTTGATGAAAAGAGTATAACACGTGAACAATTGACTATTTACCATAAATGAATCCACAAACAATCTGAATCTAATCTGTTATCATCAACAGTGAGGTTCAACCGGATCGATGCAACTATGATAATGATAACAAACTAAAGCCAAAGAATCTATAAAACTATCTATATGTCAACAGATTCATGAAAACACGCCATATGTGTGAGAGCATAGGCAATCGGCTAAAATAGCCGATGCAGGCATAACAAACAAACAGAGTACATATCTCGATCATGAGGTTCGACCAGATCGATGTAGCTATAGTAGTGTCATTAGATTAGATCTCATTAACTAGTGAGTTTATTCAAGATTGAAACATGTCTTTGGATGCATACTATGTTTGATTGAAATAGAGATAAAACAACTGATCTAGAGAAATTAAGTCATCAATTATGAGATTTAAAGAGTGACCAGATCAAAGGATGACCAATTAAGATGATATGATGCCGATCTATCTCTATCTCAATCAGATGATTAGTTATAATTAATAAAACATTAATTATAACAAGATTGATAACCGGTGAATCAACCAAAAACAACAAGGAAAATCTTACTAATCTTGGCAGATTCGACAACTGGCGATATTGTATTAAACAATAAGTTGTTTAACACAAGATTGATAACTTTGATCTATATTATGATTCGTAAGAGATCAATCAGCTGATGCAGCCTTACAAACTACGATAAAGATTGATAACTAACTTATATTATGGCTCATAAAAGATCAATCAGCTGATGCAGCTTTACAAGCAAAATACAATTCGTGATGGTACTCACAAGCAAGCGGGAGGTTGATCAGTCGATGCAGCCCAGTTTGCTGAAGAACTCACCAAAAAGCTACATTACTCCTACTCCTAAGGGTTGGCGTGAAGCCGAAAAAGTAAAGACTGATTTTGATTGATGTGTGGATATCTATTACAATAGCCGGGGTCCAATATTTATACTCTGAGCTGATAAGAGTCCTGAAGGGACTTTCCTTACAAGATATGTCTAAAATAAAGGAAAATATTATCATACAATGACTCTGCGTGCATGCACATTGATTTCTTTTCGCCTGGCAACCATGTCAAGTTAATTTGCTTCGTATCTTCATCATGTCCAGCCAGCACTTTCCTAGTCCATCAACAAATCGTGCCTCCCTTGAACACCTATTCTGAGAACCTATCATAGCCTTCAATATATATATACATGCATGTCAGTCTTTTTAGCTTGTCGCACTTTCCCTTCACGCACGAGCTCCACCAAAAGATTTGTCTTCTTTCCTTGAGTAGCCTGGCTATAAGTATGCCACTTTCCAATGATAATAAAATCGGTATGCTTACCTTTTGAATATCAACGTGCTGCTTCTGGACCGATCCATATTGGAGATAGCACATATACCATCAGAACTAAGGCAAGTAACGTTGCACATATGGGGTCCGGCTAGCTTCTTTTAATTCACATGCACGAGCATCTCCAGCCAGCAAGTCTTACGTGATGCATTTTATGTGTCACTCCTTGCCAAATATTAAATAAGCTTTCATTTTTGGCAACGGTGATGTATATGATTTTTTTCGTCTTCAACTCAATATTTTTAAATCATCGACTTCCTTCCATAGACTTCCATTGGTAATAAAATTACCACATTTTGGTGTCAACACAATCTTACCATAGGGAGTAGACAAGGAGATTGGGAAGCCTTGTGTTCTTACTTTTGCTTGCAATTCTTTTCCATCTCTAGGGTAATCAGTCTTCGTTCTGAGGTTCTATCTTTTAAACAAAAAGAAAACGAATCTCTAGGCATGGCATGGGAACGCTTTAATACTCTCATTAATACTGGCCCTAACCTTGTCATTCAAGACCCCATTCTTCTTCAACACTTCTACATGGGTCTTGATAGGAAAACCTTGAGGCATCTTAATACCGCCTCAGGAGGCTCGTTCCTTCAAGTTTCTACCAATTCGAGGAGAAGCATTCTTACTAAAATCTTAGAGAACACCCCTAAAGAAGTAGAAAAGAAGCCATTGGAAGAGGAATCCTAGATAGCTGAACCCGAATCCTTACCAGACCCATCACCAACTTCAGCTATCCCAGATCCCGAACCACCGGAAAAGGAGAAAACTCCAATTTCGGACTTTATGCTTGAATTCGAGGATGAACTTTTTGATGAATATGGAAACAACTCGAATTACCATACGATGAGAGAGACCCTAGAAGTCTAGAAAATCATCATTGCATGAAGAACTTTTAGACCCTTCTAAGGAAGCTTTCCTTAAAAAGACTGCGGAAGAGCTAGTATCTATTATAAGCAATGAATGGCTAGAAGAATGAGAGCTTTCCTCTGATGTGATTCATTTAGACTCACCTTCTATATCCATTCATTGCCAAATTAACAAAGCTCCTTTTGATGCTCTTTACAATCCAGTTGTGGGTGTTAATATCATGTCTGCATCTTTTGCTCATGATTTATTGAAACACATGCCATTAACCCCAACAACAAAGTTGTTGAAAAGTCTTTCAGGACACATTCTCCCATGTTTGGGAATTTTGTATGTCCTCCCTATCTAGGTAAAAGGAACCAAGGTTTATTTGAGCTTCTATATCTATGATATCATGGAGTTCAACCTGTTGATAGGACAACTAATTGAAATACTTATTTAGGAAGGAAAAATAGGAAAGTTGAATATAAGACTTAGGAAAAACTTTAAGCTTTCTATACCCATTACTCATTCTCTAACTAGTGAGACTAAGCCAATTCTCGAGGAAGACCTAATGGAAGAGGATAAGGTTGCATCTCTTGATGACTTCATTGAACCCAACCTTGAAGATGATGCCCAGTTCTTCATTGAGGAGGAAGATGAAAATCCCATAGAGCCTGAACCTCTAGATGAATTGCTAGAACCACCTAAGCCTACCATTGAGCTTAAACCCCTGCCTTCTGGTCTTAGATATGCTTTTCTCAGTAATGATCAGGATTCTCCCATGATCAGAAGTGATAAAGTCTCTCAGGAAGAATCCCTATGCCTGCTAACTATCTTAGAAAAGCATCGTTCTGCTTTTGGCTACTCACTCCAAGAACTTAAGGGAATTAGCCTTGCTCTTTGCACCCATCACATCCCTATAGATCCTAATTCTATAACTTCTAGGGAGCCCCAACGTAGGCTTAACTATGCGATGAGAGAGGTTGTTAAGAAAGAGGTTTTGAAACTCTTGCATGCTAGGATCATCTATCCTGTGCCGCATAGTGAGTGAGTAAGCCCTGTTCAAGTTGTGCCTAAAAAGGGAGGCATGACTGTTGTTAAAAATGAAAAAATGAATTAATCCCCCAAAGAACCGTCACTAGATGGAATGTGTATTGACTACCAAAAACTTAATAGGGCAACAAAGAAAGATCTCTTCCCATTGCCCTTCCTTGATGAAATGTTAGAGCGACTTGGGAATCACTCTTTCTTCTGTTTCCTTGATGGGTATTCATATTGTCACCAAATACCAATCCATCTAGATGACCAAAACAAAACCACCTTTACATGTCCATATAGAACTTATGCTTACCATAGAATGTCTTTTGGACTATGTAATGCTCCAGCTTCTTTCCAAAGATGCATGATGTCTATATTTTCTGATATGATTGAAGAAATCATGGAAGTTTTCATGGATGACTTTTCTGTTAATGGAAAAACTTTTGATGATTGTCTTGAAATTTAGAGAAGGTTTTGCAAAGATGTGAAAAAAGCACTTAGTCCTTAATTGGGAAAAATGTCATTTCATGGTTAGAGAAGGCAAAGTGCTTGGACACTTGGTGTCTGAAAGAGGGATAAAGGTCGATAGAGCTAAAATTGAAATAATTGAATAGTTACCTCCTCCTGTAAATATCAGAGGGATCCGTAGTTTTCTTGGTCATGCGGGGTTTTACCGCCGCTTCATAAAAGATTTTTCACACATTGCTAGACCGCTAACAAATCTTTTTGCCAAGGATGTTCCCTTTGAATTTGATGATGCATGCTTGAAATCTTTTAACATTCTTAAGAAAGCACTCATCTCTGCACCAATCATTCAACCCTCTAATTGGTCGCTACCTTTTAAAATTATGTGTGATACTAGTGATTATGCTGTGAGGGCAGTTTTGGGACAAACAAAAGATAAAAAGCATCACGCAATTGCTTATGCTAGCAAAACTCTGACATGACCTCAACTTAATTATGCAACAACTGAAAAAGAACTCCTGGCCATTGTTTTTGCTATTGACAAATTTAGATCTTACTTAGTAGGAGTTAAGGTAATTGTTTATACTTATCGTGCTGCATTAAAATACCTGCTCACTAAGAAAGATGCTAAACCTAGATTAATAAGATAGATTTTGTTACTCCAAGAATTTGACTTAGAAATAAAAGATAAAAAGGGAGTAGAAAATTCTATTGTCGATCACTTGTCTAGAATGCAGTTTGAGAATTCGAAGGAACTGCCCATCTATGATTCACTGCGGGATGACATGTTCTTCAAAGTCACGAAATCTGACTCCTAGTATGCAAATATTGTTAATTTTATGGTTGCAGGTTATGTGCCACCAGGGGAGAACAAAAGGAAGCTCATCTACAAAAGTCGTCTCCACATATGGGATGAACCATACCTCTTTAGAGTCTGCTCTAATGGCTTGCTCAGAGGATGTGTTTCGGTGGAAGAAGGCATCAAGATCATCGAACGATGCCACTCATCACCACATGGAGGACATTGTGGTGCATTCCACACTCATTCAAAGATCTGGAAAAGTGGATTCTTTTGGCCAACCTTGTATGAAGACACGAAGGACTTCATTCGAAGGTGTGGAGCGTGTTAGAGGTATGGGAATATTAAATCAAGAGATGCCATGCCACTCACCAACAACCTCCAGATCGAGCTCATCGATGTCTGGGGAATCGACTACATGGGACCTTTTTTGAAGTCAAAGAACTGTGAATACATCTTGGTGGCAGTTGACTATGTCTCCAAGTGGGTTGAAGCCATGCCATGCAGAGCTGTTGATGCAAAGAACTCCAAGAAGATGTTTGAAGAAACAATATTTCCAATGTTCGGAGTTGCAAGGATGGTAATTAGTGATAGAGGCACTCACTTCACCAAAAAGAATTTTCACAACTACTTGTCAAAGCATGGGATCCATCAAAATGTCGCTACTCCATACCACCCTCAGATAAGTGGCTAAGCTAAAACATCAAATAAAAAAATTAAAAACATTCTACAAAAGACGGTCAATGAGATGGGGACCGCATGGAAAGATCGACTACCCGATGCACTATGGGCTTATAGAATGACCTATAAAACACCATTGGGCATGTCACCATACAAACGGATCTATGGAAAGACCTGCCATCTACCTATTGAGCTAGAATTCAAGGCTCACTGGGCCATCAAGCGATGGAACATGGACTTTGAAGCCACAGGAACTAAGAGGAAGATGCAACTCTCTAAGCTTGATGAATGGCATGAAAAAGCATATCACAATGCCAAGATATACAAGGAGAGAACCAAAAGATGGCATGACAAAAGGATTAAGAAGGAGTTCTCCCCCAGAGATAAGGTATTACTTTTTAATTCCAAGGTAAAAATATTTGGGCACAGGAAACTTTGAAGCAAATGGGAAGGACCATTCAAGGTGATAAGCACTTCGTCATATGGAGCAGTAACACTTTTTACACCACTGCCATCCTCCTTACGATTCGTAGCAAATAAATATCCTTTTCGGGATTAGATATAGTTTAGAAACCGATGTGAGAAAAATCACCATGAGAGGATGACATGTGGGGCCGGCTGGCCCCACCTAGAGGCCACTCGCCCCACCTGTTCAGCCCTCTTGTGCCCAGTCAATTCTCTCGTGTCTTCTAGATCCTTCCTTGTTAGAATCCCATAGTTTTTCGCTGCATTCGCACATTCTTTCGTTATGAGACCCTAATGGATAGATCTTAACCCTTGTTGCAAGTTGTCCCCCCTATATAAATGAGCCCCTGCCTGCCTCCATAGCCATCCCATCAAAGCCTCATGTCTCCAACAGCAGTCCTCTTCTCTAGTCACCATGGCCAGCCAAGAGATCGTCTCGTATGGTTTTCATCTGAACAAGAAGCCCGACGCACTTGTGCTGAGTGTTGTTCCTCTAGAGATCACCCCCATTTGCTCAAGACAGTTTTACTTCACCCAAGCTATCCATCATCCAGTGATCGCTCTATCGCCACCACGCCCACCTCTTGAAGGCAAGCCACGCCAACAAGAGCCTCATCTAGACATCCAAAAGCCGATCAAGGTGATGAAGGAGATCAACCTCCTTCCTCCGAAGGGACACGAGGTGCTGACTGGAGTCAAGACCAACAAATTTGGAGACGTTACATGTGTAAAGTATTAATCGGTCACCCCTCATACAAACATCAATGGAGTCCGGGCTATGCTAGAGCAAATCAAGGTTGTTCCCCCTAAGATAAGGAAGGCACCATCAGTTGTTCCAGAGAACAAGGATAAGCATCCACGAATGACCATTGCCCTCTTAGAGAAGAAGATTGAAGATCTATGTGATGTTATCTATACCTTAGAGCAAAGAATCGACGAAGAACACGTTTATCGCAAGGGCTTGCAACAAGATTTAAATGCTTTGAATTATTTTGTTGCTAAGATGAGGAAGTGAGAATTAGGTAGTTGATAATAAGACATGAGTGGTTAGGTAAAGTGTTTAAAGATAGTATGTTTAGGTTGTTTGCTTAGCTCAGATTGTTAGAGTGGTTGAAGTTTATGTTTTGTTTGGTTCGTGTAATAAAGTGCCTTATGATATTAATGGAGTCTTATTATTATTGTCTGCTCTCTATTTCTTTTGGATATGTGTTTTATCTCCACATGTTGTGCATAAAAGGTATACAGGAAAACAAGTGTAGGGGAGACACACCGCTACAACAGAACAGATTTCAATCGTGAAAATCATGAAATTCAGGAAGTAATGGACAACAAACCACACTCACCAAAGTTGGACCCGAACAGGCCTGAGAGTGGGCCGCTCGGCCTCCTACATGGCCCGGCTAGCCCATCATGGTGCCCCTTCATCTCGCGCTTCATCCACGGATAGGTTTGCGGCCCATACACTCTATTTTTAGCTATTATGCTTTCCATTTTGAACCGAATTGAAGATCACTTGATAAAACAACTTTAAAACCTAAGGAAAGATTATTTCAGTCATGACAAAAGGATAAATTCACATAATACTTTTGCTATAAGTCATGTTACTATTGGGAACTTATTATTAGGGACCCCATGTTACTTAAGTGGTTGAGGAATGAGATGTAGTAGAATAATGAGAACTTGATTCTTGATGTCTTGTTATTGTAGAATTTTATTTCAAAAAGTAAAATGAATAGCTATACCTCTCCTTTGTGGTAAGTAATATCCTACTAGAGCCATACATGATATATAGACTAAAGAAACCTTCTACATATACTAATTGTCATTGTGTTGAGTTTGGTCAAACCTTGTGACCCTTGTTGAGAAACTTGTCATGCTCTCAAGATCAAGATCACGTACACTCCACATATATCTGCTGCTCCTACATTGGGAGTACATAGCAACATGTTTTCCATCCACCTAAAATGTTCTACTCCTATATTGGGAATAGACACAAAAATATGTTTGATAGAATAAATGCTCCAAGTTCTTGTAAATGTCTCTCTTGAAATGTTTCAATTGCAGAAAGAGAGGCATGGGCTATGCAAAAGTTATTCATAAAATAAAAAAAGAGGTATTGAAAAAATGGGCAAATGTCTGAGATATTGAAAACAATGGGTACTTAGATGCTCACCTAAAAATGAAAAGAAGAGAAAGAGATGAATAAGATAGCCCATGTTTTCTTGCAAAAGTTTTTCAAGTTTCAAACAAGATAGATATGTTTCAAGGAGCATAGTAGAATTAGGTTAGCCACCATATATGTATCCACACACATGCACATCTTGATCTAAGAGTATGACATTTTTCTCCCTAGTTCCTTGTTTTGACTTTACAATATATGCAATGCAAGTATGTTCTCATATTTATCCCTACCTGAGCTCCACATAAGCTTTTAGAAGTAGGTAAAAAGAAGGCAAAAGTCATTAATACATTGGTGAGGATCCAAAAATACCACATATACAGAGTGATTTGAAAGTACTATAAAAGGAGAAGGTAAAGCTATGTTCTATTTTCAAAAATCTTAAATGTTTCTCCAATTGACTTGATTGAAGGAAAAAAGTGATCTATTTCAAGCTGTTCCATTCTTCAACTGCCCAAAGTTTCATGGTAGACACTTTGAATCCTACAGTACATGCATGACTAGGGATGGTTTTATGTTGATAACTTGTCCTAAGGTTGTCTTGAGTAATCCATCCTTTTCATCGAGGATGAGTAAAAACCTAAGTATGGGGGAGTTTGTTGACGGTAGTTAACATTCGTCATAAACCATTAATATAACTTGAATAAGTGGCTAAAATGGATCACCACTATAGACTTAGGGGTTTAAACTAACAAATTCCATGAGTTTTGATGAATCTGTGTTTCCAGCAGGATTTAATCAGAAAATCGTCAAGAAGGACCTATTCGTCAAAGGAAATCAAAATTATGCACGACGGTACCCACATGGGAAGACTCTAGAAGGCGAATCACTGAAGCGGAGACCATGTCCCTAACATGTGGGGCCATCCAGCCTGTGGGCCCCACATGTCAGCCCCCCGTTGGTATGTCGGTTCTCCACCGCCTTAAGGATTGCATCTTCACCATTTATTCAAGTCGATTTGATCCGAGGGCTCAGGATTGATGCTCCAGCCTATATATATCTGCCTACTCCCCCTCCAGAGAATCCATGGATTTGATCCTAAGATCCTGAGGGCAAGAAACCCTAATCTATATCTCCACCAGGATCATAGCTAGCAATCAAGAGAAGATTAGCCCTCCATAGGATATAGTCTTGTATTAGAGATAGAGAGATAGAGTGTGAGAGAAGAGTTTTGGAGGAGTCCTGGCCTATCGGTGCTCCCTCTGCGCCTTGTACCCTAGCGAAATCAAGTTCTTCTTGAGCTTGCTTCTATGATTTCTCTGGTAATCAACTTCTAATTCAAGTATGCATCTTGTTCATATTGTTCTTCAGGTTTGCGACTCTCTTTTGAGTACTTCAATCCTTGTAGCTCCTGCGTTAAAGTAGTATTCGTAGTTTAAGCGTGGTGCTTAGACTCAGTTACTCATGGATGTACCCTATTTTCCAGAATGGTGGTAGCTCGCGAGGGTGAATCTTATAGCCTCGTTGAATCCTCTATAGTCCACCTTCCGTTAGTAGGCCTAGCAGGACCTTGTTACTATAGGAAACATACTTTGCCTGTGTTTTCTCTAGTAATATCCTCAGAATTGAATAATAGAAGACAAAGCTTACCGAAGTTAGAACTAGAACACCTTAGTAGTCTCATCTATGCTCCTATTATCTAACCTTGGTTGTAAAGTTGGGATAAGTTAGATTTGGTTATTCTCACACATGTTTTCTCGAGTTCGATATAAACCTTGGTACTCCCGGTGAAGTGCTACATCCGTATAATATCCGTGCACTTGTGGATTATTCTATGTGCATTAATTTATACCAACACTTCCTCCACCGATGCCCCTTCTATGTCACGGCCTGAGCCATTGAGAGCGCATGGGCAGTGAGTGTGGTTGCTTGGGTGATGCAGTCTTGCTCCTAGTAGTAGGCTTGCTCCAAACTGCCTTCAACGGTGATGACCCCCTTCAGGCCGGGCATCTTGAGCTTTAGGTAGGTGTAGTTGGGGATGGCCATGAACTTGGTGAAGCATGGTCGATCGAGGAGGGCATGGTAGATGCCAAGGAAGTCAATGACCTCAAAGGTGAGCTGCTCCTTGTAGAAATTGTTTGGCTAGCCAAAGGTGACGCTGAGCCGGATGCAACCAAGGGGCACATCTTCCTTCCCTGGCATGATCCCATAGAATGGCGCCTTGCTGGGGCATAGGCTGCTCCAAAGGATGCCCATCTTGTCGAGGGTGCTGGTGTAGAGTATGTTGAGGCTACTCCCCCATCCCATCAGCACCTTGGAGAGGCACGTGGTACCCACGATCGAGCTGACCACGAGCGGGTAGCGCCCCGGATGAGGGACGTAGTCGGGGTGATCTTCTTGGTCTAAGGTGATGGTCGTCTAGGACCATCGGAGCCATGTTGGGGCGGTGAGGTTGTGGACGGCGTTCACCTCCTGCTCGGTGATGCGGTGCTACCAGCGAGACTTGTACGCCTAGGAGCCTCCAAAGATCATGAGGCAGCGCTTGGCCTCAGCGAACTCATTGTCTTCCTCCTAGGCGTTGTCCACTGGGTCACCGGCCTTCGGGGCAAGCTTCTAGGCCTTGCCCTATTGGCCGACAGTGCTATTGATGTAGCCCTTCATAGTAGCACAGTCCTTGAGGAGGTGCCTGGCTTGCCCCTTGTGAAATAGGTAGGGTGGCTTGAGTGCCTTCTTGAAGTGTTTCGACATGCGCCGTGCCCATAGGGCTGAGGTCTGGCGTGTGGTCGACTGTGGCCACCATCTCCTCCCCATGGCGCTTTCAGTCCTAGTTCCTCTTGTCACAGCGTCACTAAGACGAGGCAGGATCGTTGCCACTGTTGACAACACTAAGGTGGCCAGCGGCCTTGACTTTCCTGCTGAAGCTGGCATGGACCGCCTCCTCACCAGTGGTTTACTGGGTGGCGATACCTAGGAGCTCCTGTGTTGTGCACAAGGTCTTGTGGCTGAGCGCATGGATGAGGGCCTCATAGATCATGCCATAGATGAAGGTATTGATGACATCAGCGTCAGTAATGTTGGGGAGCTCATTGCACTTTTTAGAGAAACACTGAATGTACTCCTAGGGGATCTCATTGGCCTCTGCCTGTAGTTGCGGAGATCCTAGGAGTTCCTCAGGCAAACGTAGGTACCCTAGAAGTGGCCGATGAAGGCCGAACGGAGATCACCCTAGCAGTGGATGCTGCTAGACTCAAGCTACTCGAGCCAAGCTCTAGTCAAGCTCGACATGAGTAGAGGAAGGTACTGGATGGTGAAGTCATCGTCTGACCCCCTAGCCTTCATGGTGAGGCGGTAGTCCTCCAGCCAATGATCCGGATTGGTCTCACCATCATACATGGAGATGTGTGTCGGTGGCCAGATACGTGAGGGGTAGGGGGCCACCTAGATCGCTACCTCGAACACTAGGGGGCTAAAGTGATCCGTGATGAGGCCCCGCTCCATTGCTTAGGGGTGCGGGACTATACCTGAGCATGGCACCTGGCCTCAATGGTGTCACGGACATCACCAGTCCAATGGCATGCGGGGGGATGCCTAGGAGAAAAGTCAAGCCTTTACTCCTACCAAGGCTTGGCGCCCCGAATCCACGGTTGGTCAGAGCTGTTGCAGGAGGTGTCACCGTTGCTTCCCCTTTGGTGGGGCGTGAGTGTTGGAGTGGTCCCCATTGGTGGTGGTCATCGTCTGGGATGGTCAAGAAAACACGGTGTGACATCGAGAGGCCAAACTCTCTACCTGCTGCTCAAAAGTGACGTGGAGGAGCCACTTCACCTCGTTCAGCCGCCTGTTGGTCTTCAGGTCCGGCGTGTCAGAGATTGTCTTCTATAACAGAACCATCCAATTTATAAAAGCACAAGTACAATAGCAATCACCGAAGTGATCAAACTATCACACTTGAGCCCATATAAACCCGGTAGTCTGATGAAATCAAGAATGATCTCAAACAAACCAACATGCAAACCAAGGTCATACATGATTCAACATAACCAGTCACATGTTACATCACAGTTCACAAATAGTTCACAAGTATCTCACATACATCAGAGTTGACATAGTTATACAAACCAAGTTTAAATAGCGACAGCAAAGTAGTTTGACATCAACATCACACTTAGTTCAAATACATGCCAGTACCATGGTCATTTCCAGCAAAAGCAGAATAGAGAGGATATCTTAGGAGTACCATGCCCCATGGTTTAGTCCTCATCCACGGCAGGATGAAGGCAGTTCTTAAAGTGCCCATGATACATCATGTCATCTGCAACAAGAGGGAACAAACCCTGAGTACGAGAATGTACTTAGCTAGACTTACCCATCATAAACCAGAAATAATATGACACCTAGGAGTATACAAGGCTTTATCGGTGAAGTTAGCTTGACAATATTTTGCATAAAAGCTTAAGTAACATAACTTGGAGATTTAGTACCTCTAGCATCAATTTGAATACCTATTCAATTAAGCATCTCTAGATTAGCAAATGTACTAGAGCAATCACTTGATTAAACTAACAAGCATTAGTAACCATATCCAGTGTAATAATTTGAGCATCATCATAACCATCAAGTTCCATCAATTAATACTACGTTGTCGCTGCTCAGTCAAGTTCTCACTATCCGAGAGAGACGATGACTCGAATCAATTCCAACCAGCTAGGGAGTTATTACTAACACAAACCCATACTTCCCCCGTCGGGGTGGCGTCGGGTCACCTTTGGTACAATTCAGGTAAAGTCGCGGGTCTAAGCAGTGTTGCACCCTCAGAGATTCTACTAGTCTGCCAGGAAGTTCAGGCCTGGCCTACCCTTAGACTCATGCCACTGGCTCCCTGCATATCCTTATGGCCTCTAGTGTGCACACTTTCACTTACCGGGTCCTGGTCTGAATTGAGCTACTCGGCTTCGCAGTCGGAATGAGTCATCCGGCCACCTAAGTGCTGGCATGCGTTCAATATGACATGAGGACGTACAGCGAATTGGTCCTTAACCAACACAGACAGGGATAAATAGGCACTAAGACCTCCATGCCTTGTGCTTCTCTATCATAATCCCGCCTAGTCTCCTTTTTATTCATCAACACATGGTTATTTCCATGATAGCAATTATAGCCAACTGTGACCAGATATCTACCTATATCTCGTAGGTGATAGGAAATCACCTAACTTCTATCGAACTAAGTATGGCTAAGCATATATTCGATCCTGGACCTACATAGGATTCAAGATATATTTGTCTAGACAAGGAAAATATATGCAGCAAGTGTTTCCAATCAACTCTTATAACCTAATGCATCAAACATAAAGGACACAAGTGATGTTTGTAAAAACAAAGGAGACTTATAATGCTTCGGGGCTTGTCTTTCAAGAATGAGGAAGGTTGGTGGTCAGGACACTCAGGAAGATCTTCCACATTGACTCCTTCCGCTTGAACCTCCTGCTCTTGGGCTGCCTCTTGCTCCTCCTGGTGCTCGGGTTCGAACTCGAGTAGAGTCACTCCTTCCGGGGAACCTATTACATGCATGTGAACAAATGAGTATCATGAATGCATAAGAGATTAGATGATATGACAAATTGCATACGCATAAGCATGGTTATCCGCAAGATGTATGATAAGTTTAACATTCGTTGACCAAGTAGATGTATAACTTTCTTCTAGTTGATCTTTACAAAGTAGGTGCATATCTCTTCTATAGTACAAGAAACACACACTCACCAAGTTCTAGTAACCAAAGGTAAAGTTGTTCATCATCAGTAAGAGGCTTAGAACCTACAGCTAACAACTAATCTCAATTAGCCTAAGCATCTACACAAGCATCACATAAGACAAACAATTACAATTGACTTAGTCATTTCATTATGTAAACAGTAGCTACTTATTTTTGTCTATATCTAGAGTTCTACTCAACCAAATACTATGATCTTGGACTTTCTGGAAATCTTATAAAACTGTCTACAACTTTGTTATAGTCATCTCAAGATGATTCAATGGCTATCAAGGTCAAAGAAAGCAATTTCCCTGATCTATCCAGAAATTCCAAAGAATAATCATTTCTAGAGAAAAACTTCTAACAGCTATAACTCTCAAACCATTTGACCTATTGCCATGAAAATTTGATACAAGCAATATAAGTAAGTTATCTACAACTTTGTTATTGACAAGATTCACAGCAAACATCATTTTACCCATGCAATTTACTTAACAACAGAAACTATTCAAAACAGTCACTAAAATTGAATTATAGAGCAATTAATATTTCACTGCATACAAACAATCAAATTTGGGCACAACCAATGGTACCAACAGTTCATAGACATCATATACACTTTAGAAAACATAATGGTCAATCCCAAATAAATTATTTTAAATGTCTTTATTAATTTATTTGGACACTAAGGTGAAATAAGGAAAATATACCAAAATTGCACAGTAAATTCTGAGAAAATTATAGTAGCCTACATGGGACCCCAAAAGTCTACTGTACAAATTTTATGCCATTTGGATATGTACATCCATCTCTACAAATTCACAAGTTGCATTGGCTTATTTTAGCAAAAATAGTCTAGCCTAGTGAAAAGTGTAAAACAACAGATTTCATATTTTTCTTACATTCACCCTAGCACCATAACACTGTGTAAAAATTTTCATGATCATTAGTTATGTATTTTTACCCCATTTATGTTCACTAGAAACTAGCAATTATTTAAGATTAAATAGGAAGACCATATTCTTAGTATGCTTACTATAGGTTTAGTATTTTTCTTTGCTAGAGTAGCTCAACATAAGATCAGCAAAATTGGAATCACAAATTTATCACTTTCGTTGCTCAAGTTATGCATTTTACAATATTGAAAACAATTTAAAAGCACTTATCTAGCTCAATTTAATTATCCTAGAAAAACATCCCAAACAGTAGGTTTCATATTTTTATCAAATAGTACACTTCATTATGAATCCAATAAAATTTGGTTCACTCAATTTGGACACTCCTAGCTCAAGATATGAATTTTTGAAACATGTATTCAAATCTGTGAAAACAAATAAGAAAATCAAAGACACTCAGACTGACAGATGGGGCCCACAGTCAACGGGGCCCACTTGTTAGCGAAACCAAAATAGAGGACGGAGGTTGACCAGTGATAGCTCACCGACAGTGAGGTCTGTGGCGATGAGGTTACCTCCGTCATGTTCCTCTCAACATCCCACATCGAATGAGGTAGGTCATTGGACCTCTAACGGCAGTTGGCTACGACGGCGGCGCTAATGACGGCTCGGTGGAGGCATGTGGTTGCACTTCGGCCATCCCCAGCCATGGCATGCTCGGGCAAGCATGGCTATAGCTTCGTGTTGACCTAGCATAGCTCTAGGGTTAGGTCTACGTCACGGTGGAGCGGCGGCGTGCTCCGGCCGTGTGCATGGCGGCGCGGCGGCGCACGTCATACAATGGTGATGCTTGCCGTTCCAGCAAGACAGCGACCGAAGGAAGGTCTCTATCTTTGGGAAAGACGCTACGGCTTTAGGCGACACGATAATGGGCACCAGAGCGGTCTAAGGATGGCTAGTTGAGGTCGACGGCGGTGAGCTCGTGCGCGCGGCCATGGTGGACGCGCATGGCACGATCACATGTTCCCACGTTGCAGTGGCAGTAGCGGTAAAACCAGCTTTGGCCTTAGCATCTAGACCCTATGGCGATGAGCAACCAAGGGTGAGGGAGGTCAGAGGAACACCAGTTGCGGCTGGCCACAGCGAGCTTAAGCTCGACGGCGCACCGTGACCACGGCAATGGCGGTGACGGCACAATGTGGCCTTACCCTTGCTCAAGTCATAAAGCTAGCGGGTTGAGGAGATAGAGGAGGTGGTGCCAAAGTAGTGGGCGAGGTGGATTGGGTGGCGGTGCTGCGTTCACGGTGAGTGGGCATGGCGAAGGCAAGTGGCGATGGCGATGGCGGTGCTGCTGCTTGCTCTATGTACGCTGCTGGGAGAGAAGGTGAGCGAGGGCGAGAGAGCGAGAAATGAAGGGAGCAGCGATGTCACCTCACTCTTCACTCCACTTCGGCCCGACCAGCCGAGCCAATGCCGGCGTAGAGCGGCCACGCGGCAAGCGTGGCCTATGGCTGATCGGCCACTGACGCAGGCGGCGAAGGCCGGTTCAAGCCTGCGATTGGTGACTGACAGTTCAAGTTCAAGCCACTGGTATTCCTAATCCATGGTGAGTTAGCAAAAACTCCATTATTAAGAATTGTAGAGCTACACGAGATCTACAACTTTGCTTTAGAAAGTTTCTTCTAATTCACCATGGTTTTCAAAATGCAAAGCTTCAAAGTATGGTCCATCGAAACTGAAAATCAGTTCATGACTTAGCAAATTTTTCTAAGTTGAAAACCGCATTTTGTTGCTACTTGTGAGCTATTTTTGAGCATGCTATGCACTGAATTAGGTCTTGGCGAACGAAAATAAAAGTTGTTACTCTAGTCAAGTACTACAACTTTGCTTAAGGGTGCACTGCCATGCAAACAGTCTATGCTATAGTTCAACTTTGGTCAAAGTAGGATCTTGAAAATTAGAGTTTCTAGATTAACTATGACTCGGGGGCTATTTTGGTCAAAGTCATGAATACCAAACTTGTTCCATGTACCATCCTAAGTGTGTCTAAGGTGTTTTTGTGACCCCACAACCATTTCATGCATTCGTCACACACAATGGCAAGCATATATATGTATATAAACAACATCACATGTGATAAAGATAAAGTGAATGAGATGAAACTTATGCTCATGCTCATGAATGATTGGATGATGCTTGTGTTCATGAAATGCAAGTGCCCAATGCATGCTTAACACTAGGGTGTTACAGCCCCTCCCCCTTATAGAAATCTTGTCCCGAGATTCAAAAGACCTACCATTTTTCATAAAAGGTGGGATAAACTTCACGTAAATAATCTTCTCGTTCCCACGTAGCATCTTGCTCACTATGATTATTCCACATCACTTTGTGAAACTTGATCACACGGTTTTGGGTTACTCTATCCTTGCTATCTATAATTTGCACCGGCTTCTCTTCATAGGCTAGATCCAATTCTAACATGATATCTCTAACCTCCACTCTTTCTTCTAGAACACGTAAGCATTTCTTTAATTGGGATACATGAAAAACGTTGAAGATAGCCCTCATTTCTATAGGTAATTGAATCTTGTAGGCTACTCTTCCACTTTTCTCAATGATTGGATATGGACCTACATATCTGGGTGCAAGCTTTCTTTTTACCCCAAACCGTTGTACCTTTTTCATTGGTGACACTTTCAAGTATACATAATCACCTACTTCAAATTCAATGGGTCTTCTTCTCTTGTCCGCATAACTCTTCTGCCCTGATTGAGTGGCTTCTATATGTTGTTGAATGATATGCCCGCTCTTCAGCTTCCTCAATGAAGTCAATACCATAGTAGCTCCTTTCTCTAGGTTCAACCCAATTCAAAGGAGTTCTACATTTACAGGCATATAAAACTTCAAAAGGAGCCATCTTAATACTCTCTTGATAACTATTGTTGTAGGAAAACTGAGCTAAAGGTAACAATTTTTCCCATGAACCTTTTGAAGAGATGAGATAATCTCTCAACATGTCTTCCAATATTTGATTCACACGTTCAGTTTGCCCAGAGGTCTAAGGGTGATAGGCAGAACTTCTGACTAAGTTGGTGCCTAACATCTTGTTCAAATGTTCCCAAAAACGAGCAGTGAACTAAGGCCCTCTGTCAGACACAATAGTTCTTGGTACACCATGTAGACATACTATGTGGGAGAAATAGAACTCAGCATACTCATGCGGTTGGTAATTGGTTCTAACTGGAATGAAATGTGTAGACTTGGTTAGGCGATCCACAATCACCCATATGGGATCAAAATTCTTATGAGTTGGTGGAAGTCAAACAATAAAATCCATGCTAACTTCTTCTCACTTCCAACCTGGAACAGACAGTGGTTGAAGCAGTCCAGCAGGTTTCAAATGAACAGCCTTAACTCGTCAATAATTATCACATTTAGCAGCATCAGCTACAATTTCTATCTTCATTTTGGTCCACCAAAAATGGGTCTTAAAGTCCTGATACATTTTACTACTACCCGGATGAATGGACAGTTTAGAAGAGTGAACCTCACCTAAGATCTGGTTTCTAAGTTCCTTATCCTTCAGCACTACTAGTCTATCTTTAAACCATAGAACACCGTTCTCATCTATCCTGAAATGCTTAGTCTCTTGCTCTTTCATCTTCCTTTTGATGTGGAACACACCTGGATTGGTTTTCTAAAGCTCGATGATCTTGCTCTCAAGAGAACAATTGATCATAATATTATGTAGCACAACAGGATATAACAAATTGAAGCCATCTTCTAATAGAGAATTGCAATGAGACTTTTTGCTCAAGGTGTCTGCAACAACATTCTCTTTGCCAGGATGATAATGTAGTTCTAAATTGTAATCTTTCATCAATTCTAGCCATCTTCTTTGTCTCATATTCAATTTGGGTTGAGTGAAGATATACTTTAGACTCTTATGATTTGTGTAAATATGACACACATTGCCAAGAAAATAGTGTCTCCAAATCTTCAATGCATGGACAACCGCTGCTAATTCCAAGTCATGAGTTGGGTAATTGACTTCATGCTTCTTTAGTTGATGTGAGGCATAAGCAAAGACTCGGCCTTCCTGCATAAGAGCACATCCCAAACCGGTACCTAATGCATCACAAAACACATCAAAAAGGTTTCTTGATATCAGGTTGTGCCAAAACAGGAGCTGAAGTCAACAAAGTCCATAAAGTGTGAAAAGCAGCTTCACACTCTGGAGTCCACATAAACTTCTCTTTCTGAAGCAATCTTGTCATTAGCTTGGTATTTTTAGAAGTCCAAAATGAACCAACGCTAGTAACCTAGTAAACCAAGAAAACTCCAAACTTTGTGAACTGAAGTCGGGGCCTTCCAATCCATAACCTCTTGCACCTTAGAAGGGTCTACGGAGATCCCATTTTCTGACCGCACGTGCCCTAGAAAAGGTAACTTTCGAAGTCAAAACTCACACATCCTAAACTTAGCATACAACTTATGTTCTCTTAGTTTGGTTAGAACATCTCTCAGGTGCTCTACGTGATCTTCCTCATTTACTAAATAGATCAGAATGTCATCGATGAACACAACCATAAACTTATCCAGCTTGGGTATGAACACCGAATTCATCAGATACATGAAATATGCAGAAGCATTTGTCAGCCCAAAGGACATGACTAAATGCTCATACAGGCCATACCTAGTGGAAAAAGCAGTTTTAGGTATGTCTTTCGGCCTAATTTTAATCTGATGGTAACCATATCTCAAATCAATCTTGGAGAACACCTTAGCCCTTGACAACTGATCAAACAAGATATCAATTCGAGGCAAGGGATACTTGTTCTTGACCGTTACGGTATTAAGTGGTCGGTAGTCCACACACATCCGCAAGGATTTGTCTTTCTTCTTCACAAATAAGGCGGGACAACCCCATGGAGATGAGCTATGTCAAATGAGACCTTTCTCTAAGAGCCCTTGTAATTGAACCTTAAGCTCAGCTAGCTCATTTGGTGGCATTCTATATGCCCTCCGAGAGATGGGTGTTGTACCTAGCAATAACTCAATTTAAACTCTACATCCCTGTCGGGTGGCAACCTAGGCAATTCATTTGAAAACACATCCAAAAACTCACATACCATTGGAATATCAAGGAGGCTCATGGTCTAAATAGCAAAGGCTAAGTTTTGGAGATCAAAACTTCTAGGAAGTGGCACTAGAAAAGCATCATTACTCTGGGGTTCCCTCAACATGATGGTTCTAGTCGAAGTGTTAATGAGAACTCCATAGCCACTCATCCATTTGATACCCAAGATTACATATATCCTGAACCCTGGCAATACTACAAGATCTAAGGTATACTCTCGATTGCTTATTGAGATGCGCACATCTCTGACTATCTGGTTGGTAGAGATATTATTTCCGGCTGCACTTATGCAATAACCACCCTTATCTATAGTAACTACCCTTTGATCATGCTCGGATGCAAATGTTTGACTTATAATTGAATGTGAAGCTCCAGAATCAAATAAAACAACTGTGGGGTGTTGGTTCACAAGAAATGTACCCACAGTAACAACTTCACCTGAAGGGATCTCTTCTACGGTGGTATAGTGCATGTGTCCCTGACGTGCATTTGGATTACCCTACCTCTAGTTATTGTTCTTCTTGGGATAGGGGCAATTTCTTGCCCAATGGCCAGTCTTGTTGCAGTTCCAGCATGGCATGTTGCTAGGTGGAATGCTAGAGCTTCCTTGTCCTGTGCTACCCTTTGGTAGGGCAACAGAAAAGGCCTTGCGATACACTTTTTGGGTTTGACTGGTCTGTACCTTCTTCTGATGTGGTGTACACTTTGGAGCAGGTGAGCAAAACTGAGGTCTCACAGCAATAGGAGCTTTTGACTAAGATGCACCTGCTTCATAAAGCTCTCTTACGACTCTTAGATGCTGAATAGATGTTATTCTGATTCTCCTGAGTTAAAGCATCACTAACAAACTCATTGAAAGTGGCACACTTACTATTAGCTAGAGTCTTCATCAGCTTCGGACTAAGACCCCTCTTGAAACTAGCAATCTTCCTTGCATCAGTGTCAACAAACTTTGTGGTATGCCTTGATAGATTGTTAAAGGCATGCAGATATTCAGTTAGGCTCTTGTTACCTTGTGTTAGCCTCATGAATTCTATATGTTTCATGCTCATAAGACCCAGGGAATATAATGTCCCCTAAATGT
This sequence comes from Miscanthus lutarioriparius, assembly GCA_904845875.1. Taxonomy (NCBI): domain Eukaryota; kingdom Viridiplantae; phylum Streptophyta; class Magnoliopsida; order Poales; family Poaceae; genus Miscanthus; species Miscanthus lutarioriparius. Next base: position 78,174,546 of record CAJGYO010000012.1, on the reverse strand, counting down.
AGCCTTAAACTAGTTCCATGTAATTTGAGCATCCTTAGGCAAAGTGGATCGATGATGACTCCACCAAATGCCTGCAGGCCCCTACAGCTGGTGTGATGCGTATTCTGCCTTCAGGTGCTCTGTGACCCTTAAAAGATGGAACTTCTATTCAATTGTATTCAGCCATTCATCCACCTACAATGGCTCCTCTGCTTCCTTAAAGATAGGAGGCTTGGTGTCAAGAAAGTCCTTAAAATTGTTGAAATGGTTAGGTTTAGGTCCTTGGTGTTAGTCCCTTCCTCGTCCATGGCCAGCATTCTGTGCAAGACTGTGCAGCACTTCTCCCATGGAACATTGGGTTTCCATGAGTTGGGCCATCATCTCCACTAGCATGGGATGCGGTGGTGGTGGGAGGTCCTCATTGCCATTGCCACGCGAACCACTACCACCCGCATCATCTCCACCAGCTTCCCAATGAGTGCACGTTATCTGTAGAATTGCAACAAGTAATTATTGATGATGTCAGAAAAATTGTAGAGGAATTATATAATTATGCCAAACTGAATTTACTGGAGAGAATTTACATTCATACAATAAAATAGAGGCATAATAATTCATTTCCACAACAGAACATCACCAATTATATTACTTAGCAATCACGCAATGCATTCCCGTACATGCCAATTACTTGCCAGCACACAAACTGGACATTTATGAAGGTTCCACAATGACATAGATTAAATATGCAAGGTTCCGAGATTACATCAAGGGAGTACATCATGAGATCAAAACCTAAATTATGAGTGTATTACATAAAGGATCGAAGATAGAGAGCTAGTGCATCTAGCTAGGTACTATAGCTAAGCTACTCCTCGGGGTGGTCACTGTCGATGTCAGACACCTCATCACCATGGTTGTCCTCAAAAGGTTCAACCTCTTCCCCAATCTTAGCCTCGACATCCACCTCCATGCCATCATCCTCAGCAATCAACACATTGGGATCTTCTTCCACTGCTAGAGCTGGAGGAAGAATTGGGTTCACCATGTTGTTGAGACGATGAACATCCAGTTGAAGCTCCTCAATCTAGCGTATCCATTCCTGCTCTCTACTCCATTGCCTGCCTAGCAGCCTGAAACATAGTTCGGATTCTTGCTGCCTCCCTAGCCTTAGCAAGACGAATGACCTCGCCCCTCTCAGCACGGACGTCCTTATCTCTACCCAAGCTGCATCTCTTTCTGTGACAGCATTCACCAACTACACCTGATGAGCTTCTAAAGCTATAATAGCATTATCGGTTTCCTACTGAGCCTCTCTAGCTACCCTTCGATACTTGTGTACATGTCCTCGTAGCTAGCATTGCACAACCTATGCTCACTGGAGATATAGCATGCAGCTGACGTAGCTGTCTTAGCAGGACTAGAACATCTTCAGGACGGTGAACATAGCGCTCATAGCAGCACTAGAGCTCTCTGCTCGCTCATCACGGTCTCTCACTAGTGCATTGCCCCCCGGCTACATCCAAGCGGTCACCGATGGATCTACCCGGGGAAAGGTTCTGGCTGGATCGTTCATGAGCTCATCACCAAACTCCTGATAGATCTCACTTAGTGCCTCCAAAGCTACCACTTGGGCACCTTCCCAAGGAGACTGCCCATCTGACTCAATACTCCAACCTTGCCACTATGGATTGTCTGCATGGGCTGGAATGGTCACCCGTACATCATACCATGGCTGCCCCTCAGCTGCCACTTCCCTCCAAAAGTAGCGGGGTGGCTTAGTGTACCCAACTGAGTTTAGCACCCTCCACAGCAAGGTAGGAGTGCCAAACACAGCCAGGAACAAGTCACTGCGAGTCGGGGCTCCTGGTCCTGCCATCTGTAGCAAAGTGTGCAACTCTTGTGAGAGGATATCATACGTGAGAAGAAATTTAATGGATGGGGTAAGCAATTATAAGTAAGGGAGGGATGCAAAAATGTAAATGCATGAGTGAACATGATGCATGCACGTTCCGTACGTCCTCACGAATCTTAGGAAAAATTTAAAATTCTAACGACATACATGGTGGCATACATACGTTCTCTCAATATACGTAACTAATCGGGCTACATGTTTCCCTGTTAGTGTACCTGCACAAGAATTTCATTTCAGCCCAACCCAACACTTATATATGCAAAAATGTAAATCTAGGCTCTAGGTTGCAACTAAATACTTCCATATGTATACCCATACATATACTTCCGTATCAAAGCTATCCGAAAGTAAATACGTGCCATACATACATATAAATATGCATCTACAACCGTATCAAAGCTAACCCATAGTTAAATACCTCAGTATATATATATATATATATATATATATATATATATATATATATATATATATATATATATATATATATATATATATATATATATATATATATATATGAGAGTGCAGTCTAAGGGGAGAGGTAGCTTTGGTACTGCGGTATATATATATACCAAAGCTACCTCTCCCCTTAGACTGCACACTCACCCTTGCGGTCTTGCCACTCTTACCTTAGGCATAAAGCAATTGATCCATACATTACCACTCAAGTGAATGGCATCCATACAATAGCACGCCGTATGGACAATGGAAGTAAAAACCCCCATGTTAGTACTTATTTAGCCACCTGATAGTCCTTAGCTAGGCATAAAGGATATGACCACTGACACACTCTAAATTTAAAATTTCAATTTTTAACACACCTATATATATAGCTATAAGTTGTTAAACTGATTTTATAAAACAAAACCTTTGTTTTAAATACCCATATGACAAGTTTATTGTTGAACCATGCTCCGATGCCAGTTGTAATAGAACCATCCAATTTATAAGAGCACAAGTACAATAGCAATCACCGAAGAGATCAAACTATCATACTTGAGCCCATATAAACCTAGTAGTCCGATGAAATCACAAAGGATCTCAAACAAACCAACATACAAACCCAGATCATACATGATTCAACATAACCAGTCACATGTTACATCATAGTTCACAAATAGTTCACAAGTATCTCACATACATCGGAGTTCACATAGTTACACAAACCAAGTTTAAATAGCGGAAGCAAAGTAGTTTGACATCAACATCACACTTAGTTCAAATACATGCCAGTACCCAGTCATTTCTAGCAAAAGCAAAATAGAGAGGATATCTTAGGAGTACAATGCCCCATGGTTTAGTCCTCATCCACGGCAGGATGAAGGTAGTTCTTACAATACCCATGATACATCATGTCATCTACAACAAGAGGGAATAAACCCTAAGTACGGGAATGTACTCAGCTATACTTACCCGTCATAAACCAGAAATAATATGACACCAAGGAGTATGCAAGGTTTTATCGGTGAAGTTAGCTTGACAATATTTTGCATAAAAGCTTAAGTAACATAACTTAGAGATTTAGTACCTCTAGCATCAATTTGAATACCTATTCAATTAAGCATCTCTAGATTAGCACCTATACTAGAGCAATCACTTGATTAGACTAACATGCATTAGTAACCATATCCAGTGTAATAATTTGAGCATCATCATAACCATCAAGCTCCATCAATTAATGCTATGTTGTCGCTGCTCAGTCAAGTTCTCACTATCCTGGAGAAACGATGACTCAAATCGATTCCAACTAGCTGGGGAGTTATTCCTGACACAAACCCATACTTCCCCCGTTGGGGTCGCATCGGGTCACCTTTAGTACAATTTAGGTACAGTCACGGGTCTGAGCAGCGCTGCACCCTCAGAGATTCTACAAGTCTGCCAGGAAGTTCAGGCCTGACCTACCCTTGGACTCATGCCACTGGCTCCCCACACATCCTTACTACCTCCAGTGTGTGCACTTTCCCTTACTGGGTCCCAGCCTGAATTGAGCTACTCGAGTTCACGGTCGAAACGAGTTATCTAACCAGCTAAGTGCTAGGCATGCGTTCAACATGACATGAGAACGTACAGCGAATCGGTCCTTAACCGACACAGCTGGGGATAAATTGGCACCAAGACCTCCATGCCTTGTGCTTCTGTATCATAATCCCACCTAGTCTCCTTTTTATTCATCAACACATGGTTATTTCCATGATAGCAATTATAGCCAACTGTGACCAGATATCTACCTATATCTCACAGGTGATAGGAAATCACCTGACTTCTACCGGACTAAGCATGGCTAAGCATATATTCAATCCTGCACCTACATAGGATTCTAGATATATTTGTTTGGACAAGGAAAATATATGCAGCTAGTGTTTCCAATCAACACTTATAACTTAATGCATCAAACATAAAGGACTCATGTGATGTTTGTAAAAACATAGGAGGCTTATAATGCTCTAGGGCTTTCCTTTCAAGAACGATGAAGGTTGGTGGTTAGGACACTTAGGAAGATCTTCCATGTTGACTCCTCCTTCCGCTTGAACCTCCTGCTCCTGGGCTGCCTGTTGCTCCTCCTAGTGCTCGAGTTCGAACTTGAGTAGAGTCACTCCTTCCGAGGAACCTATTGCATGCATGTGCACAAATAAGTATCATGAATGCATAAGAGATGAGATGATATGATAAATTCCATACACATGAGCATGGTTATCCACAAGATGTATGATCAGTTTAACATTCGTTTACCAAGTAGATGTATAACTTTCTTCTAGTTGATCTTTACTGAGTAGGTGCATATCTCTTCTATAGTATAAGAAACATACACTCACCAAGTTCTAGTAACCTAAGGTAAAGTTGTTCATCATCAGTAAGAGGCTTAGAACCTATAGCTAACAACTAATCTCAATTAGCCTAAGCATCTACACAAGCATCACATAAGACAAACAATTACAATTGACTTAGTCATTTCCTGCTGTAAACAATAGCTACTTATTTTAGCTATATATGGAGTTCTACTCAACCAAATACTATGATCCTAGACTTTATAGAAATCTTATAAAAGTGTCTACAACTTTCTTATAGTCATCTTAAGATGATTCAATGGCTATCAAGGTCAAACAAAGCAATTTCCTAGATCTATCTAGAAATTCCAGAGAATAAACATTTCTAGGGAAAAACTTCTAACAGCTATAACTCGCAAATCATTTGACCTATTGCCATGAAAATTTGATACAAGAAATATAAGTAAGTTATCTACAACTTTGTTATTGACAAGATTCACAGCAAACATCATTTTACCCATGCAATTTACTTAACAACAGAAACTGTTCAAAACAGTCACTAAAATTGAATTATAGAGCAATTAATATTTCACTGCATAGAAACAATCAAATTTAGGCACAACCAATGGTACCAACAGTTCATAGACATCATATACACTTTAGAAAACATAATGGTCAAGCCCAAATAAATTATTTTAAATGCCTTTATTAATTTATTTGGACACTAAGGTGAAATAAGGAAAATATACCAAAATTGCACAGTAAATTCGGAGAAAATTACAGTAGCCTACATGTGACCCCAAAAGTCTACTGTACAAATTTTATGAAATTTGGATAAGTATATCCGTCTCTACAAAATTGACAAGTTGCATTGGCTTATTTTAGCAAAAATAGTTTAGCCTAGTGAAAATTGTAAAACAACAGATTTCATATTTTTCTTACATTCATCCTAGCATCATAACACTGTGTAAAAAGTTGCATGATCATTAGTTATGTATTTTTGCCCCATTGATTTTCACTAGAAACTAGCAATTATTTAAGATTAAATAGGAAGACCATATTCAAATTATGATTACTGTAGGTTTAGTATTTTTCTTAGCTATAGTAGGTCAACACAAGATCATAAAAATTGGAATCACAATTTTATCACTTTCTTAGCTCAAGTTATGCATTTTACAAGATTGAAAACAATTTAAAAGCACTTATCTAGCTCAATTTAATTCTCCTAGAAAAACATCCGAAATAGTAGGTTTCATATTTTTATCAAATAGTACACTTTGTGATGAATCCAACAAAATTTGGTTCACTCAATTTGGACACTCGTAGCTCTAGATATGAATTTTTGAAACATGTATTTAAATATGTGAAAACAAATAAGAAAATCAAAGACACACTCAGACTTACAGATGGGGCCCATGGTCATGGGGCCCGCTTGTCAGCGAAACCGATACAGAGGATGGAGTTTGACCGACGATAGCTCACCAACGGTGAGGTCTTCGGCGACGAGGTTACCTCCGTCATGTTCCTCTCAACATCCCGCATGGAATGAGGTAGGTCATCGGACCTCTGACGGTGGTTGGCAACGGTGGCGGCGCTAATGGCGGCTCGACAGAGGCACGCGGCGGCTCTCCGGCCATCCCCGTCCATGGCATGCTCCGGTGAGCATGGCTATAGCTTCGTGGTGACCAAGCGTAGCTCTAAGGTTAGGTCTAGGTTAGGGTGGCGCGGCGGCATGCTCCGGCCACGTGCATGGTGGCGCGGCGGCGCACAGCGCACGACGGTGATGCTTGCCATTCTAGCAAGACGGCGGTCGAAGGAAGGTCTGCGTCTTCGAGAAAGATGCTACGGCTTTAGGCGACACAATAATGGGCACCAGAGCGGTCTAAGGGCGTCCGATTGAGGTTGGCGGCGGTGAGCTCATGCGCATAGCCATGGCGGACGTGCACGGCACGGTCACGTGTTCCCGCGTGGTGGTGGCAGTAGCGGTTAAACCGGTTCATCTTTAGCATCTAGACCCTGTGACGATGAGCAACAGAGGGTGAGGGAGGTCAGAGGAGCATTGGTTGTGGCTGGCCACGGTTTGCTTAAGCTTGGATGCGTGCATGGTGAGCAGGCACAGTAGAGGCAAGTGGCGATGGCGATGGCGGTGCTACTGCTTGCACTACGTACGTGGGTAGGAGAGAAGGCGAGCGAGGGCGAGAGAGCGAGAAATGAAGTGAGCAGCGATGTCGCCTCACTCTTCACTCCGCTTCAACCTAACCAGTCGGGCCAATGCCGGCGTACGGCCGTCATGCGGTGCGCGTAGCCTATGGCCGGTCGTTACTGACGCGGGCGGCGAAGGCCGGTTCAGTCCTACAATTGGTGACTGATAGTGCAAGTTCAAGCCACTGGTATTCCTAATCCGTGGCGAGTTAGCAAAAACTCCATTATTAAGAATTGTAGAGCTACAAGAGATCTACAACTTTGCGTTAGAAAGTTTCTTCTAATTTTTCATGGTTTTTAAAATGCAAAGCTTCAAAGTATGGTACATCAAAACTAAAAAACAGTTCATGACTTAGCAAATTTTTCTAAGTTGAAAACATCATTTTATTGCTAATTGTGAGCTATTTTTGAGCATGCTATGCACTGAATTAGGCCTTGGCCCAAAAATAAAAGTTGTTACTCTAGTCAAGTACTACAATTTTTCTTAAGGGTGCACTGCCATGCAAACACTCTATGCTATAGTTCAACTTTGGTCAAAGCAGGATCATGAAAATTAGAGTTTCTAGATTAACTATGACTTTGGGGCTGTTTTGGTCCAAGTCATGAATACCAAACTTGTTCCATGTACCAACCTAAGTGTGTCTTAGGTGATTTTGTGAGCCCACAACCATTTCATGCATTTGTCACACACAATGGCAAGCATATATATGTATATAAACAATGTCACATGTGATAAAGATAAAGTGAATGAGATGAAACTTCTTATGCTCATGCTCATGAATGCTTGGATGATGCTTGTGCTCATGAAATGCATGTGCCCAATGCATGATTAACACTTGGGTGTTACATCTTCTAGGCAGCAGGCAGCGGCCGCCATGTTGTACACAGCGTGGGGGAAGCAGAGGCCGCTATGAGCCCTCGTGTGGGTGTCATCGTCGTCGCTCAGAGGGTACATAGCTTGCTGCCACGCAAGATCCTGCCTTTGGTGCTCGAGCTCTGCCTTGGTGGCCTCTAAGTCCACCTATCGAGCTCACATGCGGTCCGCCTTCTCTAGAAGGCGGGCTTCGTGGCTATGGGAACTATGGTCCTGCAGCGTGAGCCCGAGCGCCTCCTTAAACAGAACCTCATCATCGATGTGGTAGCACATGCATGGAGGGGTGTTGTAGTTGATGTCATCGATGTCCTACTCCAGGCCATTCCCTGAGAGGATCTTGAGGAAGGTGTGGAGCGAGGGGATGTCAGTCCCCACCATGCCGGAAAGGATGGCACTTCATAGTGCCTCATGACTGATTAGGTGCTTCAGCTCTAGCTAGAAGGACACTGTCACATTCTGTATCCCGAAAGGCAGGTCCGAGAGGTAATACTAGAAGTGGTCAGGCGGCGAGAGCACCTCACTGGTAGTGATCTGGTGGTGGATGTTGGCCAACATGTAGAACATCTGGCGATGGTTTAGCATGGTGGGGTTTGGGCCTAGACCATGCTGGATCTGACGGGCTAGAAAATAGAGATATGCTCCCAAGAGTCCTGACAGAGGAGGCGGTGCTAGGGACTCATTGCTCGCTATTGTAGCCCCATGGAGTGGACGAAGCTCACCATAGCAGTCGGTGACATAGGCTAGGGTCCCAAAGTTGAGGACCTGGCCCAGAGCGAAGGTGTCGGCCATGATGTAGAGCTCGCTAGGGAAGCAGACACCACCGTCTAGGATGGTGCCACCTACTCTAATGATGAGGCGGGTGGCTCCAGCCATCGTAGAGCTAGAATCACACTTAATGCTGCCCCCAACCTGGTGCGCCAGCTATTGCGGGGTCGAAACCACGACAAGCATGTTGTTTAGGTCGGTGTTAGAGTATGGGTCTCCAGTGGCTCAGCTGGACTCAGGAACACAAGAATCATGGAGGGGAGACACAACAGTTTATCCTAGTTTGGGCCAATTCGGTCGCTACATCTAGTCGCTGATGATCCTTATACTCAAGAGCACCCAAAATTAGGGGGTTACAACAGAGTGCAAAGGAAGAAGATTTGGTAGGGGGTTAGCTCGGTACTAATCCTAAGGTTGCCTAGCCACTAGAGGAGCCTTCCCCCTCATTGGAGAGGAGGAAGACGATAGGATGCGGTGGAGGAAAGGCTCTCGGTGCCCCTCTCTAGGTTGCCTCGCTCTCTGTGCAAAGCGGAGGCCGATGGAATGGAGTGTCTGGTGATCGAATAATTGGATCCTCCCCCCTCTAGGTCTGACCTTGTCCCTTATATAACGAGATACAATGGGTACATGGTGGTTTGGGGGTTTGGTCTATGATCTACATGCTTGGAGTCTAGGAGGGTCTTGCAGCAGTGCGCCATGGACCGTCATGGTGTCTTGAAGCCAAAGAAGCCTTGAGCATCGTCTGGCTGCTCTGTTCTAACACTATGTGTTTTACGCGGTGATAGCTTGGACCGGCCTCCCCTAGGTCAGACCTTCTAGAGTCTCTTTGGTGGCGGAGGAGGTTGGCTCCAGGGGCCGACGTGTGAGCCTAGAAGCCTATGAGCCCCTGGAGGCCATGAGAAGCTTTGTCTTCTTGTGTCATGCCCTGGATGTGACCTTGTCGAAGGAGTAATTGGCAGGGCCATGCCTAGGGGCAAGGCAGAGGAGCCCCCAAGCATCACTAGACCAGGGCCTATCTTCTTGTGCCCAAGCCTTGGCTGGCATCATCAGCCGGGCAGCAGCTAAGGACCAAACTTGGACGTGCCATAGATAGAGAGCCCAAGGCTCAGGGAAGCCCCTGTGCCCTAGGCGGAACCTATGGTCGAGTTAGGCTCGTTCGAATCTCTTTGCCAGAGGGTGAGCATGAGCGTGCTCGATAGACATAGCTCTTGAGCCCCTGGGCGATCCTGAAGGGGTCGGCTGGGGGTCTTCTTCGTTCGAAAACCATTGGACCCGAGGCTTAACATACCTATATGTTAGGATCTCATCAGAAGTCCTCAAACTTCTTCACGCTGAGGATTATCTATCCCGTACCACATAGCAACTGGGTTAGTCCTATCCAAGTGATTCCAAAGAAAGGAGGCATGATGGTTGTTGAAAACAATAAAAATGAGTTAATCCCACAACAAACCGTTATGGGGTGGAGAATGTGTATTGATTACCAAAAACTCAGCGCGGCAATAAAGAAAGACCACTTCCCATTGCCTTTCATTGATGAAATGTTAGAGCGGTTGGTGAAGCATTCTTTCTTCTATTTTCTCAATGGGTATTCAGGGTATCATCAGATTCCCATCCACCCCGATGATCAGAGCAAGATGACTTTTACATGCCCGTATGGAACATACGCATATCATAGAATGTCATTCAGGTTATGTAACACACCCGCGTCATTTCAATGATGCATGATGTCTATTTTCTCAGACATGACAGTAGAAATCATGGAGGTTTTCATGGATGATTTCTTGGTCTATGGGACAACCTTTGACCATTGTCTAGAGAATCTAGACAGTCTTGCAAAGATGCCAAGAGAAGGACCTGGTACTTAACTAGGAAAAGTGCCACTTTATGGTCCGTGAAGGAATCGTTCTTGGGCACCTCATGTCCGAGAGGGGGATTGAGGTAGATAAGGCCAAGATAGAGGTCACTGAGCAAATACGACCCCCTGTGAACAAAAAAGGGATCCACAGCTTCCTAGGTCATGCAGGGTTCTATAGGCAGTTTATCAAAGACTTTTCACAAATCACTAGACCCCTCACAAACCTACTAGCTAAGGATGGACCTTTTGAGTTCACAGATGGGTGCTTAATTGCTTTTCACACTCTTAAGAAAGCACTCATCTCAGCGCCAATCATCCAACCACCCGATTGGTCGCTGTCATTCAAGATCATGTGTGATGCTAGTGACTATGTTGTTGTGTGGTCCTTGGCCAAACCAAAGATAAGAAGCATCATGCGATCACATACGCTAGCAAAACACTAACAGGAGCATAGCTTAATTATGCTACCACAGAAAAAGAGCTCTTAGCAGTTGTTTTTGCTATCGACAAGTTTAAGTCTTACTTAGTGGGTGTAAAAGTTATCATTTATATTGATCATGCTGCACTTAAATATTTGATCACTAAGAAAGATGCTAAACCTAGATTAATAAGATGGATTCTTTTACTCCAAGAATTTGACTTTGAAATAAAAGATAAAAAGGGAGTAGAGAATACTATTGCAGATCATTTGTTGCGTATGCAAGTCACTAATATACAGGAACTATCAATAAATGACTTCCTACGCGACGATATGCTACTCAAGCTGATGGACTCCAACCCGTGGTATGCAAACATCATAAATTACATGGTTGCAGGCTATGTACCACCAGGTGAAAATAGAAGAAAATTATAAGTCGAAAGCCGACGTGACCTTTGGGATGATCTATATTTGTACCATGTGTGTTCGGATTGCCTGCTGAGGTGGTGCATGCCAACAGTGGAGGGGCTACAAATCATTGAAAGATTCCATGCAGCACCGTACGGAGGCCATTACGGAGTATTCCACACACAAGCCAAAATCTGGCAGTGCAGATTCTCCTGGCCAACGATGTATGAGAACACTAAGGAGTTCATCTGAAGGTGTCAAAAGTGCCAATTCCAAGGAAGCATCAACGCTCGCAATGCAATGCCCCTACACTACAATATTCAAATAGAAATATTTGATGTGTGGGGCATTGACTTCATGGGGCCATTTCAAAAATCCCATGATTGCAAGTACATCCTCATCACTGTTGACTACGTATCAAAATGGGGGGAAGCACTACCTTGCCGAGCTGCTAACACTAGGCATGCAAGGAAGATGTTCCATGAAGTAATCTTCCCTCACTTTGGAACACCAAGGATGGTGATAAGCGATGGGGGATCCCACTTCATAGACAAGATTTAGAGCATTCCTAAAAGAGCTTGGAGCTAAGCACAACATTGCCACCCCATGCCATGCTCAAACTAGCGGTCAGGCTAAATCTTCAAATAAACAGATCAAAAACATCTTACAGAAAATGGTTAATCAGATGGGGAAAGGATGGAAGAACAAGCTTCCTAATGCACTCTGGGCATACAGGATAGCTTACAAACCCCCCATCGGCATGTCACCCTTCTAGCTAGTTTATGGAAAGAGCTACCACTTGCCTGTTGAGCTTGAGCATCGAGCTCATTGGGCAATCAAGAGCTAGAATATGGATTTCAAGCTAGCTAGTAGAAACAGATAGAAACAAATAGCTGAGCTAGAAGAATGGTGCAAGAAGGCATACCATAGTGCCAAGCTTTATAAGGAAAGAACCAAAAGATGGCACGATCACTAAATTAAGCTCAAAGAATTCAAGCAAGGAGACATGGTCTTGCTCTTCAATTCAAAGGTCAAGCTATTCGGTGAAGGAAAATTGCGAAGCAAGTGGAAAGGACCGTATATCGTCATCAACACATTGCCACATGGTGCAATCACCATCCAAGATGATGATGGTAACTTATTCAAAGTCAATGGTCAACATTTGAAATTTTTCCTTGGGCCTTCTCACAATATTGACTTTAACCAAGAATTAGATAGAATAGACATAATTCCTTGGGCCTTCTCACAATAAATTCATTCAAAACTTATGAAAATTTAAAAATAATAATGCTAACATATTCTTTTTACTTAAAATATAGACAAATATTGCTTTATCTTCTCAAGCAAGTCATCATGGCTAAAAAGACCTTTATGCCCTCACTAGACAAACCATGATCCTTGCTTATTCTTGCTTAATCTTATTGATTCTTGCTGATCACATGAGTATCCACTCTTAATTACAAGATCATGTGAAAGTTTGCAACATGAATAATCTTGATTCAACATGATTACTAGTATATCCTGCTCTATCTCACTGTGATCCTAATAAATAAAAATCCAACACTAGCATCCTTAGAATCCCCATGCATGCATGAGCATTTGGACTCAAAATTATGCTAGGGGGAGGACCTAGGGGTGCGGGCGCACCCATAGGGCAGCCACACCACCCGTGGCTCCTCTGACCCCCAATCTTCTTCCACATCTCACTAATCCTCTATGAATCGTGGCTATGGCGGTGCTTGGTTTGTTTCCTTCATGGTAGAGGCCCGAGCTCCAATATAAACCACCTCAAGCCTCTCCCTCTCTTCACACCAAGCTTCCAGCATTCTTCTCTCCCTCCACATAACACTCAAGCTCTAAGCTCAAGATGGCTAGCCATGCTCTCGCTTTGTACACACCCTCTAGCTCCACCTATGATCTTGAGGGAGTACTGGCTTCCATTGATTTAGTGCCCGAGAGCTCCTATGTGAGGGAAGAAACGTGGTTGATCACCGAGACGCCGCTCGCCATCATGCAACCACCAAGCTATGTTGTGAGTGGTGGCACTAGCTTGAAGTCCACGACATGTTCCAAGGCACCCCTTGGCGACATCAAGGAGACAGTGTTCGCCTAAACGGCCTAAACATCCGATTAAACGGCCACTAAACGTTAAACGGTGGTAAACTGTTTTGTTTAGGGGGTAAACAGAAATTAAACGGTTGACCGTTTAAACGGTCAAAAAATGGGAAAAAATGGTCTAAACGGCCTAAACGGAACAGAGATAAACAGTATTAAACCGGCTAAATAGCTGTTTAAACGGCTGTTTAGGCGAACACGAGGTAAATCTAGTTCAGTTTTGTATGGATAAATTTGTATACTTAAGTTTATTATATTTATAAATATGTACACTTTATATGTTACATGCATAAATATCTATATTTGGTTCTTTTCACATGCATAAATATATATACATACCAAAATAATTTATTTTTACTCAGATAATTATGTATAAATGCTAGAATACTTGATTTTTTACATGCACATATATAATTATATGTATTTTTTTTAAAAGTACAAAACCATGTAGACCGTTTAACTTTGTTTAAACACCGTGTAAACAGCCTAAATGCTAAACGAAGGGCGACCGTGTAAAGACCGTTTACCGTTTAGGAAAACATTGCAAGGAGAAGAAAGCTGCACCAATAAGACCAACCATCAGCGCCATCGGCCTCAAGTGGAAGGCATATGAAGTTAGCGGACCTAGCAAACACGCTCTTGTAACGACTTTGGGCAACTCGGTCTCTCACGCTAGCTCGTCATTACCATCTGCTAGGCCTAGTTTCTCCTACATCATGGTAGGCATGCGCAAACCCGATGGAGGGTATGGCAAGGCGCTCATGTGCAAGCTCGCTAAAGAGCCGGTACGCAAGCCTACCCCATCAGGAAAAGACATGACGGAATCCTCGGGTGCACCTCTTAGGTTCAAAAGTATGGTGAAGCCTCCTATTAGAGGGCAGCCCTCTAGATTCTTCAACGATAGTGACAGTGAGCAGCCATTAAAAGTACCTATGCTTGCCTCACTTAGTACTAGCACCAAAAGCCTACGCACAAGCATTAGGAAGGCTAATGATCGTCTCGCCGAAAGTCTAGTGAAAATCAAAGACCTCGGCGATGAGATCAATGAGCTTCGCCGCGGCTTTGGAGAAAAGGTTGCTAGGGTGGCAAAGGCGGTGGGAGTTGAGCATGCTCTAAACCAACCGTTCTAGGCCACTCCCGCCAAAATAATTAGGCACATCGTTACCTTTCATGTTTTTCATTCTTATCATATTTAAATTCCAATCTTGTAATGCGCCTATCATTTTATCATTGAATAAAGTTTTATTATTAGAAATATTTTGTTGCACTTGTTTTCTTTTTCTTTTGTGTCAACAGGAAAGAAAACAAGTGTGGGGGAGGAACCACACTCACCTCTGACTTAGCTGCACAAAAGATGGCTAGATTCAAATTCGGTTTGTGCAACTCTCACTCTCTCATTCCATATTTAATAAAAAGAATTTTTAACTGAATAATATTTTTAATAAACTAATAAAATGATCCATCTCCATGTCTTCCTATGATTAAAAAAAGTTTGCATACTTTTTATTCCTTGCTAATATTCCTTAAAACTTATGAACACTTATCAGTAGGGAACCCATTTTTATTTAACTAATTGACAAATGAGATATAGTAGGATGACATGAGACTTGCTCATTTCTTGCAAAGTACTTGGGGATTATTTTACAAATCAAAATTCAAAATAGCATGTTCCTTGAATGACATTCAAATACCTACCAAGGCCATATATGATATTACATGACAAAAACCTTCCACATATGCCTCTTACTTTGTGTTGAGTTTGGTCAAGTTTTGTGACCCCTGTTGAGAGATGTTTCATGCTCCCAAGATCAAAACTCACGTACACGCCACAAACAATCAGCTATTCCTACACTAGGAATACACTAAAATATGTTTTCCATCTCCAACAAAATAAATACTCCATGCTCTAGAATATGATCTCACTAGCATATTTCTTAGAAATAGACAAAAAAGGCTATGCAAAAAGAAAAAGAAAGAATGGGACACATGATGGTCCCAAGGTATAGAAAAAAAAGAGAAGAGGGACACATGAAGGTCCCAAAAGCATTAAAAAATGATGAGCACATGAAGGCTCATAGAGAAAATAAGCTAGCCATGTCATGAAATAAAAAGCTAGAGATCATATCAAATAGAGGAGTATAATTCCACCAAAAATTCAACACACTTGCACTGTTTTGATCTAAGAGTATGACACTTCTCTCCGGTGAGGTCTGGATTGGACTTTACAATATATGCAAGGTCAGTGTGCCTCAAATTTTCATCCCAACCCAAAGCTCCATATAAGCTTTATAGAAGTAGGATGATCAAAAGAGAAGGCAAAACTTTCAAATATGCCTTGGTGAGGAACCATTTACAAATCTGAGCAACTTGAGAGAATCATTTGAGGAACAAAAGCTATCTTTATGTTTTCCAAAATCATACAAAAAACCAAGCTTCTAAGTAGGAGTAGAGTAAGAAGATTTGAATCCAAGTTATTCTATTTTTCAATTACCTAAGATATTTTGGTAGACACTTGGAAGTCCATAGGTTCAGGTGAAGCTTGGAATAACCTGTATGCAGATTTTCAAAATCAAGGAGATGAACCCGCTTAGTCCTTAGAACTTTACTCGACAATGAGCAAAGGACTAAGTGTGGGGGAGCATGTTGGCAGTGCTTAACTTATATTTCAATCGCCAACACTTAAAAAAAATAAACAAATATAAATACCGAAACTTAAAATTAGGGCTTACAACTCATATTTTCCATGAGTTTTGGTATATACATGTTTTGTAGGACAACACGTGAAAATACACCAAAATGCGCAACTGAGAAGGCGCATTCAAGAAAAACAACAAGCAAAGCCCATCCAAACTTTAGACTTGTGCTAGAACACCGGCGTGGGAGCCATCCAGGCCTAGCCAGCAACCCACTAGAGCAAGGCAGTGGCAAGAATGCTGGCCCAGGGTGCGATCGTACCCTGGGTGTGGGTGCACCGCCCCTAGCCTCGCCTGACCCCACCTTCCTTAGGCGGTGCATTCAATGCACGGGGAGGCAGTTGGATGTGGTGCTTTTCTAAAATAACGAGCAAACCGACCTCCTCGAGCCTATCTAAGAAGACCCCCTCTTCACATTTTGAAGAATCATACACATGAAGAGAAGAAGAAGAGCAAACACCACTTCTACATTAGCTTATAGCTAAATTAGTATAGGGAGTGAGAGATGGAAAAGTCAGAGGAATAGCGGAAGAATCGACTACCTCTACTTCTTGTACTTGGCAACTTGTACACATAGTGGAAGGAGTGCTAGGGCTTTTGGCTCCCTCTACACTTGTACCTCTACGAACTAAGCACTACTTGGAGTATAAGGTTCGTGTTTACCTATGGTGGTGAGTTTCTACTTGAGTTAGTTTTGTTCACTTTATACTTGCGGGTTCATCATTCGTCCTTGTGACGAATACTCTAGTAGAGGACTCCTGATAAAGATGGAAGTTCCTAGCCAACGCTACAGTAGTAGCAGATAGCGTAGATGTGGTGTCTATGTTACACATTACCTTCGTTTGCCTCGTATCCTCTGGTTGAGGGGTAGGCGGCAGGTGGTGACAGCCCTATCCCTCCTTCATAATCCCCCATGTTCAGATACGGCGTAGAGCTATACGCCAGCCTCGCCCGGCAGATTAGGTGTGATTTGGTGCCCGAAGCAAGTATCTAGTGGCAAAAGCTCATTTCACATAGATCCTCTATCCATAGGAAAACCTCACTACCCAAGTTATCATTCTTCTTATCTTCTAGGGGGGACTAGCTAAGAGATCTTCAACACTACCGTTGTTTTAGGAAAATACGATACCCTGAATACTTCCGGATGAAGTGCTACAATAGTGTATCCGTGCGCTTGTGGATTCCTTCTACTTATGCTTAGAAACACCAACAAAGGCCATCTCTCATTCAGATCAAGATACACCATAAGAGAGAAATCTCCACAAAGCTCTCAAGATGTAGAAGTAGAATAGCTCTAGTTGAGAGTTAGGGAGAGTTGAGCCATGCTCAGGTTTTGGAGAAATCTTCGGAGGTTGGGTATATCTTTGTATCTCACCTTTGCAAGACTTATGATTTAATATAGTTATATTCTCTGTCTACTTTTATGCCTTTCATGTGTATGGTTAGCATAGTTATCATACCTTAGCATGGGATCTCCACTCGCATCGAGTGCTTTAGTTAGCATATGTGATTACAGTAGTAATCCATAGTATAGACATGGTGTCTAGACTATAGATTACCTACACTCAATCTTATGGTTTGTTGTGGTAGCCCTAGGGGTGACAGCTCTGTAAGGCAGTTGTAAACAACCACGTTAGGATTGGTCTTCATAGAGCTTTTGGCAGCCTTCCCCCAACTATGCTTTCTCACCCCCCTCGAGAGTTGGAAAGGTACTATTGCTCCAAAGTGTTATTATGTGTGATCGCTATATCTACCCATGAATTAGTTATACCCTATAGAACCAAAGTAATAGAGAAGTATTTAAGAACCTTGAACTCACTCGTTGTCCTCTCAACTTTGCTAGACTGCTCATTTATTATGGAATTCTCTTATGTGTGTTATTATTCATAACTACTATCATTATCAACACTTACCCCCACTTTAGTTTAGTTAGTATACCAGTTAGTAGATACATCATAGTGAATTATCAACTTCTTTAACCATTGTTTCCCTGTAGATAAATACGATACTCTAGAATACTCCTGGGTGAAAGCTACAACATTATCCGTGTGCTTGCGGATTTATTTTTGTGTGTTTAAAACATACCAATAAGCTTTCTAGCGCCGTTGCCGGGGAAACAATTGGCGTAATGATTTTGATATTGATCTTGATGTCTAATAATCTAGTTATTACTAGCTTTTGTGGGATTACCCCTGTTTTGTCGAATTGTGGAACAGATGTTGATGGTCATTAACATCAATCATAAACCATCAACATATCCTGCATATGTACTTAATTCCATGACCAAACATAGGTCTAGGGGTTTAAACTAATAAATTACACAAGTTTTGGTGAATCTATGTTTGTAGGAGGATTTATTCAGAAAACCATCAAAGTGGACCCAATCGTCAGATTTAGTCATGTTGATCTACAATGAAAAAAACTCCAGAAGACTCTAGAAGACCCTAGAAGACTCTCCACCAAAGATCAAGCCAAAAGGCGGACAGGGGGGCCGTTTGGCCCAACCTGCAGGCCAACCGGCCTACTAGCCCCACAAGTCAACTCCTCCTCGCTACGTCGGTTCTCCGCTACCTTAAAGATCAAATCTACGCTGTTGTTTTAAGTTGGTTTGATCCGAGGGCTCCGAATTGATGGTTCCCCCTATATATAGCAGCCCCTACCCCTCTCCCTAAGGACATCCTAAAGTCCTAATTCATATCTCTCATTCAGATCAACACACACCAGGAGGATTAGGTCTAGAACTCTCCAATGTAGTAGATTAGTAGCTCAGGAGTGAGAGTCGAGTTGGGCTCATGCTCAAGTTATGGATTTAGTCCTAGAGGCTCAACAAAGCCTTGTATCTTCAGTTCTACAACTTGAAAGACTTATTGTCAATTTATCATATTCCTATCTACATGGCTATGCTTACTTTGAATATATATCTCGCTTAGTTAAAGGTTATCATTACTTTTGTGGATGGGTTCATAAAGCGCTTAGCCTGCTAGTTTACCGATTGGGCTAAGTAGCCGAACCTCATGTAAGCATGGTTCTTATACGATGCTCTGTCTGTGAGTGCACCCTATTCCCTGGCCATGTGGTAGCAGTGGGAGGTGATAGTCCCGTCTACCCTCTGTAGTTGTAACACCCAAAAATTTGCTTTTTCTAAAATAAAGTTAGAATGATTCAATTATGTATTTTTGTGCTCATAAAATATAGGAAATAATAATTTTCATTAAAATAAAATTCATCATAGGGTTTAGAAACATGTTTGAGCATACATGTCATTACATTTGATTTATTAAGATGAGTTATTTTGCTTCAAAAAGAAATTCAAAATTTGTTGAAATGCTTTTGAAATGAGAATTTGAAAAAGGTTTGGAAATGAAAAAAAGGAAGAACCTTTCCCTCTCTCTATTTTTGGCCTAGTGGCCTAGCCAGTGCAGTCGCGCAGACCTAGCACCACTCCATCCCTTCCGCAAGCCGACTCCTTCCATCCCTCGTGTGGCCCAGTTGCCAAGTCGGCCCGAGCGCGACCGAAGCCCAAGCATGCGCCCACTCCTCTCTCTCGCTATGACAGACCAATGGGTCCCGTGCACTCTCTCGCCAATAGGTCAGGCCACCCTATCAACCTTGCCTTCTTCCCATGGCCAAGCCAGACTCTGCCACCAGGAGTCTGCCTCCTCATTGTCATCACCGGTCGGCGTGATCCCCACGTCGAGCGTGGCCCGATTAAAGCCAAGGCCCCTCCACGCCCTCTCTTTAATGTAGATGTAATTCTATGCTATGCATGTATGTGTATGGATGTTTGTGTGGTCATCTCCATGGTTGGTGTATTGTTCTAATGTAGATGTAATTATATGCTATGCATGTATGTGTATGGATGTTTGTGTGGTGTTCTATGATTATGTCCAGTCGGTGAAATATACGTGGTGATTAAGAAGAAGAAGAAGAAGAAGGACATTGAAGATTAAAGCTTACCAAAGGATCGATGTTTTAAGCAAAGTATAGCATGGAATCATCCTTGTTATCCTATACACCTTTAATCATTTAATTCATGCTGCATGTGTCTACCTTGATTACCACTAAGGATTTCCTAGTACTTTGTACCTTGTGCCTTGATACCTATGGAGTATTGCATTGGGTAGCATGATGCTAGTGCTCAACTACAAGCATGATCTTGTACTAATGGAATATGCAATAAA
The DNA here is from genome assembly GCA_904845875.1 of Miscanthus lutarioriparius. NCBI lineage: Eukaryota > Viridiplantae > Streptophyta > Magnoliopsida > Poales > Poaceae > Miscanthus > Miscanthus lutarioriparius. The sequence goes on along the minus strand of CAJGYO010000012.1, from coordinate 78,154,379 downwards.
CACTAAAAGATGCTTTTTAGCAACATGGAACATGGGGGCTAGAGCATTGGGCTATTTTTATGGTGCTCTAGATTCCTCTCCCTAAGGACTTATCTGTAAGTGAACACCGGAACTTATAGTACAGCTGTGAGGGCTACATGGCTCTGGCTTTAGCTCAGTATGAGGACCTTTTCTAGCTTGTTAGTGGTTACCTTTATGGCGCAAGAGGGGCTCCGACAGGTATGATCTTGGCCTACCAAGAGGGTGCACTTTGGTTTCTTGGTATTTTATTGGTCACTCATTGGAGGGGGGTTCATGCATATTGATAGGGAAACCTTAGCGACCCTAACTTGTTAGACAAACCTTTGAAAGGCTTCATAGTGAACCTTGCCGACCTTCCTTGGTAGTGGGTCAAGAGGCTGATCACCTCAGGCGAAAGGGTAAATCACGACTCACAGTGATAGTGTTCAACCTCTATAGAGTGTAAAACTGGTATACCAGCCATGCTCATGGTCACGAGCGGCCTTGGAACCCTTACGAAATAGATGATGGACACTGATGATATTAATGATGAAGATGCTCACTAATGATTACTGTTTATGCTATTCATTATTCATATTTACCTGATCATGTGTTTATATGGGCTTATGAATGAACTTGTTGCCACCCAATTGCTAAAAGATGACTCATTAAAAGCTAATCGTAGTTAAACCAGTGTCAGCCTTTTGAGCCTCATGAACCCCATGTTATATTCGTTGAGTACGACATGTACTTATGCTTGCTTTACTTTTTAAATCTTTGGAAACATCCTGGATGGGTACCAGATTGCTAGAGTTTGGAGGAATTAGGCTTGTGATCAACCAGTCAGTTGTCCCTATGGAATTGGAGTCTCCACCCGAAGATCGAAGTTGTCTTTCTGCTATTTGCTGTCTAAGGTTATATTCTTTATACTAAGTACGTTATATATTGAGCATTGTCTTTCGATATTACCCTTATTTGTAGCTATATGTGAGATTTGACTTCCTGGGCTCACATATGGTGTGTATCTGGTTTTGTTCTTAAAACCGGGTGCTACAAAGTGGTATCAGAGTAATGCTGACTATAGGATGCAAGCCTAGTAGAAACTGGTCGTTCTAAGGTTTAGAAGTTGCTACAAAAAAACCCTTGCTCTATGAACCTTGATATCTTCTTCTCTACTATATCTCTACCGTTGCTATTCATCTCTACCTTGGTGCTTATTTTAAAGTCTTTCTTCTTATCTTCACTCCTTGATTTGATATGCTTTTAGAACTGTCCCTCACCACCTTCTTGCATAATCTGAAGATGAGTCTCAGGATTGTTACCCCTAGTACGATGAGGACGATAGTACCGCAAGTTGAGTCAATGATTGAGTTATGCACCTTTATTGCTTTGTTGAATTGTCATTATGCTTATGATTGTTTTGAATCTTTGTAATGATTGCAATGATCTTGTTGGGTGCTTCCATAATTTCATTTAGTTTATAGGCGTAAGATATAAGGATCAGTGCAATAAATAGTTGGGTTTTGGTTTCTCCTATTTCCTCTATCTTATCTTTCGGAGCAGCCTGTCTTTATCGGCTTATATATCTATTCCTAGATGACCAAAAATCAGCTTACCTATAGTGCGGCCACACCACCCATGGCTCCTCTGACCCCCAATCTTCGTCCACATCTCACTGATCCTCTATGAATCATGGCTATGATGGTGCTTGGTTTGTTTCCTTCATGGTAGAGGCCCGAGCTCCTATATAAACCACATCAAGCCTCTCCCTCTCTTCACACCAAGCTTCCAACATTCTTCTCTCCCTCCACATAACACTCAAGCTCTAAGCTCAAGATGGCTAGCCACGCTCTCGCTTTGTACACACCCTCTAGCTCCACCTATGATCTTGAGGGAGTGCTGGCTTCCATTGATTTAGTGCCCAAGAGCTCCTATGTGAGGGAAGAAGCGAGGTCGATCACCGAGACGCCACTCGCCATCATGCAACCACCAAGCTATGCTGTGAGTGGTGGCACTAGCTTGAAGTCCACGGCATGTTCCAAGGCACCCCTTGGCAGCATCAAGGAGAAGAAAGCTGCACCAATAAGACCAACCATCAGTGCCATCGGCCTCAAGCGGAAGGCATCTAAAGTTAGCGGACCTAGCAAACGCGCTCTTGTAATGACTTCGGGCAACTTGGTCTCTTGCGCTAGCTCGTCCTTACCATCTGCTAGGCCTAGTCTCTCCTACATCATGGTAGGCATGCGCAAACCCGATGGAGGGTATGGCAAGGCGCTCATGTGCAAGCTCACTAAAGAACCGGTACGCAAGCCTACCCCGTCAGGAAAAGACACGACAGAATCCTCGGGTGCACCTCTTAGGTTCAAAAGGATGGTGAAGCCTCCTATTAGAGGGCAGCCCGCTAGATTCTTCAGCGATAGTGACAGTGAGCAGCCATTAAAAGTACCTATGCTTGCCTCACTTAGTACTAGCACCAAAAGCCTTTGCGCAAGCATTAGGAAGGCTAATGATCGTCTCACCGAAAGTCTAGTGAAAATCAAAGACCTCGGCGATGAGATCAATGAGCTTCGCCACGGCTTTGGAGAAAAGGTTGCTAGGGTGGCAAAGGCGGCGGGAGTTGAGCACGCTCTAAACCAACGTTTCTAGGCCACTCCCGCCAAAATAATTAGGCACATCATTACCTTTCAAGTTTTTCATTCTTATCATATTTAAATTCCAATCTTATAATACGCCTATCATTTTATCATTGACTAAAGTTTTATTATTAGAAATATTTTGTTGCACTTGTTTTCTTTTTCTTTTGTGTCAAATAAAGATAGGAAAGAAAACAAGTGTGGGGGAGGAACCACACTCACCTTTGACTTAGCTGCACAAAAGATGGATAGATTCAAATTCGGTTTGTGCAACTCTCACTCTCATTCCATATTTAATAAAAAGAATTTTTAACTAAATAATATTTTTAATAAACTAAAAAAATGATCCATCTCCATGTCTTCCAATGATTAAAAAAAGTTTGCATACTTTTTATCCCTTGCTAATATTCCTTAAAACTTGTGAACACTTATCAATAGGGAACCCATTTTTATCTAAGTAATTTACAAATGAGATATAGTAGGATGACATGAGACTTGCTCATTTCTTGCAAAGTACTTGGGGATTATTTTACAAATCAAAATTCAAAATAGCATGTTCCTTGAATGACATTCAAATACCTACCAAGGCCATATATGATATTACATGACAAAAACCTTCCACATATGCCTCTTACTTTGTGTTGAGTTTGGTCAAGTTTTGTGACCCCTGTTGAGAGATGTTTCATGCTCCCAAGATCAAAACTCACGTACACGCCACAAACAATCAGCTATTCCTACACTAGGAATACACTAAAATATGTTTTCCATCTCCAACAAAATAAATACTCCATGCTCTAGAATATGATCTCACTAGCATATTTCTTAGAAAGGGACAAAAAGGCTATGAAAAAAGAAATAGAAAGAATGGGACACGTGAAGGTCCCAAGGTATAGAAAAAAAGAGGGACACATGAAGGTCCCAAAAGCATTAAAAAATGATGAGCACATGGAGGCTCATAGAGAAAATAAGTTAGCCATGTATTGAAATAAAAAGCTAGACATCATATCAAATAGAGGAGTATAATTCCACCAAAAATTCCACACACTTGCACTGTTTTGATCTAAGAGTATGATGCTTCTCTCCGGTGAGGTCCGGGATTTGACTTTACACTATATGCAAGGTAAGTGTGCCTCAAAGTTTTCATCCCTACCCAAAGCTCCATATAAGCTTTATAGAAGTAGGATGATCAAAAGAGTTTTTCAAATATGCCTTGGTGAGGAACCATTTACAAATCTGAGCGACTTGAGAGAATCATTTAAGGAACAAAAGCTATCTTTATGTTTTCCAAAATCATACAAAAACCCAAGCTTCTAAGCAGGAGTAGAGTAAGAAGATTTGAATCCTAGTTATTCCAGTTTTCAATTACCTAAGATATTTTGGTAGACACATGGAAGTTCACAGGTTTAGGTGAAGCTTGGAATAACCAGTATGTAGATTTTCAAAATCAAGGAGATGAACCCGCTTAGTCCTTAGAACTTTACTCGAGAACAAGCAAAGGACTAAGTGTGGGGGAGCTTGTTGGCAGTGCTTAACTTATATTTCAACCGCCAACACTTAAAAAATTAAACAAATATAAATAGCGAAACTTAGAATTAGGGTTTACAACTTATATTTTCCATGAGTTTTGGTATATACATGTTTTGTAGTACAACACATGAAAATACACCAAAATGCACAACCGAGAAGGCACATTCAAGCAAAACAACAAGCAAAGCCCATCCAAACTTTAGACTTTGGCTAGAACACCAGCGTGGGAGCCACCAGGCCTAGCCAGCAACCCACCAGAGCAAGGCGGTGGCAAGAATGCTAGCCCAGGGTATCGCCTGTACCCTAGGTATGGGTGCACCGCCCCCAGCCCCACCTGACCCCACCTTCCTCAGGTGGTGCATTCAATGCACAGGGTGGCAGTTGGATGTGGTGCTTTTCAAAAATAACGAGCAAACCGACCTCCTCAAGCCTATATAAGAAGACCCCCTCTTCACATTTTGAAGAATCATACACATGAAGAGAAGAAGAGCAAGCACCACTTCTACATTAGCTTATAGCTAAATTAGTATAGGAAGTGAGAGAGGGAAAAGTCAGAGGAATAGCGGAAGAATCGGCTACCTCTACTTCTTATACTAGGCAACTTCTACACATAGTGGAAGGAGTGCTAGGGCTTTTGGCTCCCTCTACACTAGTACCTCTACGAACCAAGTACTACTTGGAGTATAAGGTTCATGTTTACCTATGGTGGTGAGTTTCTACTTGAGTTAGTTTTGTTCACTTTATACTTGCGGGTTCATCATTCGTCCTTGTGATGAATACTCTAGTAGATGACTCCTGATAAAGATGGAAGTTCTTGGCCAACGCTACAGTAGTAGCAGATAGCGTAGATGTGGTGTCTAAGCTACATGTTACCTTCATTTGCCTCGTATCCTTCGGTTGAGGGGTAGGCGGCAAGTGGTGATAGCCCTATCCATCCTTCATTATCCCCCACGTTTGGATATGGTGTAGAGCTACAGGCCAGCCTTGCCTGGCAGATCAGGTGTGATTCGGTGTCTGAAGCAAGTATCTAGTGGCAAAAGCTCATTTAACATAGATCCTCTATCCATAGGAAAACCTCACTACCCAAGTTATCCTTCTTCTTATCTTCTAGGGGGAACTAGCTAAGAGATCTTCAACACTACCGTTCCTTTAGGAAAATACAATACCCTGAATAATTCCGGGTGAAGTGCTACAACAGTGTATCCGTGCGCTTGCGGATTCCTTCTACTTATGCTTAGAAACACCAATAGAGGCCATCTCTCATTCAAATCAAGATACACCACAAGAGAGAAATCTCCACAAAGCTCTCAAGATGTAGAAGTAGAATAGCTCTAGTTGAGAGTTAGGGTGAGTTGAGCCATGCTCAGGTTTTGGAGAAATCTTTGGAGGTTGGGTATATCTTTGTATCTCCCTTTGCAAGACTTATGCTTTAATAGAGTTATATTCTCTATCTACTTTTATGCCTTTCATGTGTATGGTTAGTATAGTTATCATACCTTAGCATGGGATCTCCACTCGCATCGAGTGCTTTTGTTAGCATATGTGATTACAGTAGTAAACCAAAGTATAGACATGGTGTCTAGACTATAGGTTACCTACGCTCAATCTTATGGTTTGTTGTGGTAGCCCTAGGGGTGACAGCTCTATCAGGCAGTTGTAATCCACCACATTAGGATTGGTGTTCATAGAGCTTTAGGTAGCCTTCCCCCAACCATGCTTTCTCACCCCCCTCGAGAGTTGGAAAGGTACTATTGCTCCAAAGTGTTATTGTGTGTGATCACTATATCTACCCATGAATTAGTTATACCCTATAGAACCAAAGTAATAGAGAAGTATTTAAGAACCTTGAACTCACTCTTTGTCCTCTCAGCTTTGCTAGACTGCTCATTTATTATGGAATTCTCTTATGTGTGTTATTATTCATAACTACTATCATTATCAACACTTGCCCCCACTTTAGTTTAGTTAGTATACCAGTTAGTAGATACATCATAGTGATTTATCAACTTGTTTAACCATTGTTTCCTATAGATAAATATGATACTCTAGAATACTCCTGGGTGAAAGCTACAACATTATCCATGTGCTTGCGGATTTATTTGTCTGTGTTTAAAACATACCAATAAGCTTTCTAGCGACATAGCCGGGGAAACAATTGGCGTAATGATTTTGATATTGATCTTGATGTCTACTAATCTAGTTATTACTAGCTTTTGTGGGATTACCCCTGTTTTGTCGAATTGTGGAATAAATGTTGATGGTCGTTAACATCAATCATAAACCATCAACATATCCTGCATTTGTTCTTAATTCCATGACCAAACATAGGTCTAGGGGTTTAAACTAATAAATTATACAAGTTTTAGTGAATCTATGTTTGCAGGAGGATTTATTCAAAAAACCGTCAAGGTGGACCCAATCATCAGATTTAGTCATGTTGATCTACAACGAAAATAACTCCAGAAGATTCTACAAGACCCCAGAAGACTCTCCACCAAAGATCAAGCCAAGAGGCGGACAGGGGGGTCGTTTGGCCCCACCTGCAGGCCAACCAGCCTACTAGCCCCACTAGTCAGCTCCTCCTCGCTATGTCGGTTCTCCGCCCCCTTAAAGATCAAATCTACGCTGTTGTTTTAAGTCGGTTTGATCCAAGGGCTCAGAATTGATTGTTCCCCCTATATATAGCAGCCCCTACCCCTCTCCCTAAGGACATCCTAAAGTCCTAGTTCATATCTCTCATTCAGATCAACACACACTAGGAGGATTAGGTCTAGAACTCTCCAATGTAGTAGATTAGTAGCTCAGAAGTGAGGGTTGAGTTGGGCTCATGCTCAAGTTCCGGATTTAGTCCTGGAGGCTCAACAAAGCCTTGTATCTTCACTTCTACAACTTGAAAGACTTATTGTCAATTTATCATATTCCTATGTACATGGCTATGCTTACTTTGAATATATATCTCGCTTAGTTAAAGGTTATCATTACTTTTTTGGATGGGTTCATAAAGCGCTTAGTCTGCTAGTTTACCGATTGGGCTAAGTAGCTGAGCCTCGTGTAAGCATGGTTCTTATACGATGCTCTGTCTGTGAGTGCACCCTATTCCCTGGCCGTGTGGTAGCAGTGGGAGGCGACAATCCCGTCTATCCTCTATAGTTGTAACACCCAAAAATTTGCTTTTTCTGAAAAAAGTTAGAATGATTCAATTATGTATTTTTGTGCTCATAAAATATAGGAAATAATGTTTTTTCATTAAAATAAAATTCATCATAGGGTTTAGAAACATGTTTGAGCATACGTGTCGTTACATTTGATTTATTAAGATGAGTTGTTTTCCTTCAAAAAGAAATTCAAAATTTGTTGAAATGCTTTTGAAATGAGAATTTTAAAAAGGTTTGGAAATGAAAAAAAAGGAAGAACCTTTCCCTCTCTCTATTTTTGGCCTGGTGACCTAGCCAGTGCAGCCGCGTAGGCCCAGCACCACTCCATCCCTTCCGCAGGTTGACTCCTTCCATCCCTCGTGTGGCCCAGTTGCCAAGTCGGCCCGAGCACGGCCGAAGCCCAAGCGTGCGCCCACTCCTCTCTCTCGCTGTGACTAACCGCTGGATCCCATGCGCTCTCTCTCCGATAGGTCAGGCTACCCTATTATCCATGCCTTCTTCTCATGGCCAAGCCAGACTCTGCCACAGGGAGTCCGCCTCCTCACCGTCATCACCAGTCGACGTGATCCCCACGTCGAGCACGGCCCTATTAATGTTGAGGCCCCTCCACGCCATCTCTTTAATGTAGATGTAATTATATGCTATGCATGTATGTGTATGGATGTTTGTGTGGTCATCTCCATGGTTGGTGTATTGTTCTAATGTAGATGTAATTATATGCTATGCATGTATGTGTATGGATGTTTGTGTGGTGTTCTACGATTACGTCCAGTCGGTGAGATATACGTGGTGATCAAGAAGAAGAAGAAGAAGGACGTTCAAGATTAAAGCTTACTGAAGGATCGATGTTTTAAGGCGAGTATAGCATGGGATCATCCTTGTTGTCCAATACACCTTTAATCATTTAATTCATGCTGCATGTGTCTACCTTGATTACCACTAAGGATTTCCTAGTACTTTGTACCTTGTGCCTTGATACCTACGGGGTATTGCATTGGGTAGCATGATGCTAGTGCTCAACTACAAGCATGATCTTGTACTAATGGAATATGCAATAAACACTAAAAGATGCTTTTTAGCAACATGGAACAAGGGGGCTAGAGCATTAGGCTATTTTTATGGTGCTCTAGATTTCTCTCCCTGAGGACTTATCTGTAAGCGAACATCCAGAACTTACAGTACAGCTATGAGGGCTACATGGCTCTGGCTTTAGCTTAGTATGAGGACCTTTTCTAGCTTGTTAGTGGTTACCTTTATGGCGCAAGAGGGGCTCCGACAGGTATGATCTTGGCCTGCCAAGAGGGTGCACTTTGGTTTCTTGGTATTTTGTTAGTCACTCCTTAGAGGAGGGTTCATGCTTATTGATAGGGAAACCTTAGCGGCCCTAACTTGTAAGATGAACCTTTGAAAGGCTTCATAGTGAACCCTATCGACCTTCCTTGGTAGTGGGTCAGAGGCTAATTACCTCGGGCGAAAGGGTAAATCATGACTCACAGTGAAAGTGTACAATCTCTGTAGAGTGTAAAACTGGTATACCAGCCGTGCTCATAGTGACGAGCAGCCTTGGAACCCTTATGGAATAGATGATGGACATTGATGATACTAATGATGAAGATGCTCACTAATGATTACTGTTTATGCTATTCATTATTCATATTTACCTGATCATGTGTTTATATGGGCTTGTGAATGAACTTGTTGCCACCCAATTGCTAAAACATGACTCATTAAAAGCTAATCATAGTTAAACCAGTGTCAGTCTTTTGAGCCTCATGAACCCCATGTTATATTTGTTGAGTACGACATGAACTTACACTTGCTTTACTTTTTAAATCTTTGGAAAAATCCCGGATGGGTACCAGATTGCTAGAGTTTAGAGGAATTAGGCTTGTGATCAACCAGTCAGTTGTCCCTATGGAATTGGAGTTTCCACCCAAAGATCGGAGTTGTCATTCCGCTGTTTGCTATCTAAGGTTATATTCTTTAAACTAAGTACGTTATATATTGAGCATTGTCTTTCGATATTACCCTTATTTGTAGCTATATGTGAGATTTGACTTCCTGGGCTCACATATGGTGTGTATCTAGTTTTATTCTTAAAACTGGGTGCTACAAAGTGGGATCAGAGCAATGCTGACCGTATGACGTAAGCCTAGTAGAAACTGGTCGTTCTAAGGTTTAGAAGTTGCTACAAAAAAACCCAGCTCTATGAACCTTGACATTTTCTTCTCTACTATATCTCTACCCTTGGTATTCATCTCTACCTTGGTGCTTATTTTAAAGTCTTTGTTCTTATCTTCACTCCTTGATTTGATATGCTTTTAGAACTATCCCTCACCACCTTCTTGCATAATCTAAAGACGAGTCTTAGGATTGTTACCCCTAGTACGATGAGGATGATAGTATCGCAAGTTGAGTCAATGATTGAGTTGTGCACCTTTATTGCTTTGTTGAATTGTCATTATGCTTATGATTGTTTTGAATCTTTATAATGATTGCAATGATCTTGTTGGGTGCTTCCATAATTTCATTTAGTTTATAGGCCTAAGGTATAAGGATCAGTGCAATAAATAGTTGGGTTTTGGTTTCTCCTATTTCCTCTATCTTGTCTTTCAGAGCAACCTGTCTTTATTGGCTTATATATCTATTCTTAGATGACCAAAAATCATGAGAAAATTCTAGACAATAGTAGACTTTGATATCTTTCTATGACCACAAGAACCGGCCTTGTATCTATTTTGGTTATGGAGTTACGAAAATCACAAGATGATGCAACCGCACTATCTAAAATTTGGAGCAGTTTCTGTTGTGCACTGTTTTTGACTACATAAACTACAGAATTTGGAAAAGTGTTATATAATGAAGTTGTGGAGGATTTTATAAGATTTCCAACGATATAATCTACAACTTCATTGGATTAACAGAATGAGAGCTATGGCTGTTTTACTACACTATTATTTTCCTATCCCGCAAGTGAAATTGAGTTGTTTGTTCACAAGTTTGCGCATGAGTTTCTTTGGGATGTCAGGATGTCCTTATGCTAGTTAATCCATCTAGAAGAAGGTGCAAGCTACCCTGTTGGATCTTTACTTAAGGGGGGTAGCCAAGTTGAAGAATTAGCAAGATGAAGTTTCATACGTTCTAGTTATTCATTTGGAAGCATCGATTTTCTCTGTGGTGGGGTCTTGTCTTGTCTCTCATACTATCAATCCTATCTTGCCATCTCTTGAAGCTACATTTAAGAATGCTATGAATGACTGAGTCCTAATTCATACATGTTGATAACAGATGGTTGCTACCAGGAGAAGTGCTTTACAAGGTGCTAGAAGGAATCCTGCCAATTCTACCCACCGGCATCCAATTCCCCATCTATAGAGCAAGCTTTGATGATGAAGACTAAGTTATTACAGACTATTGCTCAAAATGTGTTGAACATCCCGCATCAAGCACCACCTATTGACAAGCATAGTGAATTTATGAAGGGACACCCACCGACATTCTCTCATCCAAGCAAACCACTAGAAGCTGATGACTGGCTTAGAGCTGTGGAGTGACAATTGGACATAGCTCAGTGTGATGACCATGAAAAGGTGCTTTATGCTTCCGGTCAACTGCAAGGAACTGCCCAAGATTGGTGGGAGTCATTTGAGTATGGGAGTCCCAACAATGCTCCTGCTATCACCTGGTAGGAATTCAAGGAGAATTTCAGGTCCTACAATATCCCATTAGGTGAGGTAGAACTTAAGCAAGAAGAGTTCCTCAACTTGAAGTAAGGATCTATGTCAGTGTGTGAGTATTGTAACCGGTTCACTCAATTATCATGCTATGCTCTAAAAGAGGTGGATAGTGATGCTAAAAAGCAAAAATGCTTTTTGAAAGGACTGAATAATGGTTTGCAACTATAGCTGATGACCGTGGTGTATGCCGACTATCAAACATTGGTGGACAGAGCAATTGTAATTGAGAACAAGCGTCGAGAGATGGAAGAGAAGAAGAGAAAGCATGACCTTCAATGTCAGTTAAGAAATACTCGTCTCTATTTTGCTACACAACCAAAATGTCAGTCACACCCTATGAATCTGCTTGGAAGTAATGATCAAGATCAGTATCATCAACCTAATGATGAAGTGCAGCATTTTAGTTCTCAAGAGCCATGTCTGTCATCTCCCACTATCACCTTGATAACGACAAATATTTCTACTAGTAAGGAAGGTTATGATTATGGTGAGATTGAACCCTATAAGAATGATTGTCTTGAGAAGTTTGCTGAGAGTAATCAAAGCTAGAATCAACAGCAGCAGGAGCCAGAACAGAACGTCCATAAGGAGCAGGTGCAAGGCAATAAGTTAAAGTGAAACTACATTCAAGGCAGGCTGAACAATGTGGATTTGACTACCACTCATGGAGCTAAGGAGGTCATTTATGGTTTGATTGTAGTAAGCTCAGACACTGCTATGGTGTTGTTTGACCCCAGTGCGTCACATTCATTCATCTCTAGGGAATATGTGGAAGAATATAAGATAACTATGCTTCCAATGAGGAAACCCTTGATACTTAACTCTCGAGGAGGAGAAATGAAGGCAAACCGCATATGCCCAAAAGTTAGTCTTAACATAAAAGGTAAGAACTTCGAGGCAAACCTTATAGTTTTGGAGTTAATGGACATTGATGTTATCCTGGGAAAGGGATGGTTATCTGCTTGTAAAGGAGTAATTAAGTATGCTCAACGTTCGGTGGTTCTAACCACACTATCAGGAGAAAGAATTGAGTATGAGGGTATTCACCCTGCACCTGAGGAAGACGAGAATGACCTATTAGAAGGTGTGTCCTGTGAGGATACTAAAGTGGACTGTGTGTTTTCAGATGGCTATGTAGAGGAACCAACACCTTGGGAAGGAGATATGAGACATCTATAGTTGTTTCTACGTGGACTTAGAATTGTGTTTGAGAGTTGAGCAATTTGATCTGAGCATATAAAGTCATTAATGTTTTAAAGTTGGTTATAGAACCTACTTTGGATCAAAAAAGTAAGAAGGCCCTGTTGGAAGGTGGATATTTTAAGAAAGAGAATTAATTAGTATGGACTAAAAAGGAAAGGTGACCTAGTGATTGGAGATACCTGAGAGTTGTTTAAGGTGCCTGTTAAAATCTTAGAATTAGTTGAGCAAGTTGCTTGAGTAGGGTTATCAGGGTATGCAAAGTAAAGCGGAAGGTTTACCATGAAGGTGGAGTTACTCAAGGATGTGAAGAAGATCCAAAGGCAAAATACCCATTTCTCTTTTGTCACCATCTCCACGAATCTCGACGACGAGATTCATCATAAGGGGGTACAATTGTAACACCCAAAAATTTGCTTTTTCTGAAATAAAGTTAGAATGACTCAATTATGTATTTTTGTGCTCATAAAATATAGGAAATAATAATTTTTCATTAAAATAAAATTCATCATAGGGTTTAGAAACATGTTTGAGCATACATGTCATTGCATTTGATTTATTAAGATGAGTTGTTTTGCTTCAAAAAGAAATTCAAAATTTGTTGAAATACTTTTGAAATGAGAATTTGAAAAAGGTTTGGAAATGAAAAAAAGGAAGAACCTTTCCCTCTCGCTATTTTTGGCTTGGTGGCCCGGCCAAGGTCAAACCAAGGTGAGCCCAAAGACCACCCATCCTTTCCATAAGCCAACTCCTTCCATCCGTCAGGCCCAGGTTGCCAAGTCACCCGAGCCGCCAAGCCAAGCCAAAGCGCGCCCCCTCTCTCTCTCTCTGCCGTGGATCGACCGCCGGGTCCCGTACGCTCTCTCGCCGACAAGTCGGGCCGCCCTATCAGTTGTGCCTTCTTCCCATGGCCGAGCCAGACTCTACCACTGGGAGTCTGCCTCCACGTTGTCATCACCGGTCGGCATGATCCCCACGTCGAGCGTGGCCCTATTAAAGCCAAGGCCCATCCACGCTGCCGCAAGAACCCTAGCTCGCTCCCCATCCCATCCATAGCTATAGCGTCGCTGCCGCTCTTGATCTTGCCTGCTGCCTTGTCGTCATTGAGGATCTTTAGCCGAGGTTCACGTTGAGGTAAAGATGCCGCAGGTGCCTCCCGTGAGCTCCCTCTAGTTCTGTAGCGGTAGCACGACATCGCCGTTTATTTGCAGGGCAAACCGTGCCACCTACAGCCACCCTACGCTTTCACCGATGCTGGCTACTCCAGCGGCGCCGTGCCCAACCCACAGCCAAGACGAGCGGACAGCTCCTGTGCTCCGTCCGCACGCACGCGCACAAACGCGTGACACTGCGCGAGCGAGCGGAGTTAGCAGAGCAGCCCAGCCGTGCATGCTTTGCCCTGTTCCAATTTGCTAGCTAGCTTGATGACATCACATGAGGTCACGCATGTGTTTTGTGGCCATTTTACTTTAAGAAAACAAATCTAGAAATACAATGGAAATACACATATACTTACGATTATCCTGAGCCATCTACGTTGAGATCAATGGCCCAGATTAGAACATACCCCTTCATTGTTCTTTTTGCTAAAGAGCCCATTTGTTTTTGGCAAATTAACCCGCAGTCCATGGCGCACTTCTAGAATACGTTTTTATATTCTGAAAGCGTAGTTTCTTTCTAGTAGATTCAAAATACGCTTTCACCTATTTATAGTTTTGCCATTAATCTTGTTTTGGCCATAAAATCTCTGTTCTAACTCTGATTTGATCCGTTCAAGTTGCGTTAGATTCGTAATCGCATAATCTACATGTTTATACAACTATTAAATATATTTTCAACTTTTAAAATTTGAGGTTAGATCTAATCTATTATTTTATTAAAGGAAATCTTGTTTAATTCATATCTTCTACGTTTTAGCTCTGATTTGACCTGTTCAAGTTGCGCTAGATTCATTACAACGAGATCTATGCGTTAGTAACAATGTTTATCATGTCACTATTTCTAGAATTTCATGGTTTAAACTCTAATTTGGATAATAATTATGCAACTGGATTTTATAAATAAAATATGATTTGTTTTACTTTAGTTTTATAATTCAAATTTAAATTTGACTTAATTCAATTTAAATAAGCCTTTATATAGTTAAAACACATGAAGCTTATAGTTTTATATTTTCTCTTATGAGTAGATCTTTCGATAGTCGTTTCTTTCAAATCATAGCTCCGATTAGCGTGCCTCTCGCGACTGGGTGTTCGTAGCGATGCGTAGAATCATGTTTCAAACTCTTTTACTTATTTTTCTATGATTGGTGTATTGTTCTAATGTAGATGTAATTGTTTTCTATGCATGTATGTGTATGGATGTTTGTGTGGTGTTCTACAATTACGTCCAGTCGGTGAGATATACGTGGTGATCAAGAAGAAGAAGAAGAAGGACGTTGAAGATTAAAGCTTACTGAAGGATTGGTGTTTTAAGGCAAGTATAGCATGGGATCATCCTTGTTGTCCAATACACCTTTAATCATTTAATTCATGCTGCATGTGTCTACCTTGATTACCACTAAGGATTTCCTAGTACTTTGTACCTTGTGCCTTGATACCTATGGGGTATTGCATTGGGTAGCATGATGCTAGTGCTCAACTACAACCATAATCTTATAACTTGAATAATGGAATATGGAATAAACACTAAAAGATGCTTTTTAGCAACATGGAACAAGGGGCTAGAGCATTGGGCTATTTTTATAGTGCTCTAGATTCCTATCCCTAAGGACTTATCTGTAAGCGAACATCCAAGACTTATAGTACAGCTATGAGGGCTACATGGCTCTAGCTTTAGCTCAGTATGAGGACCTTATCTAGCTTGTTAGTGGTTACCTTTATGGCACAAAAGGGGCTTCGACAGGTATGATCTCGGCCTGCCAAGAGGGTGCACTTTGATTTCTTGGTATTTTGTTAGTCACTCCTTGGAGGGGTGTTCATGCTTATTGATGGGGAAACCTTAGCGGCCCTAACTTGTTAGACGAACCTTTGAAAGGCTTCATAGTGAACCCTACTGACATTCCTTGGTAGTGGGTCAAGAGGCTGATCACCTTAGGTGAAAGGGTAAATCACGACTCATAGTGAAAGTGTACAACCTCTGCAGAGTGTAAAACTAGTATATCAGTCGTGCTCATGGTCATGAGCAGCCTTGGAACCCTTACGGAATAGATGATGGACGATGATGATACTAATGATGAAGATGCTCACTAATGATTATTGTTTATGCTATTCATTATTCATGTTTACATGATCATGTGTTTATATGGGCTTGTGAATGAACTTGTTGCCACCCAATTGCTAAAAATGACTCATTAAAAGCTAATCGCAGTTAAACCAGTGTCAGCCTTTTGAGCCTCATGAACCCCATGTTATATTTGTTGAGTACGACATGTACTTATGCTTTCTTTAATTTTAATTCTTTGTAAAAATCCCAGATGGGTACTAGATTGCTTTACTTAGGCTTGTGATCAACCAGTCAGTTGTCCCTGTAGAATTGGAGTCTCCACCCAAAGATCGGAGTTGTTTTTTCAATGTTTGCTGTCTAAGGTTATATTCTTTATACTAAGTACGTTATATATTGAGCATTGTCTCTCAATATTACCATTATTTGTAGCTATATGTGATATTTGACTTCCTAGGCTCACATATGGCGTGTATCTGGTTTTGTTCTTAAAACCGGGTGCTACAGTTGTCAACCCCATGTGAGCACGTTCTTAAATTGTAGGACTATAGTCGTGTCAGTAGAGTTATCTTTTATGGAGCTAATGGGGATAGGGATCCTGATCTTCCGTCAGGTAGAGGTAACTATCGTTGTGGTGGAGAATGACACACCAATCCGGCTTCAGATTGAAAGATCGAACCCTGCAATCTTAGCACCACAACTCCTCTGGTTATCAACCGAGACATGGATCTGGTTGATCTTGCTAAGAAGGCTAATCCCTACCTATGCAACGAAGAACACAAGCAAGAACAAGAAAGAAAACAACCAAATTGCAGATGAATGATTAATCTCATGAAGTTGGGGTCTCACAAATCGATGAACGGCGAAACTGTTCTTGATAGATTAATCTAAGCAAAACCCAACCCTAATGGAGGGGTGGCGGCTATTTATTAAGACTCTAGGGTCATGCAAAGACCCCTAGATGAACCCCCTAATAGGACCAAACATGATACACGGTCCAATGGACCAAAAGACGGTGTCACAGCACCCTAATAGATTCTGGACGCTAACTTGTTTCAACGATTCCTATTGATTCTGAAGGGATTTTGACATGAGACCACTTTCATTGGCTTCCTTATCAAATTAGCTTTCCATCCATATGTGGATTGTAAAAAACGGAGCCCGAACGCACCCGTGTGACCAGTTTTATGACAGACTAGTCCTGGAACCCAAGATGGGCTCCAACTTCAGTTCGACTGGGCCTCCAGCTTGTGTTGGTCGTCCTTGCTGATCTTCTCCACCTCTATGCCTTTATCCAAGTTCCTCATGACCCTCTCCTATGTTCCTAAGCAAGATAACATCATTTGGTAGTAATCTATTCTCAAAAGTATGAAAAGGATCGCTTAAGAACGAGCTCACCTCTAAATTGAGTTGACGCATTTGAGCTCAGATAATTAGACATTGCATGATGGTTGGAGGATCAGTGGGTACATCCAAAGGAGTGATGTCCTCATCATCCTCCCCCTCTTGAAACTGAGTCGTCCTCGACTCAAGCTCATCTTCTTCTCCCAAATAAGGCTTCAAATCTACAATGTTAAAGGTGGGACTAACCCCGAACTCGAGTGGCAACTCATGTTTATAAGCATTATCATTTATTTTCTCAATTATCTTATAAGGACCAGCTGCTCTTTGCATTAATTTAGACTTATGCAACTCAGGAAATCTATCTTTTCACAAATGTAACCAAACGAAATTACCCGGTTCAAGTTTAATTTCTTTTCTACCTTTACTACCAGCAATTCTATACTTTTCATTCATTCTTTCAATATTTGCTTTAGTTGTTTCGTGCAACTTATGAATGAAATCAGCACGCTCTCTAGCATCACTATGTTTTCTCTCAGTGGTAGGTAAAGGCAAAAGATCAATAGGAGCGTGGGGGTTAAAACCATACACTACCTGAAAAGGACTTACCTTGGTGGTGGAATGTTCCGCCCTATTATATGCAAACTCCACATGTGGCAAACACTCTTCCCACGTCTTCAAATTGCGCTTCAAAATTGCTCTCAACATGGTGGACAGTGTTTGATTCACTACCTCAGTTTGCCCATCAGTTTGGGGATGATATGTTGTAGAAAACAGCAGCTTAGTCCCCAATTTATTCCACAAAGTGCACCAAAAATGACTCAAGAATTTTGCATCGCGATATGAAACAATAGTAGAAGGCATACCATGCAAGCGAACGATTTCTTAAAAGAAAAGGTCAGCAATATGAACAACATCGTTGCTCTTATGACAAGGAATAAAATGTGCCATCTTAGAAAAATGATCAACCACCACAAAGATACTATCCCTCCCCCTCTTAGTCCATAGCAAACCCAACACAAAATCCATAGATATATCAGCCCAAGGAGTAGAAGGAATAGGAAGAGGCATATACAAACCATGTGGGTTCAACCGTGACTTAGCTTTTTGACATATGGCGCACCGAGCCATGTACCATTCTACATCTCAACTCATCCTTGGTTAAAAGAAATGTGTTGGCAGCACCTCCTCCATCTTCTTGGCACCAAAATGTCCCATCAATCCACCTCCATGTGCCTCCTGCAACAACAAAAGATGAACAGAACCAACTGGAATGCATAGGCGGTTAGCTCTAAACAAAAACCCATCATTGATCATAAACTTGTTCCACGTACATCCCTCTCTATAATTCAGCAACATGTCCTTAAAATCAGGATCAAGCGCATATTGTTCTTTTATTGATTCAAGTCCAAAAATCCAACAATCAAGTTGGGACAGCAAGGTATATCGTCTAGACAAAGCATCAACAATCACATTATCCTTCCCTTTCTTGTGTTTGATAATATAAGGAAAAGATTCAATAAATTCAACCCATTTAGCATGCCTACGATTTAGATTATGTTGAGAGCGAAGATACTTAAGTGATTCATGATCAGAATGAATAATAAATTCTTTAGGCCATAAATAATGACACCACATCTCTAAAGAATGGATAAGTGTATATAATTCCTTATCATATGTGGAATAATTTAGAACAGGTCCATGCAATTTTTCACTAAAGTAAGCAATGGGTTTACCATCTTGCATCAAAACACCCCCAATGCCAACTCCACTAGCATCACATTCTAGCTCAAAAGTCTTACCAAAGTTTGGAAGTTGCAGCAATGGTGCGTGTGTGAGCTTGTCCTTCAAAGTGACAAAGGATGCCTCATGTGCCTTTCCCCAATGAAACACCACCCCTTTCTTCGTCAACTCATGCAATGGGGCAGCAATGGTGATGAAATTTTTGACGAAGTGGCGGTATAATCCTGCAAGACTAAGAAAACTCCTCACCTGCGTGATGGTTTGGGGAACCGGCCAGCTCTTTATGGCTTCAATTTTCATCTTGTCCACCTCAATTCCCTGTGGAGTTACAACATAGCCAAGAAAAGAAACTCAATCCGTGCAAAAGATGCACTTCTCAAGGTTACCAAATAATCGTGCATCACGTAAAGCATTAAAAACAGCACGTAAGTGATCCATATGTTCAACAAAAGACTTGTTGTAAATCAATATATCATCAAAGTAAACTACCACAAAACGACCAATAAAAGCTCTTAAAACCTCATTCATTAAGCGTGTGAAAGTGCTAGGTGCATTTGTCAAACCAAAAGGCATTACTAACCACTCATACAACCTGAATTTGGTTTCAAACGCGGTTTTCCATTCATCTCCAAGTTTCATTCTAATTTGGTGGTAGCCACTTCGCAAGTCAATCTTGGTGAAAATTATAGAACCACACAACTCATCAAGTATGTCGTCTAGCCTAGGAATAGGAGGACGATACTGAATAGTAATATTATTGATGGCTCTACAATCAACACACATACGCCAAGTTCCATCTTTCTTAGAAACCAAAAGTACAGGAATAGCACAAGGAGTAAGGCTTTCACGTACATACCCGCGGTCCAAAAGGTCTTGGATTTGCCGCTAAATTTCCTTAGTCTCCTTAGGATTGGTTCGATAGGCAGCACGGTTGGGCAAGGTTGCTCCCGGAATCAAATTGATTTGATGCTCTATCCCTCTCATAGGTGGCAGCCCCGGGGGTATCTCAGCTAGAAAAATTTCCTCATACTCCTGCAAGAGGTTAGTGACAGCAGGAGGCACCGAGCTAACAATATCATCAAGCGAAAACATAGCTCGTTTGCATACCAAAGCATAGCAAATATCATCATTAGAAATTTCAGCAAAGTCACATTTTGTTGCAAGCATAACACCACCCTTCAATCTAATCCCCTTGGCCTTAGAAATAGAATTAGCAACTTGCTGATTTTCATATTGAATATCATTAAAACTAGCAGCGCGTTCTCTATCAGCTTGTATAATTTGAGCAGGGGTCAAAGGTACCAAAGTAATTTTCTTTCCTTTATGCACAAAAGTGTATTTATTACTTCTACCATGGTGTGTAGCATCATTGTCATGTTCCCAAGGATGACCCAATAAAAGTGAACAGGCTTGCATAGGTACCACATCACAATCAACAGAATCAGCATAAGAACTAATGGAAAATGATACTCTGCAAGTTTGTGTTACCTTTGCTTTTCTAGAATCATTTAGCCACTGAATATGGTATGGACGTGGGTGCGGGCGTGTGGTCAAGCCAAGCTTCTTGACCAAATTAGAACTCACCAAATTATTGCAGCTACCTCCATCAATAATGACATGTGCTCGACGGTTGCTGATGACGAAGAAAATCTAGAACAAGTTATGGCGTTGTAGCTTCTCAGGTTGCTGTACTTGAGAGTTGAGCACCCATTGTACAATGATGCTCCTATAGGCCATCGTGGATTCATCACCAAGGACTTTGTCGTCCTCCACATCTGTATCTTCATCTTCAATGTTAGAGGTGCTGATGTAACCATCTTCCGTAGCAATGTATGCCCGCTGACTTGGGTAGTTGTAACACCCCTGGTGTTTTAAAACCTAAAACAGGACATGTCATCATATGCATTGCAAAGCATTTGGTTTAGTGAAAACTTGGATATGCATTCACTAAAACAAGTTTACTTTTATGTTATATGTGTTGACTTGTATGGTTGAATCAATTTCTGAACAATTGTGTTGAATTGGATTTCCGAAAAACCCTGATTCCCAGCATTTAGCTTTACCCCGAAAAACCGAATTCAAAATCGAGGTACATTTTGGGGTTGAGCCTTAAAGCAAAAGTGTAGAGCTTGTCGAGTTGTATAAAGTTGGTTTTTGGAGTTTTCAAAGTTGTTTTATAAAATTTGAAGTAATTTGAAAAGGCGTAATTCTTTAAATGTCCCCTTTTTGAATTTAAACTTGCATTTCAAAATGTAGACCGAATTAGGGGGTGGTTATAAAAGAAAAGTTGTAGAACTTTGAATTTTGAACAACTTTTATTTTAGGAGATTTTTGAGTTACCATACAAATTTGGGAGCAATTTGTGTTTTAAATCGAGTGGCAATTTTGTAATTATGGTTAACAGTAGCCGCGGAAGCCACGATCTTCTTTCTGCTTCCAGGCGCGTTCGTGGCCGTCTTTGGCGTCGCGCTGGTGTGGAGAAGGCCTCTACGTGGCTTCTCTTTGCTTCCTGGTCGCGTTTTAACCCGACGACGTCGCCGTTCTCCTCCTTTTCAATTCCTCTACTTTTCCCGTCGCTACCGCCGCTGCTCCGTCGAGCTTTCGCCGTCGACCTAGCGCCGTTGCCGTCTCGACAAAGCCTGTCCCAGCTTTGCCTATTCCTTGCGCACCCAGCCAACTAGCCTTGGTCGCTTGATTTCACCGAGGAACACCACTCGTTGCCTTCTTCATGGCCGGCAACACCGCCGTCGTGTTCGCCTCACCGTGGCCAGTGCTCCACGGTGCGTATCTGTCCTTGCTTTGTAGCCCTTTAGCTTCACTGTGTTACCATGGTTCTCTATGACCTTTTGATTGAACCATTCCTCTGCTGCAGTCACCGGAGGTTGAGCTTGTCATCGCTGCCGTTGCCATCACCGTCGCCTGACGCAACCTTTGCTACTCATTGTCTACCGCACGCTCTAACACGATCTAGGTGAGCCTCTGTTGCTTCGCGAGTAGTTTTAGGGAGCTCTAGCAAGCTCTAGTAGCTTGAACATCGCGGCACCACCGTGCATAGCTTGGCCGACCCGCCGTGGCCGACGATGAGCTTGGTCCAAGCCGAGATTGGCATAGTTAGTACCTTTAATCGATGCGCCGTAGTGTAGGGAACATGTTGGTACCTTCGCCTTGGCCGGAGACCTCACCGGCGGCGAGTTATCGGCGGTCAAACCATGGTCGTCGCTGTTGAGCGCGGGAGGACGGGGATGACGGGTGGGGTCGCCTTGTCAGTGACTCTGTGTTTGAAAATGGATTTTCTATTTTTCAGATTTGAATGAATAGTGATGTGATTTGTTATTTTTGTATAGAATTATTTAGAGCACCAAAAATTATGAAAATTTTTGTGTGACCTCTCTGTGAGGTATAATATTTAAGAAAAATTTGAAATGTTGTTTTTCAACAGTTTTTGAATGTGATAAACATTGCTCAATTAATTAATAAACTAGTTTCTATGATTTTTCTAGGCTTAAATAATTATCCAAAAATTATGAAAATTGTTTTGCCACTTAGTTATCATGTGATGAACCTTTACAAAAATTTTGAGCTCAATTGGAACAAGTTGATTTATTTTATAATTTTTAATTAAATAATTAATTCATAAAAGCAAATAGTAACCTTTAATGACTTAAGTTTTTGTTTGAATTTTGGATTGAGTGATGACCTTGGGTCATTAGTTGGTAATGATCCTTGGCAATTGAAGTAAGTGTTATGCGAAAGGTTTAGTTAGTTTTGACTTGTAACTATATCGCGAAGGAAAGTTGTATTCAAGTTGTCAATTTTTGGCATCCATCATCGAGCATCAAATTTTGTATCTCGCATCATGTTAAACATGGCATTGTTACTACGTGTAGTGAACGAAGGTGAGCACGTGGTAGTTAATCAAGTTGTGGAGGAAGTTAATCCGTCTGTGGAGGTTGGATTTGAGATCGGTGGAACGACTCCGGAACCAGACTTTTCAGTCAACCAAGGCAAGCCCCGGATGCATTTAAACCTACCTTGTGTTTTACAAATTTATCTCGCTTTTGCTTTCAAGTACTGCATTAAGTGATTAGGAGTTAAGAGAAAACCTAATTGGTGCATTACCAACCTTGTTTTCCATATCTACCTTGTTACCAGTTTTACTTCGTAAATGCCTAGTTACGCTTAGCCATGCTTAGACAGATAAAAGTCACGTGATTACCTGTCACCTGCGAGTTTTATATGGATCTTTGGTTATGTTTGGTTACTTATGTTATCATGGGATATGGGCATGTGAAGTAATAAATCTAGACCGGGCGGAATCGGTGTGTGAGAGCCACAAGACATGGAGGTCTTCTGAGCGGGTTCTTTCCGCCTGTGTCGATTAAGAAACCGTCCGTTGTTGAATTGCATGAGTTGAGACTTTGTAGTACTAACCACATACTCCGGTAAGCCTTAACTTGGCTATTCTATTATGAGAATGACTACTCGCGCACTGGGAGTGGAGAGATGGCGGGAATAGCATGTACCCACGTGGAAATGGGCTGGATTGGTGGAGTACTGTATTCTTGGGTGGCGCGGACCCGTTCTTGTTTTAGAGGATCCGAGGGTAGGTTGATATATGTAAGTCGGGGACCTGCATATGTCGTGTGGTCTGGAATCCCCAGCTGGGTTTAATCGGTTCGAATCGTCGTTGCTCCTCGGTTTTGGAGACTCAACTCACTATTCATCATCGTAGTTAATAAATGAAACTTGAGCTGGATTTGAGAAAGAGTTTGATATGAAGTTAATGATCTCATTACGGATCATGGTAGATTCATATGTGGTTCTTATAAAGTTTTATATGTTGAAGTAAAGAATTTTGTTAAAGAGCTTTTACGCAAAAGAACTTTGATTATTGCTAAAGCCATACCTTGAATCCCTGAGCCTGCATTCCTGAGTTCTATCAGTTTCTATTTCGGTTAAGTCTTGTTGAGTACTTTTATACTCATGGTTCATTGACCCTTGTTGCAGGTGAGGCTCATGAGCAGGTCTACTTTGGACCATGCTGCATGACTGTTGTTCAATGCGATG
This sequence comes from Miscanthus lutarioriparius, assembly GCA_904845875.1. Lineage (NCBI taxonomy): Eukaryota > Viridiplantae > Streptophyta > Magnoliopsida > Poales > Poaceae > Miscanthus > Miscanthus lutarioriparius. The sequence goes on along the minus strand of CAJGYO010000012.1, from coordinate 78,130,754 downwards.
ATGATAAGTAAATGTGTGGCCCTTGAGCAGGGCAATCTAATTGTGTGTTTGTATTATGTTATAATACCACTCCACTACTACGTTTTGTAATAATTATCGAACTTAGTTGTAAGGTTTGAAACTACTATTTTGTAAACTAAGTTATTGTAAGACTTCTGCTATTTTACTCTGGTGTAGATATTTGAATAAATATTGTAATACTGCAATGACACTGTAATGTGATCCTGCTTGGAAATCGTGGATGATTCGGGGTTCCCCGAGGACACCCGATAGTCTTCTTAAGTTACCTGGAACATATGCATAGTTGTCAGAGGTCGTTGGACAGTGACAGGTGCATGTGGGCCCAATAATTTAGGAGGTTCTGCCACAGAATGGTATCAGAGCGATCGTTACACAGTCTTTGTTGTATTGTTTTACAAAAACTTCAAAATGATTTGGGACAAATCTATTTAACTTGTTAATTTGGTCCAAATTGCTTCTGACTTATCTTATTTCATTCTCACCATTCCTTATTTGATTAAAAAGGCTTTGTGTGGTGGAGTAGTAATCTTATTATGCCCTATATAAAAACAATTGTTGTTTATGTGTCTTATAGTTTTGATGTTTTTGTTCGTAAGAACGATTCATGCATCATGCTTAATTCACTTGTTACTTCCTTCACCTCTGAGTCTAGGTTGGGTAGTGAGTCTAGGTTGAGTTGTGTAATCCACCATTGCTGCTCTTGAGACTGTTATCAGATTGTCTTACTTGGATTAATCTTGCTTCCTACAGTATGGCTCATACCAAGATGACACCCCATAAGTCCGTTGGACCCAAGGGAGTTCCTCATCACCAGCTTGCCCCTAGGAATGACAGTGCTAGCAGTAGCAGCTCTAGGCCTGATCCCCAGGCAGAGATACAGAGGATTTCTACAGAGTTAGCACAAGCTACTAGAGATAGGGCCTTGGATGCCATCCAGGTAGGAGAATTACAGGATCAATTGAGGCATCTCACCACCGCTCACAGGAACTGCGAACGTATGTTAGTTCGTATGGTGGACGGAAGAAATGAAGCTTGGCATAGAGAAAATGTAGCTAGAGCTAGAACTCATGAGCTAGAATTCTATGTAGAAGACTTAGAAGAACATAATACTTATTTGCATGAAGAAGTTCATAGGCTAAGCAATCTCCTAGATCCAAATCATGAACCCGAAGCTGATGCCATGGACCCAGGTGTCATCCTTGCCGATGATAGTGAATTAGAAGAGGAGGAAGAAGAAGATCCAAAAGAATTAGTGATGGTAGATGAAAGTGATAATGAAGGCGGAAATGTTTCCGAAATGGATACCGATCCCGAAGTTTGAGGTGATCGTGGAGAAGAGTAGGGTGTAAAATAGTGAGTTCTAGTTAAGTTAGGTAGACTTGATTAAGTTCAAACTTGTGTTTAAATAAGTGCAACCGGTGTAATGTGTTTGTTGTCAGCTCTTTTAAAAATTCAATAAAGGCTTGTGAGTAAAGTTTGGTTTGTATGAACAGATGTGTCGTACACGGGGTTCGCATATTCCTGGTACTTCACAAGATGAGGACGGTATTCCTGATCCACCACCAGTTCCACCCAACTTGGCTGAAGCTATTGCAGCGCTAGTCAATGTGACTGTTGACAATGCTCGGTTGCTTCAAGAGATAGCTCAGAGTAATCAGAATATGATGCAAGGAAACCATGGTCGCAATCATAACAGGTAGGAGGCTACGTATGTTGATTTTACAGATACAAGACCATAAGTGTTCACCAAGGCCGATGAACCACTGGAGGCTGATGATTGGCTTCGAACCATGGAGCAGAAATTTGATCTTATTCCATGCACGGAGATTCAGAAACCTGTGTTTGCCGCCTAGCAACTTAGAGGTGCAGCAGGTGCTTAGTGGGCAAACCTAGTGGCTATGCAACCAACTGGCATTCCAATAACTTGGGCTGAGTTCCATACTGCCTTCCGAGCCCATTATATTCCAGAAGGAGTGATGGCCATGAAGCTGGATGAGTTCCTTGCTTTGAAGCAACGGGATCAAACGGTTATGAAGTATGTGGGAAAGTTTAATCATCTTTCACAGTATGCATCTGAACATGTCAATACAGATGCCAAGAAAAAGAAATGCTTCATGCGAGGTCTAAATACCAAACTACAGATAATGATGACTACCTGTACCAATGTTACTTATCATGAGGCAGTAAATATTGCAATTGCTTCAGAGGAAAAGTATCTGCAGCATAAGGAGATCAAGAAGAAAAAGAGTGGCCGTCTGGATCTTTTGGTGGGAATCAAAAGAGACAGAGGGTGATTTATCATCCAGTAAACCATTATTGTCCTCCTTATCGTCCACCGTAGTTCCAAGCCAGACAACAATCAAATGTCCGTCCTGCCACAACTTACCAGAATCCACAACAGACCAATGTCTCTGGTGTTCGTGCTTCCACACCCCAAGGCCACAGTTATCCCTGTTTCAATTGTGGCAAGTCTGGTCATTTCTCGAGGGAATGTCCGTATCCAAAGCAGTCTAATCCAAATTATCAGAAGACCCCTGGCAATGAACAACAGGGTCAAACCCAAAACAAGTATAATCAGAATGCTCAGAAGGGCATAGATGAAAAGAAGATGAGGCGGGTGTTCTATATTCAAGCCGGAGAGATTCTAGAAGGAGAACCTATGATGATGGGTATGTTTCCTATCGCCGATCATCCTGCAGTTATGCTTTTTGATTCTGGTGCATCTCATTCATTCATCAGTAGAACCTTTGTCGTGAAGCATGAAATTCCAATTGGGGCAACAAAGGAAAATTTCTTTATACAGTCGCCCAGGGGACGTCTGTGTACTAAGGAAATGGTATACCAGGTACCCATAAACCTAGGTGGGCATATTTTTCCCACTACCATGATTATCCTAAAGGATCAGGATATAGATGTAATCTTGGGAATGAATTGGATGTATCAGCATAAGGCTATAATAGATGCTTTGAATAGAACAATAAGGGTGAGTTTGCCAGATAGTAATTCTCAACTTCTTATCCAACTTCCAACCTTAAGGAGATCAATGGGCAAAGTTTGTGCAACTGCCGTCAAAGAGATTAGAAATATCCCGGTAGTGTGTGAATTTCCTAATGTTTTTTCTGAAGATTTACCCGGTCTATCACCTGATAGGGATGTTCAGTTTAACATAGAGTTAAAACCTGGAACCGCTCTGATTTCTCGGAGAGCTTATAGGATGCCACCTAAGGAATTAGCGGAGTTGAAGACTCAGTTGCAAGAGTTGATTGATAAGGGGTTTATCCAACCTAGTTCATCACCTTGGGGATGTCCTGCAATTTTTGTGAAAAAGAAAGATGAGACCCTGAGGTTATGTGTTGACTATCGTCCGTTGAATGAAGTGACTATTAAGAATAATTATCCCTTACCTCGGATAGACTTGCTTTTTGATCAACTAGCTGAAGCCAAAGTTTTCTCCAAGATTGATTTGAGGTCAGGCTATCACCAAATCAAGATTAAGCTTGAAGATATTCCCAAAACGGCATTTACCACAAGATATGGATTATATGAATACTTGGTAATGTCTTTGGGTTTAACAAATGCTCCAGCTCATTTCATGTATCTGATGAATTCAGTATTCATGCCTGAGTTAGACAAGTTTGTAGTGGTTTTTATTGATGACATTCTAGTATATTCCAAGAACAAGAAGGAACAAGCGGAACATCTCAGAATTGTTTTGACACGCTTGAGAGAACATCAGCTATATGCCAAGTTCAGTAAGTGTGACTTCTGGCTTAAGGAAGTATAGTTTCTTAGACATGTCTTGTCAGCTGAAGGAGTTGCAGTTGATCCAAGCAAAGTTAAGGATGTGCTTGATTGGAAACCGCCAACCACTGTTCATCAGGTTCGAAGTTTTTTGGGAATGGTGGGGTATTACCGTCGTTTTATTCTAGATTTCTCTAGAGTATCCAGGTCCATCACTGGGTTGTTGAAGAACCAAGCCAAGTTTGTCTGGTCATCTGATTGTGAAGAAGCTTTCCAGACTTTGAAGAGACTGTTAACCACTACACCAGTATTAGCCCAACCTGATATCGAGAAGTCATTTGACGTTTATTGTGATGGTTCGAGTATTGGTATTGGATGTGTATTGATGCAAGAAGGCCGAGTCATTGCTTATGCTTCCAGACAACTTAAGCAACATGAAGAGCATTATCCAACTCATGATCTAGAGTTAGCAGCAGTTGTCCATGCTTTGAAGATTTGGCGGCATAACCTGCTTGATAATACATGCCATATTTATACAGATCACAAGAGTTGAACATGCGATAAAGAAGATGGTTAGAATTGATTAAAGATTATGACTTGGAAGTACATTATCATCCTAGTAAGGCAAATATGGTTGCAGATGCCATCAGTCGGAAGAGTCATTGCAATTGTCTGGCAGTAAAAACAATGGATCTGACTTTATGCCAAGAAATGGAGAAGTTGAATGTTGAGGTAATTCAACAAGGTCGTTTGACCAATATCACTGTTTAAGCCACTATTCGAGACCAGATTATTGCTGCTCAAAAAGAAAATAAGGGTATAGCCCATATCAAAGAAAGAGTCAGAAATGGGAAAGCGGAATGCTTCAAAGTAGATGATGAAGGGGTGTTATGGTTCAAGAATCGCTTAGTGGTACCAAAGGTTCCTGAGTTGCGACATTCAATTCTTGAAGAGGCACATGCTACTAGGTTATCTATTCATCCAGGAAGTAATAAGATGTACCATGATTTGAAACAGAGATTTTGGTGGACCAAAATGAAGATAGAGATTGCTCGGTATATAGCAAAGTGTGATACTTGTCAAAAAGTGAAAGCTATACATTTGAGGTCCGCTGGAGAGTTGCAGCCATTGCCTATTCTAGCTTGGAAGTGGGAGGACATTAGTATGGACTTTATTGTTGGTCTACCCAAGACATCAAAGGGATTTGACTCAATATGGGTTATTGTAGATCGACTCACTAAGTCAGCACATTTTCTTCCAGTCAAGAGTATATATACTACTATGCAATATGCCAAGATATATTTAGCAAGAATCATGAGCCTCCATGGAGTACCAAAGACCATTGTGTCCGATAGGGGTACATAGTTTGTCTCTAGTTTTTGGAAACAATTGCATGCTTCGTTGGGAACCAAGCTCCTATATAGTACAGCTTATCATCGGCAAATTGATGGTCAGACTGAAAGGGTCAATCAAGTACTTGAAGATATGTTAAGGTGTTGTGTCCTTAACTATTCCAATAAGTGGGACGAATGTTTGCCTTTGGCTGAATTCTCATACAACAATAGTTATCAAGAGAGCATTAGGATGGCTCTGTTTGAAGCACTTTATGGTCATAGATGCAGAACATCATTGAGTTGGTCTGAACCCGAGGAAAGAAGGTTCTTTGGAGTTGACCCAGTGAAAGAAACAAAAGAGAAGGTTAGGCAGATACAAAGTAATTTGAAGATAGCTCAGTCTCGACAAAAGAGTTATGCAGATAAACGACGTAGACCATTGGTGCTTAACAAGTGAGATTTTGTATATCTGAAGGTATCACCAATGAAGGGAGTTACCCGTTTTGGTGTTAAAGGCAAGTTGGCACCTCGATATATTGGACCATTTCAAATTTTAGAGAGGTATGGAAAAGTGGCATATCGCTTGAAATTACTAGAACATCTCTTAGCTGTACATGATGTGTTCCATGTTTCTCAATTGAAGAAGTGTCTCCGAGTGCCTGAGCAGAATGTTGAGGTAGAAGGAGTGGAACTTGAACCTGATTTGACCTATTCCGAATATTCTATCTGAGTTCTGGATCAGAAAGATTGTGTAACTCAAAGGAGGACAATCAAGTTCTACAAGATACAATGGAATCAACATCCCGAAGAAGAAGCTACTTGGGAATCCGAAGATTTCTTGTTAGAAAAATTTCTAGAGTTTCTTGCGTCGATATAGAATAATGTTAGTTATGCTCTGTGGTTACACTCATGTTTTGTAAAGAGACCTTAGCTTTTTTATGGACAAGAATTGGATGTTTTTGGATTGACACATTTCCTTTTCCATTACTTACCCTCGGACTTTTAATCTCGGGACGAGATTTCTTTTAGGGGGAAGGATTGTAACACCCCTGGTGTTTTAAAACCTAAAATAGGACATGTCATCATATGCATTGCAAAGCATTTGGTTTTAGTGAAAACTTGGATATGCATTCACTGAAACAAGTTTACTTTTATGTTATATGTGTTGACTTGTATGGTTGAATCAATTTGTGAACAATTGTGTTGAATTGGATTTCTGAAAAACCCTGATTCCCAGCATTTAGCTTTACCCCGAAAAACCTAATTCAAAATTGAGCTACATTTTGGGGTTGAGCCTTAAAGCAAAAGTGTAGAGCTTGTCGAGTTGTACAAAGTTGGTTTTTGGAGTTTTCAAAGTTGTTTTATAAAATTTGAAGTAATTTGAAAAGGCGTAATTCTTTAAATGTCCCCTTTTTGAATTTAAACTTGCATTTCAAAATGTAGACCGAATTAGGGGATGGTTATAAAATAAAAGTTGTAGAACTTTGAATTTTGAACAACTTTTATTTTTGTAGATTTTTGAGTTACCATACAAATTTGGGAGCAATTTGTGTTTTAATTCGAGTGGCAATTTTGTAATTATGGTGAACAGTAACCGCGGAAGCCAGCTCACCGCCGGCGATCTTCTTTCTGCTTCCAGGCGCGTTCGTGGCCGTCTTTGGCGTTGCGCTGGCGTGGAGAAGGCCCCTGCGTGGCTTCTCTTTGCTTCCTAGTCGCATTTTAAGCCAACGACGTCGCCGTTCTCCTCCTTTTCAATTCCTCTGCTTTTCTCGTCGCTACCGCCGCCGTCTCAGCAAGGCTTGTCCTAGCTTCACCTATTCCTTGCGCACCCAGCCAACCAGCCTTGGTCGCTTGATTTCGCCGAGGAACGCCGCTCGTTGCCTTTCTTCTTCGTGGCCGGCAACACCGCCGTTACGTTCACCTCACTGTGGCCAGTGCTCCACGGTGCGTATCTGTCCTTGCTTTGTAGCCCTTTAGCTTCACCGTGTTACCGTGGTTGTCTGTGACCTTTTGATTGAACCATTCCTCCACTACAGTCATCGGATGTCGAGCTTGCCATCGCCGCCGTTGCCATCACCGTCGCCTAACGCAACCTTTGCTGCTCATCGTCTACCGCACGCTCTAACACGATCTAGGTGAGCCTCTGTTGCTTCGCGAGTAGTTTTAGGGAGCTCTAGCAAGCTCTAGTAGCTTGAATGTCACGGCTCCGCTGTGCATAGATCGGCTGACCCGCCATGGCCAGCGATGAGCTTGGTCCAAGCCAAGATTGGCGTAGTTAGTACCTCCAATTGATGCGCCGTAGTGTAGGGAACATGTTGGTACCTTCGCCTTGGCCGGAGACCTCACCGGCGGTGAGTTACCGGCGGTCAAACCGTGGTCGTCGCTGTTGAGCGCGGGAGGGCGGGGATGATAGGTGGGGTCGCCTTGTCAGTGACTCTGTGTTTGAAAATGGATTTTCTATTTTTCATATTTGAATGTATAGTGATGTGATTTGTTATTTTTGTATATAATTATTTAGAGCTCCAAAAATTCTGAATTTTTTTGTGTGACCTCTCTGTGATATGTAATATTTAAGAAAAATATGAAATGTTGTTTTTCAGTAATTTTTGAATGTGATTAAAATTTCTCAATTAATTAATAAATGAGTTTCTATGATTTTTCTAAGCTTAAATAATTATCCAAAAATTATGAAAATTGTTTTGCCACTTAGTAATCATGTGATGAACCTTTACAAAAATTTTGAGCTCAATTGGAACAAGTTGATTTATTTTATAATTTTTAATTAAATAATTAATTCATAAAAGCAAATAGTAACCTTTAATGACTTAGGTTTTTGTTTGAATTTTGGATTGAGTGATGACCTTGGGTCATTAGTTGGTAATGATCCTTAGCAATTGAAGTAAGTGTTATGCAAAAGGTTTAGTTAGTTTTGACTTGTAACTGTACCGCGAAGGAAAGTTGTATTCAAGTTGTTCATTTTTGGCATCCATCATTGAGCATCATATTTTGTATCTCACATCATGTTAAACATGGCATTGTTACTATGTGTAGTGAACGAAGGTGAGCACGTGGTAGTTAATCAAGTTGTGGAGGAAGTTAATCCGTCTGTGGAGGTTGGATTTGAGATCGGTGGAACGACTCCGGAAATAGCATGTACCCACGTGGAAATGGGCTGGATTGGTGGAGTACTGTATTCTTGGGTGGCGCGGACCCGTTCTTGTTTTAGAGGATCCGAGGGTAGGTTGATATATGTAAGTCGGGGACCTGCATATGTCGTGTGGTCTGGAATCCCCAGCTGGGTTTAATCGGTTCAAATCGTCGTTGCTCCTCGGTTATGGAGACTCAACTCACTGTTCATCATCGTAGTTAATAAATGAAACTTGAGCTGGATTTGAGAAAGAGTTTGATATGAAGTTCATGATCTCATTACAGATCATGGTAGATTCATATGTGGTTCTTATAAAGTTTTATATGTTGAAGTAAAGAATTTTGTTAAAGAGCTTTTACGCAAAAGAACTTTGATTATTGCTAAAGCCATACCTTGAATCCCTGAACCTGCATTCCTGAGTTCTATCAGTTTCTATTTTGGTTAAGTCTTGTTGAGTACTTTTGTACTTAGGGTTCGTTGACCCTTGTTGCAGGTGAGGCTCATGAGCAGGCCTGCTTTGGACCGTGCTGCATGACTGTTGTTCAATGCGATGACAATATGTAAATGCGTGGCCCTTGGGCAGGGCAATCTAATCACTATAACACAACATACTTTTGCCGACACTTTTTATTGTAGGCAAAGGCCACCTTTGCCGACAGATAACCTCCCGCGAAAAGTTTTGCCGACAGTTTAGAAACAGTCGCGCTAGAAGCCGTCGGCGAAACTTTTGCCAACAGTTAATAGAATCGTCGACACTTTATATGTAGGCAAATGCTCTACCTACGCCGACAGTTGAATCTTTGCCGACAGTTGATCCTTTGCCGACAGTTAAGACCTACGCCGATAGTTAAGGCCTCTGCCGACAGTTTGTATGTTGGCCAAACCATTTCCAAGGTATTTTACAAACCATACCCTCCAAAAAAAACGGCAAAACTGCATAGATATAATTATAATTAAAATAATTTGACAAATCAACTTTTGCTCATATAGAAGGCATCACATTGAACAAATTCACTTGATTTTTGTATAAATAATATATTAGATCTTCCATACATACACCAACTTGATATATATATATATAGCAGGTCAAGTACATAGAGCCATATAGGTCCAAGATATAGATTAGTTAGTTACATACATATATAGACATAGTACAAGTCTTGTATTTATTGGTTATGACTAAAGCTCCATGGTTGCTGCCACTCCAAAATATGGTTGCTGCCACTCCTTGCTGCCACTCCAAAATATGGTTGCTGCCATATGGTTGCTGCCACTCCATGGTTGCTGCCACTCCAAAATACTTGACACCAGCTTCATGCACATATGGTTGCTGCCACTCTACAGAACATGTAACAACTCTTTGATCGAACCTCAAAAGCTTGCCAATCCAAAATACTTGCAACACCACATAGTACCTAACATGAAAAAATGTGAAATATCACTGCAATGTGCTCTGTACATTAACTCCTAATATGAAATACACAGTATGCAAAATTCCAAAATTATGGGACACATTTATATTGATATGTGTAGATGGCACCTTGAATTGACACATTTATATTATAGCAGCTAAGAGGACCTTGAATTGACACATTTATATTGCTATGTTTTCTACTCCATAAGCTCTGTTTTCCTGGCATACTTGCCTTAGATGAGCTACTACTACAAGGGCACTGCCCAGGTACTAGTGATAGGCAAATCTAAACTAAACTATTATATATGCTCTTGTATTGTAACAAATATCACTAATAGCAAACAATAGACTAAAGATGATGAGTACATATTCAAAAAAGAAAGAACGATCATTACAAGCTGAACTGCAGTAAAATTAGCAAGAGATGAAAAAGAATCCATATATGCCCAGAACTAGAACATCCACACATGCAAAACCTTTTAACTAAAGCATGACCCTTCTAGTTCAAAAGGCAAAAAAGAGTTAAGGGACCAAAGTAGATCTCGCCATATTGTTGGGATCATGCACCTCAACTCCTGGAAAGGTGAAGATGCCCATGCAAAATGCATACACCAGCCACAGAAAAGGCATGAAAGTAAATGAAGGGTTGCGATCACTAGGACAGTCAAGTGAAAACTTTAGGCCTTCAGGGGAAAGTCTAACTTGGCCATAGTGCGAAGTCAGAAAATGAGAATCACCATTTTGACATGCATTCACCATCTGCATCATCTTCTTGACTTTGTTCAGATCTTTAGATTACAATTATCAAGTGATTAAACATTATTTATGCTGCCCAATGTGATGTGGCCATGTGGCAGTAGACACTTATGTCTTCCGCTAGCTATTCTACACTAATTTAGTTGGCTATTCGACTATTTGCTTATGTCCTAGATGGCTGGACAAGTCTGAAACTACTTATTGTTTAAGCTTTAGCTTGATAAATTCTTATGTACTGTGTGACTATGTGAGTGGCTGGGTGTCACCTACTCACCTATGTGTTATGTGTATTGTCACTACTATCTACTATGTGACTCCTTATTGCTTCCTGCTGAAAATCCCTTACTTCTTTTGGCAATAATTTGCTTAGCGCTTCTATATGCCTTAGCGCTTCTATAGCAGCCGCTATAGCGTGCTTAGTGTTTTTTTTCAGAAGGCGCCGCTAAATGCTTTAGCCCGCAATTTAAAACACTGCAACAGACATACACATTTCATGGGTTTGGACTTCAAATGTTAAGTTCCCTAGCTAATAAGTGGAGTAAAAATATGAACAATAACCCACTACCAGTTTGCCATCTTCCTTCCTAGATGCAATCATCAATAAGCAAAAACTATTTCATATTTACACAAAGGAAACGCTTGAATACTGCATACTTGTTCAGCTAGGCGCTAGGAATGTCAGTCAAGATTATGCTACTAGCTAGTACTTTCCAAAAAAAAAAAAGTATGCTACTAGTAGAATTGCAATGGCTTGCAAGATAGAAGTGGGTTCCGTGGGAAGCATGACATACTGCAAAACCCCAGCAGGATTCCCCAGGGGATCCTGCTCCTGGATGAAGGCGCATGTTTTCCTTTCTTCTCATGAGTAACATGATGTATGGAGTGTATATATTAGCCTTCCAACTAGGCTATAGATTATGTCATTTATATGGGTTGATTATTAATACTCACAATATGACATTCGCACCTAGTACAGAGCATTGACATGCAGAATATGAAAGATCAGTTGAGCTTCTTTATCATATTCATTGTAAGAAAAGCATCCAGTGTGAACCACAAGATCTCTCAACAGGCCTTTTGTAAGAAGTAGGGAGTCTAGGAACTACCTTTTGTATGAACCACAAGAATGTATTTTCCTTGAAACAGTCAAGTATATTCTTGGTAGTAGTGTCCTAGATGGCTGGACAAGTCTGAAACTACTTATTGTTTAAGCTTTAGCTTGATAAATTCTTATGTACTGTGTGACTATGTGAGTGGCTGGGTGTCACCTACTCACCTATGTGTTATGTGTATTGTCACTACTATCTACTATGTGACTCCTTATTGCTTCCTGCTGAAAATCCCTTACTTCTTTTGGCAATAATTTGCTTAGCGCTTCTATATGCCTTAGCGCTTCTATAGCAGCCGCTATAGCGTGCTTAGTGTTTTTTTTCAGAAGGCGCCGCTAAATGCTTTAGCCCGCAATTTAAAACACTGCAATAGACATACACATTTCATGGGTTTGGACTTCAAATGTTAAGTTCCCTAGCTAATAAGTGGAGTAAAAATATGAACAATAACCCACTACCAGTTTGCCATCTTCCTTCCTAGATGCAATCATCAATAAGCAAAAACTATTTCATATTTACACAAAGGAAACGCTTGAATACTGCATACTTGTTCGTCCCAGCTGAACAAAATTATACATTGCAGCCATATTATTGGGTCACATGGTATTTCTAACCTATAGTGGACAAAATTATACAAGAGCAATATAGAGCACTCTTAAATGGATGTAGCACTCAGATGTAACACATGACAACAAGTGAAGGCAACATGAGTAACGATGAGTGACATCTGTGTACCAGTCATGTAACTGTATCAACCACAAGATTGTATAAGACAGATACCTGACTATGACTGGACAACACAAAACATAGTACTGTATCATACATCTTTAAATAAGGCAGATTACATATCCCGGGCATGTAACTGTGTTCAGCCAAAGGAATAAGGCAGACACCTGAGCAGAGAGCCAGAGACCTTATCTGTCTCAGTATGCTCATGTGAGTTATAGCCTTACAGGAGCTACTTCGTCAAGTGCAATAGTATCTACATGAGCTTGAGAGGAGCATGGAGAAGGTTTTGCATACATGAATAACTATTTTTTTAACAGTTGCAATTAACCAATGCAATTAACAAATAGTTATGGCTTCCTCTGCTAGCTAAATATATACATCAAAATGTTCAAGTAAAATACCTTCAAGTTGTGCCACCACCTTTTGACTGCTGCAATGACTTCTTGTCATCCTTCATCTAGTAGAAAACAAATATATTACTAAGAGCATACTGAGACTTCTTGTCATCCTTCAAGAATATAAAGAGGTTAGACCATTACTCTGTCATGTGGCCAAGCAATGCATCTCCCACGAGCCTCTAGAATGGTGGTGACCCCTTCATATGGACGGGGCAGTACAACGTTCCTCATAAACACATGGTTAACAACCACTTCACAGAACTGCACGCCAAGAGCAGTACCCCCAACAATAGCCCTTGGGTTCTTTGTTTGAACGGTAGCCTTTGCCACACCAACTTCATAGGGCCTTACTACATTATATAGTATCACATCTCTGCCACCCTGAAGCGTAAAATATATTTTAGTAGGGTAAAAATACTAATACCAATGCAGTATGGTCTGATTCAGCTTAAAGGCCTAGCAAGGACACAAAGGAAATTACCTCATTATGTTGCTCCTCTCGAAGGACCACTCGTCTACTCAAAAAGTCATCATCATCATATAAGTGCATATCAGCCATATCATCCCTTGCATATGATCTAGCATCTTGTTCTTGTTCTTCATGTACTTCTTCATCATGATAGGTTGGGGAAGCCCTCAAGCTCTAAATCAAAGTAAAAACCGTTGAACAATTATTGCACTGACAATGACAAAAATGTAAGAGATAAAGGTTAACAGTTACCACGTGTGCTGCTGAGTTTGATCCATGGGGGGTGCTATTGGCATTCTGTTGCTGCATCAATCTATCTAGAGTTTCTTGAATTATGTCCAGATGGTTTGTTAGATCTTCCACTCTCTTATCAGATTGCTGACAAGCTTCTATCTCCATTTGAAGCCTTGTTGATGTGTATTTTCTAGCTCCAGGCATTTCCAAATCTACTGGACTTGGCCCCAAACCCACAACACGAACATATCCATTCTTCTCTGCCCCACAAACATAGGAATAAGCATCACCTTCCTGGATACTCTTGTCTCTCAGTACAGGATTATCTCTAATTGCATCTTGAAGTGCATTCTACAGCAAGCAAAAAAATTAGTAAAATATGATGGCATAAGAAATTGTTGTGTTTATCACACTTACAATTGTTGTCGCAGCTCCTTTATGAGGTACTCCATTCTTGTGTGTGTGAGTTTTGATAAACAATTCATCTCTACAAGGGGTACGCCCTAGCTCCTCACCCTAAACCATATATATGTTATTGTAGTTACAGGATACGAAGAAAGGGAAAACAAACTAAAAAAAGATGTTGCATACCATTTCAGTACCAACACGTGCATGACTCTTACTCCCAGTTGTATGGTTTTGGGTCAGCTTTGAACGGTTTGCTTTCCCCCTCAAAGAACGGGCCTACCAAATTATTTCATGTTTATAATTCTGTGCCACATACATTATGAAAATGAGCGAGTAATTTGTAACTTACAGCTGCCTCCGGAGACCTCCAATGATTAACTAGCCACTTCCAATCATCCATATGAACTCTGTCATCACATAGAGCAAACAGTTCATCATCTTCCATGTCATCATCATACACCTTTTTCAATTCTGCTTTAAACTCCTTCCACTTCATAGCTGCTGTCTTCATAAACCAATTGAAGACACAGTTGTCTACTTGCCAATATAGCTGTACAACACACAAATAATAAGTTAGGACTCAATCACATGACTGCAGTAGGTAGATTTGCAACCAATTTCACTACCTGTGCATCTGTCCAAAGCTTGTACTTTTTGCGTGGACAGACCTTCCTCCAATCATCATGTGCAATTGGGAAACCCTTTGTTCGCACAAGTGTTCCAATGAAGTTAGCAAATTTAGTGCCTGATGGTCCGCAAGGTTGACCACACCCATTGACATCCAATTGGAGTTTAGGCTTATTTTGCCTTGCATAGATATCAGCCTTTGTAGTAGGTCCTCGAACATTTTTTTTGGGCTGTTCAGGAACATCTGGAAAACAAATACAGCATAGTACACCCAACTTAGGTATGCATGATGCATTGCATTATTAGTTGTCACAACATAGAGATGAATACCTTCATTAAGTTGATTCTCAGGATGTTCATTCATAGCTTCCATATCAACATGTGCGTCACTTATTCTAGAGCTAGATCGTAGGTTACGTCCAGTTGCCTCAACAAGAGTTCGGGTCTACATTTGGGGACACAATTAGTGCAGATTTCCATAGACACTTCACAGAATTCTTTGAGAACATATATTTTAGAGTCATGGAATACATACCTTTTTATTTTTGTTTGTTTGATGCATTGAGCTAAGTTGTTGTGCAGTAGCTTGAATATTCAGTTCTTGCATTTTCTGCACCCTTAGCCTGATGTTTTCATTCCTTTCAGATTCATAAACATTTGATTCCACGCCATTTTCATAATCAGTTGGCTCCACGGATTTTCTTTTTCCCCTTGCTTTTGACATTGTTTATCCTGCAAAAAATGGAAATGCATTAGTACATGATTCTCATAAAACAGTAGTGCAAGTATGTAAGCAATCAACAATTAGTTCAGACCAACAAAGCAATTATGTCAAAGAAAAATCTGCATAGCACCAGCAACAATTGATGGTGTTTGAGACTTACTTCCTCTTTCTTTCAGCAACAATGACCCCATCTATATCAGTCCTTACATGTACAACATCTCCAAAAAGACCACTGAGATCAACATTTGCATCCAAATCACTCATTGGGTTACGTATTTCATTTTCAACCGCCATATCATAAAGATCGCGTGGTTTTGACTGGGCAACAGCATACCAATCTGATTCAAGACCTTCCTTAACATAGTAAACCTGTACAGCTTGTGATGCCAAGATAAAAGGTTCATCTAACATATTTTCTCCAGTATTGAATAAATGCTTTAAATTAACACTTGTAACCCCAAATTGATCTTTTTTTACCCATTTATCTTGAATGCGATTGTCCACCCAATCACATTTAAACAAAACTATGTTTCCTTTGTTGCGATAGTTTAACTCAATGATTTCTTTGATGATGCCATAGTATATCTTGTTTCTCATAACTAGGTCCACATTGTTTCCATTTTCAAAGAGTATACCAAAGCTACTCCACTGCCTTGAACTGGTCTACCCTCATCATAGGAGAACGTATGGAATTTAAATCCATTAATTGCATAGCTATTGTATGTTGTTGCAATCATGAAAGGTTCATTTGCCAAAATATGTATCTCTTCCGGTACTTCTACACCATTTTCAACTAACCCTTCCACCTGTAAATATCACATTATGTCTAGTTAATTTAACTGTATTAGATCTGAACAGAACATGTTAATCACGCCTTTACTTACATGCTTTCTAAACCAATCATGAAACATTTCATGATGGATACGAGTCATTTGTCGTTGATTGTGGCGACCAATCGAGAAAAGGTACTCCACATGTTTGCTGCAAAGGTGTGGTACCCATTGAGAAATTTATAGATAAGAACACGAGAATTGCAATGTGCCAAGTTGTGTGGATTGCTTACTTCAAGTATGGTTCTATCTTATCATAGTTGAACAATACATATCTATGTGCTTGAACCCAAGTCTTGTATTCTACGGATATAGTGCACTTGCCACTCAAAGCTTGCCCTGTGCTTTGGAAGAATGGTGTAGTACAAATTTCACAGTCCATACTTTCACCATTTCCTACTTGTCCAGTCTCATAGCCTTTCAAAATTTGGAGCAGAAAGTAAGACTCTCATCAAATTTGTAGGCCTCACAAATTGATCCCTCTAGATGACTTCTAGTACGAACAGAGCCCTTCAACTTCATCAAATACCTATGAAATAATAGTTTTAGCGTGGAATCTAACTACAAATATGCTCAATAGCAATTGAAAATAGTTTGGTACCTCTCTACTGCCCACATGCTACGATAGTGTACAGGACCAGTAAGTCTTGCTTGAGCAGGCAGATGCACCATCAAATGAACCATGATATCAAAAAAAGATGGTAGAAATATAGTCTCAAGGACACTTAGTGTCTCAACTATTTCAGCCTCTAGTTTTTGCATACCACTGATACGAATAGTGGGTGAGTAGATCTTCTTGAAGAAATTGCTCACACGAATTAGTGCTGCACTTACTCTTTCTGGCAGTATATTCTGAACAGCAATGGGAAGTAAGTGCTGCAACAATATGTGGTTGTCATGGCTCTTTAATCCAATTATCTTCTTCTCCTTAACTTGCACATTACGACGCATATCAGATGCATAACCGTCTGGGAACTTCACATCCTTCAATACTTGGCAAAATGCTTCCCTATCATCAGGACTCATTGTAAACTGTGCTGGAGGTAAATAAAAGTTATCTTCTACACTAACAGGATGAAGATCACTTCTAATGCCAAGTTTCTGGATGTCCAAGCGAGCATTTAAGTTATCCTTGGATTTTCCATTGGTGTCCAAAAGTGTGTCAATAATATTCTGACACACGTTCTTTTCTATGTGCATAACATCAAAATTATGCCGTAGAAGTAGGTCTTTCCAATATGGCAACTTAAACCAAATGGATTTTCTTTTCCAAACAGTTGGTGGCTCATTAACTTTCTTGCGTTTTCGCTTGGATGGCTCCTCTGTAGTTGGATTGCACTGATGCTTGGCTGGCTTCTTGGTTACTGGGTCCTTTCCGAAGGTTGTGCATATATTGGCTGTCAGCTCCAATATTTCCTCTCCACTAAGAGGTCTTGGTGCTGGCCTAAGTTCTGTGGTACCATCAAATGAATCTGCATCAAACCGAAACTTGTGTTCGGCATCGAAGAATCTACGATGGCCCATGTAGACACACTTGCCTCCCTTTTTTAGTTGGAAAGAACATGTATCTAAGTGGCATTCAGGACATGCAACTTTGCCAGAAGTGACACATGCCACCAAATAACCTAGACCTGGAAAATCAGATATGGTGCAAACTATGGCAGCACGTAGTTGGAAGGGTTCACGCTTAGAAGCATCATATGTTCTTACACCATGAACAAACATTTCTACCATATCATCCACCAGCGGCTCAAGAAAGACATCCATATCACCACAAGGTGCCTTAGGTCCAGGGATCAACAAGGATAGGATGAAATTTGATTGCTTCATACACTTCCAAGGTGGAAGGTTGTATGGGATCAAAATAATAGGCCAAATGCTATAAGTTGATTTCATGGTCCTAAAAGGATTAAAGCCATCGCTAGCTACAGCTAGTCTAAGATTTCGACTCTCTGATGAAAATACTAGATGCTTAGAGTCAAAATCTTTCCAGAAAGGAGCATCAGCAGGATGCCTCAACAAACCATCTTGTGTGTGTCCTTCATCATGCCACCTTGTGTCACTTGCTGTTTTTTAGCACATAAAATACCATTGCAGCCTTTTCTTTATAGGGAAGTAACGCAGAACTTTCCTAGGAACCCTATGCACATGTTTTCCACTAGGACTACTATTTTCTGATTTCCATCTTGAAGTATCACATTTTGGACATACATCTTTCTTTGCATGCTCCTTCCAAAACAGTATGCAATCATTCTCACATGCATGAATTTTCACGTAACCAAGTCCTACACCTTTTGCCATTTTTTAGCAGCATTAAAGTTTTTTGGAAGTGATGACTCTTCAGGTAAGACATCCTTAAGTAACTCTAATAGCATGTCGAAGCTTTTGTTACTCCATCGCCCAACGAATTTGATATGCACTAATCTTACAATGAAACGTAGCTTCGAGTACTTGCAACTTTGGATATAGCTCCTTGCCAAAGATCTTCTACCATTTTGTAAAAGCTTCCATATCCTCATCGTCTTTGCTTCGTGTTGTCTACTTCTAAGTCCCCGGACATCTAAACCCCCAACTATGTCTTGAAGTAAACCGAAATGTCATCCTCTTCATTTGGGTCCCCTACTTCTACCCTTTCATGTTGGTCGCTATTTGTGAAAAAAAGCTGGAACTAGGTTCACCATGATTCACCCATGTTATATACCCATCTATAAATCCCTCACATATCAAGTGCTCAAGTACAATACTACGGACCCTCCAACAAGAGTTCTTGCATGCCTTGCGAGGACACAAAATCTGATTTCCTTTTCTTTGAATTACTAAAGGCAAACTCTAAAAACATATCCACTCCTTCTCTATACACAAGGGTTTGCCTACAAATGATGATCAAGATATCAGACCAAACACCCTATGCATGCAGATTCTAGTATATGGTCATAGGTTTATTATGTACCTAGGCTGATCCATCCATGTTTTATCCATGATGCACCTTTTACAAAATGCAGTGTCAAAATAGTGAAATATTACTCCAGTATTTCAGTTCAAGTTTATTAATGTTGACTCATAGATATTAACTCTTTTGGTTTAGTTTTGTAGAATGTATGTTAAAGTTTTGGTTAAGATCAGTATTACCTTAGAGTAGAATTTACTTTTGAGTAGAGTCTGTTAGCTTTTTCTTCACTGGCTTTGTGTAGCTAATGCAGACTCTGATCAAATAGATAAGCACTATCACTCACATTAACACATATCAGGAATGCACTCTCATGGACAATTGTTTCCTAGAGAGTTCAACAAATCCACTTGAAGTTTTTGACTTCCTGATAAGTGATAGCAACCAGTTAGATAGAACATATCAAGATAACTGAAAGTTCAGGACTCATATTGTGCAACCTAATGATTTGGTTTTGTTTGCATACAAGTATAAAGATCTGGATTTTTTTTAGTTTTGACACTATATGGCCTTCCAAAAGCTTAACTTGTCCCAGAACTATTTTTTCATTAATTTGCAAACAGAGTAGCACTACAATTTTGCAAAGGTCTATCTGGATGAAAAACTATGGCTTGTCGAACTGTAGTTTTTTGGTTTTCCCTCTGTCCATAACTGAATTATTCTACTGGAGTTCTGAAACCTGACTATACCAATAATAGCTTAGAAAGTTCTGAGATATGTATCGGCACGAGGAAGACACTATCTTTCGGCCTTTGATTGAGAAAGGGAGAATGTGAGAAGCATGAGAGATCAGATTGCCTGCATCTCATTTCACAAATTCTCATTTAAGTTTTGGTTCAGTTTTGTATATTCTAGGTTCAGTATTAAGGAGGACTCACCACTAAAGGCAACAGATTTTGGTTTGTCAGATTTCATTAAGCCAGGTAGCTACTTGGGGTCATCTGAATCTGTTTGGAACCTGATAGGGCAAGTCTGCAGTTTAGCTGACCATTTTGTTTTCTAATGCATGCTTTTAGGGAAGAAGTTCCATGACATTTTTGGAAGTGCCTTACTATGTCGCACCAGAAGTACTAAAACGATGGTGGTCAGATATTTGGAGCAGAGTTATAACATACATTTTGCTTAGTGGGAGGCGGCCTTTTTGGGATAAGACCAAAGACGGTATATTCAAGGAGGTAAGTGAATGGTTTTTGCATACCATGTGCTTACATGTAAAATATGCTTTGGTTAGAGTGTCGTACCAGGGACCAGTGCTTTCAGTGTGTTGATACTATTTTCTACAATTTGTTTCTACATCATATAGCAGTGTGTTACCTTGTTAACTATTTATGTGCCAAACTATTTGTCAGTGTCAGCACTCAGACTATTTTGAACACTGTAAACCTATTTTGGTCAGGTTATCCTTCAGTGATTTCTATACTAGCTACCAGGCACCACCGGAATGCTAAACAATTGTCCAAATTAAATCAATTTCACCACACTTGATGCTAAAAAATTATCTCACCAGAAGCCATCAATAAGAACTATAGGTGAAATTTAGTCCAGTTTTAAGAAATCAAATCATCACATCATAGATCACACACAACCTGTAATTCTAAGCCAAATGCAGAGACAAAGTTCATAAGAAAAGGAAAGCATACCAATCAAGCAATGACAGTAGAAGATCTTGATTGTGTTGTGTACAAGATCTTGAATCCTACTGGTTCCTCTACAAAATCAACTAAGGCAGTAAACATCACATCTAAATTGATTCTCCAAAGAGGGGACGAGATGGCGGGCAAGAGAAGCAACCCAAACCTTGAATCTTTGTAGCCTTTCTCACCTTTGTCTACTCCATTCTGCAACCATGAAAAAAAATACAAAAAAAGTAAGCTGTGCCGAAACCCTAGCACGTAGGGGAATGGGTATGAGAGGAAGGGGATGCGGAGATGACGCACTTGGATGCGGAGGGGAATAGGGATGCAGCGGCGGCACCACTCTTGCTGGCAGGCGGTGGGCTAGGGTGACGGTGGGCTGGGGCAACGGGGGGCTAGGGCGGCGCCGTCTGCTGGATTCGACGGTGGGGGCCTACTGCTGTAGGCTGCGGGGCTCTGGCCAGGGATGACTTCGGCGTCGGTGGGATTGGGAGGTGGCAATTTGTGCGGCGGGATTGGGAGGCGGCACCGGTAGGATTGGGAAGCGGCGATTTGGGCGTCAGGGGTGGCAGGATCTGGCAGCGGCTCCTTACGGCGCCCGATGGCGGAGCTATGGTGGCGGCGAAGCTGTGGTGGCGTGCGGTGCCTGCGTGAGTGGAAAGGGGAAGGGAGCAAGAGACGTACTACGAAGGGTTGGCAGAAAAGTGGCCTCACGTTTTCTCGATCAAAAAAAAATGTTTAGCCTTTTAGCTCCCGCGCACAGTACTGTTTTGGTGTGCGGTCTCCCGCCCACAGCGCGTACCCCTTCGCCGACACTTCGACAGTGGTTTAGGTAGGCTAGGACGACACTTTTTTGGTCTACAAACTTTCGCCGACACTTTATGTGTTGGAAGGAGAAACACCGACGTATACGTTGTAGCCTTATATTACTATTGTCGTCACTTTAAGTGACGCTAAAAAGGTAAAGAATTGCCAACACATTACTTGTTGGGAAAACCCTCGATTTACCAACGCATGATTGTAGGGAAAAGTGGATCATGGTGTAGTGAATTGTGTGTTTGTATTATGTTATAATACCACTCCACTACTACGTTTTGTAATAATTATTGAACTTAGTTGTAAGATTTGAAACTACTGTTTTGTAAACTAAGTTATTGTAAAGCTTCTGCTGTTTTACTCTGGTGTAGATATTTGAATAAATATTGTAATACTGCAATGACTCTGTAATGTGATCCTGCTCGGAAATCGTGGATGATTCGGGGTTCCCCGAGGACACCCGACAGTCTTCTTAAGTTACCTGAAACATATGCATAGTTGTCAGAGGTCGTTGGACAGTGACAGGTGCATATGGGCCCAATAATTTAGGAGGTTCTACCACAGCAGTCCTTCTCCACAAGGCCAAGTCCATGGCAGCGGTGGCACTGAATGCCCGAAGCGTGTCCCGTCGATGCAACGGATGAGGCACTCTTGGCAAGCACCTGCAAAGAAGTTTTATCTGAATCTGAAGGTTGTGCGGGAGGTGCCTTAGGTGTAGCGGTAACTCTAGAGGCTGCTGGTCGCTTGCTCACAGGTGGAGGTGCCCGAAAAGTGGTTGGCTTGGTCAGCCCCAAAGATGGTGCCAAGCATGGCGTGTATGTGGTGCTGACCTTGCTCTTGCTCTGCTATTCACGCCCCTACAATTCCTTTTCTACAAGCATAGCGAACTGAAACAACTGGTTGATAGTGTTAAATTCTTTATAATCAACAATGTCCTGAATCTCACGCCTCAAACCCGAATAAAAACGACAAATGGAGTCTTCATTCCCTCCACAACACTACAATGCATCAATCCCTTTTGGAGCTCACCATAGTAATCCTATACATATTTCTCTCCTTGTTCTAAACGCATCAATTTCTTACTCAAGTCTCTATGATAAGAAGGAGGAACAAAATGATCATGCATAGCTATCTTAAGTTCTTCCCACGTACTAGGTAAAGCATCCTATGCAGCTAGCCCATTCCACCAAATAATGGCAAAAGTCCTTAAACTCACTAGTAGTTTGTTGAACTTTATGATGCTCAGGCACAAGGTGGGCACTAAACTTTTGTTCTACTGTCATCTCCCAATCAAGATATCCCTCAGCATCATAATGACCCGAAAAAGATGGTATTGTGAACTTAATCTTAGCATAAGGGTCATCAGGCACACGATGATTATTACCTTGATGGTGGTGGACACCACCCACACCTGTCGTGTTGCGGCGAAGACGTCATCGTAATCTTGCTTGTTGGAAGGCTGCTCGATCTATGTTCCCATTGGCATCATGCACTGTGTCTTCTTGTAAGAGACCATCGGTGTTGCTACCGAAGATGTCGTTGTTGACTGCCACAAAGGTTTCTAACTCAGTAACCTTGTCGGTTAGCGTGGAAATTCATTTGTCCAACCTCTCCATGCTGTTGCCAATGTTGAGTTCAATGAGTGCATGGAAATTCATCCTTTTTGGGGCATTCTCTACAGCAGCTTGCAGTTGCCCTTGGCTAACACACTCGTTGAAATCCTTGGGGCTGTTATCTCCAGTCTGATCACCTCCTACCATTGTAAACACAAAAACAGGAACAAATGGTGAAAGTTATCCCTACCAAATGACTACGTGGTTGCAGTGGTGTCACTTTTCATAGCAAGTGGAAGCATCTTACCAAGCTCTTACAAAGTTCTTACCAACGCAAGCAGTGGGCGATACAACCGACGGCTGATGGTATACCTTAGCTTTGAATACCACTTAATGGGGATGGGGATCCCAATCTTCCGTCAGGTAGAGATAACTATCATTGTGGCGGAGAATGACACACCGATCCGGCTTCAGATCGAAAGATCGAACCCTACAATCTTAGCACCACAACTCCTCTAGTTATCAACCAAGACATGGATCTGGTTGACCTTGCCAAGAAGGCTAATCCCTGCCTGCGCAATGAAGAACACAAGCAAGAACAAGAAAGAAAACAACCAAATTACAGATGAATGATTAATCTCACGAAGTTGGGGTCTCACAAATCGATGAACGGCGAAACTATTCTTGATAGATTAATCCAAGCAAAACCCAACCCTAATGGAGGGTGGCAGCTGTTTATTAAGACTCTAGGGTCATGCAAAGACCCTGGATGCGCCCCTAATGGACTCAAACATGATACACGGTCCAACAGATCAAAAGACGGTGTCACAGCACCCTGATAGATTCTGGATGCTGAATTGTTTCGATGATTCCCATTGATTCTGAAGGGATTTTGATGTGAGACCACTTGCATTGGCTTCCTTATCTAATTATCTTTCCATCCATATGTGGATCATCGAAAACGGAGCCCGGACGCGCCTATGTGACCAGTTTTATGATAGACTAGTCCTAGAACCCGAGATGGGCTCCAACTTCAGCTCGACTGGGCCTCCAGTTTGTTCTGGTTGTCCTTACTGATCTTCTCCACCTCTATGCCTTTCTCCAAGTTCCTCATGACCCTCTCCTATGTTCCTAAGCAAGATAACATCATTAGTAGTAATCTATTCTCAAAAGTATGAAAAGAATCGCTTAAGAACGAGCTCACCTCTAAATTGAGTTGACGCATTCGAGCTCAGGTCATTGGACCTTGCATGACGGTTGGAGGATCAGCGGGTACATCCAAAGGAGTGATGTCCTCATCAGGAGCTCTACCATCTAGCGGTGTTCCAAAGTGCACAAGAGTAGAGTTAGTCTTAATTATAGTTGGTTGTACTTTGACCATGTAATAAGAATGTCATAGGAATCTACCTCTCCCTTAGTTCTAGTTATTTATCTTTATTGATTTATCCCCTGAGTGTCATTATACATAATTCCTATCATTACATTTACGCCTACTCTAGCTATGCTGGTATGTTGATTGATAGATATTCCTTTATTACACAATAAGTCTTTACTCCATTGTTTCCCTATGGTAAAATATAAATAACGATACCTGGAATACTCCTGGTAAAATGCTACAATGGTATTCTATGCGCTTGAGGAATCCTTCATATTCTATTTGCGTTAATAAATACCAACAAGCATTTTTGGCACCGTTGCCAGAGAAACAATTGGCATAAAGATTTAGATCATTAACATACCACTAGCTTTAGTAGGATTAACCCTGTTCTGTTATATTATGGAATAGATAGGACAGTAGATGTTGTTTCGACCTTTCGGCAAGCTTCCACAAGAAAAGAGGATATATTGAAGAACCCAGGTTGCCTGAGCATTCAAGAACCATCAACACTAGAACCCTGCCATCTCATGGGTTTGTATAGACATATGTATATGTTTAATCTAACCATGTGTAGATTGGAGAAAAAGGTTGACGTCACAAGAATTCAAATCACATCTCAAGTGACAAATAAAGACGCTGCACTACTCACAAGTTTCATCATGTGAGTCATGGTAAGTATGATCAAGAAAGTTGTGATAGGCATGCTCATGGACTTCAAACTTAATGAGTAGTTATCTTTTAACTTTTTGTATTCCACTACATGTTTACTTTGAATAATCCATGCATCCACTTTGTTTAGTTTGAATCCTCTCATATCAAATCCACAACATATTTAGTCCCTTGCATACATTCATGCCACTTGCATCAATTGTCTGAAAAAATATAAAAAAAATTCTCATCAGGATCATGTTCTTTCATCTCTATTTGAGTGAATCTCTAAAATGCTTTCATGCTACTTTTGCCTGCCATAGTATGCTTTGGTTTGGATGTACTATACATACTTCCATTGGCTTTTAAATTAAGTGTGGTGCTTAGGTTAAAAGGCCTTTCTTAATCAAAAATAGACATAGAGTCTAGTTTGGTTATTGATCTAAAAATTACTTGTGTAGACACTAGATATTTTGTTGGACTAACCCCTATAGAAAACTTTCAAATTCAATCTGGGTAAGTAAAGAGTTGAATTCACATCAGAGATGAATCAAGGCGTGCGATAAACTCCAATAACTTTATACAAAGCAGACCCATCTCATTCTTCATGGAAGGAAGAATTATGAGTATCAAGGTTTATTCACTTATCTCTTGTTGCAAGTTATCTTTGCCTTGAACCATGTTAGAATGTAGCAAACACATTAAAATTGCTATAAGAACATGATAAAACATAATCTATGCTAAAGTAATCCTAAAACCATCTATTCATTAGCATAGAGGAAAATTACAAAAGTTATGGACAACAACCCGTATTTTAAATTTGTTGTATTCCTTCGGGTATGTGTCCATTAATATTTTGCAGGAAAAATGAATATAAGCTGTGCCTGTCCATGGTTTGATATGAACCTGTGAACCCAAACCAAACCACCACTTCAGTTATGGAACAAAGAGGAGAAGACGAGTGCCATAAAAAGCACTCACTCATACAAAATGAACGGACAAATCAATAGGTCATGAGCAACATCAAAGACATCTTAGCATTAAACCTTCCCAAGACAAGCTATGTTGATGATGAGGAGCAAGGTGCAACTCAACTTGTATTAGCTAGAATACCCTTGCTTCCATCATCTTTGAAGATACAGACTCGCACATCGACAACAAGGACCAAGATGACAAGATGTCAATACATCATGGCGTACATACTCATTTCAACAAACGTCATCAATAAGTGGTGGTCTGTCGATGGTGTCTCGTAAGGCTATGAACGACCATGGTCACACAAAGACACCCTTAAGTCATTGGAGATGAAGCTCTCATAAGACAAAGACAATCAAGGAGGAACTTGAGTTTGCATCTCCAATGAACACCAACTCATCAACCAGGAAATCAATAGAAATCAAGAGAGGTTGATCGAGAAGATTACACAACTGTTCGTATCCACATCTCCTCGATCGGATAGTGCAAAGAAGAGCTAAATGCAAGGGAGAGGTCCTGCTCAACAGACCTAAAACCATGAGTCTTCACCGATAGGACAAATTCCCTTTAGTGTCAAGTGACATACCAGCCTAAGTGTGGAGGAGGAAGGCTGAATCTTCTACAGATGATATGGCCTTACCCTTCCTCCTCTCAGGCTCCTGTCACTCTAGCACACTGGTTTGGAATCCCTCTGCTCTATATTACTATAAGTTTGAATGAGTTTACAAATTCCATACATGAAAATCAAACTTAAGGTCAATCCTCATTAGTAGAAGTTTTGGTAATAATTGAGGCACATCATTTAAAACATGGGATAAAGATTCTATGCTATTAAAATGTTAAAACGAACTCTGTTATAGCATAGGGGATGACCTTTAACTCTATGACAACACTACACTTACTTTGAATCATTTGTATATTCTTTCAGGTATGTGTTGTCCACTAATCTTTTTCAGGAAGGAATCAATGAGTGTAGTAGGAGGTCCAAACAAAGTGCCGAGATCCACAAAAGAAAGGACAAAAGGATGGCATGATAAAAGGATGAGAAAGGAATACAATACAGTAGACAAGATGCTCATAGACAGCTCAAGCAAGGAATGCTTCAAGCTGGAAGAAAAGACCACCACAAGTCATCTACGTACCCTTCGTCACATGGTGTCATCATACTCCGGTAGTGAAGGTAACATCTTAAGGTAAGTGGTAATTATTTAAAAAGCTTTCCTTTGATCTTTCTATTTACACAAATGAAGAAACAAACATGTTTGAGTTACAACTTTGCTCGATCCAACCGGATTAACTCAACGTGTCTTGTTCCTTAAGTTTGTTCATAGCACCACTTTCTTGATCTTAGTCTTAACCAAATGAGCTAAAATGTTGCATATCTTATTTTTGGAAGATGATAGTCATAATCGTGTAAAATTTGATACATTATGGACAATCCTTCTATATGTTAAGCAACTCCACTCTTTTTGTCAAAAGAATCCAAATGTCTCATTCATCCTCATCCTTCTGATCTTGCCCCCCCATGGTATAAGAATGAACGATGCACATAACATCAACCTTATCATGATTCGGTGTGCTTAAGGTTAGAGAAGAATAAATAATTTTTTGGTTCTGTTGGTGTTTTTCCACTAGTAGAGCTATGCACTTGATCTCTACCTTGTCTTTTTGAGCAGAATACACTTTGAGCAAAGTGTGGGGGAATCGATCTCCCAAATTCCACAAGTGAAAGTTCTGAACCAGTAATAATGATGCACACAAGATGTTGCCAGCTTCTACTATTGATAATTGAATGTGAAATACTGAATAAGGAGGAAGAACAAGCCAAGAAGGATGAACCTATAAAACCAAAATCAAATTCAAAACCAAAATAGGTTTGGCAGAAGAAGGTGGCACCACCATTGGAAGTGCCATTACTGGGGGCGTCACCACAAGAATCCTCATCTTCAAGAGCAAACCGAGCTAAGCATGGGACACAAGATGGCTAGCCTCCAGCGACAAACAACAACAACAAAAGTCAAAATTGGAAGGCTATGTTATAGCACCTCCACATTTGGCCACCTCATTGAGCAACCACGACAACAACTAGCTTGGGGGAAAAGGCATCCCCCATGTATCTAGATAAGTTTTTCTTTTCCATTTATTATTCTTAGTTTGCTTTATATATATTAGAAAAAAGATGAATAACTAAAAACAAAATAAAAAGTTATCTTATAGAAATATATATAGTTATAATGTGTGATCTAGAAATAAAAACAAAATAAAGAGAGTATATCTAGTTTGCTTTAATTTGTATTGAAGAACTAAATAAAATAAAAAGGATTCTAAAGATAATCTCTTAAAATGAAAATGATGAATAGTTGCTCTGTTATAATTCTTTTCAAGTACCTAGTTTTCAGCCTTGAATTCTCCCGAGTTTTGGATAAAATTATTTTGATATAAGGATTTACTCTGAACTTGAAACTCAAGGGTAGGATATGCTTGATCTAAGTCTAGGTAATTGACGGATATGATATGAGAAGGTCTACTATTTATCTTGTTCCAAGTGACACTAAAGTTCTGAAGTTTTATCTTTTGAAAAAATGAAATGTTATATCATGAGTTTCAGTATGATAAAGCTTGAATTCCCACTAGAGCCATACATATTATTTAGGCTAGGAAAACTTCCACTTATATGCTGCTTGTTTTCCATTGAGTTTTGTCAAGCTTTGTTGACGCTTATGAGAGATTTGTCATGCTCTTAAAATCAAGATGACATACACTCCACCCAAATATGCACTACTCCTACACTGGGGGTAGGCACAAAAACATGCTTTCCATTTAGATCCACCCAAAATGTTTTACTCCTACACTGGGAGTAAACACCAAAAATATGTTTTATAGGTTTTCCACCAAATAAATGCTCCAAGTTCTTGTTTTCAAGGAGCAAAGTAGAATTAGGATAGCCAATATATATCCACCATATATCCACAAACATGCACATCTTGATTTGATTGTATGACTCATTTCTCTTTGGGTCCGTTGTTTGATTTTACAATATATGCATTGCAAGTATGCTCTTTCATGCTTTCTCCCCTCCTATGAGCTCCACATAATCCTTAGTTGTAGGAAGAGAAAGGCATAGCATCATTATTGCCTTGGTGAGGATCCACAAATACCACATATATTGAGAGACTTGAAAGTGTCATACAATGGAATCTTTGAGTTTTATTTTGAAAATTTATAAAAACTCCAGAACAATGGTGGAACAAAGAACTTGAGACATAGTGCTTGACTTGATTGTTCTGTCTTTCAATTACTCAAGACCCAAGTGATGGATAAGAAGCCCCATGGTTGAAGGTAATATGGGTAAGTTTGAAAGTTAGATTAGTTTATTCTAATCAGGAGGAAATTTTTTGATTGAACACATGTGTACTTTTGAGGCGTGAAAGCATTGTAGTAACTCCCGATCCATTGTTCAAGTTTAACTTTGCTCGGGGACTAGCAAAGGTTAAGTGTGGGGAAGCTTGTTTATGGTCGTTAACATCAATCATAAACCATCAACATATCCTACATATGTACTTAATTCCATCAACAAACATTGGTCAAGGGGTTTTAACTAATAAATTACACAAGTTTTGGTGAATCTGTGTTTGCAGGAAGATTTATTCAGAAAACCGTCAAGGTGGACCCAATCGTTAGATTTAATCGTGTTTATCCACAACAAAAACAACTCTAGAAGACCCCAGAAGACACTCCACCAAAGATTGAGCCAAGAGGCTGACAGGGGGTCTAGTCGGCCCCATTTGCAGGCCAGCAGGCCTAGTGGCCCCACTAGTCAGCCCCTCCTCGCTACGTCAGTTCTCCATCGCCTTAAAGATCAAATCTATGCTATTGTTTTAAGTCGGTTTGATCCAAGGGCACAAAATTGATGGTTCCCCTTATATATAGCAGCCCCTACCCCCCTCCCTGAGGACATCCTGAAATCCTAATTCATATCTCTCATTTAGATCAACACACATTAGGAGGATTAAGTCTAGAACTCTCCAATGTAGTAGATTAGTAGCTCAAGAGTGAGGGTCGAATTGGGCTTATGCTCAAGTTCCAGATCTTGTCTTGGAGGCTTAGCAAAGCCTTGTATCTTCACTTCTACATCTTGTAACACTTATTATCAATTTATCATATTCCTATCTATATGGCTATGCTTACTTTGAATATATATTTTGCTTAGTTAAAGGTTATCATTACTTTTGTGTACGGGTTCATAGAGCGCTTAGCCTGCTAGTTTACCAGTTGGGCTAAGTAGCCGAGCCTCATGTAACCATGGTGCTTATACGATGCTATGCCTATGAGCGCACCCTGTTCCCTAGCCATGTGGTAGCAGCGGGAGGTGATAGCCCCGTCTATCCTCTATAGTCCACCCCTTGTGAGCAGGTTCTTAAATTGTATGACCGTAGTCGCATTAGTAGAGTTATCTTTTGCGGAGCTCTACCTTCTAGTGGCATCCCGAAGTGCACAAGAGTAGAGTTAGTCTTAATTATAGTTGGTTGTACTTTGACCATGTAATAAGAATGTCATAGGAATCTACCTCACCCTTAATTCTCCCAAGTTGACTAGTTATTTATCTTTATTGATTTATCCCTGCAGTATCATTATACATAATTCCTTTATTACTCAATAAGTCATTACTCCATTGTTTCCCTATGGTAAAATATAAATAATGATACCTGGAATACTCCAGGTAAAATGCTACAATGGTATTCTATGCGCTTGTGGAATCCTTCATATTCTATTTGCGTTAATAAATACCAACAATAGATAGGACAGCAGACGCTGATTCGACCATCCAGCGAGTTTCCACAAGAAAAGAAGAAACATTGAAGAACCTAGGGTGCCTAAACATTCAAGATTCATCAACATTAGAACCCTACCATCTCACAAGTTTGCATAAACATATATATTATTCTAACTATGTGTAGATTGGAGAAAAAGGTTGACGTCACAAGAATTTAAATCATGTCTCAAGTGACGAATACAGGTGCTACACAACTCATAAATTCCATGTGATTCTTGGTAAGTATGATAAAAAAAAGGTGAGGTAGTCTTTAAACTTGATTTGTAGTTATCTTTTAATTATTGCATTCCATTGCATGTTTACTTTGAATAATCCATGCATACACTTCTGCTTAGTTTAGGTTTTCTCATTTCAAATCCACAGCATGTTTAGTTCCTTGCATACATCCATGTCACTTGCATCTTTATTAAAAAATAAAAAAGTTATTACCATGATCATGCTCTTTCATCTTTATTTGAATAAATCTCTATAGAGCTTTCATGCTACCTTTGTCTGCTATAATATGCTTTGGTTTGGAAGTACTCAACATACTTCCATAGGCTTTTAAATTAAGTGTGGTGCTTAGGTTAAAATGCCTTCCTTAATCAAAATTTGACATGGAGTCTAGTTTGGTTATTGAACTAAAAATTGCTTGTGTAGACACTAGATATTTTGTTGGACTATCCCCTGTAGAAAACTCTTAAATTTAATCTGGGTAAGTCAAGAGATGAATTAACATCAAAGGTGAATCAAGGCATGTGATGAACTCCAATAACCTTGTGCAAACAAGACCGAGCTCATTCTTCATGGAAGGAAGAACTGTGAGTATCAAGGTTTATTCACTTATTATTTGTTGCAAGTTATCTTTGGCTTGAACCATGCTAGAATGCAGCAAACACATAAAAATTGCTACAAGAACATGATAAACAAAATCTATGCTAAGATAATTCTAAAAAAATATCCTTTAATTAGCATAGAGGAAAATCACAAAAATTATGGACAACAACCCATGTTTCAAATTCGTTATATTCCCTCGGGTATGTGTCTATTAACATTTTATAGGAAAGAATGAATATTAGCTATGCCTGTTCAAGGTTTGGTATGAACCTGCAAATCCAGAAATCACCACTATAGCTATGGAAGTGGACAAAAAAATTGACAGGTTATGAGCAACATTAAAGACAACATAGCATTGAACCATCCCAAGACTTAAGCAAAGATGTTGATGAGAAGCAGGATACAACCCACCTCGTATTAGATAGAATATGCCTACTTTCATCATCTTCGAAAAGACCAGCTAATGAGATCCTAACATATGGGTATGTTAAGCCTTGGGATCAATGGTTCCCGACTGAAGGGACCCCCAACTGACACATCCGGGATCGCCCGGGGCTCAGGGGCTATACCCATCAGGTACGCTCACACGCACCCTCCAAAAAAGAAACCTGACTGAGCCTAGGTAGGGCTCAGCCCCCACTCAAGGCTCGAGGGCTCACCTGAGCCCTAGCTCCCAATCGACGACATGCTTGAGCTTGGGCCTTGGCTCTTGCCTGGCTTATGATGTCAGCCAAGCCCCAGGTGCAAGAAGAGAAGCCCCGAGCTACCGAGGCTCGGGGGCTCCTAGACGCTATGCTTTGGGCGTGCCCTTGCCGACCACTCCCTCGACACAAGAAGACAAGCTTCTCTCGGCCTCCATGGGCTGGGTGACTCCTAGGCCCGCGTGTCAGCCCCTGGAGCAGACCTCCTTCGCCACAAAGAAGACTCTAGAAGGTCCACCTAGGGGAGGCCGGTCTAAGCCGACATAGGATGACACGCAGAGTGTCAGAACAGAGCAGTTGGACGATGCCTAAGGCTTCTTTGGCTCCATGACACCACCATGGTCCACAGAGCGCCGATGCAAGACCCTCCTAGACTCCAGCGCATGTACACCATAGACTCACCTCCCCAAACTGTAACACCTCGGGTGTTAGCCTTGCATAACTTGACTCGCATAACATGAGCATGAGCATCAAGCATTCATAAATCATCACTTACAATTGAAACATTTGATCGAAACATATGAAACATTGCTTGTTATCTCGTGTTTCTTGGAACATATGCCTATGATCATGTGCAAATGAATGCAAGTGGGTAATGTTGGTCACTAAAACACTTTAGCTACACTTAGGTTAACAAAAGAAACCTTGTTCATGAAGGTCACCTTTCATGATCAAGCACTTAAGTAATATCACATGTGTTGACCTGGATAGCTATATGAGTGACTACTACATGAAATGCTTAAATGACCTTGCAAATTGTTTAAACATGCTTAGGATATCATTAGGAACAACTTTGGTAATTAGTGCTAAGGCTAGTTTGGTCATTTAGCCATGGTTTGTGTATGTATCATGATTTCAAAGTGACATGTTTGACTAAAGTTGAACTAGGTGTTAGGGACCTTGCATGGAGGAGTTCACTAAAGCAAAGTTGTAGTGTTTGACATAAGGAACAACTTTTATTTTTGGGTCATGGACTGATTTAGCTTCTAACATGCTTGAATGGGTCCCACAAAAACCAGCAAAATCTTGATTTCAACACTTAAGCATTTTTCTAAGTCTAGGTTCATCGAATCGATTGTGATGTGCTCACTTTGGGGATGATTTTTCTCGAGTTTGATTCTGCGAATTAGCATGAGATCATTGAACGATATTTGTAGCTGGTACTTAGGTCTACGAAATTTATTCAGGAGGTTTGTACTAAGGAGCCACGGATTTGCAGATAAATCAACGAGAAAACACGCTGTCAGGCATCCCGTTCGCGTCTGAATAAACTGAATCGCAACGTTTAGTGGCCGACCGTCGTCAGGCCTTGGCCGCCGCATGGCGCGGGAAATGGTCGCGCGTCGCCGCCGGTCTGTCCGCACAGGCCACGACGCGCCCGAGCGCGCCTTCATCATGCCAGCGCCCGCCCGCACTCAGCCGAGCACCCATTTGCTTCGCCTCGGTCCCCTTCGCCGTCTCGCAGCACCAGCAGCATTTCCGCAGCTCCGCCATCGCCATAGCTGCGCACAGCTCACGCCTAGCCACTCCCGCACCACCGCCATAGCTCCATCGTCTCCCCAGCACCCCATAGCTTCTTCCCGTGCCCGCCATTCGCGTTCGGTAAGCGTCAGCGCCGTGCAAAGGCTCACCGGAGCTTCACCGCCGTGTCCGTCGTCGTGGCCACGCCGTTGTAGTCTACCATTCCACGCGATAGCTGATGCGCTGGGTTCGCTGTAGTCCACTGGTGCTCGTCCGAGCTCTAGGTCAAGCCATCGTAGCCCCCACCGGCGTACCGCCGACGTCCCCTTCGCCGAAGCCGCCATGATGTCGCCGCCAAGTAAATCATTGGGTGTCGACGATAGGGCCGCCAAATATAACAATCGACGCGCTAGGTCGAGTAGAAGGTCTAGTGATGATGTCACCACCGGCGAACTTCGCCGCCGTCGAGTTTTGCGCGTCCGTCAAAGCAGCCTTGGCGTTGTGTCTTTGTTTTTTCTCGGCGACCCGTGGGTCCAGCGTGTCGGCGACTCAAACATTTCAAATCCGATTCGGTTTGAATGCGATTCACATGTGTTTTGTTATTTTTGTATCTTTAGTTTGGTAGCTCCTAAAAATTGTGAAATAAATATGATTGTGTTGCTTAGGAAGTATAGTATTTTATAAAAATATGTTCTTGGTTTCAACAGTTGAAATTTCTGGAGATTTAAATCAGGATTTGAAATGTGCTTTTGAATGTATTTAAATTTGTTTATTTTATATCTAGAGTTCCTGTGCTCCAAAAATTATGAAATTTTTGTGGTAGGCTATTCTTGTCATATATGAACTCTAGTAAAAATTTGAGGACCAGTGCATGTGTATAATTATAGTTATAGATTTTTCCTTTATGGCTAGTCCATCCTTGCATGATTTTTTATAAATTAATTATGAGTCCAAAATTCATGAAATTTGTTGGAAATAATCCTAGTACCTTATGGATGTTAAGAAAAATAAGAAATCTGTTGCTTGACACTTTTCAATAGGATTTTCCATTTATGCTATTTCAAGCCTTGCTTCCTTATCATTTTTGTATAGAATGTTCTACTAAGTAAAATGACATGAAAGTTTTATAGTAGTCCTTTGATAGCATTAGTAAGACTCTGTAAAATTTTGAGAATTTATTAAGCACATCTGATATATATTTATTATTTAACCTAGATATCTAAATAAAATAATAAAGGCAATTTAATAAATAGTTTGGGCTTCACCATTATATTATCTAAAATGTCTTTGGTATGCCTATACTTTTGGTAGATTTTAAGTTGTCAAATTTGGAATGATTACATGAAGTAGAGGTGTTATTACTTTATATTGCATGTTAAATAGTTTCCGGACTAATTCTAGAGTGTGATGAGTTGCATGTTGAAACTGATGTGTACTGTAAAAATGGTTAATAACAAAGTGGTAGAGAATTTGATAAGCTTTCCAGAAAGTCCTGGATCACTATTTTTGGATTTGTAGAACTCCAGTTATGAGTGAAACAAGTAGCTATTGTTTGTGGCATAGTCGATGCATTGTAGAAGTAGTTAAGTAATAATCGAGAAGAGATATGCACCTACTCAAACAACGTGATGCACTTATTAACATATATGCATTCGTAATACTTATACCATACTCATGCATCTAGGATCGGAGGAAGAGATCACGTTGCTGGAATTCAAGAAGCGAGAGGAAGGGAACCCGCAGGAGGATCCGCAAGCCGCAGCCTCCCGAAGGCGTGGGCGCGTAACCACGAAGAGCTTACGAGTGCCCCGATCATCGCCCTACTTCCTTTCTGCGAGGCAAGCCCCGGAGCATTATAAGTCTCCCAGTAATTTACAAATGTTTACTTACGTATTTATGATTGATGCATTAGGTTATAAGAGTTGAATGAAACCACTTGATGCATGTACATTCCTTGTCCAAATATTACACCTGTAACGGTATAGGTCCGGGATCGAATATATATGCTTAGCCATGCTTAGACCGGTAGAAGTCGGGTGATGTCCTGTCACCTGAGATATAGGTGGATCTGAAGCACGCGTTGGCTATATATATCGCTATTGTGGAACAGAACCAGGTGGTAAAAATAAATCGAGACCGGACGGGGAAGTAGATAGAAAGCAACAAGACATGGAGGTCTTGGGTGTGGATTTATCCCGTCTATGTCGATTAAGGACCGACACCGTCTGTTGTTGGTGCTTCGACAAGATTGAACGCATGCCTCTCACTTAGCTGGTCGGATAACTCGTTCCGACCACGGCCGAGTAATTCAACTCGGGCCGGAATCGCTTACATTGTGCGCTCCTTCTGGGGAACGATCAGACTGAGCCCAAGGGCAGGCTTGGCCTGAGCATCCTGGCATCTAGTGTTCCAGATTGTGCGGCGCGGTATGGACCCGCGAAATGTGTACCTGAGTTGTATCAAAGGTGACCTAAGGCTATCGTGGCTAGTAGACCTGGGTTTGTGTTAGGAATAAATTCCCAGCTGGTTGAAAATCGATTTGAATCGCCGTCTCTCCCGGATAGTGAGAAACTTGGCTAGTCCCAACATCGTAGTAACTGTGTTATGGAACATGATGGTTCGGACGAAAATGGAATTACAATACCTGCTATGGTTACTATTGTATGCTTCTAAAGGATGTACCACATGTTTGGCACAGGATAGTTGCTAACCTAGAAATGAATAGTTATAATTAACTTGGTAAAGAATTAGTAATTGTACCATGATTTAATTGCTTTTATGCAAAAATGTTGTCAAGTTACGTCCACTTATACAGCCTTGCATAATCCTTGGAGTCATTTTATTTTCTGGTTCATGACGGGTAAGTCTAGTTGAGTACCTTCTCGTACTCAGGGTTTATTTTCCCAATGTTGCAGATGGCACTGTGTATCATGGTTATTGCAAGAGTTGCTTCTATCCTGCTGTGGATGAGGAGTAAGTCTTGGGCAGGCTTCTTTAGTAATTCCTATCCTTGCTTTTGTGGACCGTGATCTAGCTTGGCACTGTATCAAACTATGTTGGAAACTTTATCTTCGAACTTATTTGCTTCCGCTTTATTTATCAAACTCGGTTTGTAATAACTTTTATTCAGTACTCGATGATGAAAAGTATCCGTGAACTTTATGTAATATGTGGCATGTATGTTGAATCCTGTCGATCTTGGTTGTTGTAAATCGTTTATCGAGACCCATCGTGGTACTCGACGGACTATCGGGTTTATATGGGTTCAAGTATGACAAAGGTCGACCGCTTATGATTGCCATTGTACTTGTATTCTTATAAATTGGTCGGTTCTTCTGCGACGGTGGCATCGAGCAAAGATTCAACGTTAATTGTCACAAGTGTATTTAAAAACAAAGTTTTTGTTTTCCAAAAACCCTTCTCTAGCAACTATTAGTTATATAATAGGTATTTGAAATCTAAAGTGTGCCAATGATCACTTTCCTTATGCCCAAATTAAGGACTATTAGGTGGCTATTTAAGTACTAACATGGGGGTTTTTATTTCATCGTCCATACGGCGTGCTATAGTATGGATGCCATTCACTTGAGTGGTAATGTATGGATCAAATGCCTCTCGCCAAGGTAAGATGAGTGTATGACCGCAAGATGTGAGCGTGCGGTCGGGAAGAGTTAGCTTTGAGTGCGACTATGTATGCATGCTTGCATGTGTATATGGTACGTGTTTAATTGTGGGTTAAATTATTGTCGGGTAGATTGATACGGAAGTATATGTATGGGTATACATATATGGAAGTATTTACAATTACATTCTGCATATTCATTATGGGTTTTGGGCTGAAATGAGATCTTATGCGGTACACTAACAAATGAACGTGTAGCTCGACTAGTTCACGCTATTTATGAGAGAACGTATGTATGCCACCGTGTCTCACCGTTAGAAACAAATTTTTCCTAAGTTTGTGAGGACGTCGTGCGGAGCGAGCATGCATCATGATAATTACCATTCACATAATTACATTGTTCCTCCCCTTATAAAATTCTTACTCGGTTATGTAACTCTTATCCATTATGGCATTGTCTCACCAAAAGGGTACATGCTAATGGTGCAGATGGCACGCACCAAGCAGACCGCTCGCAAGTCCACCGGAGGTAGAGCTCCCCGCCGTCAGCTTGCTCCACGTACCCGTCAACGACACACGTTCCTTGGAGAGTTTGGGATGCCTACACTCTTGTGGAGAGTGCTTAGTTATGTAGGCTATCCAGATGGAATGGAACCCCGCTACTTCTGGGCGAATGAGCGGTTGGGAGAAGGTCTCTTAATTCTTTGTGGAGGCTGTTGTTCGTCCCCGAGGTGATGATTACGAGTGGACAGTGGTGTTATGAGTCAACTGGCGGGGCTAACTGAAGAAGCATTGGCGGGGCAGCCTTTGGGATCTGAGGACATCATGGATCGTTTTCCTCGGGAGCTGGCAGCCGCTTTGGTTGGAGTCTTTCTAAGAGGTAACCCTCCAGCGACTCATGGCGTAAAGACAAGAGGAAAATCTTTGGAGATTGGTGCGGCGGAGAGGCGGAAACGGTGATAACCCTTCCATGAGCGCCATGTTACGCAATGATGAGAGTGTTGGATGGAGTTGAAGGTAGCCTCGGACGTGTGTCTAGTGCTCTTGGTCATGCCCGCGAGGACCGATGTCGACCGGAGGAGCACGACGCTTGAGATTGAGAGGCTCACCAAGAAATGACTCGGTTAACTCACGGCGAATGCAACTGGTCCAGGAAGATGTCCTAAGAGCTCGACAGTTTGAGCTTTGGGACAAGACGGTAATGCGGAAGAATACAATGATAATCTGCATGAAGAGGTTCATCTTACGAACAATCAGCTCCACCCTTATGTCCCACACGGAGCCATGAAATGGATCTAGAAGGGTGCGAGGAAGGAGAAGAAGAAGTGGAGCCTGAAGAAGAAGTAGAACCTGAGGAAGGAGATGATCTTGCGTCTGACCTCGATAGTGATCATGATGAGGATTAGATCGCTTAGCATTTAGTGGAAGGACTAATGTATCACCTTTATTTATGTAATGGACCTGTAGTTTTAATTTGGCATTAGTAACCAGACTATCATGTAATGTGGATTAAGTGCACCTTTGGTTGAAAATCAATGCAATTCTGTTCCTTGTTGGTGATCATGAGTTAACTTTGCATGCGTTATGAGCGCGATAAGTGGTCAAATTGGGGATGCCATGTTGCGAGAATGAATTGTTATGCCTCTGTTTTTATTGTGAATTTGAGAATTTCTCCAGTGATTTCAGTTTGGCATGATTATGATTCATCTGCAATCTCGTGACATCAACCAATAATCGCTTATTGTTGCAACTTCGCAGATATACGCTTTCCCGTCTTTGGAGCTAGTAGCGATCATGATGGCAATGGTGATGACTTACCACCGCCGCCGCCGCCGTCTACTCAGGAGTTCTTTGCCCAGTTCCTAGGGAGCCAGAGGACAATGGAAGAAGCTTTGCGCCTTATCGCGCAAAACACTGCTCGTGGCCACCCACAGCAACGGTAATGAGCCTAATCAAAGACAGTTCATTCAAGGAGTTTCGGACACGAAGCCGCCGATCTTCAAGGTGGTGAGGAACCCTTCGCAGCCGATGGTGGCTGAATACCATCGAGCGAAATTTTGTCCGCTAAGGGTCACAGAACACACCGAAAGCGTAATAATATGCTTCTCATCAATTGCAAGGACCAAAGAGAATCGGTGGGCGCACTTCTGTCGTCTCTACACTAATAATGCGAGAGTGACACAGAATCAATTCAAGCTGGCTTTTAGGGGACACCATATTCCCCGGGCCTGATGCGCATGAAAGCAAAGCAGAATTTATGAGGCTCACTCGAGGAACAAAGTCACTCACAGAATATATGCACGCATTCAACAACTTGTCAAGATATGCTCCAAGTTTACGTGGATCTTGAAGAGAAAAAAGATTGAGAGTTTCAAGCGAGGGTTGGGTACCAAATTAATGAAGACCATGGCCAATTCTCGATGTACCACGTTACAACGAGTTTATTAGTGACGCCTTGACCCAAGAAAACCACAACAACATGCATGCGATTGCTAAGGGCGCAAGAGGACATATGAGGCCGATGCCTCCGGATCCTTCAATCAAAAGCTCCTATCACAGCTAGGCCACAATTACTGTCCACACCTGCACCCAAGTTTAGGCCTCCACCACCGAAAGCTTCGAATAACAGCCACGAAACCATTCCGTAATGCGTTCACTATTGCCTTACCAAAAGGAAATGGCAATCGTGACAGCTCACATGGATTGAAGTAATCAACCATGTTTCAACCGCAACCAACTGGGTCATTGGTCCAAAGAATGCCCCCACCCCAAGAGGAATGGCAACCCCACGCAGAGAACAATCGAGGCGGTGAATGCCGAGGCACGTCGAGGACAAGTGCATTATACATTTGTGGAGGAAGTGCCCACCGGAGAAGTTGTCACTGGTGGTATGTTTCTTGTCAACAAGCATCCCATTGTTGTTTTATTTGATTCGGGAGCTTCTCATT
The DNA here is from genome assembly GCA_904845875.1 of Miscanthus lutarioriparius. Taxonomy (NCBI): domain Eukaryota; kingdom Viridiplantae; phylum Streptophyta; class Magnoliopsida; order Poales; family Poaceae; genus Miscanthus; species Miscanthus lutarioriparius. The sequence continues at coordinate 78,090,479 of CAJGYO010000012.1, read as the reverse complement.
CATTTATGAGTCAAGCATTTGCATCTAGACATGATCAAGAAATTATAGAAGTAAGTAAAGGGGTTTTAACATAAGTTCAGTGAGGGGAATTACTACCAAAAAGATAGTCAAAAATGTACTCATCTTGATACAAGGGAGGAGTACACAACATTTGATAATATTGCGGGATTGTCGATAAGTGTAATCTTAGGCATGAATTGGATGAAGGATCATGGTGTTCTTATTGACACTAGCACCCATACCATTATGTTGAGAGAACCCACGAGAGGGAATGCTTTTCTAGTCCCACTCTCCCGCGAATTCGAACCCCAACATTTAGCCTGTGCTATCCAAACCACCACAATATGTGATATCCCAGTGGTTGGTGAGTTTCCGGATGTATTTCCAGAGGAATTACCAGGTCTACCATCGGATAGGGACGTGGAATTTAAGATTGAATTAGTGCCAGGTACCGCACCCATATCCCGAAGGCCCTATAGAATGCCACCCAATGAGTTAGCAGAACTCAAGGTTCAATTGCAAGATCTATTGGACAAGGGTCTTATTCAACCTAGCTCATCTCCGTGGGGATGTCCAGCACTGTTTGTGAAAAAGAAGGATAAGTCACTGAGGATGTGTGTAGATTACTGAGACCACTCAATGTCAGGTGACCATCAAGAACAAATATCCATTACCCGCGCCGACATCTTGTTCGATCAGCTAGCGAAAGGCAAAGGTATTCTCCAAAATTGACTTGAGATCAGGTTACCATCAGATAAAGATCAGACCGGAGGATATACCCAAAACTAGTTTCTCTACTAGGTACGGCTTATATGAGTATTTGGTTATGTCTTTCGGACTAACAAATGCTCCAGCCTATTTCATGTACCTGATGAACTCGGTATTCATGCCCGAACTGGACAAGTTCGTGGTAGTGTTTATTGATGATATATTGATTTATTCAGAAAATGAGACCGATCATGAAGAGCATCTGAGGATTGTCCTATCGGTGAGGGAGCATAAGTTATATGCCAAGTTTAGCAAATGTGAATTTTGGATGAGCAAAGTACCTTTCTTAGGTCACATTTTATCACGAGATGGAATCTCGATGAGACCCATCAAAGTACAAGAGGTCATGGATTGGAAAGCCCCAACTTCGGTTCATGAAGTTCGGAGTTTTCTAGGGTTAGCGAGGTACTATCGTCGGTTTATTCCAGATTTCTCAAAGATAGCTAAGCCTATGACCAGGCTACTTGAAAAGAAGAGAAGTACAAATGGACACAAGAATGTGAAACGACTTTTTCACACCCTCGAAACTTTGTTGACTACCGCACTGTGCTAGCACAACCCGGACATTGAAAAGCCTTTTGATGTATTTTGTGATGCATCGAGAATAGGTTTGGGATGTGTGCTTATGCAAGAAGGAGAGTAATTGCATATGCCTCCGTAAATTGAGAAAACATGAAGTCAACTACCCTACACATGATTTGGAACTTGCAGCCGTTGTCCATGCACTAAAGATATGGAGACATTACTTGTTGGGCAATGTATGTCATATCTATACTGACCACAAAAGCCTCAAGTATATCTTTACCCAACCAGAGCTGAACATGAGACAACGAAGATGGTTAGAATTGATTAAGGACTATAATTTGGAGGTGCATTACCATCCCGGTAAAGCTAATGTAGTAGCCGATGCACTCAATTCGGAAGTCCCATTGTAACACTTGTGGAAGCATTCTTTGGAAGATGGATTCAACTTGTTACATCCTGCTTTGTACTACACAATATCACAATCGATTTGTTCACTTGAGGCAAAATCATAGAGCTACAATGGAGACCGATGTAGGAATAAGTCACATCAAGAGAAAAATGCAAGAGCAAGAGGCCAAACATTTTAGATTGGACGAAAGAGGTGTATTATGGTTTGAGGACCGACTAGTGGTGCCGAAAAGACCGTGAGCTAAGGAATCAAATTTTAGAAGAAGCTCACTCGTCCAAATTGTCTATCCACCCGGGTAGTAGTAAAATGTATCAAGATTTGAAAACCCGTTTTTGGTGGACTAAGATGAAGAAAGAGATTGCGACCCTCGTTGCTAGGTGTGATAACTTGCAGAGAGTGAAAGCCGTCCATATGAAAACCGCTTGGATTACTTCAGCCATTGCCTATTCTAGGATGGAAATGCGAAGAAATCAGCATGGACTTTATCACAGTGCCTTCCAACGACGCCACAAGGTCACGATTCAATCTGGGTCATTGTTGATCGTCTTACCAAGTCAGAGACACTTTATACCCGTGAACACGCGGTATATAGTTGGGAAATCTGAGATATATGTTGCCCAGATCGTGAGATTGCATGGAGTACCAGGACCATAATCTCGGATAGAGGACCACAGTTCATAGCTTCGTTTACGGGAGCATTTACACCAAGCTTTGGGAACCAAGCTAATCGGAAGTTCACTTATCATCCGCAAAACTTCAGAGATGGATGACGAGGCGAGTGAACCAAATCCTAGAAGATTTACTTAGAGCTTGTGTTATATCTTCAAAAGGTTCATGGGAGAAATGGTTACCTTTAGCTGAATTCTCCTATAACAACAGATTATCAAGCGAGTATCAAAAAATGGCTCCATTTGAAGCCTTGTATGGCGAAAAGTGCGAACTCCCTTGAACTGGATTGAGCCCGGTGAAAGGAGATACTTTGGTATTGATTTTGTAAATGAAGCCAAGAACGCAAGTACGTATCATCCAACAACACATGAAGGCAGCTCAATCAAGACAGAAAAGTTATAAGCGAAGAAGAAAGACCACTAACTTTTGAAGTGGGTGACTATGTATACTTGAGAGTATCACCCATGAAAGGCGTGAAAAGATTTGGGATGAAAAAGAAGCTTTCACCAAGATATGTAGGGCCATACAAAATTTTGGAACAAAAAGGAAGGTTGCATATAAGTTACAACTTCCACCGGAGATGAGTGCAATCTTTGATGTGTTCCATGTTTCTCGCACTAAAGAAATGTCTTGATGCGGAAGAAGCTATTGCACCCGCCAAGCGTGCAACTTCAATTGGATTTGACCTATGAAGAAAAGCCAATTCGAGTATTAGAAGAGATGGAGAGAGTGACAAGGAGTAAGATTATTAAGTTCTATAAGGTGGTGTGAAACAATCATAGTGAACAAGATGTTACGTGGGAAAGAGAGATTACTGCAAGAAGTTTATCCCGCCTTTTTCCAAGAATGGTAGGTCTTGCAAATCTCGGGACGAGATTTTATATAAGGAGGGGCTGTAACACCTCGTGTTAGCCTTGCATAACTTGACTTCGCATAACATGAGCATGAGCATCAAGCATTCATAAATCATCACTTACAATTGAAACATTTGATCGAAACATATGAAACATTGCTTGTTATCTCGTGTTTCTTGGAACATATGCCTATGATCATGTGCAAATGAATGCAAGTGGGTAATGTTGGTCACTAAAACACTTTAGCTACACTTAGGTTAACAAAAGAAACCTTGTTCATGAAGGTCACCTTTCATGATCAAGCACTTAAGTAATATCACATGTGTTGACCTGGATAGCTATATGAGTGACTACTACATGAAATGCTTAAATGAACTTGCAAATTGTTTAAACATGCTTAGGATATCATTAGGAACAACTTTGGTATTTAGCGCTAAGGCTAGTTTGGTCATTTAGCCATGGTTTGTGTATGTATCATGATTTCAAAGTGACATGTTTGACTAAAGTTGAACTAGGTGTTAGGGACCTTGCATGGAGGAGTTCACTAAAGCAAAGTTGTAGTGTTTGACATAAGGAACAACTTTTATTTTTGGGTCATGGACTGATTCAGCTTCTAACATGCTTGAATGGGTCCCACAAAAACCAGCAAAATCTTGATTTCAACACTTAAGCATTTTTCTAAGTCTAGGTTCATCGACCATTATTGATGTGCTCACTTTGGGGATGATTTTCTCAGTTTCGGTTGCGAATTAGCATGAGATCATTGAAATCGACATTTGTAGCTGGTACTTAGGTCTCACGAAAATTTATTCAGGAGGTTTGTACTAAGGAGCCACGGATTTGCGAGATAAATCAACGAGAAAACACGCCGTCCGGGCATCCGCGTTTCATAAAGCCCGAATCGGGTAAATTTCGCAATGTTGCGAATTCGCGCGTTGCAGCAGCGCTTGCTCATCGCCGCCGTTGCGCTTCGTCAACTTATTTGCAAAACCGGCCACTGCTTGTGCCATTCTATGCTGAAAACATAGCTCCACCGTATGTATGAAGGTGACCTAAGGCTTCGCTTCCCGTGACGCCATTGGCCAGCCCGAGCAAAAATTCACCGAACTTCAACTGCCGCTCATGCTTCTTCCATTCCGCTAGGCGATCACCGCAGTTCGTGCTTCTTCATCATAGGCCAAACGCCATGAGCTGAGCGATGTCTATCGCGCCCGAGTACCACTGAGCGCGATGTCGACTTCCATCGCCTTCATCGTTGAGCAACCCGGATCCAGCTATCATACGGCGCCCTCCAGCGTCCGTGAGCTTAGACTCCCTTTCTCACCTTGAATGCACCCATTTGCCCCCGTCCTTTCGCCGCCCGTCTGGTCTGCGCCAAGCATATCATTCCGCATTTTTGCTGCGCCATACTAGTTTGCTGCGTGAAATGTATTGGCATATAGCTTCGCTTGGCTAGCTTCACTCCCAAGATTTTGTTGGAGATAATCGCCATAGCTCCACCGTCTCCCCAAAGACCCCGTAGCTTCTTCCCTTTATAGTGCCAGCCATTCGCGTTCGGTGCCGCCGCCGCAAAAAAATATATTTCACATATATGATATAGTTCCACTTATGCTGCCGTGTCCCTTTGATAGCATCGACCGTAAGTCAACGTTTTGGCCACGCCTGCTAACATATTTGTTCTACCATTCCACGCGATAGTCGATGCGGCTTTGGTTCGGCCCAGTCCACCTTGGTGCTCATCCGAGCTCTGGTGGAGCCATCATAGCCCCCCACCAAGATGGAGAATCGACCATGAAACTAGTTAATGGTGACGTCCCGCCTCGCCAGAAAGCCCCTATTTGGTTGCCGCGCTTTCGACATGCATTGCATGAGTAGTTAAGTGGCTTCTCCGTCCGTCACCCGGGTGTCGACGATAGGGCCATCTATATACCAATCGGCGGTGGAGGATCCTAAAGGTAGCTTAGGTCGAGTAGAAGGTCTAGTGATGATGTCACCGCTGTGCGAACTTATAAGAGGCGAATGATTTGTCGAATAGTTACGCAGATGCTGGAGTTTTGCCGTCGTCGAGCAGTGGATTAGATGGAACATGAGGAGCCATTGCCGCTCTGGCCAGACGGAAGTACTTTTCTTGGGTGTCTCACTTTGTCCCTCCAGTGACCAGTGGGTCCTTCTAGACCTTAGCCCTGTCATCCTGACTCAAGATTTCAAATCCACTTGAGTTTGAATGCGATTCACATGTGTTTTGTTATTTTTGTATCTTTAGTTTGGTAGCTCCTAAAATTGTGAAATAAATATGATTGTGTTGCTTAGGAAGTATAGTATTTAATAAAAATATGTTCTTGGTTTCAACAGTCAGAAATTTACGGAGATTTAAATCAGATTTGAAATGTGCTTTTGAATGTATTTAAATTTGTTTATTTTATATCTAGAGTTCTTGTGCCCCAAAAATTATGAAATTTTTTGAGGTAGGCTATTCTTGTCATATATGAACTCTAGTAAAAATTTGAGGACCAGTGCATGTGTATAATTATAGTTATAGATTTTTCCTTTATGGCTAGTCCATCCTTGCATGATTTTTTCCCCATAAATTAATTATGAGTCCAAAATTCATGAAATTTGTTGGAGATAATCCTAGCCAACCTTATGGATATTAAGAAAAATAAGAAATATGTTGCTTGACACTTTTCAATATGATTTTCCATTTATGCTATTTCAAGGAAGCCTTGCTTCCTTATCATTTTTGTATAGAATGTTCTACTTAGTAAAATGACATGAAATTTTTATAGTAGTCCTTTGATAGCATTAGTAAGACTCTGTAAAATTTTGAGAATTTATTAAGCACATCTGATATATATTTATTATTTAACCTAGATATCTAAATAAAATAATAAAGGCAATTTAATAAATAGTTTGGGCTTCACCATTATATTATCTAAAATGTCTTTGGTATGCCTATACTGTTGGTAGATTTTAAGTTGTCAAATTTGGAATGATTACCAAAAGCCTGGGAAGTAGAGGTGTTATTACTTTATATTGCATGTTAAATAGTTTCCTGGACTAATTCTAGAGTGTGATGAGTTGCATGTTGAAACTGATGTGTACTGTAAAATAGTTAATAACAAAGTGGTAAAGAATTTGATAAGCTTTCCGCCAAAAGTCCTCGGATCACTGCTTTTGGGCGGATTTGTAGAACTCCAGTTATGAGTGAAACAAGTAGCTACTGTTTGTGGCATAGTCGATGCATTGTAGAAGTAGTTAAGTAATAATCGAGAAGAGATATGCCTTCCTACTCAAACAACGTGATGCACTTGTTAACATATATGCATTCGTAATACTTATACCATACTCATGCATCTAGGATCGGAGGAAGAGATCACGTTGCTGGAATTCTCCTCTTTATAAGCGAGAGAAGGATGGCTAAAACCCGCAGGAGATCCATCCAAGTAGTAGGTCCTCAAGAAGGCGTGGTTGGCGAGTGGGCACCACCACCAAGAGCTTCCGAGTGCCTCCCAAGCACGCCGCCCATCATCGCCTTCTACTTCCTTTATCAAGGCACCAAGTGTCGTGCAAGCCCCTGAGCATTATAAGTCTCCCGATAATTTACAAATGTTTACTTACGAGCATCAAAGGAGCCTTCACAAAGATTTATGATTGATGCATTAGGTTATAAGAGTTGAATGAAACCACTTGATGCATGTACATTCCTTGTCCAAATATTACACTAACTAAAGAGCCACAATGGTAACAAGCCTTGGCGCCAGCAAAGGTATAGGTCCAAAGGAAGTGGATCGAATATATATGCTTAGCCATGCTTAGACCGGTAGAAGTCGGGTGATGTCCCGAAGACACATCACCACCGTGAGATATAGGTGGATACCGGAGCACGGTTGGCTATATCCCCTGCTATCGTGGCTCCTCCATGACTGTAACAGTGGTAAAAGTAAATCGAGACCTAGGTGGTGGCAACCTACGGGAAGTAGATAGAAGAAGAAGCAACAAGACATGGAGGTCTTGGGTGTGATTTATCCCGTCTATGTCGATTAAGGATGCACTCGCACAAGAGAGCTAATGTTGGTGCTTGACAAGATTGAACGCATGCCTCTCACTTAGCTGGCCGGATAACTCCCATCTGTGAGGAATCCATCAATCCGACCGCTTTGAACTAGCGTTGTGAATAATTCAACTCGGTCGGGAATCATTGCACTTGCTGTTCTCCTTCCGGAACGACTAAGGCGATCCACATCCCTACAAGGGATGACGATGAGCATTGGCTCAAGGGCGTGAGAAGCTTGGCATGTCTGAGGCATCCCGCATCCACCCCAGAACGAAGACCTCACCGCCTTCACCTACAAACGGTGTTCCACCCTAAGTTCAAGCAGGTCGTGCCCGATGGTCCTTGCACTCCTCCATCAACCACTGGTTCGTGTTCGTTGTGCTCGGTGTTAGCATTTTCCAAGGACTGCTTGAATAAAAATGTGTACTATGGTGTCTTGAGTACCAAGAACAAAAACTGAAGTTGTATCAAAGGTGACCTAAGGCTATCGTCAAGTTTGGTCTTTGGTAGACCATCCTTTCATGTCTACACATTGTGTTAGGAATAAATTCCCATGTCCACAACCAAACTAGGGTTGAAAATCGATTTGAATCGCCGTCTCTCCCGGATAGTGAGAAACTTGGCTAGTCCCAACATCGTAGTAACTATGTTATGGAACATGATGGTTCTCGGGACAGAAATGGAATTACAATACACATGCCTTATGGTTAACGCTATTGTATGCTTCTAAAGGATGTACCACATGTTTGATTCATACAAAGGATAGGTTGCTAACCTAGAAATGAATAGTTATAATTAACTTGGTAAAACTAGTTTAGTCACTAGAAGATTAATTACACCTAAAACACTGACAACATGAATTAGGCCAAGTGAGGCCATGACTTGGGGCTCTGATGAGATCCTAACATATGGGTATGATCAATTAATTGCTTTTTATGCAAGAAATGTTGGCTCATTACATCGAGACTCAAATTCGGGCCTTAGCTCACCTTGACTTTACGAGGCCGAACAAGGCCCGGGCACAAGAAGACAAGCCCCAACACATGCCAAGCTCCTCCATTAGCTCCCAGTTGTCTGACAAACAAGAAATCCACCTTCACAAACAGATCATTCCATTCCGTCCGCTCCTGCTCAACACCGAGAGCACAACAACCCAGAGATAGTGGCACTGAGAGCTCCTCCACCACATCTTGTTGTCTTCCACCTCTCTGACAAGGGGAAGGCTCCACCAACTGTAAGGCAACCTTAGGATTAGCACTGAGCTAACCCCCTATCAAATCTCTCTTTACACTCTATTGTAACCCCTCGATTTTGGGTGCCCTTGAGTATAAGGATCATCAGCTACTGGACATAGGGCATTAATTGGCCTAAACCAAGATAAACCATTGTGTCCTCTCTGTGATTCTTGTATTCTTGTGTCCACCCGAGCCATAGGAGACCCATACTCTGACACCGATTTGAACAACTATGCTTGCCACGGTTCCGACCCTGTGACAGCAGCTCGCACATCGGCAACAAGGACCAAGATGACGAGATGCCACCACATCATGGCGTACATTCTCGTGCCAACAAACATCATTGATCAATGGTCTGCCGATGATGTCTCATAAGGTCACAACCATGATCGCACAAAGACACCCTTAAGTCATTGAAGATGAAGCTTCCATGCGAGTACCAATGAGGTTCCTTCTTTGATCATCAAGACGGCTGGCGTATCGCAAACGAACAAAGTAGAACAACTCTCTGCCACGTAGTTAGTGGACAAAGACAATCAAGGAGGAACTTGATTTTGCATCCCCAAAGAACACCAACTCATCAACCTAGAATCAACAAAAATCAAGAAGGGTTGATGGGAGAAGAACAAGGAACTATCCAAATGGTACACAAAAAAGGTGAGGTCCTGTTCAATGGACCTAAAGCCATGAAGCCCTCACTGATAGGAATATAGCAATGAGAGGAGCAGAAGGTCCAAACGAAGTGCCAACATTCACAAAAGAAAGAAGAAGGTGGCACCACCATTGGAAGCACCACTACTAGAGGCACCACCACGAAAATCTTCATCCTCAAGAGCGAACCGAGGTACTCGATCAATGAACTTTGCGAGGAGTCCCGTTCGAAGGACTTAAAACACTGAACCCTCGGTGAAAGGTAACTTGGTAGTTATCCATGTTTATTTATTTAGCATTTTCATTCATGTTTTGCATCCAAAAAATGATAAAAATAATTATTGCATACTTATATAAATTAGATACATAACTTTTAAATTTTAGCATGTTTAATTCAGCATTGCATTTAGAAAACCTATATGCATGGCATATATAAAAAGAAAATAAAAAGTTGTAACTCTGCATAATAGACTTAGTTTAGTTTCATTCTAAGTTTTGTATGAAGAAAATCTTAAAGCCCCATATAAGCAACCTTGTGGCGTGTTACAACCCATATGAATGTTCATTGTGGTGGCAATAAAATAAAATAAAAATCATAAAGCTTATAAAAACAAAATAAATAAAAAACTAGCTTGGGGGACATACATCCCCATGAATAAATCGGCTTGGGGGAGGAGCATCTCCAATTATCCAGGTAAGTATCTTTTCACTTCATTTTATTTTATTTCTGGCAATAAGATAAAAAAGTGTGTATGCTTAGTACCAATAGAATAAATACAGTTGGGAGTTTAAGACTTTCTCCTGAATAAACTTTTGATGGACATGATGAATAGTTGCTCTGTTGTAATTCCTTTAAGTGCCTAGTTTTCAGTCCAAAATTCTCCCGAGTATTGGATGGACTTGATTTGATATAAGAACTTACTTTAAACTTGATACTCGTGGGTAGCGCAAGTTTGATCTAAGTCTAGGTGGTTGAAGGATATGATATGAGATTGTCTGAGCTGCTATTTATCATGTTCCAAAGTGAAACTAAGTTTTGGAGTATTTTATTTTGAAAAAATGAAAAATCAATCATCATGAGTTCCTGTATGACAAAGCTAAAATTCCTACCAATGCCTTATATATATCGAGATTAGGAAAACCTTCCACTTATATGCTGCTTGTATATGTGTTGAGTTTTGTCAAGCTTTATTGACCCTTATGAGAAGCTTGTCATGCTTTTAAAATCAAGATCACGTACACTCCACCCAAATATGCACTACTCCTATACTGGGAGTAGAAGCAGAAACATGCCTACCATTTAAGATCCATCCAAAAATGTTCTACTCCTACACTGGGGGTAAACAAAGAAATATGCTTGTTAGGTTTCCACTCAAAAATAAATGCTCCAAGTTCTTATTGATATTTCTCTCAAAAGTTTTGTTGCGGCAAAGAGACATGGGGCTATGCAAAAGTTTGAAAAAAGAGAAAAAAATGGACACAAAGATGTCTGGAGTATTTAAAACATTGGGTACTTAGATGTCCGCCTGAAAAAAAGAGAAGAAAAAAGAAAGATGAATAAAGATAGCGCATGTTCTCTTGCAAAATATTTCCATGTTTCATGAGAGAGATATGTGTCAAGGAGCATAGTAGAATTAGGTTAGCCACCATATATATCCACCAAACATACCACCCACATGCACATCTTGATTTTATTGTATGACATTTTTCTATTTGGATCCATGGTTGACCTTAAAATATATGCATTGCCTTGGAGAGGATCCACAAATACCACATATAAAAGAGAGTTTAGAGAGTGAGGATCCAAAAATACCACATATAGAGGGATCTAAGAGTGTCATACAATAGAATCTCTGAGTTTTATTTTGAAAACTTATAAAAAAGAAAAGAACAAAGAACTTGAGACATAGTGCTTGACTTGATCGTTCTGTCTTTCAATTGCTCAAGACCCAAGTGAAGGCTAAGAAGTCCCATGGTTGAAGATAATATGGGTAAGTTTGAAAGATAAGTCAATTTATTTTAATCCAGAGGAGAATTTTTTATCGAATGCATGTGTATTTTTGAAAGCATTGTAGAAACTCCTGATCCATTGTTCAAGTTTAACTTTGCTCAGGGACTGGCAAAGAGTAAGCTTGGGGGAACTTATTGACGGTTGTAAATGTCAATCATAAACCGTCAACATATCATACATATATGCTTAATTCCATCACCAAACATAGATCTAGGGGTTTAAACTAATGGATTCCACAAGTTTTGGTGAATATTTGTTTGCAGGAGAATTTATCCAAAAAGCAGCCCGGGACCACTATCATACACTCCAAACAAGCCAACCAACGACAACAAGTGATTCAACTTGCAAAAACTGCAAAAGGCAACTCAAGACGGAGTCCAAGAACCACAACACAAAGGGGAGGCCCACTTGCCAAAGTGGTGGCCCGGTCGGCCCAATGGGGAGGCCGCTCGGCCCACTCCGGAGCCCGTTCGCTCTCCGCCGCCTCGTATGCATTTCCAAGATCTACACCGTTAAATTTTAAGGCGGTTTTAAGTCGGTTCATCCAATGGTGATCGAGGGAGTTGACTGTCGGGCCCCTAATTTTAAGGTCCACTATGCATCATGTACTAGTCCCTAGATTAGTAGCTGATACGCAAAATTCAAACAAGATTAATATAAAAAAACCATACTTCTATTGCTAGTGGGGAAAGCATACTACATGGTTTGGGTTTACATAGCTTGGGCCACCAGCCTTATAATGTAATCAGAGTTCTAAGACAGCGGTCCTATGTTAATGTGGCTCCATTCCTACAGGCAGCTTGGAGTGCGGACATAACCCTAGACTTATTTCTACAACATATTCCTATATTCCAATCGTCGTGGTCATAGCGTAGATTTCCTGTATGGCTCTGCCTTCGAGTATACTCTGAGTATGCTGTCCTTGCGTAGCTCTAGAAGTTCCATCCTAGTATGACCTCTTGTAGCTTAACTCCTAAAAACATAGAATGGAGGGGGTTGAGGACATAAAGTACTTAGCAAGCCCTAAACTTTGGGTGGAGGTGAGGTAGAAGGGGAGGGCTATATGTGGAAGTGGTTATGGTGGTTGAGGTGATAGTAGTAGGGTGAAATTGTTATAATTATAGGTTGGATCCTGGTAGAGTATTACCATTCTTAGCAGTTCTTGTTGTTCATTATAATTACCAAATTAGTAAAATACATCTTACTAGATTATCACAATTGTTGAAGTCTAATCATAGTGTCCCATCCTAGCATCTGCTCATTCCAAGGGCGTGGCTATTCGAATAGATTTAGTAAAACTCCACAGAGGTGTACAAATTTTTGCACAAGATAGACACAGTCTGACACCATCATCATGGCTTAGATAGGTCTAATGAGATCCGATACCCAAATGGATGCCTCCTCAGATTTCCATAAAACTCTATCATGGCTTCTCAGGGGTTGGAAACACAAAAACAAAGAAGATACCAAATTGCCCCAACATGATGATACCAATCATCACAAGAAAACATGGCTTGAACACGGCCAAGAAATCAAGGGCTCGAACATGGCCATAAACCAAAAGCTAAACATGAAAGATCACATAGCATCCACGCCAATCGACCACCGAATAAAACCTATCCCCCGTGTCTGCTCCTGATATTCTGCTGCCAACATCGGCCTCCTAGTAGAAATTATACTTCAATCTATCAGGGTGTGAGATCAAGTCTACCCATATAGGCATGTGGCTGTATGTAATATCTCACTAGGTGAGAGGGACTACGAACCGGTCCTTATGTGACTAAGGCGAGTATCTCCCATAGGAATCCTCTTTAGGCATTCCTGCCAAAGCAATTTATCTCCATAAATTACCCCCACTCGCCCCATGTCGGGGTTTAGTCAAATTTTACCATTCAAATTCTATAGTTATTATTCTCAAGTTCATAATACACATACCATGTTAAGGTAACCATTACCTTATCATATTATCATAACCAAGGTCATAATTATAGTTTCATTAGTTCATAAAGGGTTTCAAGTTGTAAAGGTTGGGGTCATTATTTAGTGGAGATGGATAGTGGAAGTTTTATGGTGGAGGCTAGCATTATGTGGTAGTGGTGGAAGAGAGGTGGTTAAGCGAGGTGGCATGTAAGGTGGAGAGATTGGAAGTTTTTAGGACTTGCTTCCATTCGCTGACGATTGTATCCTTCTCCGATTCTTGTGTCTCCTATTCCTATCTTCTAGACTCCATCGGGTTCTCTCACGTCTTCTATCCTACGTGGTCTAGCGTCGACAAACAAGTAAACAGAAACAAGGAAAATAACAAACAAGACATGTTAATCAAGCATAAACAATCAATGATCCTAGACGGGTTGGTCCTAGTGGGTGATGGGTTGTTAACTAAGGTTATCACTATCACATCAATCTAAAATAAGATTTGGATAGAGGTATTCCATCCAGAGGGTAGGGTTCGATGGGCTAGGTTAAGGTGAGTGGTTGTGTTGATGGAAAACCATACCACATTATTAGGGTTCACTATTATGTGAACCTAAAAGAGAAAGTCTTACCAAGTCATCATAGATGACCTGTCTGACCTCTATAGGTTAACCGGGGTTAGTGACACATACACACATGCATATGTATGTGTCTAGGGTTAATTAGGCAGGCTAGGTTATGGCTAGGGTTAGTGGCATATACACTCATGCATAGGTATAACCTATGATCAAGTGACTGGGTTGCGAGGGTTAGCCATACATAGGCGTATACCCGGGTATCGGACATATCTATGTATGTATAGGTGTCTACTCATTTTTGGTGATTGGGTATGGACATATTTGAGTATGTGTCATGATACATGCACATGCGTGAATATACGGGGTTAACTACTACTACGGTGATAGCTACTACTATAATTACTATCTAAATAAATATAGAAACAAAAAAGCAATCAAAGTAGAATTTAAATGGGCACCAAATAATAGAACAACTGGTATGGTTATGTAGAGCTTGAATTTAAAGGAATTTTGGTGGCCGAATAAACTAATTCGGAGCTAGGATGATGAAGATATGATTGATTGAAGATTTAACATAAAATGATATGTCGAATATGACTTTAGGAATTATTTTTGGAAAGTGCACAATAAAAATAGGATGTAAATGATTGGGTAGGTTCTGGGGTATACCTAGTTTATTTAGGAATTTTCTGGGAATTATTCTACACATGGAAAGTGTTTTTTCACTCTCCTATGTACACTCTTCATGGTGTAATTAGCATTTTTTCCTCAGTTCAGCGGCTGACGCGTGGGTCCAGCGCTGTGGGGCTCGGTTGCTGCTACTATGATGTGCGCTGAGTCTTCCACTATTTGGTAGACCACTTTCCCTCTCTCTGAGTCTATGTACATCGAGTCTAAGATGGGAGGGGAGAAGTTCATGGTGGCTGCCACGTGGGGTCACCATGTCGGTGTCACCTTCTCCTCCTATCTAATGGCGCGGATGCCATCCTGAGTCGGGCCCATCGACAGAGAAAAGGAGCACGACAGGGGAAGATGGTGGAGTGACGACAACATTGGCTAGGCGGTGGAATAGGGTAGCGCCGCAGAGTTTGCCGATGACGGTTACGCCAGCGATAGCGGTGGCCGAACCTAGACCCTACGTGGTGGACGGTGCTCGTGAAGTGATCCTGCAGCACCTAGGGCAGTTAGTGGTGGTGGTGGGTGTTTAAGGTGGTGGCGGCATCTCACCGAGGCTGCAGTAGTGGCGTAGTGCCGAGCCAGTGCCCCTACGAGGTGTTTTAGTGGGCAAGGATGGGTGGCGGGTTGTTAGGGTGAGAGCATGGGTGAGGAGAGGAGGTGGCTTCGCTTGGTTGTGCTTTGGTAGCGATGGGTAGCAATGGTGGTGGTGCGGCGGTAGGTGGCTCATGGTGACAGAGTGATGTGAAAGGGGAGGAGCAGGTTAGAAGTGGTGGAGCTAGTGGAGGAGGTGCCTAGGAGCTCGATGGATACTCGAATCGAGCTACGGCTTGCTAGGGAAGGAGAGCTCGAAGCTTGCTCTCATGGCAAACACAGTGAACTGAATTGGGGAAGAATGAGCTAGCGCTCAGGAGAAGGATTAAGAAGGGAAAATAGAGGGGAGATGGTGTGTTCTAGACCTAGGCAGAGCTTGTGAGGGTGGAGTTTGGAGTAGAGGAGTTTAGAGCAGGCCTTTGTATAGGCAACGAAGGGTCGGTTCGCCATCGAGATATTTCTCGTCGCGCGCCTGGCTATGCTGGCGCCAAGCTGTCTTCACGCATGTTTTTGTGCCTAAGGTGGTGGTGCATAGGGTTCCATTGACTATACCCTGGCTAGCGATGAGCTGGATCAGGGCGCATCCACGGCGGTGGCTCTGCGAGTCGATGGCTTTGGTGACCTAGGCACAGTGATAGCGATCCCAACTCATGGGTGTGCTCGACAGAAAAGTGTGCTCAAGTGGATGAGGACGATGGATAGAAGTGGCAGGGTATAGGAGGTCAGTGATGGCAGCAACATGGGCACAGTGTCCCATTGACGCACTAGGGAAGAAGAAGCTGACAGTTGGGACCATGATGTCAGTGGAAGAAAGGGGAAAAGAGTGGGAGTGGGCTATGTGTGGCGGATGGGCTGGGTGAGTGGGCTACGCTGGCGCCAGCCCACATAGGAGAAGGAGGGGAATGGAGGAGGAAAAATGGGCCACGACGTGAGCTAGAGAGGGATGAAGAGGAGGATTGAGCCCGAGAGCATTTTCCTTTTTATAAATTCCCTTTTCTATTTCCCATAAATAAACTAAAGCACACTATGCATGGTTGGAATTCAAATTCAAGGAGGATTTGAACTATGGGGGCTTGGTAAAATCAAGAGGGGGTAAGGGAGGTTATTTGGTGGAGATTGCCAAGGAAAATTATTTGATGCCAAAATAAATTCTTGGGCACTCACATACAATCACACAACAATCAAGCAATCCAACATTCAAACAATCTAAACTAAATGCATATGGTGGATTTTGATGCAAGGGTTTTGGGAAAACATTTTTTTTAAAAGTGGTTTGGCAGAGAATAAATAGACAGGGTTTTAATTTGTTGTAAAGTTCTAAAAAGTTCAAATTTTAGTGGATTTTTAACATGATGCAAAAACATAGGTGTTACATTAACACGGATCAATGATGTGGCAATGCCTTGCCCTCTCCTCCATATCCCCTATATAAGGTGCCCCCTACTCCCTCTAGGAGGCCATCTCTCATTCAGATCAAGATACACCACAAGAGAGAAATCCTACGGTTAGTTCTGGTAGCCCCAGGGGTGACAGCTTTGTCAGGCCATTATAATCCACCATGTTAGGATTGGTGTTCAAAGAGCTTTAGGCAGCCTTCCCCCAACTACGCTTTCTCACCCCCCTCAAGAGTTGGAAAGGTCTGTTGATCTAAAGAATTATTGTGTGTGATCGCTATATATACCCATGAATTAGTTATACCCTATAGAACCAAAGTAATAGAGAAGTTTCTAGGAACCTTTAGCTCACCCGTTGTCCTCTCAACTTAGCTAGACCTCTCATTTATTATGGAATTCTCTTATGTGTGTTATTATTCATAACTCCTATCATTATAAACACTGACCCCCACTTTAGTTTACTTAGTATACTAGTTAGTAGATACATGATGGTGAATCATCAACTTCTTTAACCATTGTTTCCCTGTGGATAAATATGATACTCTAGAATACTCCTGGGTGAAAGCTACAGCGGTATCCATGCGCTTGCAGATTTATCTATGTGCGTTAAAAATACCAACAATGATAGATCAAGATAGTAAAACTAATGAATCTTAATCTTAGATCGGGTAATTGATGATATTATATTAAACAGTAAACTATTTAACACAATATCAATAACTTTGATTAATATCAACATTTACAAGGGATCAGTCATCTGTTGTAGCCTTGTATAGATTGATACAAATCGATAACTAATCTATATCGTGATTTGTAAGAGATCAAGTCAGTTGATGCAGCCTTACAACTAATTTATACCGAACTGATGCAGCCCTGCTTGCCCGAAGAACTCATCGAGATCTACTCTACTCCTACTCCTAAGGGGTGGCATAAGCTGAAAAGTAAAGGTACTGGTTTGATTGATCAATGAGAGATGTCTATTACAATAGACGGGGTTCAATATTTATACCAAAGGCTTGACTATGAGTCCTTGTCGAACAGGACCGGTTTCAAAAACTTGGAAAGGAAAATAAGATATCCTAAATTAAGATAACTTGGACTCTAAACTTTCCCTTCTATGGAGTCCACTGTGTCTTCTTGCTTCAAGTCAGCGCCATCCTTTGTCGACAAGACTCATCCTTGAGATGATGACATCACATCGTTCAGTCAACCCCAACGACAACTGACTTAGCCGATTTTTGCAAATATTTTGGCTTCTTCCAGTAGATTCCGAAATTTAGGGCTCTTATGTACTCCGGTCAAAATTATGTGTCAACACATGCTCCCCAATTTTGGGATGAAATGGTTTTATTCCGAAATTTTCCTTCGCACCAACCCTAGAAGTTGCCAACAAATTTCTGTCAGAGACCAAGAGAACTGCCCTGGGCCCATTAGCCTTGTTCTTATCAATTTTGCTCCTCCAACCTATCCATAGGTTTCATGGGAATACTATTCTCTTGTTGCCATCCCGTAGTCCAACACTTCACGGGCGCACTGCTAGTTTAGGGGCATTCAACACTTAGCTCCTTTGATGAGCTTAAATATCATACTGGTCTCATTGAAAGACCATAGGCTTCTACCATGACCCTTTCATCTTCACTCCCCCGAGCACTTCTAGCTCTGCTGGATCCTCTATGGATCATTGCTCCATCATGAAAACCCTTTGTGGCTAGAAGAATTCTTGTGCTTAGGGTGACTGTGTCATCCATTTTTGCTCCTTGTCAAGCAAGGGAATCAGCCGCCGTGGTTAGAAGAGTTCTTGTGACATCACCTAAGTCTTCTCACCCTCGGTATGAGGCTATTCTAGCATTTGCAAGGGTTTAAATGTGTGGACACCTTCCCCTTATTTGCTCTGCCTATGCCAAGAAGCCTGTGAAATAAATTAGTGCATTCTTCATAGGCCTATTACCTTTTCCCCCTAATGTTATTTCCATCTTTAGCCAATGCGATCTCCGTCCATGTTTTTTGGCTTCGCGGGGTCTATACTCCCTTCAATCCAATAAAGTCTTCTCGTGTTGGTTAGTCGACATTAGGTGTAATCTTCTTTGTACCAAAACCCGAGATATCGGATGTCTATGATTATGGAAAGCAATAAATTCTTGAATCTTTATTCGCAATAATCACGTCCATCACATTCTTTATCTCCTCGTGAGCTGTTTCCTCAATCCTCAATGCGATGATTTGTTTCCATAACCGAATCTGATCGCACATCTCCAAGGAGGTTTACCACCGTGTCTCCGCGGACTACAAATATGGGCCATGGTTGTGGCTGAGAAACCAATCTACATTTTCTTAATTACCTGTGCCTCTTGTGCGAATCGTTTTTCTCATCTTCAGATCCAAAAACCATCATCTCTTCCCAAAGCGATGGACAACAGCAAGCAACCCACCAATAAGATCCCAGTCGAGCTCGTGCCACCACACCAGCGTTCTCACCTCCAAGAGTAAGGATGAATATGATCTCATGGTTCCTGAGTGGATTGGCTTAACGTTTCATATGTGCAGGGCCAATTCGAATGGTGGCGTTCCTCCCCATGCGATCATCGGCCCTAGCGGCGTGCACATGGTGGCTCCAATGAACTTCTCCCTAGAACCCTCAGGTTCCTACAATGGGGATGATGCTCGCCACCTTCTTTAGGAGAGAGATGAGGCCCGGGCCTTGTATTCCGATGTGGTTCGCGATCTTGGACAAATGGACTTTCACCTGAACGCGATGTAGGACACCCTCACCATCTCAGAGAATAGGGCCAACACTATCCAAGCGAGGCTGGCAGAGGCTGAGGCTAGGATTATAGGTGGGATCTCTTATGGTAACTTTGACCCTCATAATCCTAACTTCATAGACTTCTAACTGTTTCTCCTTTGAATTTACCAGCCTTATCGACGTAGCTAGAAAATCTTCAATTGGCTGCAGACTATGCTACACAATCAGTCAATGATAGGGGTGCCGCATTGGTGGTTCACCTGCATAATGTTCCAAATCATGCCAGGGAGATCTCCCTTCATGGTGTTCATCATGGTGCTGCTATCACGCTGGCTATGGCGCACGTCTGCTCTAGATACGTGCTTCGACTTGTTCCCCATGGTTTTCCAATGACCGATCATCCTGAAGATCATGAGAACTTGGTTGAGGACTTCTCAAATGTCATCAATATCATAGCTTTTTCTTCTTCCACTGGAGACATTGTGAACTAAGTGTTTCTTGGCCCTTAGATTATAGCAGAAAACCAGTGAATAAACTTCTTGTGTTTGAATCGATCTTTCCTTTCTACTTCCTTTTGTATGGTGGATTTTGTTTTGTTTCTATTTTTTGCTCTAAAGGCGATGCGTGCCGCATTGGCTTTTTCTCCTTGAGATGAATCGAAGTTGCTTTATTTTTGTTCTAAAGGCGATATCCTCTTATACCGGCTATAAAAGCCGATGAGAACTCAACCGGCTACTTCAGGTACCAACCCAAATACTAGAATAATATTTTTTTAAATGTTTCCCATTGTGTGCTATGTTGAACTCTTCGCCCTCTAGTGTTTCGTAAATGTAAGCATTAATAGGCAAACATCGAGTAATACGATAAGGCCCCTCCCAATTGGGTGACCACTTGCCATATGCATTGTCTTTAGTACCAATTGGCAAGATTAACTTCCAAACCAATTCACCTTTGTAGAATTGCTTGGACTTAACCTTCTTGTCATAATATTTGGTAATCCTTAATTTGTGAGCTTTGATGTTCTCCAAAGCACGAAGCCGATGGCAATTTAAATCTTCTTGGTCATCTAACATAAGAACTTTGTAATCATCGGCTGTTAGATTTTCCTAGAATTCAATACGCCATGATCCAGTCCTGATCTCCAAAGGAAGAACGGTTGTATGCCCATAAACTAGCTCATAAGGAAAGCACTTAGTTGATCCGTGACACGCCATCCGATAAGCCCACAATGACTCATTCAACGTTAAGTGCCACTTCATTGGTCGATCTATTATTTTCTTCTTGATCAGCGTCTGATTAGACGCCTCAGCTTGTCCATTAGCCTGAGCTTATTAAAGAGAAGAATTCAACAACTTAAATCCCATATTGGCAGCAAAATTCTCAAATTCCTCAGATATGAACATTGTCCCTTGATTAGTTGTGATAGTTTGGGGAACCCCAAATCAATAAATGATATGTTCCTAGACAGAGTCAATCATGTTCTGGGATGTCACTGTCTTCAACCGGATTGCTTCAACCCACTTGGTGAAATAATCTGTCTTGACTACTATGAACTTATGATCTTTGCTGGATGGCGGATAAATTTGGCCGATCAGATCAATTCCCAAACCTCTAAATGGCCATGGCTTGATTATAGGATTCATAACCGATGCTGGTGATCTTTGAACATTCCCGAATCTATAGCAATCTTGACACCCCTTATAATATTCAAAACAATCTTTCAACATTGTCAGCCAAAAATAGCCTGATCTCTTGATAATCCATTTCATCTTATAAGCCGATTGATGAGCTCCACAAACTCCTTCATGGACTTCATCTATGAGAACTCTAGCATCTTCATGATTCAAGCACTTAAGCAACACTCCATCGACTGTTTTATAATATAGCTGATCATGAAGCAATACATATTTGATTGACTTATACCTGAGCTTTCTAGAGACTTTCTACGATGTATTTCTAAGATAGTCATTATTTCACTTCTCCAATCGTCGGCAACAATTTCGCTGTTGAAGACTTCTTGAATCGATAACCAGGAGCACTTTGAGCTAGCCGATTAGCTTCTTGATTTTGAGCCCTTAGAATATGCTTTTTGGTGACCATAGGGAACTCTTCAATCACACCTCAACATTTCTCATAGTAATCCCTTAGGATATTATCTTTACACTCATATAGGCTGATCAATTGATTAATTATTAATTGAGAATATCCAAATATCTCAATGGTATCAGCTTTACTTCTCAAAGAAGTTAAAGTCCTTTAAGGATGGCTTCATATTCAGCTTGATTTCCGGTGGACATTGGCTCAATGGGATAAGGGAATTCGAAACTTGACACTCGGGGTGAGATAATAACGATATCGATACCTCCACCCTGTTTGTACGATGAACCATCAAAGAACAAAGTCCAGGGCATTGGTTCTACATAACTGATACTAGGTCCATGATGATGAGTCACGAAGTCAGCCATTACTTGTCCTTTAACTGCTTTGGCCGACTTGTATCTCAAATCAAATTCAGACAATGCTAGAATCCATTTTCCTACCCTCTCTTTTAGAATTGGCATTGACAACATATGCTTGATCACATCAGCTTTAGACACCATAGTACATTCAGCAGATAGCAAATAATACCATAATTTAGTGCATGGGAAGTATAAGCACTAGCATAACTTTTCGATGGGAGAATATCTTGTTTCTAGATCCAAAAGCCTTCTGCTTAGATTGAAAATAACTCATTCTTTCCCTTCAAATTCTTGCATTAAGGCCAACCCAACCATATGGCTATCGGCCAACACATACAATTTAAAAGGCTTACCACATTGTGGAGGGATTAATTCTGGCGAAGACTTCATATATCCCCTAATCTCATCAAATGCCTTCTGTTATACGTTGCCCCATCTAAATTCTTGATCAGCTTTCAGCTTCAATAAAGGGGAGAATGGAAACATCCTTTTGGAAAAATTTGAGATGAATCTTCTCATAAAATTAATCTTGCCGATCAAAGATTGTAGTTGGGTTTTATTTGTTGGTGGGACTGCTTTGTCAGTAGCCTTCATACTCTTTTGTCCAACTTCAATCCCCTTTTCATGGACCATGAAACCTAGGAACTCTCCAGACGATACCCCGAAGGCACACTTGCCTGGGGTCATTGTTGATGCAAAAGTGGATCTGCAAACACAAAGGGCTAATACCCGAATCGATATCCAAAGCGTGCCAGTCGATTTGACCTGTTAATCGACAAGGATGAAGATACGAGCACTTTGGTCCTGACAACAGCGATACGCCCAGAAGTCACGGCCAAGAGGTACTCACGTGGAACTCAAGAATCGCCGAAGGTCGCACTAAAGCGATGCAACTTGCCGAATCAATGAGAACTCGTAAAAAGAAAAAGAAATATGCAAATTGACGAAGTCGCCGAAAAGTAAGTAGATGCAAATAGGAGTAAAAATTGGTTTTGATATTGATTTTATCTCCATTACATTGCCCCTAAATCTATATTTATACCCTGATCTAAAGAGACATAACCAAATACGACTAGGACACCAAGTCCATATCTAAGGAAACACGTGACTCTTACATGAATCATACTCTAACAAATATAGAAAAGGAAATCAACTCCTATCTATTTCCCTGTCCGCCTCAATTACGATGGAATTCTCACCGACCTCCTTTCCATCGGCATACTTCCTGTTTCATCGGCAGTAGTTTTCAAGCCTTCCTTCATCGGCATCGACACTAACATCTCCAACCTTATCGGCAACGCCCGAGTCTAAATCAACCTTTCCATCGATCACCATCATTCATCGGCAACCATCTTTACAAGCTGATTTTCATCGGTCATCAACAGATATCTGATAACTTTCCTCCCGCCAATTAGCCCACTCGATCATTTTGACACGTGCAAAAAATGGTGTCAACACATGCCCCCAATTTCGAGTATAAAACCATTAATGCTTCAAATTTACTCCAGATAACGCTTGCCTTCGCCCAATTACCATAACTCATCCTCCAAGCCAAAACTTGATATGTTATCAAATCTAATCAAATCTAGTCCCGATTCACGCACCTCAAGAAATATCGCACAATTTCCAACCACTCTTGCCCCGATTATGGTTAAGATACCGAAACAATAATCCATCGCAAGATCCTAACATAATAATGCCGC
This sequence comes from Miscanthus lutarioriparius, assembly GCA_904845875.1. Classification (NCBI taxonomy): domain Eukaryota; kingdom Viridiplantae; phylum Streptophyta; class Magnoliopsida; order Poales; family Poaceae; genus Miscanthus; species Miscanthus lutarioriparius. The sequence continues at coordinate 78,067,243 of CAJGYO010000012.1, read as the reverse complement.
CATTTTAGAATTAAAATATCCTGCATCGAGATCTCTTCCAAGTCATGATTACTTGCCATCAAATCATCTCATGTACAATCCCTTGAGTATCGTGCGACAGCTTACCATATCCATCGGAACCACCTCGACCCTCATGCGCGCATATAGAGATAAGTCCGAATACCCCTACTCCAAGCGGCTTATAAATAGATTTCTCCTAACGCTTGTCTTTTACCCTCGACTCCAATCTTTGGCATTCTCTCTTTCCACGGCGACTCCGACGAACAACAACTGCTGACCTCAACCAACAAGAACTTTTCTCCAAATCAACCTCGAGTCTCCACTTTCGTGCCCCCATCTACCTCAAGATAATGGCAATCAACTTCGACGTCCTGCGGTTCGTTCCACTTCCGTTACTTTTTACCTCGATTCCTCTGGGTCTTTGCGAGTTCATACGGTTGGTAATTTTTCTCTTTTCTTTGTTCTTCGGATCCTCTAAACTTAGGAACTTCGCAACAAATTAGTTATTCCAACCGATCACCGCATTTCCAATGCCTAGGACCAATGGGCAACCCAGATCCAACCGATCGATTAATGCAGAGGTTAACGTAATCCCTTTTAGAGCCCAAAATTTCTCTCTGAATTTATGGAAAGATACATTCCGATCTTGGCCCAAAACCACCAAAGGGTGGAAAGATTGGTACATGAGGGTCAACAGTCGATGCAAGTACATTTGGGCGAACGAAAGCTAGACCAATGCATTAGGCTATCCATTGCGGATATGCAAAAGAACGAGTCAATGATGATTGCAAAATTGCTTACTTCTAGTCGGACACAACAAACACTTTTATGTTTGGACATGGCCCACTCTCCCACACTTGCCGATGTCTACATGCTCACCGGCTTGGACATTTCAACCGACGATGAAGGCTCCATCTATGGCGTAAAATCCGAATATAGGGTGAATACCCGCAATATCGGCGGTTGATTGGGATATATTCAAGAATGCCGAGGACCGGACAGTTAACCGGAGGGAACATGCCACATTCTTGAATATGTGGTTAGAAAATTTATCTTCTGTGGTCGATCAAGAGGGACCAACCAACGCCTTCCTCCCCGTGGGTGAACTCTTGGCCAATGGTGTAAGGTTCCCTCTTGGCCGATACCTTCTGAGCTCCACTTATCATCTTCTTCATCAAGTGTCTCAAAAACTTTTGCTTGGCGAACCCATCGGCAACTTAGGAGGCCCGTGGTGGTTTATCAACATGTGGCTGAATGCCCATATGCACAAACGTTTGCAATGGGACTTCTTTGCCCAACAATTCCTACGAGAAATTGTCAAGACCACGTGCTTGGGGATGAGGAATCAGCAACACGCTCACCCCTCAATTTTGGTAAAGCCATAATTGTCCTCCCTGGAACAGAGGCCAATGAAGACCAGATCGGCAGATTCTTCCAAAGCTTCTACAATGGTCTTTCTCGTGATCATAGGGCTGGGTACCTTATTTTGATGAAAAAAACAGATTCCCCTTCTTTTCAACTTTGCCGATGACACTCACGAATCGGGATAATGAACTCATGATGGCCATCATTACTCCTAGGGCAATCCCGGTGAACACATTCGGTGGCGGAAAAACACCAATATCACGTATGAATTTTACAATCCATCGGCGGATCCTCATCAATTGGCTTTTGGGCAACCGCCAATCAAACTTTGTTTTGCCGATGTGATCAAACCCAGGAGAAACAATCACCCGCGAGCAGTTGGAGCAGGTAGTACGACTCTCCCCCGATGCCGATACTACAGATGTCGATCTATCCATCTGGACACCAGCATCTTTCATTACCGAATCATATAAACAATGGTGGCGAGAGTGGAGGGAACAACTGTTTGCAACATCTGCTCACACATATCGGCACATGATCGACCCTGAATATGCCATTCCTGATGATGCAGTAAGTTTCTTTTAACTCCCTTCTGCTTTTTCCTTTCATATATCGGTAACTAACTTTCTCGTGACAGGTTAACAACCCAGCACCATCTATGAGCAAAAGTGGGAAACCCTTCGATCTTCGGCCTGTTTCCCCGATATCACCGATCAGCTACAACGCCCCCACCTTAGCTGCTTTGACTCACCAGAAGACCCGCGCCAAGACCATCACCTCCAAGTCCAAATTGGCTACAGCTAGGGCCACTCCATTGGCTGCTGCTACAACCCTGATCAAGGCATTCAAGGTAACAACCCTGTTTATTTCTACTCATGCCGATCACAAACTGTATTAACATTAATCATCAGGGTGTAAGAGCCGCTGCTGGATCATCATCGGCAATTCCTCCAACATCAAGCACCACTGCCTCTGACAAACCTTCAGAGGTATTCCTTTGATTTTACATTTTATCTGTTAAATATCATACCTTACACTTGTTTTGCAGCAACAAATGGGTACATCGGCAAGCATACCAGATGTTCAAGCTCCACAACCAACAAGTGCCGATGCCCCCCAGCCAACCGTTGCTGAGGCCCAAGCAAAGCGCAAAACCTTAACAGATGCCGAGGCACAGCCAAAATGATAGAAGTCCATACCGATCCCCACATCTGCCCCAACGTCTGCAAGTCGGCCAGAATCAGTCGATGCAACTGAGCAAGCAGTTAATCCTCCTGTACAGGACATACCATCAGTCATCATACCCCAAGGGCCAATCACCGATGAGGCCACAGAGGATATCCCATCGGCAAGCTCAGTCGATCCTCCACACGGCATACTCCAGGCTGCTTCCTCCTGCCAAGTACAGGAAATTGCCTTGAAACAGGTAAGCCAATTGACCTAGTCAATTTATAATATTCATACTTATCCTAACTGACCTCTTTTTCTTTTTCTCAGGAACAAGACTCCCCAAACAGCCTATTTTCCTTTGCCATTGACATTTCTGACGATGATCGAGAGGAAACAAGTTCTTCCCTTGCACTGGGAACAATATCGACAGAAATTAAATCAGAGTTGGAAGCTCTCCTGGACTTGTTACAGCAGGATACCGCCCAACTGGTAGATGACTCGGACCCCGCAAAGGCAATTTTCAAAACAATCCGTGGCCAGGTCCCTGCCGATGTTGAAGAAGCACTCTTCCCAGCAGCCCATTTAGAAAGTCGCCAACTACAATATCAACGGGCTGCTCAACGCATTGCCGATAGAGCAGCTCAGGCTCAACTCAAAGAAGAGATGCTACACCTGAAATAGATTGCTGATGAGAAGCACAAGGGCATCTGCAACTTGCAGATTTCGGGCGCTGAACTTAAGCAGAAAATCTTAGATTTATCGGCAAAGAGGATGGCTCTATTGGCTGAATTGAAAGAAGTCGAGACAGCCTTAGCTCATGCCCAACAAGAAGAAAGCCAGCTACCCGATGCCATCAAGGCCCTTCAGCAAGAAAGAGACATCCAGGCTCGTAAAGCCTTGGCCATGAAGAAAAAACTCAAGCCTATGGAGGGTGCTGCCGATGAAGACATCAAAGAAATGAAGGAAGCCGACTAGATTCGCCTGCGTGTGATATTGGCTATCCAATCCTTGTTAAACTTGTAAATCTTGTCTATTGCATTGGCACTTTATGAGACATTGACATCCTTGTATAATTTTAGCCGATAGGACTGTTATCGGCACTTCTACTTTTATGCATCCATCCAGATACTAGGGTAATATTTCTTTAAATATTTTCCATTTAATGCTCTGGGAAACACAACCCCTTCAAGGGTTTCTAGAATATATGTGTTACCAGGAATAGACTGATTTATCTGATATGGACCTTCCCAATTAGGAGACCACTTTCCAAACTTTGAACTTTTAGTCCCAATCGGTAAAATCAATTTCCGGACCAGATCTCCATCGGCAAACTCCTTTACCTTCACCTTCTTGTCATACCATCTGGCTACTCTTTTCTTATTTTCTTCGATGCTAACTAAAGCCCTTAACCGATGACCCGCCACATCTTCCAACTCATCCTTCATAAGAGTATCATAATCATCGGCTGTCAGCTGATTTTGAGAACGTATTCGCCTAGAGCCAGTTTTAATTTCCCAAGGCAATACTGCGTCGTGTCCATATACTAACTGATAAGGCGTTACTTTGGTTGTACCATGACATGACATCCGATATGACCACAAGGCTTCATTTAATACTGTATGCCACCTCTTAGGATTTTCTTTAATTTTGCGCTTAATGAGTTTGATGATCCCTTTGTTAGAAGCCTCAGCCTGACCATTAGCTTGAGCATAATATGGAGAAGAATTTAAAACTTTAATTCCCATACCTACAGCAAACTCATCAAATTCTCCCAATGTAAACATAGTACCCTGATCGGTAGTGATAGTTTGAGGAATACCAAATCGGTAAACAATATGCTCTTTCACAAAATCGATCATATTAGCCGATGTCACCTTTTTTAAAGGAATTGCCTCAACCCATTTTGTGAAATAATCGGTAGCAACCAGAATAAATTTATGTCCTTTGCTCGATGGCGGATAAATCTGACCGATGAGATCGATAGCCCATCCCCGGAACGGCCAAGGTTTAATTATAGGGTTCATTGCCGATGCAGGCGCTCTTTGAATATTACCAAACTTTTGACACCCCTGACATCCTTTAAAATATTTAAAACAATCTTCAAGAATAGTCGGCCAATATTATCCATTCCTTCTGATCATCCACTTCATCTTGAAAGCCGATTGATGCGCTCCACACACTCCTTCATGAATTTCACCCATCAAACTTTTCGATTCATCACTACTAACACATCTGAGTAAAACTCCATCTATAGTTCGATAATATAATTCATCATCGAGGAGCACATACTTGGTAGCTTGGAACCTTATACATCTTTCAACCTTTTTATATGGATCCTTTAAATAATCGACAATCTCCTTTCTCCAGTCATCGGTATCGACTGCCGATGTTAGCACTTCCTGAATTGGCTGATACCCTGAAGCATGCTGAGCTAGTCGATTAGCCTCCTCATTATGCAGTCGAGAAATATGTTCAAGATGAAAATCTCTAAACCCTTTCAACAATTGCAAACATTTTTCATAATACGAAATTAAAACTTCACTTCGGCATTTATAAATCTTAGCCAATTGATTTATAACTAGCATAGAATCACCAAAGATTTCAACAGCATCGGCACGTATCTCCTTCAGCAATTCTAACCCTTTTATCAAGGCTTGGTATTCAGCCTGATTGTTTGTCGATGTAGCAACAATCGGCAATGAAAACTCATACTTCCTTCCTTGAGGTGAAATCAACACAATGCCGATACCTACTCCTTCACCACATGTGGACCCATCGAAGAAAAGTGTCCAAGGAGCAACCTCCGGAGAGTCCATCAGATTACAATGTTTGAGTGACAAAATCAGCCATAACTTGCCCCTTAACTCGCCTTTAGTTGATTCGTAACGTAGTTCAAATTCGATAATAATGCTAAAATCCACTTGCCGATTCTACCACTTAATATCGGCATCGACAAATATACTTGACTACGCCGTCTTTGCATATGACCGTACATTCATTGCAGATAACAAATAATGTCTTAATTTGACACAAGAAAAGTATAAACACGACATAATTTTTTTTCGATGGTCGAATACCTTGTCTCAAAGATCCACTAATCTTCTCGCTCAAATAATAAATAACACATTCTTTCCTTCAAATTCTTGAATAAGAGCTGAACCGATAACGGTATCATCGGTTGACAAATACAACTGAAAGGTTTCCGTGTTGAGGTGGAACTAGCTTTCGGAGGATTTGTTAAATATTTCTTAATTTCATCTAGGTCTAACTCTTGCTTTCGCTCCCCATACAAATTCACGATCGGCTTTCAATTTAAGTAATGGACCGAAAGCCTTGATCTTACCCGACAGATTAGATATGAATCTTCTAATGAAATTAATCTTACCGATCAAAGATTGTAATTCAGTTTTATTGGCGGAGCAACCACCTTGTTAATTGCATCAATAGACTTCCCTCTTCGATTTCGATGCCCCACCGATGATGATGCACCATAAAACCCAAGAATTGACCTGTCGATACACCAAATGCACATTTATTAGGATTCATCTTCAATCCATGCTTCCTCGTGCACTCCAGTATCTTTCGTAGATCGGCTAGATGTTTTGTGATATCTCCAGACTTAATCACTACATCATCAATGTAGATCTCCACTAATGTGCTGATGTATTCATGAAAAATAAAGTTCATAGCTCTTTGATAAGTAGCGCCGGCATTTTTTAAACCAAATGTCATGACTATCCACTCAAACAACTCTACATGACCTGGATATCTGAAAGCGGTCTTGGGAATATCTTCTTCAGCCATGAATATTTGATTGTAACCTGCATTACCATCCATGAAGCTGATAATTTGATGTCCGGCTGCAGCATCAATCAACAAATCAGCAATCGGCATTGGATAGCCATCCATCGGTGTGGCTTTGTTGAGATTCCTGAAATCAATACAAACACGAAGTTTTCCATTTTTCTTATAAACAGGAACCACATTAGAGATCCACTCGCATATCGACAACGCCCGAATAAACTTTGCCTCAATTAATTTAGTTATTTCGCCTTAATGTCGAAGTATATTAGGGTTGCATCGGCACGTACCGGGTCACTTGATGTGGCCGAAATCCAGATTTGATAGGTAACCGATGTTCAACTATCGATCGGTCTAATCCAGGCATCTCAGTATAATCCCAAGCAAAACAATCTTTATACTCTTTTAACAAATCAGTTATTTGCTGCTTACACTTGGAATCTAACTTAGCACTAATAAAAGTAGGTCTTGGCCCATCGCCATCACCAATATCTACTTCTACTAAATCATCTGCCGATGTGAACCCTTGACCTAATTTTCCATCATCGGCAAACCTATCCATTAAAACTCTTCTTCAGAACCGACTGCTTGGATCGGTGGAATTTCATAATCAGCAACTCTAAGGAACTCTTTTTCCCAAACTTCTCCTGATATGCATTTAGTTTGCTCATAAGTATCTGATTCTACCGATGCGATAATATAAGAAGAATCACCAGGGACAACCTCAATCTTATCCCCAATCCACTGTATGAGGCATTGATGCATTGTAGAAGGAACACAACAATTAGCATGAATCCAATCCCTCCCTAGAAGCAGATTATATGCACCCTTGCCATTAATAACAAAGAACGTCGTTGGCAAGGTTTTGTTGCCGATGGTCAATTCAACGCATACTGCCCCTTTAGCCGGTGACACATTGCCTTCAAAATCCTTCAGCATCATATCGGTTTTGGTCAAGTCTTGATCTCCCTTACCAAGTTTCCGATACATCACATAAGGCATAATATTAATCGCATCCCCTCCATCGATAAGTATCTTAGATACAGGCTGCCCATCAACTCTTACTTTCACAAACAAAGCCTTAAGATGCTGTCTCTCGTCATCGGTAGGTTTCTCAAAAATAGCCATCATTGGATCTAGTGTCAACTGAGCTACTTGATCAGAGAGAACAACTTCTTCCTCATTATCAGATAGTGCCAAAAACTCCATCGGCAACATGAATACCATATTAACATCTGCCGATGGACCCTTATTTTTGTGTTTTACCCGCCACCAACGCCGATGACCGACCTCTCTCATTGGAGGAATTTTCTTCTCGGTATAAATCCTCCTGATGCTCACGTTGCATCCTCCTTTTCTGTGTCTTTGTCAGACCCTCCGGGCACCATCGAGGAAACTTGGTTTTCCAAACCGGCTGATAACAGGTCCCAGTTGATTCTACACGGCGTATATTATGGTCCTTGTAGAATATTTCTTCATCGGGAACTCTTGCATTTTCCATCTCCTCAAGCTCCTCTTGATCCCTTGGAAAATATCCAGCGCGTTTACCAAGCCTCTCATGTACACTAAGTCTGCCCCCTAGCCGATCATGCACTGATGCTCTGCCTCTGATCGGCTCATTGATAAATAAACCCTGATTGCCAGGTTGAAACCTCCTTTCTGACCGATTGACCCCATAATAACCATTGCACTCAAGGCAATTTTCAACAGTTGGCAATTTAATACCTTCTTCCCAGCAATGGATGAAAAACGGGCACCTCCAATGATCTTTATGCCGATACCATTCTTCCCGACGTCTCTCTTCTTGCTGTTGTCGATATCGGTCCTTACGGCGACGCCAACCCTCTGCGCCTTCGATGGGTAATCACAATGCCAGGTCGAGGAGGGTTTTTGGAACTACTGCTTTCTCCCAGCAAACCCTTACTTTTTGCATCATCGGTAGTTATCCGATGTTGGGGATCCACTGATGCGTTTTTCTCAGCAGCCTCTGACGTCAATACCTTGGTCTTCCCTTTGGCCTCCAACATATTTGTTGGAAAAGGGTGTTGATCAATTTTCATCGGCTTCTGGGCCTTGGAAGTACCAAACTTAATTCTCCTAGATTCAATAGCCGATTGTAACTGTTGCCTGAACACCTTACACTCATTTGTACTGTGTGAAGTTGCATTGTGCCATTTGCAGTACAAGATCTTCTTCAACTCTTCTGCCGATGGGATCACATGATTAGGTGATAGCTTAATTTGGCCCTCTTGAACCAGAAGATCAAATATCTTGTCGGCCTTGGTGATATCAAAGGTAAACTTTTCTCGCTCTTTCTGACCAAAGGGACAAGATATCGGCTTTTTATTCTTAACCCACTCATTAAGCCGATAATCGGTTCTTCATCGAATCGAAATCTCCTACTTCTTCAACAAATGATACTTTTTTACTCCAATTCTTTTTAGGTTCAAAAACCCTAGTATCTTGATCAGAGATCCTTTGCACAAGATGACTGAGGCTTTCAAACTCCTAAGAAGCATATCTGTCTTTAAGATGTGGCAATAACCCTTGGAAAGCTAGATCGGCAAGTCATTATCATCCAAAGACTAGTCAGTAGCACTTATTTTTACATCTCGTAGCCTTTGCACAAAGCTTTCTACCGATTCATCATTACTACTGTCTCAATTTTACTAAATCGGTAAGCTTCTTTTCATGGATTCCAAAGAAAGAAATACTTATGAAATTGTTTTTCTAGATCAGCCCAAGTAATAATAGAATTTGGTGGTAATGAAATGAACCATGTAAATGCCGATCCAGACAAAGATGATGAAAATAATCGAACTCTTAATTCATCTCTGCTAGCTACCTCTCCACATTGAATAATGAAGCGATTGACGTGTTCCATTGTTGATGTATCATCTTGCCCAGAGAATTTAGTGAAATCTAGTACCTTGTACATATTTGGGAGAGGAATTAAATCATATGCGGGAGGGTATGGAGTCCGATAAGAATAAGTATTGACCTTGGGCTTTATCCCAAACCGATCCTTTATAATTTCGCTATCTTATATCGCCTAAAAAGCATCACCTCTCCTTGCGATTTAACCGGCTGAATTTCTACAGAGGTACCTGCTGATATCCCTCCACATATCTTTGTGGCCCACGATCTCAAAGAATCAACATATTTGCCATTACTTGTGGTCCATTAACTTTCTTTGAAAGGATTCATCTACCGAGTCCGCCGATGCTTGATTCTGGAAACCAGCTTGCATATGACCTTGTTGAATCCCTGCAACCTGCTGATTTTGCTGAACTGTATGTTGAACAGGTAACTGTCCTGACCAACCATTATTAGAACTCATCGGTACAAAACTTACCAATGGTCGGGTATTTTGCTAACATTGTTGGATAATTATAACCACTTGAGGCATGAACTCAAACCCAGCTTTGACTCATAGCAGGGGCTTTCTGCTGCATCGGCAGTAAGCTTGCCGATGGACTTGAATTGGGTGTTTGAACCAAAGGCATCTGGAAAACTCCTGGAGTTGGTTGCACGGTAGTTGCTGTGGCATATTGAGGCACTTGAGCCATCGGCTAAAACAAATTGATGGTATAGGAGCTTTTCCTCATCGCATCAAACACTTGAGGTAACCCAGATTGAAAGCGGATGACTCGGAGGCATACCATATCCCCACCAATTAGCGTGAATCGGCTATTCTCGAGACATGGGGCCTGACATAGCTGATGTCGATATATCTCAGATTAAGTCGAACTCGTCCCGTAGTACCGGATCCGATCGTATCGGTGTAGATTGAATATTAGGTAAGCTCGCCGACTTCGGAGGAGAAGTAACTTCACAGCACCCACAACGGCCGAGGGAGCCGATGGAGTATTGACGAGATGCCGCTCGGTTGGTGATAGGCGTGCCCAATGTAATGCGGTGACGCTTGTCCTTCTTTGAGAGTTCGAACCACGATTATGAATGATATTGGATAGCACATTGGAATGATTAATCAAAGCATGATTTACTGCAGAATTAACCATCTCTTGAAGTTTACCAGGATTGGAGTCAAAGGTAACCTGCCGAGGCAACGGCAAATCTTGCTTCTGGATGACTTGTCCACTCTTGTTCAAGGCTAAATGATCTCGAGATAAAGTGCTGTATTCTTCTATAGCCTTTTCCATGGCCTGCCTCTGCTCTTCCTTAAGATCTTCTTCTGATACCGCGATAATGTTCCCTGAATTGATCTCGGGATTGATCATATTGATCGGATTGATTGGTCCCACCAGGTGTGCCAAAAGATGTGTTGATGCAAAAGTGGATCTGCAAACACAAAGGGCTAATACCCGAATCGATATCCAAAGCGTGCCAGTCGATTTGACCTGTTAATCGACAAGGATGAAGATACGAGCACTTTGGTCCTGACAACAGCGATACGCCCGGAAGTCACGGCCAAGAGGTACTCACGCGAAACTCGAGAATCACCGAAGGTCACACTGAAGCGATGCAACTCGCTGAATCAATGAGAACTCGTAAAAAGAAAAAGAAATATGCAAATTGACGAAGTCGCCGAAAAGTAAGTAGATGCAAATAGGAGTAAAAATTGGTTTTGATATTGATTTTATCTCTATTACATTGCCCCTCAATCTATATTTATACCCTGATCTAAAGAGACATAACCAAATACGACTAGGACACCAAGTCCATATCTAAGGAAACACGTGACTCTTACATGAATCATACTCTAACAAATATAGAAAAGGAAATCAACTCCTATCTATTTCCCTGTCCGCCTCAATTACGATGGAATTCTCACCGACCTCCTTTCCATCGGCATACTTCCTGTTTTATCGGCAGTAGTTTTCAAGCCTTCCTTCATCGGCATCGACACTAACATCTCCAACCTTATCGGCAACGCCCGAGTCTAAATCAACCTTTCCATCGATCACCACCATTCATCGGCAACCATCTTTACAAGCTGATTTTCATCGGCTGTCAGCGTATACAGTAACTTTCCTCCTGCCGATTAGCCCACTCTGATCATTTTGACACGTGCAAAAAATGGTGTCAACAGTCATCTTCAAGCCATGTTTTCTTGTGCACACCAAAGTCTCCTGTAGATCAGCTAGATGTTCTTTATAACTCCTAGATTTCACAACCACATCATCGATGTAAATTTCAACTATTCTACCGATCAACTTATGAAAGATATAATTCATGGCTCGCTGATAAATTGCACTGATATTTTTTAGGCCGAAAGTCATGACTACCCATTCATATAAACCAATAGCTCTAGGGCATCTAAAAGTAGTCTTAGGAACATCTTCTTCAGCCATGAAGATTTGATTATAGCCCGCATTGCCATCCATAAAACTGATAACCTTGTGTCCTGATGCTGCAACCAATAAAAGGTTAGCTATCGGCATTGGATAACCATCTATTGGTGTAGCTTTGTTCAAATCTCTAAAGTCAATGCAAACTCTTAGTTTTCCATTCTTCTTGAGCACAGGGACTATGTTTGAAATCCATTCCGCATAACGACACTGTCGAATAAACTTAGCCTCATACAACCATGTAATCTCCTTTTTAATATCTCCAAGTAATCTAGGTTTAAATCTCCTTAGGTCTTATTTAAATGGTCGATATCCATCCTTAATAGGCAGCCAATGTTCTACAATTGATCATCTAAGACCAGGCATTTCATAATATTCCCAAGCAAAACAATCTCGATACTCCTTCAAAAGATTTATCAGTTTTTGTTTATATTCCGGATCTAATTTAGCACTTACATACGTCGGTTGTAACACCCTAGTGTTAAGCATTGCATTTGGCACTTGTATTTCAAGAGAACAAGCATCATCCAAGCATTCATGAGCATGAGCATATGGAATTTCATCTTATTCTTTACATATTATCACAAGTGATGTTGATTATATACATGCATATGCTTGTGATCATGTGTGACCAATGCAAGAGATGGTTGTAAGGTTAGAAAAACACGTTAGACACATCTAGGATGGAAAATGGAACAATGTTTGTATTCATGACATGGGCCAAATTTGCTTCTAAGTCATAGTTTACTCAAAATTTCATTTCTCATGATACTACTTTGACTAGAGTTGAACTATAGCATAGAGGGTTTGCATGGCAGTACACCCTTAATAAAAGTTGTAGTTCTTGACATGGATAACAAACTTTATTTAAGAGTCATGAGCTAATTCAGTGCGTAACATGGTCAAATAGTGCCCAAAAGAATCAACAAAATGATGTTTTGAGACTTAAATTTTTTTTGCTAAGTCTAGAAGTTGTTTTCAGTTTCAATGTGACCTACTTTGGAGCTTTGCATTTTGTAAACCAGTAAGAATTTGGCAATGCTTCTTAAAGCAAAGTTGTAGCACTCACATAGCTCTACAACCTTCACTCATACAGTTTTTGCTAATTCTACATGGATTAGGAGTAACAGTGGTATGAAGTTGGGATATTAGTCGGCCTAACAGCCGATTTGAATCGGCCGGCCAAGCGCGTCGTGGCCGACCGTTGCCAGGCCACGCACACCGCATGGCGGCCGCTCACTAGCATCAGCCCGGCTGGTCTGGCCAGCAGACAGAGTAAAGGGAGGCGCAGCTACTACTCTCTCCCATTCCCACTATCTCGCCCTGCCTCTCTCGCTCTTGCCCTCGCCATTGCCACGCCGCTGTCGCCACCGCCGCACCACCGCCGTGCTCGCGCGCCGTTCTTACCACATAACTTGAGCTAACCGTTCCCACCATCCAATTCATCTTGCCCATAGCTCTGCTTTGACGTGCTCCACCTCATCGAGTCGCTAGCACCACCATTCAAGCAAGGGTAAGGCCGCATTGCATGTCGCCATCGCTACCATGGCCATGAAGCACTGCCAAGCTCTGAGCTCACCGTGGCCAGCCCTATCCACTGCTCCTCCTACATCTTTCTCCCCTAGTCCATCATCGTCTTAGGTCCTAATAGCTCACGTCATAGTTAGTTTAGCCGCTACTACCATCGCTGCATCGGAACATTCAACCACACCGTGCGCGCCCACCATGGCCGTGAGTGCAAGCTCGACATGTCTGGCACCGACTAGACCCCGTCGTCCGCCTCTAGAGTGTGTTTCTACATGGCTTTGAACCCTAGCATCATCACCAAGGATGGAGACCCACCACGAACCACCATCTCGTCAGAACGGCAAGCGCTGCTGCGTACGCTGTGCGCCACCGTGCCGCCATGCATGTGACCAGAGCTCACCGTCGCTTCACCGTGGCTCGAACCACACCGTAGAGCTCCGCTAGGGTTTCTAGAAGCTATAGCCGCGCTCACCTGGCCATGACATCACTAGAGACAGTGAGTCCACCACCGCGCGCCGCTGCTGAGCCGCCATGGTCGCCAACAAGGTTGCTCCGGTGATGCGTCGAGTCAACTATGGGTACCCCTCGATGCGGCTTGATGAGGCGAGTGTAGTGGTGAACACCTTACCGCCGGCGAGATAGGGCCGGTCAACCACTGCACCCCTGCTTTGTCTCTCTGTCTTGTGGGGTCCATTGACCCACGGGACCTAGCAGCCAGCCGCAGTGGGTGCATGGACTGGGTGCGCTTAGCTGCTGGGCCCTATTTGAAATTTGATTTTCTTTATTTATTTTCTAGATTTTGTAGCAAACTTCAAAAATCCATATCTTGAGCTAGGAGTGTCCAAATGGGGTGATCCAAATTTTGTTAGATTTATCATGAAGTGTTCTATTTGATAAAAATATGAAACCAACTGTTGGGGTATTTGTCTGGGGAAATTAAATTAAACTAGTAAAGTGTTTTTAAATTAGTTATTATTTTGTAAAATGCATAACTTGAGCTATAGAAGTGCTAAAATTGTGATTCCAATTTTGTGGGTCTTGTGTTGGCATGCTAGAGCTAGGAAAAATACTAAACCTATAGTGAGCATACTTGGAATATGGTCTTTCTATTTCACCTAAATTAAATGCTAGTTTCTAGTGAAATTAATTAGGGTAAAAATACATAACTTATGAGCATGCAAATTTCTACACAGTGTTCTTATGCTAGGATGAGAGTAAGAAAAATATGAAATCTTTTGTTTGACACTTTTCACAAGGATAAACTATTTTCACTAAAATAAGCATATGCAACTTACCATTTTTGTAGAGATGGCTATGCTTATCAAATTGGCATGAAATTTGTACAGTAGACTTTTGGGGTCTTATGTAAGCTACTGTAATTTTCTTAGAATTTATTGTGCACTAGAAATAGTTATCTTCTAAATCACCCTATTATATAAGGAAATTAATAAATATATATAAATAAATTAGTTGGGCTTAACCATGATGTTTTATGTGATGCTTATGATGCATATGATCAGTTGATATTAGTAGTTGTGCTTGGAATTGATTGGTTATAGGCAGCTACTTAATCATTGCTTTATAATTCAACTAGATGGCTGCATGAGTAGTTTATGTTTTGTTGACAAATTCATGATGATAGTGACTTTTCCTGTTAAACTTGTTAATAACAAATTTGTAGATAACTTACTAATCTTACTTGTCCTAAAATTTCATGGTCATGGGATTAATGGTTTAAGAATTATAGCTGCTAGAAGTCTGCCATCAGATTTACTTATCCTTTGGACAGATCTAGAAGATTGAATTGTTTGACCTAGATAGATACTGAATCACCTTAAGATGATTAAAAGAGAGTTGTAGGCAATTTCATAAGATTTCCAGAAAGTCCACAAACATATTGTTTTGATATGTATAACTCTAGTTATGGTCAAAACATGTGGCTGCTATCTTGTAGTCCAGAAAATGCTTTTTATGGGAGTTGTTTAAATTACTAGAGAGGAGATATGCACCCACTCAGTAAAAGAAAGTTAATTTTGTTATCACCTTAATAACTTGCTGCCATGGACATTTATGAAATATGAATTTCATCATATCATATCATCCATGTCATTATCTATGCATCCTTGATATCTTATTTCAAGATCATGCATATAGGCTCGCCCGAAGGAGTAACCCTACCGGAATTCAAAGAAGAGGCGGAGGACAATCAAGGGACACCCCAACCCATAGCTCCTGAAGGAGAGGAGACGGCCACTGACGAACTTCCAGAGTGCCCTGATCACCGACCCACCTCTTTCCTGAAAGGTAAGCCCCTGAGCATTCTAAGCCTCCTATGTTTTATAAAATATCACTTGAGTCCTTTATGTTTGATGCATTAGGTTATAAGAGTTGATTTGGAAACACTTGATGCATAGGACTACCTTGTCCAGATATATAATTGAAACCTTGAGTAGGTCCAGGATCAAATATATGCTTAGCCATGCTTAGACCGGTAGAAGTCGGGTGATTTCCTATCACCTGCGAGATATAGGTGGATACCAGAGCACGGTTGGCTATATTTGCTATCGTGGAAAAGAACCATGGGATAATGTAACTAGAGGCGAAGCAGAGTCTATGTGTAGGTTGACTCATGTGATTTCATCTGTGCTAATTAAGGACCGCATCGTTGGAGGCCCACTTATCATTTTGAACGCATGCCTCTCACTTAACTGGCCCGATAACTCCGTTCTGACCGCGAAGCTGAGTAGATCAACTCAGGTCGGGCCTCGTTCTATCAAAGTGCGCACACTAGAGGTAGTAAGGATGTGCAGAGAGCCAGTGTGAGGCTAAGGGTAGGTTAGAGTCCTGATCGACCTGGCATCCAGTAGTGTCCCTGCGGGTTTAGCGCTGATCAAACCCACGAAATGTGTACCTAAGTTGTACCAAAGGTGACCTAAGGCTACCGTGGCTGGTAGACCTAGGTTTGTGTTAGGAATAACTACTCAGCTGGTTGTAATCGATTCGAATCGTCGTCTCTCCCGGATAGTGAGAAACTTGGCGGAGCCCCTTCATCGTAGTAATTGGACTATGGAATGTGATGGTTATGATGAACATGGAAAATATTACACCGGCTATGTTACTATTGTATGTTGCTAATGATATCCCACATGTTTGGCACATGTTAGTTGCTAATCTAGAGATGAATAGCTATAATGAACTTGGTTACCGAATTACAAAATGTATAGCTCAACTAGTGGCTTTTATGCAAAATGTTGTCAAGTTGTTCCACTTATAAAGCCTTGCATGATCCTTGGAGTCACTTTATTTTTGGTTTATGACGGGTAAGTCTAGCTGAGTACCTTCTTGTACTCAGGGTTTATTTCCCACTTGTTGTAGATAACACAGTCTATCATGGATATTGTAAGAACTGCTTATGTCCCGCCATGGATGAGGAGTAGGCCCTGGGCAAGGCGCTTCTAATTAACTCCTCTATCATGCTTTTGTGGGTTGTGATCGTAAACTGGCAAAGTATTTGAACAACGGTGTGAGATGTTAGTTTCAAACTATATTTGCTTCCGCTACTACTTTATTTGAACTTGAGTTATAATAACTTTAATCGTACTCTGATGTATGGCAATGTATTTGTGAACTTTATATAACATGTGGCATGTATGTTGAATCATGTATGATCTTGGTTGTATGTTGGCGATTAATCGAGACCCTTCATGGTACTCGATGGACTACCGGGTTTATATGGGCTCAAGTATGATAATGTGACTGCTTCACAGGCTACCATTGTACTTGTGCTCTTATAAATTGGATGGTTCTATCACATCAGCCTAGGCCTATCACCTGGTCCAATATCAACTTCCTCTAACAAATCGGCCGATGCAAATCCCTATCCTAATTTCCCTTCCGTATCATCAATCGGGGACTCCATTAAAACAAATTTCAAGAGCCGACTGCTTGGATTGGCTGTTGATGCTCATCATCGATTTTCATGATGTCTCCTTTTATAATTTTGCTATAGAGGCACTTGTGTTTCCTCTGCTCATATTCTAATGAGTCTCTGAGTTCTACAGGTCAAGCAAATAACATATTGATATCAACCGATGGTTTACCCTTATTGGCTGTTTGTTTGACGCGCCATGTCCAAGGTCTGCTAGATTTTTGAGCTTCTAACTCTATTCCTTAAGCGCTGAACTCTTCTTTTTGACTCCTTCTCAAACCTCCTAGACACCATTGGCCCTCTTGCAAACATACTCCTTTTCTCCATCACGACCGACCCAGTTTTGATCATATTCATGCTTGCCTAGCCGATTGTGATCTCCTCCATTTTTTATGCGTCGATCCACGTTATCGTGTTGATGACTTAAACATTCATGGATAGACCGGTGATTGGCTTAAGATTGCTCGAACTCTAAAAACTAATTACTACACTTTGGGCAGTTATGCCTTGTAGGCAATTTCAAACCATTATTCCAACAGTGTGTGAAGAAATGGTAGTTCCAATATAATTTAGCCTGCTCTCTTTCATACCTTTCTTCC
Organism: Miscanthus lutarioriparius; assembly: GCA_904845875.1. NCBI lineage: Eukaryota > Viridiplantae > Streptophyta > Magnoliopsida > Poales > Poaceae > Miscanthus > Miscanthus lutarioriparius. The sequence goes on along the minus strand of CAJGYO010000012.1, from coordinate 78,049,541 downwards.
TCACACTAGCATTCATATTCTTCCTCCTCAATCCAGTGCTGGTAGTCCTTCTTCTTTTGGTGTCACCATTTGTTCAACAAGATCATAGAAGTCACCCGAGGATGCATAGCACCAGCTCTGGAGGTCTCACCCTGCTCATATCGGCACTTTTGCTGATTGTGTTGCTGCTTAGCTTTCTTGTACTCATTAGCCGATATTTGAACCTTAGGGTCGACAGACCCATCTTCTTTGGCCTTAGTCGATGTCAACACCTTTGTCTTCCCTTTGGCCAACTAGAACTTTATAATATGCACCCTTAGAAAAGGATGTCCATCTATGTCCATTGCTGGTTTCTTGGCTGGCTCAAACTTGATTTTCCCTTGTTCAATGGCCTTCTGAATATGATGGTGGAAGATTCTGCACTCATTAGTATTATGATTAGTAGTATTGTGGAACTTGCAGTATTTCTTCCCTTTGAGTTCTCTAGCCGAAGGGATCACATGATTTGTGGGTAACCTCAACTGCTTTTTCTCTAGCAGCAAATCAAAGATCTTATTAGCCTTTTTGATGTCAAAATCATAAGCATTCTCTATTTCTTTTACCCAAGGACAAGATACAGGAGCCTTGCCCCATGTCCATTCGGTGGTTGCAACTTTTGGGCCATCTTCATCAGAGTCTGCATTGTATGGATCAGACATAGCTGCAATACCCTTCAAATACTTCTCTTTGCGCATGGTCTAAAGTTGGCCTTCAAAGGTAGACACCCTCTGAACTAGGTGGGCCAAATTTTCAAACTTTTGGCCATTGAACTTCTCCCTATTTACTAGGGACATCTCTTGAAGGGCTAATTCAGCCAATTGGCCATCAGATAGATTCAATGAGTAGGAACAACTCCTTACTTCTCTGAACCTTTAAATAAATTTAGAGCTTGACTCACTATTTCTCTGCCTCATGTTTACCAAATCTGTAATCTTCTTCTCTCCTATCCCACTACAGAAATATGCATGGAACTTGTTCTCTAGATCGGCCCATCTAGTAATCGAGTTTAGTTCAAGTGATGAAAACCAACTGAAGGCCGGTCTGGATAGAGACAAGGGGAAGAATTGAACTTTATATGCCTCCTCAATAGATGCATCTCTAAGCTGAATGAGATAGCGGTTGATATGCTCCATGGTTGACATCTCATCTATCCCAGTGAATTTAGAGAAATCGAGGAGTCCGTAGCGTTGGGGAAGTTGCACAATATCATACCAGGCTGGATACAAACGCTGGTAAGAGCCAATCTAATTCTTAGGCTTCAAACCAAACTGGCTCTGCATCATGGCTGTTATCCTATTGACTAACTCATTAGCATTCATGCCAGCAACTTGTTGTCTCGGCTGTCCTTGGGTCTGCGCTTGAGAGCCTCGTACTTGAAGCTATTGACCCTGAGCCTAAGGCTATTGTGCTAGGACCTGAGATTGTTGTCCCTAGGCCTAAAGCTTCTAGAGTTCTTGTGCATTGTAACTATAAGGATTCTAGTACCCAAGATATGGCAAAAGATCATATGTGGTGTCATTGGAAACTAGATGATATCCTTTTGGGTAGTCGATCTGAGCATTGTGAGTTGCATACCCCTGTAATCGACTATTGTAATAATTTGGATCAACATCCTTGATGATCCTTTGCACTAATGGAGCAATTTATGGGCTAGCTAAGGCATCTGATAGGAAGTACATAATCTCCCCTGAGCCAGCCGTTGCACAACCTGTTGAATAGCTGGTGAGGTTGGCTACTGGACTACATACGTCTGGGCCTGTCTAGTAGGAAGCTGAGTCATCTGTGTGACAGGGGCATTTGGTGACTGTTGTGATCGTAGTTGCCCGTCTGTCATTTGACCTTGCCCCCCTACTATTGGCAGGGCTTGACCTTGCCCCCAGCTATTGGCTAAGCTTGAAGATCTTGAGCTTGTCCTCCTAGAAGCTATTGTGCTGGTGGCTACTGATACTGTCCACCATTTGGCTGCTGACTAGAACTAGGCACACTGCTTCCAACAACCGAAGGATTATAGCCATTGAAATATGATGGTCCTACCTGATCAACTAGCACTCTAAAGAAAACTTCTTTAATAACATTAACGATTGTATTGGCTAACACCTGATTGTGATTTGTAAAGGCTACATGAATAGTTTTGTGGACCATCTGGGTAGCAATCCTACCTTTAGCTTCCTCATTTGGATCGCTCTGTCCATGCAAGAGGACTCTTTGCAATGGAGTCTTTTGAATGACTCAATCGCGCATCCAACTATAAGATAGTAGACACTTCTCCTGGAACTCCACTCTGCCTTGTCGATGAGCGTTCTTTGATCTTCCGGCAGCTCCTGAAAATTAACCTTGAGGATGGCATCGTTGTTCATGTTGATGATTGTGGTCCCACCGGGCATGCCAAATCTGTGTTGATGGCGAAAAAGTTGATGAGCCGAGTCTCGCTGCCAACACGCAAGCAAGCTAAGAGAAACCACATGGAGTAGATCCCGAGCTCTCCTAGGTCTTTGGAAACACAAGACCGAATGGTCATGACCTGAGGCCTGATAGTCAACTTGACCCTGTAATTGATAAGGAAGAAAGATTGATCAGTAATTTAAGGTGGACCATGCTGGTGTTGTTCTAGACAGTTCCAAATGTGTGCCTAAGTAGCCGATGAGATAAGGCTATCGACTAAAGAGTTGATATTCAGCATGTTCATGATGCAAAAATGAGTAAAATAAGCATGTTGGCAATTATTAGATATTCAACCGTGTAGATCTTAATAGCCGATGATCATGAAAGCATGTAAAGATGTGATGAATAAGCATGAAAGCATTTATATTGATTAAGAGACATACTAGCTTTTGACCAAGACAAAAACAAGTACAAACGTATGAAAGAGCCAATATATTGATTGAGGGACATACTAGCTTTTGACCAAGACAAAAACAAGTACAACCGACATGCTTTTCTCAATAGATAAATCTATTAATCAATAATATTCAATTTAACGCACAATCAACAGATCGAGTCGGCTGATGCAGCATTGATAGTAAAATCAAACCAAAGACCGGTAATCAATGAATCTATCTTTTGACAAAAACACAACTTCAAACACTCACTATGTACGATCAAGATCGAAATAAATTATTCGATAAGCAGGATCTAATGTCAAGAATTGAGTCCAATCATGGAAATAACCAGCAGACGATAGATCAAGATAGTAAAACTAATGAATCTTAATCTTAGATCAGGTAATTGATGATATTATATTAAACAGTAAACTATTTAACACAATATCGATAACATTGATTAATATCAATGTTTACAAGAGATTAGTCGTCTGTTGCAGCCTTGTAAAAATTGATACAAATCAATAACTAATCTATACCGTGATTTGTAAGAGATCGAGTCAGCTGATGCAGCCTTACAAATAACAATATAGATCGATAACTAACTTATACCATGACTTGCAAGAGATCGAGTCAGCTGGTGAATAATATAAGTCATGATGGTACTCACAAACAAACCGAAGTGGTGTAAGCCGAAAAGTAAAGGTACTGGTTTGATTGATCGATGAGAGATGTCTATTACAATAGCCAGGGTTCAATATTTATACCTAAGGCTTGACTATGAGTCCTGGTCGAACAAGACCGGTTACAAAAACTTGGAAAGGAAAATAAGATATCCTAAATTAAGATAACTTGGGCTCCAAGCTTTCCCTTCTATGGAGTCCACCATGTCTTCTTGCTTCAAGTCACCTCCATCCTTCATCGACAAGGCTCATCCTTGAGATGATGACGTCACATCATTCAGTCGACCCCAACGGCAACTTACTTAGCCAATTTTTACAAATATTTTGGCTTCTTCTAGTAGTGTCACACCCCAAAACTCCTATTTCAGGATGTGACTAGAAAACACTAAAAATAAAACAAAGGTTTTTACTATTTGATAAAATTTGTTGTCAACATTCTAGATATTGGGAAATGTGAGTTTGTAAAATTTTTTGTAATTAATTTAATGGTTTGTTGCATTTCATGCCTTTGCATGGTGTTTATATATGGAAAGTGAATTTCAATGTTTCCAAATGCACTTAGGGTTTGATCTCAACCTTGTCTTCCAAAATCTCAACCCAAATCTCTAAAACCCTAAATCTCCATCGAGTATCAATAGACCTTAAACCAAGTCAAGCCTTCATATAACCTGTAACACCCCAGGTGTTTGCCTTCCACATTTGCATTGCATTTCATGAACATGAGCATCATGCATCCATTCGTGAACTTATATCACACGAAACATGATTTTGAAACATTGCAACATGTTGTATATTTCATGTGTGTTGTTTCTTTTATGAAATGTAAAGTGTGCAACACCTAAGTGCAACATGTGCCACTCACTTAGTGAAACAAGGTTAGTTAATACCATGCAACAAGATCATGAAACATATGAAACATGGCCTTGAAACAAAAGTAACCCTTCACTTGTTCTTCCCTGTTTCAATGCCTATGATGCTTGGTTCTTGTGTGACCAATGTATGGTGTGGCTAATTATTCTCCTAAGAACCTTAGTTATAATTAGAATGTCATTTGGAAGATTGTTCATGTTGATCATTTTGCCTCATTAGGTTTCCAAGTCATGGTTTGACCAATTTGGACCCCTAGAGCTCTTGTGTTTGACTATTTAAAAAGTGTAGCTTAGGATGTTTGCATGTCTGAGCAACCTAAAGCAAAGTTGTAGAGAATTATAGAAGGAACAAAAGTTATTTTATGACCATCTCATGAAAATGTGCAGAACATGCTCAAAAAGGACCCACAAGTCAGATTTGAAGGTGGAGTCAACACTTGAAAAATTTGCTAAGTCTTAACTGCCATTTCAGTTTGATTGAGCCCACTTTGGCTTGATACAACTCTTGATCCATGGAGATCTGGCTATTGATTTCTAAATCAAAGTTGTTGCCCTACTATAACTCTATAATTTTCATGAACATTTCTTCCCCTAACTCGTCTTGGTTTAGGAGCTAATCACGGTCAAACTTAGCTTCGTCGATTGGGTGAATGGAGCACCGAATCATTGCTTTCACCATGCTCTGATGATCTCCGTTTCAGAAAACGCCCACCGCGTGGGTGACGCGCGTCGCCGGTCGCCTGACCGTGTAGGCCACGCGTCATGGCTGGCCTGACGCGGCTGCCGGTGTCCTCCACTTGAAGCTACGTCCGCCTGCCTGTCTGCTCACTATTCCTTCCTCCTTCACTTCTCTAGCTCGCAGTAGCAGCAGCCGAAGCGCAGCCGCTCCGCCATCGCTGTCGCGGAGCTTCGCCGTCGTAGAGCTTGCAAACCACCGCAAAAACGCGAACTCCGTCTTCACCATAGCTCCACCGTGTTCGCCTCTCCATCCTCCACCGCTTAACCGATCCATTCGAGCTTTGGTAAGGTCGCTGTGACCATTCCACCACCGCCCGCCATGGATGAGCCTCACCGGAGATTGGCGCTCACCGTGGCCGGCGCACCACCGCACTCCTTCTTCTATCCCTAGCCCTCGCCTCGCTTTCCCATTTCTCGTGTAGTCACTCCTGAAGATGCTACCTCCCGTGCCGGTCCAGGTCATGCCGGAACGCGTCGTCAGCAAGACGCCGCCATGCCACGGCCAGAGCCGCCATGCGCCATGGCCGGCGTGTTTAGGGGCCGTTAGGGGCTAGACTTAGGGGGTCAATCGATGCGTGGGAACTTGGGGAGCACGCCGGTGCTGTCCAATTCGCCGGAGGAGTCGCCGTCGGTGAGTTCCACCGTCGCCGCACCGTCGAAGCCGCCTCCCCTGTTTCACTATCACTGACCGGTGGGGTCAGCTGACACCTAGGTCCCACACGGCAGTGACTGTTGTTCTTAGGGCTAGTTAAAAAATACCAGTTTTGAATGCTGATTTGAGATTTTTGTATCTTCAAATGTGTAGATCCAAATACTATGATTCCAATTTTGTTAGACTCATAGTGAAGTGTAGTATTTAGGAAAATATAATATGAGCACTTGTAGTAGAGTTTATGGAAGAATTAAATTGAAACTTTAAATGTGTTTTTGAATGCATGCAAACTTGTTTAAATCATATCTTGAGTTTCTCTGATCCAAAAATTATGAAATTTTGTGGGTAAGCTAGTATTGTATAGTAGAAGCTCTGGTTAAAATTTCAGAGTCATTGCATGTGTAGTTTTTGAGTTATAGATTTTCCTTTTGTCATTGGTAGATACTTGTTGGAATTTTTGTAAATTATCTAGAAATCCTATGGTCATGAAACTTGGTAGGTAGTATCTTAGTAACTTAAGGATGCTAGAAAAAATATGAAATCTGTTGCTTGACACTTTTCACTAAGGTTTCCTAATTATGCCATTTTAAGCCATTCTGCCTTACCATTTTTGTGTAGGTTGTTATACTTACTCAAATGGTGTGAAATTTTTATGGTAATCTACTTAGGGCATGTAGTGTCTACTGTAATTTTTGTAGATTTAATGGTGTAGTTTTCATATATGTTTACTATTTCCTCTAATTAATTAAATAAATTAAGAAAGGTATTAAAAGAAATATTTTGGGGATGAACACCCTACTTTCTGGTGTTCTTGTGATATGTGTGATATGTCAGTAAGGTTGGTTTTGTTCAATCATGTGTTTATATCATAAGTAATAATTATTCGTTTGCATTATGTCCTTCTGGATAGATCTGGGGACTTTGGAAAGTTCCCCATGATATTTTGATTTGCTGTGAATGTGATGAATACAAAAGTTGTATATAATTTATGTATCTAGCTTCTGTCAAAATTTGAGGGCATTTGGCCCAGTAGTTTAGAAACTACAGCTGTTTAAAGTTAGGTTCCAGTTTTGCTTACTCTCTGCCTTGTGAGGATAGAGTTCTGTTGATTTATGAATTCTACTTGGTAAAGTGTTGAATCATGCTTTGAGGTCTAAAAATGAATTGTAGACAATTTCATAAGCTTTCCAGATTGTCTTGTTTCATGTAATTTGGAATTATAAATCTCCAGTTATGGCTAGTTTACTGCACCACTACATAGTCTTCATTTTGCTGAAATACAAATGCTTGAGTGTATGTTGTTGCGATGTTCTCGTTAATTGTTTAGGGGTTAGCCTAACTTGAGAATATGCTTAGGTGCAGGTGCTAGGTCATTAACTAAAGATGAGCAATTATACATTAGGTTGTATAAACTTGGTAAGTAAAGTGATTTGAATAGGGCTTAAGTTGGAATATGCAAACTACAGCGAACATGTGCATTTCCCGAGCATCCCTGACATTCGTTCATGTGCATCCATGATATTTATCTTGCGCATTCATGCAATAGGTGTGCCAGAGGGAGTGACGTTGCTAGAGTTCGAGGGAGCCAACCAGGAGGAGGAACCCGAGGTGCAAGAAGCCGACGAAGCAGTCGCCGTGGAGGAATTGCCCGAGTGCCCTGATCACTAGCCTTCCTCGTTCCTGAAAGGCAAGCCCCGGAGCATATTAAGCCTCCCATGTTTTTACAAATACTTTGAGTACCTTTTATTGTTGATGATGCATTAAGTATAGGAATTGGTTGGAACCAATTGCTGCATTATATATCCTTCCTTGTCCAGATATCGCACTGGAATCCTATTTAAGTTCAGGAACGGGTTAAATGCTTAGCCATGCTTAGTGCGGTAGAAGTCAGGTGATTTCCTATCACCTGCGAGCTTTAGGATGAGGTGGATCACGGTTGGCTATATTTGCCATCGTGGAAAAGAACCATGTGAATAATGAATTAAGACTGGGCGGGGTCTTGTGTAGGTTTGAACATAGTGACTCTGTCTGAGTCGTTTAAGGACCGATACGATGTACGTCCTCATGTCATGTTGAACGCAGCCTAACACTTAGCTGGCCAGATAAGTCGTTCCGACCACGAAGCCTAGTAGCTCAACTCAGGCCAGGGACGCGAGCAGTGGCAACATTCTGGAGGTAGTAAGGATGTGCGGAGAGCCATTGGCATAAGTCCAAGGCGGGTTAGAGTCCCGAACAACCTTGGCAGAGTGGTTCTCTGAGAATGTCGATCTGATCGGACTCGCGACTCCTGAATCGTACCAAAGGTGACTTGTTTGCGACTCCGATGGGGGAAGCAGGGTTTATGTTTAGGAATACCCCTCCAGCTGGATAGGAATCGATTCGAATCACTGTCTCTCCCGGATAGTGAGAACTTGACTGAGCAGCGGCAACGTAGATTCAATTAATTTAACGATATGGTTAAATGGATGATGATGATAAGGTTGCCACAATGAATACCTGATATGGTTATTAATGTTTGCACCCTAATAAAATGATTGCTTAGTATAGGTGCTAATATAGATGACAGGTTAATGGCTAAAAAGTCACTACTAGTTCAGGCTAAGAGTTGATCATTATTACTTATGCTTTTCTGCAAAAAGAAAGTGTCAGCCAGATCCACTACATTAAGCTATGCATAATCCTTGGTGTCATTTATTTTGGTTTTCGGCGGGTAAGTCTAGCTGAGTACATTCCCATACTCAGGGTTTATTCCCTCTTGTTGCAGATGACCTTCTATATTAGGGATTCTGTAAGTATTGTCTCCACCCGGCGGGTGATGAAGACTAGATCATGGGCATGATCTCTGTTCTCTTATCTGAATGCTTTTGTGGGCTGTGATCAGCGAACCAGTATGTGTATTTGAACTCGGGTGTGTAAGTTAAATTATTTGCTTCCGCATGTTTTACAAGACTTGTTTTGTAATAACGATGACTCTGTGATGATGTAATCTATTTGCGAATGTCTGCGAAATATTGTAACATACGATATGTTATGTTGAATTACTGTGATCTTGGTTGTATGCAAGTTGGTTTGAAATGCTTCGAGATTTCAGTTGACTACCGGGTTTATATGGGCTCAAGTTCAAGAATTTGATCGTTTTGGCGATTGTTTTTGTACTTGTGCTCTTATAAATTGGTCGGTTCTGTGACAGCTGGCATCAGAGCTAGATTCAACATTAAACATGTCTTACGGCTATTTAAAACAAAAGCTTTTGTTGTAAAAATGGTTTTCCAACTTATAGTTATATATAAGTGTTCAAAATAAATCATAAAATTTATGGTATACTGGTGATCGCATCCTTTATAGCCCACTTAAGGACTTCTAGGTGGCTTATATATAATTACTAACTTGGGGGAATTGATTGTTTCTATTTCGTCGTCCATGCGGCGTGATATTGCATGGATGCCATTCGTTTGAATGGTAATGTATGGATCAATTGCCTCTACGCTAAGGTAAGAGTGAGTTGTGAGAGCATGACTGTAACGTCCCGCCTCTCCGAGGCCGGGCCCGCTTACATCTGGCAGCTTCTCTAGGATATAGACTGCCCTCACAGACCAACACAGGTCTTTTCTGTGCACTTTGTCCTCACTCGTGCGCACCTGGGAAAGACTTCCCGGTCGGTCACCCATCGCTCCAAGCCAAGCACGCTTAACCTCGGAGTTATTTGCAGATGGGCTTCCGGAAAAGAAGTTGCAACTTATTGGTACGAGTATCCTATTAATCCTATTAAGCCCTGAGCCCGGGTGTTACATCCTCACCCCCTTAAGAGATCGATGTCCTCGTCGATCAATCCCAAGCTAGGAACGTCCCCTCTTAGCCACGTCCGTGTGTCCAGAGCCAACGCATATGACATGCTGTGTGACCACGCCGAATCCACACCAGCCATGCGCACCATGCCTGCGCAACTGCGACACACGCGCCCATGAAACCGCGAGAGTCGGCTTTGATACCATTCTGTAACAGAACCGCCCAATTTATACAAGATCAAGTACGGCTGTCCCCGCTAACACGTTGACACGCGCATACTTTCACTCATATAAACCCGGTAGTCCACCGAGTGTCCCGAAAGACCTCGGTAAATCAACATCACAACCAAGATCGCGTGATTAAGCAAATACACATCACATACCCAGGGTTGCAGCGGAAATAATATTACAAATGAGTTCACAATTAAAAGTACAAGTTTTGGTTTCAAAATCGATTAGTGAGAACAACATAGCTTTCAAAAGATTACATTAATATATGTTCCAAATACATTGCTAGCATAAGTGACATCATCCGACAAAAGCATATAGATGAGAAGTAACTATAGAATCACCGAGCCCATCGGTGGTTAGCCACCATCTTCACAGGCCAAGAACTTCACCTGCAACATGGTGGGATAAACCCTGAGTACGAGAAGGTACTCAGCTAGACTTACCCGTCAAACCAGAATAAAGGACACCAAGGATCATGCAAGGCTTATGAGGTGGGCTAGCTTGACACATTTGCATAAAAGAGCTTATGAGCATAGTAACCAATTTAAACATAGCATCAAGCTTATCATCATTTACCTGTCCACTAGATTAGCAACTGTACTAGAGCACTCACTTATTAGGAGCAAACAATATTAACCATAGCAGGTATAATAAGGCTGTCATCATCATATCATCATTTCCGAACCTTTATGTTATTAAGTGTATCTACATTGGAGATAAGCCCGTCAAGTTCTCACTAACCGGGAGAGACGGCGATTCGAATCGAATTACAACTCAGCTGAGGTGGTATTCCTAACTCTCACCCTGACATACTTTGCAAGGGTAGCCGTGGGTCACCTTTGGAACATCTCAGGAACCAAATTCGCGGGTTCGATCAGCGCCAGCACTCTCAGGGATTACCCTTCTGCCAGGACGATTAGGACTTTAAATCACCTACCCTTGGACTCACGCCTACGGCTCCCTTCCGAGGCGCACTTTATACTTATCGACTCCTGGCCTGAGGTGAGCTACTCGGCTTCGCGGTCGGTCTTCAGGCCGGCCAACTAAGAGAGAGGCATGCGTTCAACATGAACAGGAAAGGCTCCAAGATCCAGTCCTTAAGCGACATGGACAGAGTCACTACAAACCGGCAAGCCTCCGTCCGGTCTTCATTTCAATTTAAGACTGGTTCTTTTCCACGATAGCAAATATAGCCAACCGTGCCACATGTATCTTCCTATATCTCGCAGGAGACAGGAAATCACCCGACTTCTACCGCGTTTAAGCAGGGCTAAGCACTACTCGAGCCTCAGCTACATAGGATTCAGGGTAACAATATCTGTACAAGGATTGGGTAACCAATGCAGCAATGGTTTGCATCCAACACCTAAACTTAATGCAACAATATATATATATATATAGATATATAATAATAATGTAACTGCATTTCGAAATTAGGAGGCTTAATATGCTCCGGGGCTTGCCTGGGATCCGACACAAGTCAATTTAGTTAGCTTGAACCGTCTTGGTGACATCTTAGGTCCTAGCACTTGCTTAGTCCTTCCATCTTCGGGATAGATTCATCAAACGCTGTCTTCGGGTTTGGCTTCAACATCGCATCCTTCACATGGTGCATCTAGCGTACCTAGATGAGATGCAATATGCAAGTGTATGAATACATGGAAGTGCAATAGACAATGCATCGCATGCCGTAAGTAAGACAAGCACAAGGTTACATTAACATGCACAAGCACTTCGCATTGCCTACTTTAAATATAGCACAGTTTATCATCACACGATAGCAAAGAAGATGACAACACCAAGCATGACACAAATTTCCTAAGATCTCAGGTACTCTAACTCAACCATCATCAAAGGTATGAGCCACACTTAGCAATATACAAGCAAACAACTATAATTGGAATATGTCAATTTCTGGACATGCAAACAGCAGCTACAAGATTTAGCTATAACTGGAGTTACACAAATCCAAATGACTTGAAAGAAGACATTATGGAAAGCTTATGAAATTATCTACATTTCATCTATAACCATCATAGCATGATTCCCAAGTTAAGTAGATCAAAATTATACCTTTACAGAAACTGGTCTAAACAAGACAGAGAGCAATTAATTGTATAACCCAACTTTAAACAACTGTAACTCTTAAACTACTTGGCCAAATGGCACCAAATTTTAACAGCAGCTAGATACATGAATTATCTACAACTTTTGTATAAACAAGTTTCACAACAAAGCACATTATCATGAAGAACTTTGCTAAGTTCCCAGATCTGTCCAGAAACCACATTTGCAAGAAAATAAATATTAACTTATGTTGCAAACACATAATTAGGCAAAACCAACTTTACCAACATGTCACACATGACTAAAGAACACCATAAAACCTAGTGTCCATGACCAAATAAATTCTTTTAATGCATTTCTTAATTTATTTTAGATAACAAGGTGACTTAAGGAACATATACCAAAAGTATACAATAAATTCTACAAAAATTACAGTGGCTCACATATCCTCTCAATAGTCTACTGTCCAAATTTCACTCCATTTTAATATGTATAGCACCCTCTATGAAAAACACAAGTTGCTAAAGCAAGAAATCATGTGAGAGCAAGATAAACCAATAACTCACTCATACTTCATCCAATACTCATGAAATTTTTACCACACATCAACTATCACATGAGTAGCATGCCACAAAAATTTCACTTCATTTGGAGCCCTAGATCTACAGTTATGAAAAAGACAAATACCACTAGCATTACAAACCTAGCTGCATAAATATATTTTTACAGCCAAAACTTTAAAGTAAAACATGTAATATTATAGATCTAGTGCATAGAGAATTTCACAAGGATTCCAAAAGTCCTCATTTGCTATTTTACGAATTTCCTATGAATTACTATGAATTTCCAAAGATTCAGCAAATTTACTGCAACTAGGTCCTTATTGGCACTATTCATTTGAGTCTATGGTTCTGCAGAAAAGCCCCTCCCAAAACTCGAATTCGAATGCAAGGTCCCTGCTCGCGAACTTGAACAGAGGATGTCGGAGAATCGGTCGGTGGCAGCCGGAGAAGGGCCGGCGGTGGCGGGGGAATGGTGGGGAAGCACGAGGAGGTTGGTGCGCACTTGTAGGTGGCCGCAGCTTGCTCCGCGGAGGCCCGACGCGGCCTGGCCACGTGAGCCAGCGATGGCCGTGCAGCGTCTCCGGCGGCAGCGGCTGCAGGGTTGGCCGGCAGTCCGACGGCGACGAGGAGTGGCGGCGCAGCACACGTGGGCCCCTGCGCATCGGTGCATGGCTTCGTCAGGGCCCGCGGTGGCCTGCAGTGGCCCGGCCACGTACAGCCACGACTAGGGATTGAGTTGATAAAGCAATGACATGATCTACGAGGAAAAGGTTCCAAAGCCAGGACAGATAGCGATTAGCGTTGCACCAGCTGGCATCAGAGCAAGATTAAGCATAATACTGTCATGTACATTGTTTTAAAAATAAAGTTTTGGCTTTAAAAAAAAGCCTATTTTAACTAAAACTTTAGCTATAGGCAAAGTTATCAAAAACTAATTTGCAAAACTATGCTAGCGACATCCTCCTTTATGCCCAGTTAAGGACTATTAGGTGGCTATCTAAGTACTAACATGGGGATTTTTACTTTCGTCGTCCATACGACGTGCTATTGTATGGATGTCATTCACTTGAATGGTAATGTATGGATCAATTGTCTCTACGCCCAGGTAAGTGTGAGTTGTGAGAGCATGACCGTCCCACTGTCGGTCTAGGGAAGAGTTAGTTATGGTTACTGGAATATTTACATGTTACACACATGTATATATGAAGGTACTTAATTGCGGGTATATTTATCGAGTAGCTATGGATATCGAAGTATATACATCAGGGGATGTATATATGGAGAGTATCTTAGTTTACTGCTTTCATTGTGTGCTTATTTATCTCTTGTGGGGATGGGCTGCAATGAATTTGCCTGCAGGTACGCTAACCTCGAATGCGTTGATTGAATGTAGCTGACGACTAGCTATATATCGAGAGAGTACGTGTTATGCCACCGACATAGAATGTGATTGCCACCTTAGGCTGGCAATTTCGTGAGGACAAATAGGACGAGCATGCATCATGATTGTGCTTGTGCATAAATATGCTTCCCTCACCTTGTCCTAATGCTAAGTAACTTGTGATCAATGTGATGTCACTATTTTCCCTGTGTGAAGCTAGACAAAATGTCTTGTCCCATGCTGCTTGAATAGCTATGCTTGAAGATAGTGTGTGATTAGCTCGTCTTGTATGTCTGCGTCCAAAGGAAATAGATGACAAGTTATTAATTAGCAAAACTTCACCCCTTTGAAAACTAAATTGCTAAATGTACATAAAACTTGTTTTGTAGAGATATCCACCTACTTAGTAAAAAGGAAACAAAAGATAACAGTGCCTTACCACCATGTTTTGCCTGATATGTGTTGTGGTGTTACTGTAGGTGACTGCTTATTATGTACGAGCTTTGTGCTTAGTAATAGTCGCTTAAGCTAATCGGATTGAGTGTTTCGAAACGCTCTCTTAAGACCATGATGTAGGCGTGGATGCTCATTATCTAGGTAGTGCCGTAGTTGTCACCCTTTTGTCCTCGGTAAGCATATGAGTGTGGAAGAGCGCTATCCTAGAGCAGCGTCCAAGTTTTGGTAATCTCAGGGTTGTCGTCTACAATTAAGTTCTCTCTTAGGAACCTGAGCCTGTACATGTGGTTGCTAGCCTTGAATGTTGTGTTACGAAGACTTTATCCATGCTTTTGCTCGACCTTAGGCCCAAGCTTAGTTCCCTTAAATGCTTGCATATTTCATGGTTGTCCCGCTCCTATGTGGGAGGACCCTGCTCAAAAATCCTTGTTGGACCTCATTGCTCTTTCTTCTACTGATGAGCTAGTGCAACGCTAATCGCTATCTGTCCTGGCTTTGGAACCTTTTCCTCGTAGATCATGTCATTGCTTTATCAACTCAATCCCTAGTCAGTGCAATGGCTCTGTCCCTCGAATCTCGTTTATTTTGCCTCCAACCCTTTCAAGTCTCTAGATGTTTATCAGTCTTGATCTCATGTTGCTACTCGACAAGACCAAATCTCATGTTAATCTTTATCTGGTAATCACTTGGGTGGACACAAGACGTATATGGAAATTAGCAAGAGTCTCCTGCTTAGTTGCCTTCGACAATTAGGCTATGTTCTTTTGCGCTGCGTTTTGATCTTCTGATCGCCTCCTTGTTGATTCCTAACCTTGTGACTATCCTTGTTTGCTATCCCTCTTTTGCACAATGCTTGTTCTTACAATCTAATTGGTGCCACTAGAAATTTCACTTTGGTTGTATGTCCAGTAATGGTGCCACGATTAGCGATCTACGGTGCCGCGACGGAACCTAGGGCCTCCTTGTGGGCGGCCGACGCATGGTTGTGCTGCTGGGTGCGCGCTGGTATCGAGGTTTCTAGTCATGATCCATTGTGGAACTGCACCGATGTGTTATTTTCACGTGAGCTCTTCCTTGATTATCTCTATATCTTATCGAAGATCCATATATCAGACCGAAAGTAGTAGAGCTTCCTGTTGAAGTCACAAAAAGGATATCCCTTGAAGAACTGGTCACTGACATAAACATTAACAGACTGCAAGAGGTGGTAGACAAGTGACTCCACTTGGTTGTCCCAGTATTGACGTCCGTCATCTAGTGAACAACCTATGTCATCCCCATTGAATCAAAAATGCACACAACACTTAATGTTGGACAAGTTGTTAGTCGGATAAGAATCGAACGTCACATTATGATTATGACATGGCTATCCAAGTCTTGATCATTATGTTCGTGCGGACTGCACAGTCGAGATCAACCATCTCTAGTGGGACCCCTTGTCTGCTGACTTCGATGGCGACCATCTGTTATACGGCAATCACAACTATTGTTTGCAAGAGTGTAGATTTAGAACTTTTAGTGTTGAGAGACAACTGATTAGTTACTAGTCGGAAGCTTAACCTCCAGCAAGGTGACAACTTTTTGCTAATTACGAAGGTTATGTCTCGCAGAGCAATGATAAGCAATGTAATAGCAAGCCGTTTAGAAATGCAGCTACTGCTTTGTTTTCCAAAACCTGTGCTATCAAGTCAATTCCATCTTGGACAATCACACAGATAGTACAAGACGTTGTATCGGCTATGTAGGAGTTAGCAAAAACACATCCCTAGTTTCGATCAGCATCATTGTGCCCTAGGTACCACAAACAGGTTTGTTCAAGGCTCTATTGGACGTAGTGCCAGAGAATATTCAGAAACGGTTCCTTGTCTTTATAGGGATGCCCTCCATGAGGAGTAATGCTTTGCGCCCTGCGAAAATAGCCCACAAGTCCAATGCTTGTGCATAGTTAAGTTGGTGTCTAGAACTATGGTTGAAGTGTTACCAGAGAAGCATGTGAGAAAAACTCTAGCCCCATCCTCAGCTAGAGAAAGGCTGCTACTGCTATGAGAAAGGTTAGAGAGTGCAAAACACACACCTCAGCGTGTGAAGCAAAGAAAAGGGAGAACACGAAATCTATCTAGATTTTGTGGAACTAAACCGGTTATCTTCAAGCCAGCGATTAGTGACACAAACGAAGTTGGATTGACCCTAAACTTGGTGATCTCATTCCTTGCTTAGGACCCTTCAATGCCTTAAGTTGGTTTGAGTATTGGTTGAGTAAAACATTGGATTTGAGAGATATCTTCTCGGCTCGGTTTGCTACCATTTTAGAACACAGCAGTTTTGGTAACCGTATTGTTTGGATAGTCAAAGAGTGTCCGTTTGAGCTGAATTTTGGTAAGCAGTTAGAGGACTCATGGATCTATGTTTCTACCAAAATTCATGCACAATGGAGCAGTAGTTTGTGAAATATGAATAGAAAACAAAAGGGTACATAATCTGCAATTTCGCTGTGACTGCGATCATCCTTTGCATTAGACGGTTGTGTTTGTCATTCATACCAAGAAATTACAACTTGTAGGTGTATTGCTGTTAGACAACCCTCCTTAACCTTGAGAAGACTAATTGCACCCCTATGTGCCTTGCTTTTGCCCTCTTAGATCAGCAATGCGTGAGCAGTCAAGGTGTTCTAGAAGTCAAATTGTACCCTTGCAATTCGAAAGTAATTGGAAAGATGTCAAACCATAGATTTTTGGATTATGGTTTTTGAGATATTGATTGGCCTAAGAATGGAAGCCTTGATGTCAAATATAGTTTAAGAAAGCTGGTTTTGCTACGATGCAAGTCAACCCAGCTTGCTGTGCAACTGCACCACGAAGGCAAATTGTACTCAACCTACTTGGTAGTGAACTAGTCCCTAGTTTTGTGATTACTTGCAACTTATGTTGTCCTCCAAGCCTCGCTAACATCCTTCTGCGTAAATGGTTCTCCAATGCTAACATGGCTTTGGTACCTTATATGTGTTTTTACCCAATAGGTTGCATCAGATTCAACCTAGGTCACTGTTGCAACTTAGATCCAAAGGCTCCCTAAGGAATGATCATCGGGAACGTTGAGCTGACTGAGTCAGCTATTACATTTACCACTCACTCAACAGACTCAGATAACACAGTGTTGTTACCAGAAAGAGCACTACACACATGGAACATTATGTAGCTTTCCATCAATTGACATCTGAGTAATTGCACCGCTACAACCAGTTTGGATATTGGTTAACTAGCTTCTCATACCCACAAAGGATGTTTACCCCATCTATGATCACATCCTTTATGAGAAGTTGTGCTCAAGCCACTTTAGTAGAGAACTGTTTTTCAAACCTTGGGAACAAATATAGCACCGTTGCAAGGAATATCCGTCAACCGACTGCGATCTAGTGCAAAGTCCATAAGTTCTGTGCTATATCCACTAGGGAAGTAGATGCTACAAGTATTTAGTCTACGTTTGTATAGCTCTTCCTACATCGAGGACGAAGTACGTAGGACAGTGCAATCTTGGATTTCTTCCAATATAACAATGCTTTATGGACGCCAACAAAAGAAATTCTTCAGACAACAACTTACGACGAAGAGCAAGTATCAGAAAGTGTCGTGACCAAATTAGCCTCTCTGATACTTCGAAGTTAAGTAGCCTAATGCTATCACTGATGTTGGAAACTGGATGACAAGTTTCTCTTCCCATAAAAGTCTTTCGCACCGAATCTCGGGACGCGATTCCTTTAAGGGGGGAGGGCTGTAACACCCCATGTGTTTATCACTAGTTAAGCAATAGGTTTGAGCTCAAACATGACATGTCAAGTGGTAATCAAGGTGTCAAGATCAAATCTACATGATGGAGCTCCAACTTAAACTTGGGCCACGCACAATTGCTTACATATGGACCCTTGTTAAGATTATGCAAGAGTAATGTTAAACATGCTTATTCCATGTACATTACATCCACATGCATCCATCTAGACCCGTGGAAAAGTTTCATGAAGTTTGGAATCAAAAAGTCACATGAAATGATAAGTCATATCTTTGCATGAATTGCTTTATCAAGTGGATGGAAACCTATGAAGTCAACCAAACCTTGGTACCTTGCTCAAACAACTCTACTTGCACTCATGAACAAATGTTATGAAGGGTTCATGTTGAGCAGGTGGCCAGAAAATGCTCCAATGGATCAAAAAGGATAATTTAAGCTTCATCGTGATCCTATTTTGGTCAAAGTAGAACAGTAGGTTCTGTACCAGTTATGAGGTTTCACCTTTAACAAAAGTTGTAGTTCATCTTGTGTAGAACAAACTTTGTTTAATGGTCAAGAGTTAGTTTGGCCTCTAACCTAGTCAAATAGAACTCACAAGATTCAATACAGAGTTATTTTGGAGCCCAGGAATTTGGCTAAGTCCTAACTAAGGTTGAACTGCGGGTACCCTACTTTGGAGCTTTATATCTTGCAAACCGAGCTGATCCAGACCTTGATCCTTTAATAAAAGTTGTTCTTTGTTTTGAGTACAACATAGTTTGTTTTTGGAGTATGCCCTAGTTCAGTTTGTAGATGATGCAAACAGAGGTTACAAGATCAAAACTGCTGCTATTTGTAGACCTAAGTCTGAAATCTTGGGCATCGACAATGACATTCCGCGTTCTCCAAAATTTGTTAAGCAACTTGAGTTGGCCCAAAAATAGAAGTTGGAGATATTTCATTTGAGAAGAACATACAAGAAGATGGCACTAGTTGCATTTCATTTCGACCATCAATTTTGAATGTTTGCTTGTCGCTGTCAAATCACTGACACTATCAAGTTTAGTACTAATTATCTGCTAATCCAATAGCCTAATGGCCGAGCACCCTTAATCAAAGTTGGAGAGCATGAGTAGTAGATCAAACTTCATTTTTGGTCCATTCGCTGATTCGGCCTAGAAACAGCCCAAAATCGCGTCCCACGTCGACCATACCGTCGCCCACCACGTGCTCGGTAGAATGCCTCAAAGGGCGGCGCGTGTCCAGGGCGTGGCAACCATGCACCGAGAGCGCCCCCACCATTCCCGCGCGCTACTGCCGCGTGGTCTGCCGCTCTGCCGCGCCCCTGCCCCTCCAAAGCGGACGCCCGAGCCTCCCCACTCCTCCCTCGTGCACGCACTCGCCCTCCTCCACTCTGCTGCCGTGGGCGCCATGCCATGGCCATGGCCGCCATTGCCGCCGAGCGAAGCTCGAGCTCCCATCACTGCTCATGCCAGCCGCAGCGCAACCCGTGCAGCACACCCGCTGCTTGGCCGAGCCAGTGCCCCGCGCAACACCCACCGCTCTCCTTCAGAGCTACCGAACAAGTCCTCGAGCTAGCGCCATCGCGCTTGCCGCCACCGCATGTCAACGGTCAGACGTGGTCGTGGCCATCCACTGCAGCCACCATGGCCCTAACGGCCATGCACCGATCTTGCGCAGGGCCACGCGTCTTCTTGCGCCACTCCTCGTCGCCGTCGGACTGCCGGCCAACCCTGCAGCTGCTGCCGCCGGAGACGCTGCACGGCCATCGCTGGCTCACGTGGCCAGGCCGCGTCGGGCCTCCGCGGAGCAAGCTGCGGCCACCTACAAGTGCGCACCAACCTCCTCGTGCTTCCCCACCATTCCCCCGCCACCGCCGGCCCTTCTCCGGCTGCCACCGACCGATTCTCCGACGTCCTCTGTTCAAGTTCGCGAGCAGGGACCTTGCCTTCGAATTCGAGTTTTGGGAGGGGCTTTTCTACAGAACCATAGACTCAAATGAATAGTGCCAATAAGGACCTAGTTGCAGTAAATTTGCTGAATCTTTGGAAATTCATAGTAATTCATAGGAAATTCGTAAAATAGCAAATGAGGACTTTTTGGAATCCTTGTGAAATTCTCTATGCACTAGATCTATAATATTACATGTTTTACTTTAAAGTTTTGGCTGTAAAAATATATTTATGCAGCTAGGTTTGTAATGCTAGTGGTATTTGTCTTTTTCATAACTGTAGATCTAGGGCTCCAAATGAAGTGAAATTTTTGTGGCATGCTACTCATGTGATAGTTGATGTGTGGTAAAATTTCATGAGTATTGGATGAAGTATGAGTGAGTTATTGGTTTATCTTGCTCTCACATGATTTCTTGCTTTAGCAACTTGTGTTTTTCATAGAGGGTGCTATACATATTAAAATGGAGTGAAATTTGGACAGTAGACTATTGAGAGGATATGTGAGCCACTGTAATTTTTGTAGAATTTATTGTATACTTTTGGTATATGTTCCTTAAGTCACCTTGTTATCTAAAATAAATTAAGAAATGCATTAAAAGAATTTATTTGGTCATGGACACTAGGTTTTATGGTGTTCTTTAGTCATGTGTGACATGTTGGTAAAGTTGGTTTTGCCTAATTATGTGTTTGCAACATAAGTTAATATTTATTTTCTTGCAAATGTGGTTTCTGGACAGATCTGGGAACTTAGCAAAGTTCTTCATGATAATGTGCTTTGTTGTGAAACTTGTTTATACAAAAGTTGTAGATAATTCATGTATCTAGCTGCTGTTAAAATTTGGTGCCATTTGGTCAAGTAGTTTAAGAGTTACAGTTGTTTAAAGTTGGGTTATACAATTAATTGCTCTCTGTCTTGTTTAGACCAGTTTCTGTAAAGGTATAATTTTGATCTACTTAACTTGGGAATCATGCTGTGATGGTTATAGATGAAATGTAGATAATTTCATAAGCTTTCCAGAATGTCTTCTTTCAAGTCATTTGGATTTGTGTAACTCCAGTTATAGCTAAATCTTGTAGCTGCTGTTTGCATGTCCAGAAATTGACATATTCCAATTATAGTTGTTTGCTTGTATATTGCTAAGTGTGGCTCATACCTTTGATGATGGTTGAGTTAGAGTACCTGAGATCTTAGGAAATTTGTGTCATGCTTGGTGTTGTCATCTTCTTTGCTATCGTGGGATGATAATCTGTGCTATATTTAAAGTAGGCAATGCGAAGTGCTTGTGCATGTTAATGTAACCTTGTGCTTGTCTTACTTACGGCATGCGATGCATTGTCTATTGCACTTCCATGTATTCATACACTTGCATATTGCATCTCATCTAGGTACGCTAGATGCACCACGTGAAGGATGCGATGTTGAAGCCAAACCCGAAGACAGCGTTTGATGAATCTATCCCGAAGATGGAAGGACTAAGCAAGTGCTAGGACCTAAGATGTCACCAAGACGGCGCAAGCTAACTAAACTGACTTGTGTCGGATCCCAGGCAAGCCCCGGAGCATATTAAGCCTCCTAATTTCCGAAATGCAGTTACATTATTATTATTATATATCTATATATATATATTGTTGCATTAAGTTTAGGTGTTGGATGCAAACCATTGCTGCATTGGTTACCCAATCCTTGTACAAATATTGTTACCACAAATCCTATGTAGCTGAGGCTCGAGTAGTGCTTAGCCCTCGCTAACGCTGGTAGAAGTCTCGTGATTTCTGTCACCGCGAGATATAGGAAGATACATGTGGCACGGTTGGCTATATTTGCTATCGTGGAAAAGAACCAGTCTTAAATTGAAATGAAGACCGGACGAGAGGCTTGCCGGGTTTGTAGTGACTCCGTCTCAGTGTCGCTTAAGGACCGGATCTTGGAGCCTTTCCTGCTCATGTTGAACGATGCCTCTCTTTAGTTGGCCGGCTCAAGACCGACCGCTGGCCGAGTAGCTCACCTCGGGCCGAGAGTCGATAAGTATAAAGTGCGCCTCGGAAGGGAGCCGTGGCGCGTGAGTCCAAGGGCAGGTGATTTAAAGTCCCGATCGTCCCCGGCGTAAGGGTAATCCTCGAGAGTGTCAAGGCGCCTGATCGAACCCATGAATTTGGTTCCCGAGATGTTCCAAAGGTGACCCACGGCAACCCTTGCAAAGTATGTCAGGGTGAGAGTTAGGAATACCCCCTCAGCTGAGTTGTAATTCGATTCGAATCACCGTCTCTCCCGGTTAGTGAGAACTTGACGGGCTTATCTCCAATGTAGATACACTTAATAACATAAAGGTTCGGAAATGATGATATGATGATGACAGCCTTATTATACCTGCTATGGTTAATATTGTTTGCTCCTAATAAGTGAGTGCTCTAGTACAGTTGCTAATCTAGTGGACAGGTAAATGATGATAAGCTTGATGCTATGTTTAAATTGGTTACTATGCTCATAAGCTCTTTTATGCAAATGTGTCAAGCTAGCCCACCTCATAAGCCTTGCATGATCCTTGGTGTCCTTTATTCTGGTTTGACGGGTAAGTCTAGCTGAGTACCTTCTTGTACTTAGGGTTTATCCCACCATGTTGCAGGTGAAGTTCTTGGCCTATGAAGATGGTGGCTAACCGCCGATGGGCTCGGTGATTCTATAGTTACTTCTCATCTATATGCTTTTGTCGGATGATGTCACTTATGCTAGCAATGTATTTGGAACATATATTAATGTAATCTTTTGAAAGCTATGTTGTTCTCACTAATCGATTTTGAAACCCAAACTTGTACTTTTAATTGTGAACTCATTTGTAATATTATTTCTGCTGCAACCCTGGGTATGTGATGTGTATTTGCTTAATCATGCGATCTTGGTTGTGATGTTGATTTACCGAGGTCTTTCGGGACACTCGATGGACTACCGGGTTTATATGAGTGAAAGTATGTGCGTGTCAACGTGTTAGCGGGGACAGCCGTACTTGATCTTGTATAAATTGGGCGGTTCTGTTACAATGACCGTCCAACCGTCGGTCTAGGGGAGAGCTAGTTGTGGTTACTGGAGTATTTACATGTAGCATACATGTATATATGAAGGTACTTAATTGTGGGTACATTTGTCGGGTAGTTTGGATATCGAAGTATATATATCGGGGGATGTATATATGGAGAGTATCTTAGTTACTGCTTGTGTAATTAGCATTATACCTTATTGGGTTGGGCTGCAATGAAGTTTTCTGCAGGTACGCTAACAACGCACCGTGTAGATCGACTAGTTACCGCTAATTGAGAGAACGTATGTATGCCACCGTATATTCCGTTAATGCTTAAATTTTCATAGGTTTGTGAGGACGTACGGAATGCGCATGCATCATATTCACTCATGTCATTCATATTGCATTACCCCCTCCCTTATAATTGCTTATCCCAAGTGTAAAGTGCAACCTCTCAGCAAAATAATCCTCTCATGTGAATTGCATCCCTTTTTGATATAGATGGCCGCGCCCGTGTTTCCTACTGGTAGCAACACCTTTTTGGACCAGTTCGGTACTCCCACTTTGCTCTAGAGGGTGCTCAGTTCAGTTGGGTACCCGAAGGCACCCAGCTACATGTGGAGGCAGGCGGTACCATTGGGAGATGTACCATGGTACGTCGTGACCTTCATCATGCCGCAAAACCCCACCAGACCGTTGTGGCATGGGTGGAGCATTGAGACTGATGGGCAAAGCCCATGGGAAGCCGCTCAGGTTGCTGCCCTTGATGTGCTGATGGATATAGCACAGAGCTTCGGGGATGAGTTAGTGGGTGGACCTGCTTCATCCATTCCCCGAGTGTCTCCTACTGAGGCTGAGTGGACTCAGGACGTTGGTCAGGCCTTGGTTCGAGGCTGTGGCGAATGGGTGTAGAGCGACAATGCTGGAATGAGTGCTTTGATGGCAGTCCTGAAGCTTTGTCGAGTCAGGCAAAACACCCTTTCCAGTGTGCTTGATGAAGCCAGCAAGGCAATGGAAGTTCAGCACAAGTTCAGGTTGCGTGCCCGCAAGTATCGCCGTAAGGCGAATGCATATGGGAGAGCTCAGCAAGAAGTTGATGAGATTTGTGGTATTGCAAATTATCGCTTGCAACAGTGGGGTCAAACCGCACGCGAGAGAGATGAGCTTCATAACCAGCTGATGAACCTCACTATTGAGAGAGATGAGGCTGCACAAGAGTTGGATCGTGTGACACATCACCGGGATGCAGCTTTAGAGTTAGCAGAAGAAAGACATCGGGGTTGGATTTTGGCCAACCACAACGCCTTTCAAAGGGAGCAAGCACTACAAGAACAACTTGAAGAGCTTCAGGTTGAGCACCATCAACTGCACAACCATTTATTTCCTATTCCTCACCCCATACCAAGGTATCCAAATGTGGGTGGACCTCAAGTGATTGAGGCCGATGAGGAAGAAGAGGACGTGTAGATGGTTGACCATGCAGCTGAGCCGGCAGATGAAGAAGAAGAAGAAGAGGAAGACCCAAAAGAAGTCCAAGGTGTCTCCGATGTGGACAGTGATCACTTCGACGAGTAGTTCATTAGCAAGTCTCGCTAGTTTAAGCTTTTGCAGTCATTGATGTAATGGACTTAAGTATGATGACTGATGTTGGATGTACTCTTTTAATTCGAACTCGGCATGTAATGTACTTTAATTCACTCCCTTCGGGATGCGTATTGTAATGGTTAAGTTTAAAACTTGTCATGTTGGAATGCACTGCGTATGGCACTAGTAATCTACTTGATGATGTGGTAATTGGAGAATGAATTAATTGCCTCTGTTTATTGTATGAAGTTTCCATTCTCGTTAGTAAATTCAGTTTGGCACAATTATATTGTTCCTCTCCAATGTGCTGACATCATCAATAATTACTGGTTGCGCATTGTTGCAGATGCCTCGCACTCGTTCCAATGGTGCGGCTGGTGATGATGATGATCTTCCACCACCACCACCCACACCAACGGAATTGATAGCAATGCTTGCGGAAGAACAGCGCACTATGGCCGAGGCCCTCCGTACAATTGCGAATCAGGATGGTCGTGGTCCACGCCAAGGACCGGAACCAAATCAATATAGTGATTTCAAGGATTTCCTTGACATGAAACCCCGATCTTCAAGGAGGTTGAGGAGCCTCGACAAGCTGATGAGTGGTTGAATACTCTCGAGCAGAAGTTCCGTCTGCTCCGCTTGACTGAGGTGCTAAAGACTGAGTACGCATCTCACCAACTGCATGGGCCAGCTGGCATTTGGTGGAGTCATCATCGGTCCACTATGCCCGCTAATGCCTAAATCACCTGGGATCAGTTCAAGTCTGCTTTCAGGGGAAATTATATTCCTCCTGGTCTCATGGCGATCAAGCATACTGAGTTCATGAAGCTGACTCAGGGGAACAAGAGCCTGAATGAATACCTGCAAGCTTTCAATAACCTTGCAAGGTATGCTACTAAGTTTGTGGACACCGATGCCAAAAAGATTGCTAGCTTCAAGCGGGGACTTAGCCCCAAACTGATGAAGACCATGGGAAATTGTAAGTGTGCTCATTTTAATGAGTTTGTGAGTTATGCTTTATCGCAAGAGAACAACAATGCTGTGTATGTTGCTTCAAAAAGTCGTAAGAGAGCCTATGAGGCGGGTGCCTCACAATCCAAGGCTCCCGTCACACAGAGGGCTCCATTCCGTCCTCCAGCGTCAGCCGCTAAGTTTTGCCCACCGTAGAAGAAGAATCCCGCCAAGATTGGGTTTCGCAAGGCATTTACAGTTGCTTTCTCTTAAGGGGGCACTACTAGTCGTGGCAGCCAGGGGCTCTCCAAGCAACATGCCGTCTTGGAACTGCAACAAGATAGGCCACTGGGCAAGGGAATGCCCTTACCCTAAGAAGAATAACTACCAAGGTGGTCGTCAGGGGCAGGTGAACCACACTAATATTACTGAGATTCCTTCAGGAGAGGTAGTGATTGCTGGTAAGTTTCTGATTGATCAACACCCCGCAGTTGTACTATTTGATTCGGGTGCTTCGCATTCCTTTATTAGTCCAGCATTTGCATCCAAGTTTATGCAGAAAACATATACTGTTGAGGGTGAGGGTTATTGTATTAGGGCTGCTAGTGGTATTATCCCAACCAAGCTGGTAGTTGGGGACGTACAATTTGAGATAGAGGGGCGAAGTTATCAGGTTGATCTGGTAGTTTTACCGGGGCTGGGTATCGATGTGATATTGGGAATGAATTGGATGAGCAGGCACGGGGTGCTTATTGATATATCGACTAGAGTAGTCATGCTCAGAGATCCTAGTAATCAGGAAGGTTTTCTGGTGCAACTACCTAGGGACATTAATCTTTCTTGTGCGGCTAATGCGGTGCAAGCAAAGGCTATTGCAGATATCCCTGTAGTGTGTGACTTTCCGAATGTTTTCTCGATGATTTGCCTGGATTACCTCTAGATAGGGAAGTGGAGTTCAAGATAGAGTTGCTTCCTAGCACAGCTCCTATCTCTAGAAGGCCATATAGAATGCCTCCCAATGAACTAACTGAACTTAAGACTCAGTTGAATGAACTTCTACAGAAAGGCGTTATCCGTCCTAGTTCATCTCCGTGGGGGTGCCCAGCTATCTTTGTGAAGAAGAAGGATCAATCCTTACGCATGTGTGTAGATTATAGACTCTTGAATGCAGTTACAATCAAGAATAAGTACCCTCTGCCACGCATAGATATCTTATTTGATCAATTATCCAAAGCAAAAGTCTTTTCCAAGATTGATTTGAGATCTGGGTATCATCAAATCAAGATTTGGCCTGAGGATGTCCCAAAAACCGCATTCTCTACGAGATATGGTATGTATGAGTACCTGGTTATGTCTTTTGGATTGACCAATGACCCCGCACATTTTATGTATCTGATGAATTTAGTGTTTATGCCTGAGTTGGACAAATTTGTGGTGGTATTTATAGATGATATCCTGGTCTATTCTGAGAATGAAGAAGATCATGTTGAACATTTGCGGGTGGTTGTCACTAGATTGTGAGAACACCAGCTGTATGCAAAGTTCAGCAAATGTGAATTTTGGCTTCACGAGGTACCTTTTCTTGGACATGTATTGTCGGATGGTGGAATTATGGTTGATCCCACCAAGGTGCAAGAAGTGTTGAACTGGAAGGCTCCAATCTCGGTGCATGAGGTTCGGAGTTTTCTGGGGTTGGCTGGCTATTATCGTCGCTTCATCCCGGATTTCTCTAAAATAGCCAAGCCTATGACTCGATTGCTGCAAAAAGACATGAAGTTTGTCTGGACTCCTGAGTGTGATGCGGCTTTCCATACCCTACGAACTCTTCTAACTTCGGCTCCAGTTTTGGCACAACCGGATATCGAGAAACCTTTTGATGTGTTCTGCGATGCATCAGGTATTGGGCTAGGAGGTGTTCTTATGCAAGAGGGTAGAGTCATTGCTTATACCTCTCGCCAACTTCGAAAGCATGAAGTGAATTATCCAATGCATGACTTAGAACTCGCTGCAGTTGTTCATGCTTTGAAGGCCTGGAGACATTATTTACTTAGCAATGTGTGCAACATCTACACTGATCATAAAAGTCTCAAGTACATCTTCACTTAACCTGAGTTGAATATGTGTCAGAGAAGATGGCTCGAGTTGATCAAGGATTATAACCTCCAAGTGCACTATCACCCTGGCAAGGCAATTGTCGTAGCGGATGCCTTAAGCAGGAAGTCTCATTGCCACTCTTTGATTGAGAGTGATGTCCATTTGTCGAAGCTCCTTCATCCTGTAGTCCTTCACAACATCACTGTCAGTTGTACTCTACAGAGTCGAATTATCGAGCTACAGAAGATAGATGCAGGTGTGTTTCACAACAAGCGCAAGATGAAAGAGCAAGAAACCAAACATTTTCGAGTTGATGAGGAAGGCGTGTTATGGTTCAAGGATAGGTTGGTAGTTCCGAAGGATAGAGAGTTTAGAAATCAAATCATATCTGAAGCTCATTCCTCTAAATTATCTATTCATCCTAGTAGTAGCAAAATGTATCATGATTTGAAGCCTCGGTTTTGGTGGACCAAAATGAAGAAAGAGATAGCCGCTTATGTGGCTAGGTGTGACACTTGTTGTCGAGTCAAGGCTGTGCACATGAAAGCTAGATTACTTCAGCCACTCTCTATTCCAGGTTGGAAATGGGAGGAGATAAGTATGGATTTTATTGTTGGACTCCCTCCTACTCAGAGGAATTTTAACTCCATTTGGGTGATTGTTGACCGGCTGACCAAGTCAGCACACTTCATTCCTGTCCGCATAGACTTTCGTCCAACCGACTATGCGGAGTTGTACTTCAACTAGATAGTCCGACTTCATGGGATCCCTCGTACTATTATCTCGGATAGAGGACCATAGTTCACTGCTCGCTTTTGGGAGCACTTACACGGATTATTAGGAACTAAGCTAGTAAGAAGTTCTGCTTATCATCCACAAACCAATGGGCAAACTGAACGAGTGAATCAAATCTTAGAAGATATATTGAGAGCATGTGTCATCTCGGCTAAGGGCTCATGGGAAAAATGGTTGCCCCTAACTGAATTCTCGTACAATAACAGTTATCAAGAGAGCATCAAGATGGCACCATTTGAAGCTTTGTATGGCCGAAAGTGTAGAACCCCGTTGAACTGGGTAGAAGCCGGTGAAAGGAGATATTATGGAATTGATTTTGTTCAAGAAGCCGAAGAACAAGTCCATACTATCCAAACTCACATGGCCGTAGCTCAAGCTAGGCAGAAAAGTTATGCTGATCGACGTAGAAAACCTATTGAGTTCGAAGTTGGAGACTTCGTTTATCTGAAAGTCTCACCTATGAAGAGTGTCCAACGCTTTGGTGTGAAGCGAAAGCTTGCGCCGAGATATGTTGGTCCGTTTGAAATCATTGGACAAAGTGGTAAGGTGGCGTACAAGATTCAATTACCTCCAGAGATGAGTGCTATCTTTAATGTCTTTCATATATCCCAATTGAAGAAATGTCTTCGCGTCCCTGAAGAGAGAGTTCCATTGGGGGATATCGAGTTAAAATCTGATTTGACCTTTGAAGAAAAGCCGGTTCAAGTGATTGACACTCGTGAGTGAGTGACTCAAAGTCGGGTGGTCAAGTTTTACAAAGTCATGTGGAGTAATCAAGGTAGTGAACGCGATGCAACGTGGGAAAGGGAAGATTATTTGAGGGATGGTTATAAGGAATTCTATCAACAATGGTATGTTTTTCAAATCTCGGGACGAGATTTTTATAAGGGGGGAGGGCTGTAACACCCCAGGTGTTTGCCTTCCACATTTGCACTGCATTTCATGAACATGAGCATCATGCATCCATTCGTGAACATATATCACATGAAACATGATTTCGAAACATTGCAACATGTTGTATATTTCATGTGTGTTGTTTCTTTTATGAAATGTAAAGTGTGCAACACCTAAGTGCAACATGTGCCACTCACTTAGTGAAACAAGGTTAGTTAATACCATGCACCAAGATCATGAAACATATGAAACATGGCCTTGAAACAAAAGTAACCCTTCACTTGTTCTTCCTTGTTTCAATGCCTATGATGCTTGGTTCTTGTGTGACCAATGTATGGTGTGGCTAATTATTCTCCTAAGAACCTTAGTTATAATTAGAATGTCATTTGGAACATTGTTCATGTTGAACATTTTGCCTAATTAGGTTTCCAAGTCATGGTTTGACCAACTTGGACCCCTAGAGCTCTTGTGTTTGACTATTTAAAAAGTGTAGCTTAGGATGTTTGCATGTCTGAGCAACCTAAAGCAAAGTTGTAGAGAATTATATAAGGAACAAAAGTTATTTTATGACCATCTCATGAAAATGTGCAGAACATGCTCAAAAAGGACCCACAAGTCAGATTTAAAGGTGGAGTCAACACTTGAAAAATTTGCTAAGTCTCAACTGCCATTTCAGTTTGATTGAGCCCACTTTGGCTTGATACAACTCTTGATCCATGGAGATCTGGCTGTTGATTTCTAAATCAAAGTTGTTGCCCCACTATAGCTCTATAACTTTCATGAACATTTCTTCCCCTAACTCGTCTCGGTTTAGGAGCTAATCACGGTCAAACTTAGCCTGTCAGTCAGTAAATGGAGCACTGAATCAGCGTTTCAGTCATGCTACAGTGATCTCCGTTTCAGAAAACGCCCGCCGCGTGGGAGACGCGCGTCGCCGGTCGCCTGACCGCGCAGGCCACGCGCCGTGGCTAGCCTGACGCCGCTTCCGGTGTCCTTCACTTGAAGCCACGTCCGCCTGCCTGTCTGCTCACTATTCCTTCCTCCTTCACTTCTCCAGCTCACAGCAGCAGCAGCCGAAGCACAGCCGCTCCGCCATCGCTGCCGCGGAGCTTTGCCATCGCAGAGCTTGCAAACCACCGCAAAAACGCGAACTCCGTCTTCACCGTAGCTCCGCCGTGTTCGCCTCTCCGTCCTCCACCGCTTAGCCGATCCATTCGAGCTTTGGTAAGGTCGCTGTGACCATTCCACCACCACCCGCAATGGATGAGCCTCGTCGGAGATTGACGCTCACCGTGGCCGGTGCACCACCGCACCCTTCTTCTATCCCTAGCCCGCGTCTCGTCTTCCCCAGCTCACGTAGTCGCTCCTGTGAAGACGCTACCTCCCAGGCTGGTCCAGTTATGGCGAAACACGGTCGCGCACCGCCGTGCGCCACGGCAGAGCCGCCGTGCGCCATGGCCGGCGTGCTTAGGGGCCGTTAGGGGCTAGACTTAGGGGGTCAATCGACACGTGGGAACTTGGGGAGCACGCCGGTGCTGTCCAATTTGCCGGAGGAGTCACCGTCGGCGAGTTCCACCGTCGCCACGCCGTCGAAGCCGCCTCCCCTGTTTCGCTGTCACTGACCGGTGGGGTCAGCTGACAACCAGGTCCCACACGGCAGTGACTATTGTTCTTAGGGCTAGTTCAAAAATACCAGTTTTGAATGCTGATTTGAGATTTTTGTATCTTCAAATGTGTAGATCCAAATACTGTGATTCCAATTTTGTTAGACTCATAGTGAAGTGTAGTATTTAGGAAAAATATAATATGAGCGCTTGTAGTAGAGTTTATGGAAGAATTAAATTGAAACTTTAAATGTGTTTTTGAATGCATGCAAACTTGTTTAAATCATATCTTGAGTTTCTCTAATTAAAAAATTATGAAATTTTGTGGGTAAGCTAGTCTTGTATAGTAGAAGCTCTCGTTAAAATTTGAGATTCATTGCATTTTTAGTTTTTGAGTTATATATTTTCCTTTTGTCATTCATAGATACTTGTGGGAATTTTTGTAAATTATCTAGGAATCCTATGGCCATGAAACTTGGTAGGTAGTATCTTAGTACCTTAAGGATGCTAGGAAAAATATGAAATCTATTGCTTGACACTTTTCACTAAGGTTTCCTAATTATGCCATTTTAAGCCATTCTGCCTTACCATTTTTGTGTAGGTTGTAATACTTACTGAAATGGTGTGAAATTTTTATGGTAATCTACTTAGGGCATGTAGTGTCTACTGTAATTTTTATAGATTTAATGGTGTAGTTTTCATATATGTTTACTATTTCCTCTAATTAATTAAATAAATTAAGAAAGGTATTAAAAGAAATGTTTTGGGGATGAACACCCTACTTTCTAGTGTTCTTGTGATATGTGTGATATGTCAGTAAGGTTGGTTTTGTCCAATCGTGTGTTTATATCATAAGTAATAATTATTCGTTTGCATTATGTCCTTCTGGACTGATCTGGGGACTTTGGAAAGTTCCCCATGATATTTTGATTTTCTGTGAATGTGATGAATACAAAAGTTGTAGATAATTTATGTATCTAGCTCTTGTCAAAATTTGAGGGCATTTGGCCTAGTAGTTTAGAAACTATAGCTATTTAAAGTTAGGTTCCGGTTTTGCTTACTCTCTGCCTTGTGAAGACAGAGTTCTGTTGATTTATGAATTCGACTTGGTAAAGTGTTGAATCATGCTTTGAGGTATAAAAATGAATTGTAGACAATTTCATAAGCTTTCCATATTGTCTTGTTGCATGTCATTTGGAATTATAAATCTCCAGTTATGGCTAGTTTACTGCACCGCTACATAGTCTTCATTTTGCTGAAATACAAATGCTTGAGTGTATGTGAGTGTATGTTGTTGCGATGTTCTCGTTGATTGTTTAGGGGTTAGCCTAACTTGAGAATATGCTTAGGTGCAGGTGCTAGGTCATTAACTGAAGATGAGCAATTATACATTAGGTTGTATAAACTTGGTAAGTAAAGTGATTTGAATAGGGCTTAAGTTGGAATATGCAAACTACAGCGAACATGTGCATTCACCGAGCATCCCTGACATTCGTTCATGTGCATCCATGATATTTATCTTGCGCATTCATGCAATAGGTGTGCCGGAGGGAGTGATGTTGCTGGAGTTCGAGGGAGCCAACCAGGAGGAGGAACCCGAGGTGCAGGAAGCCCACAAAGCAGTCGCCGCGGAGGAATTGCCCGAGTCCCCTGACCACCAGCCTTCCTCGTTCCTAAAAGGCTTGCCCCGGAGCATATTAAGCCTCCCATGTTTTTACAAATACTTTGAGTACCTTTTATTATTGATGCTGCATTAAGTATAGGAATTGGTTGGAACCAATTGCTGCATTATATATCCTTCCTTGTCCAGATATCGCATTGGAATCCTATTTAAGTTCAGGAACGGGTTAAATGCTTAGCCAGGCTTAGTGCGGTAGAAGTCAGGTGATTTCCTGTCACCTGCGAGCTTTAGGATGAGGTGGATCACGGTTGGCTATATTTGCTATCGTGGAAAAGAACCATGTGAATAATGAATTAAGACCGGGCGGGGTCTTGTGTAGGTTTGAACATAGTGACTCCGTCTGAGTCGTTTAAGGACCGATACGCTGTATGTCCTCATGTCATGTTGAACGCAGCCTAACACTTAGCTGGCCGGATAAGTTGTTCCGACCGCGAAGCCTAGTAGCTTGACTCAGGCCGGGGACGCGAGCAGTGGCGACATTCTGGAGGTAGTAAGGATGTGCGGAGAGCCATTGGCATAAGTCCAAGGCGGGTTAGAGTCCCGAACAACCTTGGCAGAGTGGTTCTCTGAGAATGTCGATCTGATCGGACTCGCGACTCCTGAATCATACCAAAGGTGACTTGTTTGCGACTCCGATGGGGGAAGCAGGGTTTGTGTTTAGGAATACCCCTCCAGCTGGATAGGAATCGATTCGAATCGCCATCTCTCCTGGATAGTGAGAACTTGACTGGGCAGCGGCAACGTAGATTCAATTAATTTAACGATATGGTTAAATGGATGATGATGATGATGATAAGGTTGCCACAATGAATACCTGATATGGTTATTAATGTTTGCACCATAATAAAATGATTGCTTAGTACAGGTGCTAATATAGATGACAGGTGAATGGCTAAAAAGTCACTGCTAGTTCAGGCTAAGAGGTGATCATTATTACTTATGCTTTTCTGCAAAAAGAAAGTGTCAGCCAGATCCACTACATTAAGCTATGCATAATCCTTGGTGTCATTTATTTTGGTTTTCAGCGGGTAAGTCTAGCTGAGTACATTCCCCGCACTCGTGGTTTATTCCCTCTTGTTGCGTATGACCTTCTATATCGTGGGATTACGTGTAGTATTGTCTCCACCCTACGGTGATGATGAAGACTAGATCATGGGCATGATCTCTGTTCTCTTATCTGAATGCTTTTGTGGGCTGTGATCAGCGAACCAGTATGTGTATTTGAACTCGGGTGTGTAAGTTAAACTATTTGCTTCCGCATGTTTTACAAGACTTGTTTTGTAATAACGATGACTCTGTGATGATGTAATCTATTTGCGAACGTCTGCGAAATGTTGTAATGTACGATATGTTATGTTGAATTACTGTGATCTTGGTTGTATGCAAGTTGGTTTGAAATCCTTCGAGATTTCAGTTGACTACCGGGTTTATATGGGCTCAAGTTCGAGAATTTGATCATTTCGGCGATTGTTTTTGTACTTGTGCTCTTATAAATTGGTCGGTTCTGTGACAAAACCCAAGTCATGTCCTTGCTAAAACCGTAACTACCTCGCCTCATGTTTATCTTTCCTTCCTCTTCTATTCTTTTATCCAACTATAAATCAATCTCAATATGGTATGAAGTTTGATCTCTTTTCTTTCTTTTTCTTTGTTCTTTTGTTTTCCAACCCAAATTCATCTCAATTTGGGTTAAGCCTATGCCGACCCAACTCTTCTCTCTCATGGATAGGCTTACTTGCTGTCTCTTTTTCATCAACAATGACAGCCCAACTTTCTCTTGTTTTTGCTAGTGGATCAAGTCGGGCCAATCCAACCTAGCCCACCTCCTCTCCTTCCGCTAATGAATCAAGTCAGCCCCTCCTAGCCTCCTCTTGCTTTTGTGCCAAGCCCGAGTCAGCCCAACATCTCTCTTCCCTTCTCCCACATCCTGGCCGATCCCCTCCATCTCTTTTACGTGAAGATGCTACACCTCTCCTCTCCTGGTGCCGACCTCCCCCTTCTCTGCACATGCAAAAACTGCAACATGTAATGTTTTGCTCTCTTAATTCCCTAGCCTCACCCCCTTAACACACATCTTAAAACTCCTTTACCTCTCCCTAATTCCACAACTATTGGAATATAAACCGACCACATGGCTGGCCTATACCTTGCTACGGCAGCCCCATTCTCTCCCTCTCATGCAAAACAAAATAACAGCAACACATAATACTCATCCTTAATCACTTAGCCCACTTGCCTCCTCTTCAATTGCATGAAGAAAATAAGCATGGTCCTCCCTCTTCTTCATTTGATCAAGACACCGTCTCTTTTTCCTTGCGCAACCTCTCTTCTCTCAAGCAGAAATAACAGCCCTCAATGTTTATTATTCCTCCTTAATCCCCTCCCTAAATTGTATGAGTAAAGGGTAGAAGTACTCCACCCTCTCCCTTTGGTTTCTGCATGCATACATGCAACAGAGATGCATCCATCTTATCTCCTCCCTCACTCCATCAC
Source organism: Miscanthus lutarioriparius (assembly GCA_904845875.1). Classification (NCBI taxonomy): domain Eukaryota; kingdom Viridiplantae; phylum Streptophyta; class Magnoliopsida; order Poales; family Poaceae; genus Miscanthus; species Miscanthus lutarioriparius. The sequence continues at coordinate 78,014,431 of CAJGYO010000012.1, read as the reverse complement.
GCACAAGTAGATGGATAGCACCTCCCTGGTCGCCATCCTCTCAATGCTGACATCTCTCACCCCCTCATCCAAATAACAGCAGCCCATAATGCACCCCCTTGACTCCCTTTAGAAGGCCCTCTTTATCAATGTCTAATTGCATTCCCTCCCTCTGTCTTCTATTCCAGTACGCAAGCACCAGACAAGGAGCATCCTCATCTCCTCCCCTTCCTCCTCCATTCCCATGGACGCCCCCTCCACATCCCCTATCTCCATCTGCTGTTCCTCCACCAAAATGGAGAGTCCTCGATGCAATGAACCTATTTTGCCACAGCACGTCTCTCCTGTTGCCAGAATCCTTCACATCATGCTGTGGTAAGGATTAAGGACTTCTCTGTTCATCACCATGAGACTCATGTTTATGATGCACCCTCTCGATTGTGCCTCCTCAGGCAACACCATGGTGCTGCAGCGCTTCATGGACGCCACCCGGGATGCCTTGCCGTCTCTCGAAACCCACAGCAGCACCCCGCTGACCGCCGTCGCCACCGCTTCTATACAGCTATGGTGAGGCCGCCCTCCCTCCCTCTCTCTCTCTCTTTTATTCTGCAGTCCAAGCCCCTCTCATCCATCTCCTTGATCTCTTGTGTGACATAGATCGTCTCCCGGATGGAATCGTTGCTGTCCCGTTGGTCATGGTCACCTATCGTTAACAACGGTCGCTGTCAAATCCATCTATGGCAACCATGATCATCCAATGTGAGAATCCATACATTCCTCACACAATTATATGCTGATTCCTATTGCAATTGTGCCATGGATCATGATTCTTGATTTAAGTGGTGTTTTTCTTCGAAGCATATTGCTGTCCATTGCAAACAGCCACTACGTGTACGGTTGGAATGCATGTTCCTGGCAGTCCACACCTATATTTGTTAATTCCTTTGAACTACATGTGTGTCATAAACTTACATCTCTGCAAAATTTCATGGCCAAAGACTCGAAGACAAAGGAGATATCATCAGTTTTGTGCTTGCTGCCCCTGCTGCCTCGCAACCGCGCTGCTGCTGGTTGGCATGCATGTTCTCATTGTTTCATTGCTCCAGTGACCATGTCCTTCAACCACAATGTGTTTAATATCCTTGTGCATGCCCCTGTAAAATATCTTGGCCATAGGGGTTCAGATGCCGGAGAAATCACAGTCTCCACGTTCACTGCTCTGCTGCCCTGACTGCTGCACTACTCTGCATAGCATTGGTGTTCCCCGCTAATCCACTATCCAAATAATCAAACCCTTCATCGAACATGTCCACCATATCCTTGCTCACGTCTTCGTAAGTTTCTTTTGGCCATGGGTTCCACAATGGCCAAGATACTGAGGTCGTAGTATATGCTACTCCTGCTGTTCAGAAATCAGCTATACAACCAGTTTTGTGTTCGCGTTCCCCGGCTAACAGATGGTCAAACAACCATGCCCTTTTGCCGTAACATACTACATGCAGTCCAGAACAACTCCACAAAATGTATTTCCAGTGGGTTCAGCTATGACCACAATCCTTGTGATCATAACCCCTGCTGTCCGCCGAACTGCACGTCCTGGATGCACCGGCGTTTCGCCGCGTTCCCTGCTGAATCATCGTCTGGTTCGCTGAGCCCTCTGGTGTGACTATGTATTTATTAGTTGCACATGATCTCACCAAGTTCCAAGTCCATAAGTTGAGTGTGGCTCTGCCTTTTGTTTGCCACAGCTGCCGCTACCTGGTGCCGGTCATGTTCAGCCGGTGCACAGATTGTCATAATCGCATTCCTCGTTGATCTAGCATCTACCTCAATGCACTAGTTGGCCATGATGTGTTTCCAAATAATCACCACACATATCCTGAAGCACTCTCTCATATCGTGAAGGAATAGTTGGAATGCAAGTCATATGTGCAACATCGCTTCTCGCCTTAAAATTGTGGTCGCCTCACAATTGGTGAGTTCTAGATATTCCAACCACTACCACCATCTTTGTCATGCAATGTTTTGTAACCCGAGATCAATCTTCTTTCCAATATTGTACTTGTATCACATCATCCATCACCGTTACATGTCTTCTGACAGTGCCATCCTTCCATGAGCTAATCATCAACCTAACCACTCATCCTGCGTATGTTGTCCAAAATCAAATCTCCTAGACCACATAACCACCACAAAGTCTCATCCTAGTTATCAACCTTAATAGGTCACCTTGGGTCAGTCATGACCATGTCATATTTTGGTCTTGTCCAATCATCAACATGTATATGCTCTTTTCCACCAAGCCTAGCAGATTCATCCCCTCCTAGGTGATCTAACCATTAGATCATCTTATGTCCACATTATTTTTCATAATGTCCTATCCATCTTGTATACAATCCTCTGATTATTATGCTTCATCTACAAATCCTTATGCTCTCTAATCTTTCAAGTTAGCCCACATACATCATGCCTATTCTATCCTCTTATTTATCAAACATTCCAGCTTCTACCTTTGATCTATCGTGCCCTTTAAACCGTAGCTTTGTTTAGTTGTTTTTGCGCTCTACGATCATAGTTACAGGCCCTACGTGTTTAAAAACCTTTATATCTTGTTTTATATATAATTATTGATGTACTGCTTCTAGGTTTGTCTATGATGCTTGTGATGGCTATTGCTATCATTAGAAGAAGTTGTACAAGGATGATCAAGAAAGAAAGTTGTACGAGTTTGAGCACTATCTGAGGCAAGTGTAACATGAGTACCTTGTTACCTAATAACCTTATATTCACCTTTTATGTGCAAGTGTCAAATTTGATGAACCTTTAAGGACCTTACCTAGTACTTTTGATACCTGTATCCTTGTTACCTTGGGTTATGCATATGGGTAGCTTTGCTTAGCCTGCAATCACCAAACTATATAATGTTAATCTTGATTAATGGATTATGGAAACAATGTTAAAGTGATGCTTTTTAGCAACATTGACAGAAGGGGGCTAGAGTATTGGGTCTTTTTGGGTGCTCTAGTCCGCCCTCCGTAAGGACTGAATCTTAAAGCGGCAACCCAGGACTTATAGTACAACCACGAGAATCACATGGCTCTGATTTTAATCAAATAACTAGTACGTCTCTAGATTGTTAGTGGTTAATGATAGGTGCAAGAGGGGGTGCCTCATGGTGTATAGTTATTATTCTTCCTTGGTGTGTACAGTGCCGCGACCACATGTGCCTCTCAGAGGAGGACATCTATGCACACTTGCCGCTGAAACATCACGACCACTAACTAGTTAGGGTGTCTAGTGAAAGTTTACGTAGTGATCCCTGCCGACTTACGTTGGAAGTGAGTTAAGAGGTTGGCCACCTCGGGCAAAGGGTAATCATGACTTGTGGTGAAAGCGTACAGACTTTGCAGAGTTGTTTTAAAACTGATATATCAGTCGTGCTCATGGATGCGAGCGGCCTGGATCCTTTTCGAGATAGATGGTCTGATGGATGGTTTGGGTGATGATTAATCTTGATGTTAATTATACTTTCACCTTGGGAGCTTAAGCATAACCTAGAAACATTGGTTTAATAAATAAAAATATGACCAACTAAAAATGCTTACCACAGTTCAACCGTGTCCAGCCTTTTGAGCCTTGCATCCCCTCATGTTATACTTGTTGAGTATGGTGCGCTCACACTTGCTGAACAATCAATAAAATCCTGGATGGGTACCAGATGGTGGTTCAAGTGATGAGTTTACCAAAGGAGTTCCAAGAGTACTAGGCGTGTGCTGCTCTAGTCAACCATCCCTGTGGAGTATGGATTCCCAAAGAGAAGATTAAGAATAGTTTCCGCTATGCTTTGTAATAGTTGTAAGTCTTGTTATAACTATGTTTCGATATATAATAAAGCATTGTTCTTGATATTCTTCATATTTGTCACTATAAGTGTCATGTGGACATTCTAGGCACACATATAGTTAGCGCTTGGTATTCTTTGGAAAACTAGGTGCAACAAGTAGATTCTGAAATTCAGGGTTCTTATGTACTCTGGTCAAAATTTGGTGTCAACACATGGTAGACACTTTGAATCCTGCAGTGCATGTATGACTGTGGATGGTTTTATGTTGATGTCTTGTTCCAAGGTTATGTCTTAAGTAATCCATCCTTTTATCGACGACGAGTAAAAGCCTAAGTGTGGGGGAGCTTGTTGGTGATAGTTAATATCAATCATAAACCATCAATATACCCTACATAAATGTTTAAAATGGATCATCAACATAGGTATACTGTTTAAAACTAATGAGTTCCATGAGTTTTGGTGATTTCATGACTGCTGGAGGATTTAATCAGAAAACCGTCAGGGTGGACCTATTCATCAAATCAAATTACGTTATTCCGTAACAAAACCGACTTGGGAAGACTCTAGAACAATCCAGAAGGCAACACACCGAGACCCACGCCTAGATGTCAGAGTGTGGGGCCAACCGGCCCCACCTGTAGGCCGACCGGCATGTGGGGTCCACCTAGTAGCCTCTCCTTCGTACGTCAGTTCTCCACCGCCTTAAAGATCAAATCTACACCGTTGCTCAACGTCGGTTCGATTAGAGGGTCCAGATTTGATGTTGCCATGGATTCATGGGCCCACAGGACCCTTGGTTCCCCCTATAAATACCCCCTATACCTCCTCCAGCAGAGCATCCTGAAATCATAAGGCCTTGTTCAATTCCTCATCATCAGGATCAGAGCCAGCAATCAACAGAAGATTAGTCCTCCAGTTAGGATCTAGTCTTTGTAAATAGAAATAGTGAGATAGAGAGTAAGGGAAGAGTTTGGAGGAAGTGCTGGCCTATCGGTGCTCTCTCTATGACTTGTACCTTAGCGAAATCAAGTTCTATTTTAGCTTGCTTCTGAGATTTCTTCGGTAATCAACTTATGATTCAAGTAAGTTTCTTGTTTATATTGTTCATCAGGTTTGCGACTCTTTTTGAGTACTTTAATCCTTGTCGGTCTTAGGTTAGAGTAGTATTCATAGTGTAAGCATGGTGCTTAGACTTGGTTACTCATGGATGTACCCTACATTCTGGATCGGTGGTAGATTGCAAGGGTGACTATAAAGCCTTGTTGAGTCCTTTGTAGACCATCTCCCATTTGTAGGCCGAGCAGGACCTGATTACTATAGGAAAACATACTCTGCTTGTGTTTTCCTTAGTAATGTCCCTAGTTGAACAGTAGAAGACATAACTTAGAACTAGAGGACCCTAGTGATCTCTACGCTCCTATTTATCCTAAGCCTTGTTGCTACTTCGGGTTAAGTTATACTTAGTTAATTTCACACACGTTTCCTTGAGTTTGAGATTCTAGAATACTTTTTGGTGAAGTGCTACATCGGTATCCATACGCTTGTGGATTAATCTGCGTGTGTTTAAAATATACCAACAATGGTCTTCTCTTTTGTTCTTCCTCGGGTCAAACCCTCTTGTCACTATTTCTGATTATACTTGTTCTGATTCTAAATTTGATCACTGTCTTCAACCTGTCAATGAAGGTCTCATTGATGCTACTTTACTTGATCCTTCCCTGATGGTCCCAACCCCTTAGACAGTGACCATGTCCCTAGAGCCTGACGCCTCTTTTGAATAGACCAAGGATCAGACTCCACCCCCTCCTCTAGTTCTTTCCAAGCCTGCTCCAAGCGGCAAGAGGGGTAAGACTTCATCCTCACCTTTACATATTTTGGATGAAGATCTTCATAGATGTGACAGAATTCACTCTTGGTCTAAAGGTTTCAGGTCACCTACTTGTAAAGATAAAACATGTTTGGGTTGCTCATCTTACCCACCTACTCTTTCTACTCTGTAGTCCGTGACCTGGAGCCTCCTTTTGCAAGATAAACCGAGACAATCTCACTGATGAAAAGCTTGTTGCCAAGCCATCCAAGAAAGGAGCTATAGGAAAGCCCAAGGCAAAGAAGCCCAAACCATCTAAGGAGGATCCAACTCAAGGGTCCAAGAACAATGGGGGCAAGAAGTGATCACCATCTTAGATGTCTAAGATGTTTCTTTTGTTTAATGTTTTGGTTTAAATGAATAGAAAACTGTGGAAAGTGATCAGTTGGAATGTTCGTGGTATAAACTCTGAGAAAAAATGGAATGCAATTAGAGACCGTGTTTCTAAAACAAATTGTGATGTCATCTACTTGCAAGAAACTAAAAGATCTCATTTTGATAGTGCCTTCCTTCATCTTTTTTGTCCAGCTTCTTTTGATTGTTTTGAATTCCTTCCTTCTAATGGTGCTTCTGGTGGTTCTAACATCATCTATAAAAGTGCTATTTTTTCTGGTTCTCTCATTTTCCAGAATGAGTTTGCTACTTCTGCCATGTTTACTTCTACCCATAATACTTCCACTTGGGTGATGACAAATGTATATGCCCCTTTGAAAGCTCTAGTTTGGGTTTTGATTAATTGATGAAACCCTAAGTGTTAACCTAGTTTATCAAAGTAATTATGAGATAGGTAGCACTACTCCAAGTGATGAAGCAATGGCGAAGATCATGACGATGGTAATAGCATGGTGATGATCAAATGCTTAAACTTGGAAAAGAAGAAAAGAGAAAAACAAAAGGCTCAAGGCAAAGGTATAAATTGTAGGAGCCATTTTGTTTTAGTGATCGAGATACTTAGCGAGTGTGATCACATTTAGGATCGATAGCTGTACTATTAAGAGGAGTGAAACTCGTATCAAAATGCGGTTGTCAAAGTGTCACTAGATGCTCTAACTCATTGCATATGCATTTAGGATCTAGTGGAGTGCTAACACCCTTGAAAATGTTTATGAAAATATGCTAACACATAAGCACAAGGTGATACACTTGGAGGTTGGCACATTTGAGCAAGGGTGGAGAAGTTAGAAGTGAAATGGAGTTGGTCGCAAAGATGCTGGCGTCGGTCAACTGACCGAACGCTGGGTCGCTCTACGACCGGACGCTGAAGGACTGTGTCCGGTCGGACTGACATGTCGGCATAGTACCTAGGGTATTGCACCAGACGCTGGGCTGTGTCCGGTCGAGGTGGACTGGACGTGTCCGGTCGGCAAAAGTTGGTTTTGGGAGCTTACTGGAAACGACCGGACACTAGGGTCTGAGCATCTGGTCACTTGTGTCGAAGCGTCCGGTCAGTCAATAGCCGTTGAAATCTGGTGGCTCAGGTTTAACTCAGAATGACACGTGGCTTACATCGGGCGACCGGACGCTGGGTCCAGCGTCCGGTCAATATGACCGGAGCGTCCGATCACCCTGTGTTGTGCCTAGTGAAGGGGTACAATGGCTCTATTTCATGGGGGCTTCTATTTAAGCCCCATGGCTGGCTCAAGCTCATACTCTTGGCCATTTTCATTGACATAGCAACCTTGTGAGCTTAGCCAAAGCCTCCCACTCATCTCCATCATTGATCCATCATCATTGTGAGAGTGGGAGAGAATCCAAGTGCATTGTTTGAGTGATTGCATCTAGAGGCACTTGGCATTCGTGTTGTGAAAGGACCTAGGATGTCTTCAATTTCAACATCACTCTTATCTTGATCATCTACTTGTGCTTTCTCCTTTTCTTGATCTTTCTTGTTATTCTTCTTCTTGCTTTTCTTGGCCATGAGACACAAGTGATGAGTATCATGAGATACTGAGGTTGACTCATCACTTGGTCGCCATCGGGCTTAAGCATCGCTACAAACAGCTGCTTGCTGGTCTGCTGCCTCGGCCATACCGGACACGTCCGGTAGGCATACCGGACACATCCGGTATGTGCAGGCAGACAGCACGTCATGTGCTGCTTGCACTTCTTGCTCCGGCTCGGTGCTCTTGAGGTCTTGTGAGGCTTCTTCGCTGTATGATGACACAATGGACATACTTTCCAATGACTTAATCTTAAGGGCATCATCACATTTGGATTTTCCATACAAATCAAAAAGTCTAGTCCAAATGAGATGAGCACTCTCCGGAGGTGGTTGTCCATTGAAGATTGCCTCATCTTGAACCTCTACACTCAATGTACTCAAAATAATATTAATAGCTTGAGCATTGAGTTGCACGCATATCTCTTCCTCTTTTGACAAATTTTTGTAGTTGCTCCAATCAACTATAGAAAGAGGTATGCTTGCATCCACAATATGCTCAACAAGAGGACTAATATCTCTAAAAGCATTGAGTACATGTATTGACCAAGGTAGAAAGTTTGAACCATCATTTTGGAGAAGCACCGGCTCCAACTCGATAGGCGTCGACATCCTTTTCTCACGGCGGTGAAGCTTTAGGTGAGAACCTTGCTCTGATACCAATTGAAAGGACCTAGGATATCGCCTAGAGGGGGGGTGAATAGGCGTTTCTAAGGATTAACACCTTTAAATGCGGAAACAATTAGAAAGGGGAGTTTCCAAAATGGAAACTCCAAATTAAGAGTACTACCACCCCTCACAAGTTAGCCACAGAGTAAACAAGGTATAAAGAATATATCTAGAAGCTACAACCTGCGCAACATCAAGTTAGAACAGAGAATAAATATTTTTAGTGCAGGCAGGAAATACCGGACGTGTCCCAGTATGAATACCGGACGTGTCCGGTATACACGATTTCTGTAGATCAGCCCCGAACTTGCTCCTTTTGATTTCTATCTTCAAACCAAACTGCAGGCACCTAATTTAACTATCAAGATACACGAGAACTCACTGAAGTGCTAGAGCAACACAAATATCAAATGAAATGCGAATTGAGACACGATATTTGTTTTACTCAAGTTCGGACTCGTTCGAGTCCTACTCTCCGTTGAGGGGGCTGCAGGCGACCCAAATGAAGGTCAGCCCTAGAGGATACCATGAAGGTCACTCTAGCCGAGTCTTTTCCAACTCCTTTTCCTCCTTCCACTAATTGATTCCGAGGCGGCGGAATCGACTGCTACAAACTTTCCGAGGCACACCACAATCTCCCCGGGTGCTCTCCGTGACGTCTAACCGTCTAGGACCGAAGAGTCCAAGAGTAACAAATGCGAATCACGAGATTGACAATATGCACAAGTGCTCAAGTGGTTGGATGGCTCTCTTTTGAATTTCACTCAACCCACAAATTGATTTTGCAAGTTTGATCAATCACTCACTAAGAGAGGGTTGGCAAGGCTCAAAAACGTGTGTCTAAGTCAAGAGCATCGCAGCCTCCAAAGGTGGAGGCTTGGGGTATTATAGCCCCTTGAAAAAACTAGCCGCTTTATAGTTGTTGCAAATACGGACACGTCCGGTATGCATACCGGACACGTCCGGTATGACTCAGATCATACATAACGGTAACTAAGTTACAAGGATGTTGTGAGGCCTCGGAACTCCCGGTATGCCGGGACTTCTTCGACCGTCGGAACTCCCGACTCAAGTCGGAACCCCGACCCTCGGCAATTTTGAAAAACATGTAATCGAGTTAAAGTTAGTGAGGTGTTGGAACTCCCGACGCGCATGTCGGAACTCCCGACCCTCACGGCTTTTGAAAACTAGCCGCTGGCTTCCACGGTCATCCATACCGGACATGTCCGGTGTGAATACGGACACGTCCGGTATGACCAGACAATGAAACCTCAAAGTGTGTTGAAGTGCGAGACGTCGCCTAACTTCCGACTCATGCCGGACTCCCGACCGTCGAACTCCCGACCCTACGCCGGAACTCCCGACAAGCAACCCGAGAACAACAATTTTTGGTTCTGCTGGACAAATACGGACACGTCCGGTATGAATATACGGACACGTCCGGTATTGCTGCATCAACAAAGAAATCAGTTAGCACATTTGTCGCTCAAATAATCAAACCTCACATGGGTTGGCTTGAGCACTTATGAAACATTATCTATCAACATGATGCATCCCTCTTAATAGTATTCCATACCTATTAAACTCAAGATCAAAAGAAAAATGAATTTATACCACTTGAGTTGATTTCTTTTGAATTGATATCGTCCCTTCCAATCTTCATCAAGTAAGGGTGCTAACAAGTTGATGTTGATCTTTTCATTTGAGCATAGCCATCTTGAGCATGTGACTTGATTCCATTCATCAAATTTGAATAACCCCAAATGTATCAAGTCACTTCCATCAAATACTTCATTATAGATTTGATTCTTCACATCAATATGACCATCTTAGCTTGATTAGTACCTCAACTAAATGCAAGTACTTTCTTCTTCACCCTAGCTAGGTTCTTCGGCCGCCAAGCCGTCGCTTGCCCTTCACCCTTGCTTAGTACCTCGAAGCCTTTCCTTGCTATCTTCACCATCTCAAGCCATCAAGTCACATCTTGTGTTGAATCATCCATTCATATGTATTGTTATCTTTTTCATTTTAATTTAGCAAGCTTCAAATATGAGACCATTCCATATGCAATCCCTCATGTCTCATTAACTAATAATCATGAGCTTGCTTTCACATAGTCAATGGAAATCCCACAAAAAATAAGCCTTCACATGAATTCCATTTGCATTGTTGTCTTGTGCTCGAACTAGATTGTTTATACAACAACACATCATTTTGGCTTTCATTAAGTACCTGTGAGATAACCTATTAGCTGTTCACACTTAGCAAACGGGTTAGTCCTTTAATCACGTTGTCATTCAATCAACCAAAACCCACTAAATTGCTAGATGCACTTTCAATCTCCCCCTTTTTGGTGATTGATGACAACTTGATTAAAGCTTACAAAATGATATAAACATTTAAACTTTTGGGTTCAATGATTTATGAGAGGCTCCCCCTTAATATGTGCTTATGATTAGAATTCACAAAATGACCTCAAAAGTCAATTGCACATACTAAAACAAATAGGAGACTCCCCCTAAATCATTGCATCCGTGGGGTGCATGTGTGTGTGACAAAGAGAAACCGTGATGCATATGACAAGATATATCACACAAGAATAAATATAAAAGTATCACATCAAATATTTTCATTCTAGCATGCATAGTCCTTATGAAAATAAATATGACATATGTAATTCACACATAGCACTCATTACAAATTTTCTCAAGTCCAGAAACCACTGATATATATAGATAAAGATCATGTCTCAAGAGATACAAAGATAAAGCATAAGTAAGTCTCATCTCTCACATGATACAATCTATCACAAATCCAAGATACATCAATGAAGCTCAAAAACAAACTACAGCCTGCAAAGTACATATCTTCGTACAAAAAGATAAGCAAATGAAACTATCCTGAAGCTTTAATCAGCCTCTCTCCCCTTTGTCATCTATCACCACAAAGGTCCAACAATGACATACTAAGGACAAAGGGCTACAAGCATCATCACGGAAAGTCGAGATCACTCATCATCATCATCTCGACCAAAGATCCTCATCATCTGAGCGTGCAACACCGGCTGGACGAGAACCACCCGCACCAGACGCGTCATAGCCACCAGACCCGTAGAAGCCACCACCACCTGTCAGGTCACTCCACCAATCTGTAGCATAGTCGTCTGCAGTCTGGGACGTGGCTGAGAGTGAGTAGGCACACGAGCCCTGAAGTGGTAGAGTGTCGGGTGCTCAGTGCTCGCCTTGCTTCTTTGTCATTGTATGAACTCAACATACTCTCTATCATATCTAGCCTGCTGCTGCTCCTCAGTCTCAGGCTCACTAGCTGCCTCATCTGATAGAGGAGACCTAGGAGGATCAAGCTCAAGATTAGAAGCAATTTGCTTCAAAGTCCGAGTGTCCTTCCTCCTAGCCTCCCTCTCCTTCTGCTGCCTAGTCTGGATGTCACGGCACATCCCAAATATGGAGCTGAAAAGCCTACGGATAGGCGAAGGAGGACTGCCACGGCGTGAAGTAGAACGTGAAGGAGCACGTGGTGAAGGTGAAGCTCCTGCTGGTGCACCACTCCCTGTGCATCTCGCCTCAGTCTTCTTCTTTGCTCCTCCCGGGTCCTCGCTGGAGGTAACCCCTGCCTCGTGCAAATCTGCAATAATCTTGGGGCCTTGTGAATCTTATCATACTCAAATGTGTGCCCTGTCACCTGCTCAATCATATGCATGATATAAGGAGCAAAACCACAGCCCTTGAGGGGCCTCTCTCCAACACTCCTGATCTCGGACCAAATAAAGTCAAACACGCCAAGGACCGAGCATCAAAAGCCATCCTATGGAGTAGGTTCCTGAGTAATCAGCAATGGTGCCCTTGTCTCCACCCTTGCAGGTCAATAGTCTTCCTGAACATCCTGTCCCAGTACTACCGTAGGTAGGGTGAAGACCTAGAACCTTCCCCACGCTCCTCTCTCTCACCACCAAAGCAGGATACATGTAGGCGAAGCTGCTCAGAGAGTAACACCTACTGGTGTGGATCCTGTCCCTCTGGAGATCATCCTCTGAGAAGCCAAGATGGGCGGCAAAAACATCATAGTCAACACTGTACTAATCGGCCCTCAAGCATCCAAAGGCATCCGCCGCTCATCCTCCTCAACAAATAGAGTAGCATAGAATCGAGCTACTACCTCATGTTCCAGTCATCTTGCCGAACTCCATGATCTCATAAACTCCTGTGCTCTGCGGATGGCAATAGCATGATCAATCGAGGCCTTCTGCAACTCTCTAATATATTGCCAGTCAATCCACTGAGACCTGGCAATTACTGGGTTCCTGGTAAGAATCACACTGGAGTAGAAGTCCAAGTGAAAGGCATCTGAAGCCGGTGATCGTCTTCAACCTTAGGTAAGCTCCTCGGATCAACCTTCGCTCATCTCTAGCCTTCCTGGTCATACCCTTTCCCCAGTAGTCAACTCTGGGAACATAGGAGGCACATTGGGCGACGTGTCTCAAGAAGACCATAATGCATCCCTTGACCAGTGGTGGTGCCGAATCGAGGAACCGACTCCTCCTCCTCAATCTCCCTCCTCATCTCGAGCTGTCACCCATCTGATCCTCTGTCGCTGCTCTTCCTCTTTCTTTCATCTCTAGACTCCACTCTGAACTCATCGATTATGCATGTTAGAAGAAGAGCTCCGGACCCTCTCAGATATTGAGTCACTGCACTAGTGGCGTACTGTGGACCTCCTGCATGGTCGGTGAAATCCGTGATGCATATCCTGTCTCGCCTTCTTGTACTTCTCAAGTCTTTGGATCATGCACTGCTTGGACCTCGCTCCTGTCGTCCACTCATAGCAGCACATCAGATCCAAAGATTTCCAAAGAATTTTAGATACATGCCCATAGCTTGTAATTAGACATAGATTCTTTCATCCAAGGTTTTGCAATCACCTCGACACACCATTGTCACAAGGTTTGCAAAACGTAGATACAAAAGAAACTAAGCCTAACAAACCATTCTAGATAGGATTGAGTCGAGAGATCGCCAGGCGATGCGCTTTCTGTCTTTGGGCCATACTGACACGTCCCAGTATGGGCGACAAAGAACCTAACCGGGGTTTCTCGATTCAAACCACCACGGATCAATTCCAAATTTTGGGCATTGCTTCTATATCACTAATGCAGCATATTTACCGAAGGAATTTCCAAATCATGCATTAACCATATAGATCGGACGAGGTCCGTGATTTAGGGTACCTTGAGAGGAGAGAAGAGAGAGCGATGTGAAATCCAAATCCACGGGCTTTCAATCCTTGATCCAAGCCTTCTCAATGCAATCTCCCTCTCTTTTCCTTGGTGAAATCCTTGGTAGCCTTAGGGGAAGAAGAAGGCGTTGGTTGTTGGTTGGTTTGGAGGGCAAGTCTGTTTTGGGCGAAGGGGTACGCTCTGTTTTTATAGTCCGCTCATACCGGACACGTCCGGTAGCATACCGACACGTCCGGTATACGCTGGCTAGCCCAAATAATTCCAAAATGTGTTCTCACTCTTCCAAACCCTTTCTCTGTTGTTGCTCAGTCCAAAAAGGTGTATGATCTTGATCCAAACCGAGTACTATCACTTTTCTTATCGAATGCCATCAATTCATTTTCTCTTTTCCAAATAAATGGCATAATCAATAATTTGCTTGCTTGAGAGAGATAAAGTGAGACAAAGTAGATTGTGGACTTAAGAAAGCCATGTCATGTGTGATTAGCCAATCAAACAATCAAGGAGAGCTATAATCATCACATGGCAAGGCTAGGTCACAAAGACCAAGATTCAAATAGTTTTCAAATTCACACCACCTACACATGCTAGTTGTGGGTTTTGAAAACATCTCTCTATGTCACACAAATGCACATTCTAACATGTAAAGGGCCTTAGATGCACTTACAATACATGTATGTAAAAACATACCTTTGCCTTGAGCCCACAAGAATACCACTAAGAAGACACATGGCATGATAATCTTTATGTTGACCTTGATTGTCAAGTAATCATGCTTGATACAAATTCAATTTTTCATCCAAAGGACTACAAAGAGTGCTAGATAAATTTGTTAGTCCACAATGGTGCAAAATAGAAATTTAGCTCCCCCTAAATAAGTGCTTCAAGTATTTTGAATGACTTTCAACGAGCACTTTTATTCTGATAAGAAATTGAGAGCCAATTTTCATTTTGACCATGAACCAAATAAGATTGCCATATTTAAAAGTGAGCTTAAGAGATGCTCACAATCCACTTAGATTTGATAAAACACAAGCTTCTGAGTATGTTAGGGATATATGAAAAATGTATGGATCGAATACTCAGTTGCAACACAATTAGTGTTCTGGTCCATGCAATACCGGACATGTCCGGTAGTATACCGGACACGTCCGGAATACACAGAACAGAAACATTGACTTTCTATCCCTGGCCATACCGGACACGTCCGGAAGTAATACCGGACACGTCCGATAGGTTCAGGACAGAACCAATTAAATCACTGCATGTAATAATTTTTTTTTTGTTTAGCTTTATTATTTATTGTATACTAGCATCTCAACAGATAAATTACTCTACTAGAGAACGATCAAAAGCATCATATGGCAAACATAATAAATCTTAAGTGAAAATAATTAGCCACTTTCATTATTTCACAAATGTACCTATTTGTGAACTATAGAACACGAAACAAACAAAGTGGCTATCCTACAAGGTTTTTAGGTACTTGTTACCAATGTTGAGGATGAAATCTATGATATGTTCATTGAATTATCTTCGGGTCAACCATATAAGAGATTATGATGAGAGTTGGTTGATAGATTGAGTGAATATTGTCAATTTGCTTGCTCAACCACCCTGAAACCTTCATCCCATTACCAAGTACCTACATCATTAACCTAAGCACACTTTGGTACCCAACTCTTGTTGGGTCCTTTTGAGTTAGTCAATAAGTGCTTAGGCACCCAAATGGCTTTAGCATTAGTTTGTGGTGAACACATCACCTTACTAGTGCTAACTCCATTTGTGGTCTTCCTAAGCATATCATTATAAACAAATGTGTTTGGCTTAGGAGTTTTACCATTTGGGCATTCATAGCTTAGATGCCCCTTTCTTCTACAAGCATAGCATATGCGCCCTTTGTGTGCTCTATGCTTGATTTGCTTGTATGGACAACTACAACCTTGATCATCTCAACCATAAAGACAAGTTCATCATCATGAAGATAGTTGAAAAGAATGATGAGCTTGAAGAAGAGATTGAGAAGCAAGAGCAATCGCTTCAAAATCAAGAAAAGTTTCTCATCTCCAAATTGCAAGAGCTAAAGGCAATAAATGAGAGGTATGAAAAATTGTCAATCGAGCATGCTTTAGTTACTAATTCCTCTTCTAGTGTTTCACAACTAGAGAAGGAAAACTTCGAGCTCAAGGCAAGGCTCGATGAACTATCAAGCAAGTATAATGAGCTACAAGCAAATTATGTTCATCTAAAGTGCTCTCATGAGGAAGTAGTAGAATCAAGCATCATGCTTGAGGTGGCTCATGAGGTTGTGATTACATCGGTAAAATTCTCTCAACCTCTAACACATCCGCTCACTAGTACACCATCTCAATTAAATATTTCTTGTACTAATGAATGTGCTCCTCAAGCAAGCCAACCTTCGATTGAGCTAAATCTTATAGAAAACATAGAGCTCATACCAGACACGTCCGGTATTGCCAGACCAGCAAGAAATCAGTTAGCACATTTGTCGCTCAAATAATCAAACCTCACATGGGTTGGCTTGAGCACTTATGAAACATTATCTATCAACATGATGCATCCCTCTTAATAGTACGGCATACCTATTAAACTCAAGATCAAAAGAAAAATGAATTTATACCACTTGAGTTGATTTCTTTTGAATTGATATCGTCCCTTCCAATCTTCATCAAGTAAGGGTGCTAACAAGTTGATGTTGATCTTTTCATTTGAGCATAGCCATCTTGAGCATGTGACTTGATTCCATTCATCAAATTTGAATAACCCCAAATGTATCAAGTCACTTCCATCAAATACTTCATTATAGATTTGATTCTTCACATCAATATGACCATCTTAGCTTGATTAGTACCTCAACTAAATGCAAGTACTTTCTTCTTCACCCTAGCTAGGTTCTTCGGCCGCCAAGCCGTCGCTTGCCCTTCACCCTTGCTTAGTACCTCGAAGCCTTTCCTTGCTATCTTCACCATCTCAAGCCATCAAGTCACATCTTGTGTTGAATCATCCATTCATATGTATTGTTATCTTTTTCATTTTAATTTAGCAAGCTTCAAATATGAGACCATTCCATATGCAATCCCTCATGTCTCATTAACTAATAATCATGAGCTTGCTTTCACATAGTCAATGGAAATCCCACAAAAAATAAGCCTTCACATGAATTCCATTTGCATTGTTGTCTTGTGCTCGAACTAGATTGTTTATACAACAACACATCATTTTGGCTTTCATTAAGTACCTGTGAGATAACCTATTAGCTGTTCACACTTAGCAAACGGGTTAGTCCTTTAATCACGTTGTCATTCAATCAACCAAAACCCACTAAAGGGCTAGATGCACTTTCATGTTGCGCTGTGGATTTCGCTTGTTTCTCTTGGTGGTTGCCACCACCTAGACGGTTGGAGCAGCGGTGAAGGATTGGCACGAGTTGGTGATTGTTCGTGGCCATCTCCGGTGATTGTAAAGGGAGTTGTACCTTCCCCGGCGGAGTATCGAAAGGTAACTCTAGTAAATTGCTCGTGTCATTGAGTTACCTCACTTGTGGGTCGGTTCTTGTGGTGTCCTATCGTGTGGACGAGGTTTGTGAAACACCTCTTAGCCACCGAACCACCAAGTGTTGGTCGACACAACAGGGACGTAGCGTGTTGGCAAGCACGTGAACCTCGGGAGAAAATCGATTGTCTCTTGTCTTTGGCATTCTCCCGGTGATTGGCTATATATATTCATCTTGTGATTGGTTCATCCCCTACACTGTGGTATAATCACCCTACTCACTTATTTATATTCTTGCAAACTAGTTGATACAAGCTCTTTAGTGTAATTAGAATTGAGAGCTTGCTTTATTATTTACGTTCATCTAGTTGAGCTATTTAGAGTAGCAAGTTTGAGAGCTCTTAGTGAGTAGTTACATAGCAAGTTTGTGTGCCTAAGTAATCATTGCAACTATAATTGTAGGATAGGTGGCTTGCAACTGTGACAGAACCGCCCAATTTATACAAGATCAAGTACGGCTGTCCCCGCTAACACGTTGACACGCGCATACTTTCACTTATATAAACCCGATAGTCCGTCGAGTGTCACAAATGACCTCGGTAAATCAACATCACAACCAAGATCACGTGATTAAGCAAATACACATCACATACGCAGAGTTGCAGCGGAAATAATATTACAAATGGGTTCACAAGTAATAGCACAAGCTTGGGTTTCAAAACCGATTTGTGAAAACAACAAAGCTTTCAAATGATTATATTAATATAAGTTCCAAATACATTGCTAGCATAAGTGACATCCTCAGACAAAAGCATATAGATGAGAAATAAATATAGAGTCATCGAGCCTACCGGCGGTTAGCCACCATCTTCAGCAGACCGATACTTCACCTGCAACATGGTGGGATAAACTCTGAGTACTCGAATGTACTCAGCTAGACTTACCCATCATAAACCAGAAATAAAAGTGACACTAAGGATTATGCAAGGCTTTATTTGGGGGAGCTGAGCTGACAACCTTTTTGCATAAAAGCTGGAGTAATCATTAGCATTATCCACCTATACTAGCAGTGACTTTTAGCCATTCTCTACCATCTATACTAGCACCTATACTAATCAATCACTTAATTAAGTTGCAAACAATAATAACCATATCAGGTATTTCATGGCTCATTATCATAATAATCATCATCATCATCATTTAACCATATCTTTAAATTTAGTGAATCTACGTTGCCGCTGCTCAGTCAAGTTCTCACTATCCGGGAGAGACGGCGATTCGAATCGATTCCTATCCAGCTGGAGGGGTATTCCTAACACTCACCCAATCCACCTGATCAATGGTTTCCTTGGGTAACCTTTGGTACAACTCAGGAATCGCGGCTCCGAGCAGCGCCGCACCCTCAGGGAGTCCACTCTGCCAGGTGGTCAATCTCACCTCGGACTTACGCCAATAGCTCCCCACACATCCTTACTACCGCCAGGGTGCGCACTTTCACTTCTCGGTCTTCCGGCCTGAGTTGAGCTACTCAGCTTTACGGTCGGAACGAGTTATCCGACCAACTAAGTTATAGGCATGCGTTCAACATGACATGAGGACATACAGCGAATCGGTCCTTAAACGACATAGACGGGGATAGATTCACACCCAAGACCTCCATGCCTTGTTGCTGCACTACCGTCATCCCATCCGGTCTCTTTTCATTATTAACACATGGTTCTTTTTCATGATAGCAAAAATATAGCCAATCATTACCAGAGCTCATCATACATCTCGCAGGTGACAGGAAATCACCCGACTTCTACCGGTCTAAGCATAGCTAAGCATCATTCGATCCTACACTTAATTAGGATTCATAGGATTTTATCTGGACAAGGTAAGGATATAATGCAACAATTGGTTCCAACCAATTCCTATACTTAATGCAGCATCAACAATAAAAGATACTCAAGATATTTGTAAAAACATGGGAGACTTAGGATGCTCTGGGGCTTGCCTGGGATCCGACACAAGTCAGTTCAGTTAGCTTGCATCGTCCTGGTGACATCTCAGGTCCTAGCACTTGCTTAGTCCTTCCATCTTCGGGATAGATCCTCCATACACCATCTTCGGGTTCGGCTCCAACATCACGTCCTTCACGTGGTTCATCTAGCGCACCTAGATGAGATGCAAGATGCTTGTGTATGAATGTGATGAATGGTAACACAAGATGCATCACATAAGCGTTCAAGACAAACACAAGATTATGCAAGACATAGACACCAATAGCTATTTAACTAACATCACACAACCTATCATGCTAAGATGGAAAAGAAGACGACAACACCAAGCATGACACAAGTTTCCCAAGATCTCAGGTGCTCTAATTTAGTCATCATTCAATGCATAAGTCACACTTAACAATATACAAGCAAACACTATAATTGGAATCTACCAATTTCTGGACATGCAAACAGCAGCTACAAGATTTAGCTATAACTGGAGTTACACAAATCCAAATGACTTGCAAGAAGACATTTTGGAAAGCTTATGAAATTATCTACATTTCATCTATAACCATCATAGCATGATTCATAAGTTAAGTAGGTCGAAATTATACATTTACAGAAACTAGTCCACAATTGACAGAGAGCAGCCATTTCTGAAACCCAACTTTAAACAGGCATAACTCACAAACTATTTGGCCAAATGACACCAAATTTTAACAGAAGCTAGATACATGAATTATCTACAACTTTTATATAAACAAGTTTCACAACAAAGCAAATCATCATGAAGAACTTTGCTAACTTCCTAGATCTGTCCATAAACCACATTTGCAAGAAAATAATTATTAACTTATGTTGCAAATTCATAATTGGGCAAAACAAACTTTACCAACATTTCACACATGACTAAATAACACCAAAAAGCATGGTGCTCACCTCTAAATAAATTTTCTTAAAACATTTCTTAATTTATTTAGACATCATGGTGTATTTATGAACATATACCAAAAATGAACAATAAATTCTACAAAAATTACAGTACAAATTTCATACCATTTGCATAAGTATAACTGCCTCTACGAAAAAGACAATTTGCTATTACAAGAAATCATGTGAGAGCGAGATAAACCAATAACTCACTCATACTTCATCCAATACTCATGAAATTTTTACCACACATCAACTATCACATGAGTAGCATGCCACAAAAATTTCACTTCATTTGAAGTCCTAGATCTGCAGTTATGGAAAATAACAAATTCAACTAGCATTACAACCTTACTACACAAATCTATTTTTACCGCAAAATATTGAAACTAAAACATGCCATATTATAGATCTAATGCATAGAGAATTTCACAAGGATTCCAAAAATATTGAAACTAAAACATGCGAGCAGCTCCGGCGGCCGTAGGCTGTAGGCGGTGGCGCGGTCGAACAAACGGTGCGAGGGAGGCAGCACAAGGTGGGGAGGTCAAATGTGTGGCCATCTTAGCTTGGGGCGGAGGCGAAAGGGAGAGAGCACCGCACGGCGGCCATGGGAGCACCACCGGCGGCCATGGCTATAACTCTAAGCAAGAGGGACGATGGGAAGCGCAGAGGGAGTGAGCGGGAGTGGAGGGGGAGCCTCTGGCGTCCACTAGGGAGAGCGTAGGGGCACGGGTGCACACGGCATGAAGGTGGGGGCGCAGCTCGAGCATGGCCGCCACGCACGGGGCACGCGTCGCCCCTTTGAGGCATTCCACCGAGCGGCTGGCAGGTGACGGAGCGGGCCGGTTGGATCGCGTTATTGGGCTTGTTCTGGTCCAAACTAAGTCATGGGCCCTTAAGCAAGTTTGTTGTCCACATGATGACCTACAAATTTCATTAACGGACCAAGGCCACTTGAGCAATGGATTAGCAGTTAATTAGGCTCAAAAGTGATAGTGTCAGCGCATTGATAACAGTCACGGGAACTCCCCTTCGGAGGTGAAAACTCGGTCAAACTCAGTGCAACTTTTTGTATGCTCTTCTCCATAATATAACCTTCAACTTCTATTTTTGGACCAACTCAAGTTGCTTAGCAAAATTTGGAGAACGTGGAATGTCGATGCCGTTGCTTAGCGAAACTCCAGACTTAGAAAAATTCTAAGTGCTCAAGACTGCAGCAGAATCAATCTTGTGACCTTTATTTGTCAAGCTTAGAGATAGATTTAGACTTGGGTCCTTAAATAAAGTTTGTAGTACACAAACTATACTGCAACTCTTATTTAAGGTCAAACCTTGTATCTTGAATATAAACCATTCATTTACTTTGGTCAAAGCATCATCTCGTTAACCCTAGAATTAGAGTTTTCGGCCAATTGAGGCATTTTCTTGACTTCTGCTGAACATGAACCCTTCATGACTTTTGTTGTAGAGTCCATCTAGAGTCATTTGGGCAAGGTTGCAAGGTTTGGTTGATGACCTACATTTCCATTCACTTAATAGTGCAATTCAAGCACTTAGTAAAGCCATTCCAATAAGGATATAACTTATCATTTCATGTGACTTCTTCATTCCAAACTTCATGAAACTTTTTCATGGATCAATATAGATGGATATTGATGTGAGACACATGAAGATATTCCAATAACACCAGCCAGGCATCTATCTTGAAAAGACCTATATGTAAAGCAAGGGTGCAATATCCACGTTTAGGTTGGGGCTCATTTCCATAGGTTTGACCTTGACATCTCCATCACCACTTACATGCCATGGTTGAGTTTAAACCCATTGCTTAACAAGTGACAAACACCTGGGGTGTTATAGCCCTCCCCCCTTAAAGGAATCGCGTCTCGAGATTCGGTGCGAAAGACTTTTAAGGGAAGAGAAACTTGTCATCTAGTTTCCAACATCAGTGATAGCATTAGGCTACTTAAATTCAGAGTATCAGAGAGGCTAATTTGGTCATGACACTTTCTGATACCATCTCTTCATCGTAAGCTGTTGTCTGAAGAATTTCCTTCGTTGGCGTCCATAAAGCATTGTTACATTGGAAGGAATCCAAGATAGCACTATCCTACGTACTTCGTCCTCGATGTCCGAAGAGTGATACAAGCGTAGACTAAATACATATAACATCTACTTCCCTAGTGGATATAGCGCAGAGCTTATGAACTTTGCACTAGATCATAGTCGGTTGACGGATATTCCTTGCAACGGTGCTATATTTGCTCCCAAGGTTTGAAAAGCAGTTCTCTACTAAAGTGGCTTGAGCACAACTTCTCGTAAAGGATGTGATCATAAACAGGGTAAACATCCTTTGAGGGTATGAGAAGCTAGTTAACCAATATCCAAACTGGTTGTAGCGGTGCAATTAGTCTTCTCAAGGTTATGGAGGGTTGTCTAACAGCAATACACCTACAAGTTGTAATTTCTTGGCATGAATTACAAACACAACCGTCTAATGCAAAGGATGATCGCAGTCACAGCAAAATTGCAGATTCTGTACCCTTTTGTTTTCTATTCATATCTCACAAACTACTGCTCCAATATGCACAAATTTTGGTGGGCATGTAGATCCATGGGTCTTCTAACTACTCACCAAAATTCAACTCAACCGGACACCGTTTGACCATCCAAATAATTCATCTACCAAAACTGCTCTGTTCTGAAATGACAGCAAATCGAATTGACAAAACATTTCTCAAATCCGATGTTTCCCTCAACCAATCCTCAAACAAACTTAAGGCATCGACGTGTCCTAAGTGAGAAATGAGGTCACCAAAGTTTGAGGCCATTCCAATCAAATCGTTGGCTTGAAGATGTTCGGTTTTGTACCCTAAAATCTGGACAGATTTCTCGTTCTTCTCTTTCTTTGCTTCACACATTGTGGTGTGTGTTCTATACTCTCGATCTCTTGGTATAGCAGCAGCAGCTCTTTTCTCTAAGGATGTAGACCAAGGTTTTCCATATGTGGTTCTTAGGGAACAACTTAAATCGTTTGATTTAGACACCAACTTGACGATGCACAAGCATTGGACTTGCGACTATATTTTTGGGACACAAAGCATACTCTACATGGCGGGACTGTCCTACAGAGATAAGAAACCATTTCTGTATATCCTTTGGCGCTTCATCCAATAGAGTCTGAACATATGTGTTAGTGACACCTAGGGGCACAAAGATGTTGATCGAAACTAGGAACATGCTTTCTCTAGTTCTTCACTTAGCTAATACAACATCTTGCATTGCTGAATGTCCTTGCTGTTTCTTTGCTTAACATCATTCCGTGAGACATAGTCT
The DNA here is from genome assembly GCA_904845875.1 of Miscanthus lutarioriparius. NCBI lineage: Eukaryota > Viridiplantae > Streptophyta > Magnoliopsida > Poales > Poaceae > Miscanthus > Miscanthus lutarioriparius. The sequence continues at coordinate 77,991,115 of CAJGYO010000012.1, read as the reverse complement.
TCATAGTTACCAATAAGTTGCTACCTAGCTGGAGATTAACCTTACTATGGGTAACTAATCAGTTGTTTCTCAACACTCAAAGTTCCAAATTCTTACTCTTGCCAACAATAGTTGTGATTGACGCATGACAGATGGTCGCCATTGGAGTCAGCAGACAAGGGGTCACACTAGAGATAGTTAATCTCGTCGGTGCGATCCGCATGCACATAATGATCAAGACTTGGATAGCCAGGTCATAATCATAATGTGACGTTCGATTCTTATCCGACTAACCATTTGTCCAACATTAAGTGTTGTATGCCTTTCTGATCCAACAATGAAGACATAAGTTGTTCACTAGGTGACGGACATTAATACTGGGACAATCAAGTGGAGTCACTTGTCTACCACCTCTTGTAGTCTGTTAATGTTTATGTCGGTGACCAGTTCCTCAAAGGTTATCCTTTTTGTGACTTCAAAAGGAAGCTCTACTACTTTCGGTCTGATATATGGATCTTCGATAAGATATGGAGAGATAACCAAGGAAGACCTCACGTGAAAATAACACATCGGTGCAGTTCGGCAATAGATCATGACTAGAAACCTCGATACCAGAGCGCACCCAGCAGCACAACCATGTGCCAGCCGGCCACAAGGAGGCCCTAGGTTCCGTCGCGGCACCGTAGTTGCTACTCATAACACCATTACTGATCACACACCCAAAGTGAATTTTCAAGTTGCACAGATGGGTTCATAAGAACAAGCACTATGCAAAGGAGGGATAGCAAACAAAGGTAGTCACAAGGTTAGGATTCAACAAGGAGGTGATCCGAAGATCAAAGAACAGCGCAAGAGAACATAGCCTAATTGCCGAAGACAACTGAGCAAGGGACTCTTGCTGAATTTTCATATACGTCTTGTGTCCACCAAGGTGATTACCAGGTAAAGATTAACATGAGATTTGGTCTTGCCGAGCAGCAACATGAGATCAAGACTGATAAACGTCCAGAGACTTGAAAGAGTTGGAGACAAAATACACAAGATTCGAGGGACAGAGCCATTGCACTGACTAGGGACTCAGTTGATAACGCAATGACATGATCTGCGAGGAAAAGGTTCCAAAGCCAGGGCAGATAGCGATTAGCGTTGCACTAGCTCATCAGTAGGAGAAAGAGCAATGAAGTCCGACAAGGATTTTTGAGCAAGGTCCTCCCACATAGGAGCGAGACAACCACGACACAATGCAAGCATTCAAGGGAATTAAGCTTGGGCCTAAGGTCAAGCAAAGGCATGGATAAAGGTCTTCGTAGCACAACGTTCAAGGCTAGCAACCACATGTACAGGCTTAGGTTCCTAAGAGAGAACTTAATTGGAGACGACAACCATGAGATTATCAAAACTTGGATGCTGCTCCAGGATAGCGCTCTTCCACACTCATATACTTACCGAGGGCAAAAGGGTGACAACTACGGCACTACCTAGATAACGAGCATCCACGCCTATATCATGGTCTTAAGCGAGCATTTCGAAACACTCAATCCAATTAGCATAATGACTATTACGATGCACAAAGCTCGTACATAACAAGCAGTCACCTACAGCAACACCACTACACATAAACATGTGAACTTGGTAGTAAGGTACTGTTATCTTTTTATTACCCTTTTACTGAGTAGGTGGATATCTCTACAAAACAAGTTTTACTTACATTTAGCAATTTAGTTTTGAAAGGGTGAACTTTTTGTTGACTATTAACTTGTCATCTATTTCCTTTGGAAGCAAACATACAAGACGAGCTAATCACACACTATCTTCAAGTATAGCTATTCAAGTAGCATGGGACAAGGCATTTTAGCTAGCTTCACACAGGGAAGATAGTGACATCACACTGATCACAAGTTACTTAATATTAGAACAAAGTGAGGGAAGCATATTTATGCACAAGCACAATCATGATGCATGCTCGCCCTATTCGTCCTCACGAAATTGCCAGCCTAAGGTGGCAATCACGTTCTATGTTGGTGGCATAACACGTACTCTCTCGATATATAGCTAGTCGTCAGCTACCTTCAATCTACGCATTCATGGTTAGCGTACCTGCAGGCAAATTCATTGCAGCCCATCCCCACAAGAGATAAATAAGCACACAATGAAAGCAGTAAACTAAGATACTCTCCATATATACATCCCCAGATATATATACTTTGGTATCTATAGCTACCCAACAGATATACCCACAATTAAGTACCTTCATATATACATGTGTGTAACATGTAAATATTCCAGTAACCACAAATAACTCTCCCCTAGACCGACAGTTGGACGGTCATGCTCTCACAACTCTCACTTACCTGGGCGTAGAGGCAATTGATCCATACATTACCATTCAAGTGAATGGCATCCATACAATAGCATGCCGTATGGACGACGAAAGTAAAAACCCCCATGTTAGTACTTAGATAGCCACCTAATAGTCCTTAACTGGGCATCAAGGAGGATGTCGCTAGCATAGTTTTGCAAATTAGTTTTGACAAATTTGCCTGTAGCTAAAGTTTTAGTTAAAATAGGCTTTTTAAAACCAAAACTTTGTTTTTAAAACTATGTACATGATAGTATTATGCTTAATCTTGATCTGATGCCAGCTGTGACAGAACCGCCCAATTTATACAAGATCAAGTATGGCTGTCCCTGCTAACACGTTGACACGCGCATACTTTCACTTATATAAACCTGGTAGTCCACCAAGTGTCACAAATGACCTCGGTAAATCAACATCACAACCAAGATCACGTGATTAAGCAAATACACATCACGTACGCAGAGTTGCAGCAGAAATAATATTACAAATGGGTTCATAAGTAATAGGACAAGCTTGGGTTCAAAACCGATTTGTGAAAACAACATAGCTTTCAAATGATTACATTAATATAAGTTCCAAATACATTGCTAGCATAAGTGACATCCTCAGACAAAAGCATATAGATGAGAAATAAATATAGAGTCACCGAGCCCACCGGCGGTTAGCCACCATCTTCAGCAGACCGAGAACTTCACCTGCAACATGGTGGGATAAACCCTGAGTACTCGAATGTACTCAGCTAGACTTACCCATCGTAAACCAGAAATAAAGTGACACCAATGATTATGCAAGGCTTTATTTGGGGGAGCTGAGCTGACAACCTTTTTGCATAAAAGCTGGAGTAATCATTAGCATTATCCACCTATACTAGCAGTGACTTTTAGCCATTCCCTACCACCTATATTAGCACCTGTACTAATCAATCACTTAATTAAGTTGCAAACAATATAACCATATTAGGTATTTCATGGCTCATTATCATAATAATAATAATCATCATCATTTAACCATATCTTTAAATTTAGTGAATCTACGTTGCCGCTGCTCAGTCAAGTTCTCACTATCCGGGAGAGACGGCAATTCGAATCGATTCCTATCCAGCTGGAGGGGTATTCCTAACACTCACCCAATCCACCTGATCAATGGTTTCCTCGGGTCACCTTTGGTACAACTCAGGAATCACGGCTCTGAGCAGCGCCGCACCCTCAGGGAGTCCACTCTGCTAGGTGGTCAATCTCACCTCGGACTTACGCCAATAGCTCCCCGCACATCCTTACTACCGCCAGGGTGCGCACTTTCACTTCTCAGTCTTCCGGCCTGAGTTGAGCTACTCGGCTTCACGGTCGGAATGAGTTATCCGGCCAACTAAGTGATAGGCATGCGTTCAACATGACATGAGGACGTACAGTGAATCGGTCCTTAAACGACACAGATGGGGATAGATTCACACCCAAGACCTCCATGCCTTGTTGCTGCACTACCGTCATCCCGTCCGGTCTCTTTTCATTATTAACACATGGTTCTTTTTCATGATAGCAAAAATATAGCCAATCGTGACCAGAGCTCATCCTACATCTCGCAGGTGACAGGAAATCACCCGACTTCTACCTGTCTAAGCATAGCTAAGGATCATTCGATCCTACACTTAATTAGGATTCATAGGATTTTATCTGGACAAGGTAAGGATATAATGCAACAATTGGTTCCAACTAATTCCTATACTTAATGCATCATCAACAATAAAAGATACTCAAGATATTTGTAAAAATATGGGAGACTTAGAATGCTCCGGGGCTTGCCTGGGATCCGACACAAGTCAGTTCAGTTAGCTTGCACCGTCCTGGTGACATCTCAGGTCCTAGCACTTGCTTAGTCCTTCCATCTTCGGGATAGATCCTCCATACACCGTCTTCGAGTTTGGCTCCAACATCACGTCATTCACATGGTTCATCTAACGCACCTAGATGAGATGCAAGATGCATGTGTATGAATGTGATGAATGGTAACACAAGATGCATCACATAAGCGTTCAAGACAAACACAAGATTATGCAAGACATAGACACCAATAGCTATTTAACTAACATCACACAACCTATCATGCTAAGATGGCAAAGAAGACAACAACACCAAGTATGACACATGTTTCCCAAGATCTCAGGTGCTCTACCTTAGTCATCATTCAAGGCATAAGTCACACTTAACAATATACAAGCAAACACTATAATTGGAATCTACCAATTTCTGGACATGTAAACAGCAGCTACAAGATTTACTATAACTGGAGTTACATAAATCCAAATGACTTGCAAGAAGACATTTTGGAAAGCTTATGAAATTATCTACATTTCATCTGTAACCATCATAGCATGATTCACAAGTTAAGTAGGTCGAAATTATACATTTACAGAAACTGGTCCACAATTGACAGAGTGCAGCCATTTCTGAAACCCAACTTTAAACAGGCATAACTCACAAACTATTTGGCCAAATGACACCAAATTTTAACAGAAGCTAGATACATGAATTATCTACAACTTTTATATAAACAAGTTTCACAACAAAGCACATCATCATGAAGAACTTTGCTAAGTTCCCAGATCTGTCCATAAACCACATTTGCAAGAAAATAATTATTAACTTATGTTGCAAATTCATAATTGGGCAAAACCAACTTTACCAACATTTCACACATGACTAAATAACACCAAAAAGCATGGTGCTCACCTCTAAATAAATTTTCTTAAAACATTTCTTAATTTATTTAGACATCAAGGTGTATTTATGAACATATACCAAAAATGAACAATAAATTCTACAAAAATTACAGTAGCTCATATATCCTCTCAATAGTCTACTGTACAAATTTCATACCATTTGCATAAGTATAACTACCTCTACGAAAAAGACAATTTGCTATTACAAGAAATCATGTGAGAGCTAGATAAACCAATAACTCACTCATACTTCATCCAATACACATGAAATTTTTACCACACATCAACTATCACATGAGTAGCATGCCACAAAAATTTCACTTCATTTGGAGTCCTAGATCTGTAGTTATGGAAAATAACAAATTCAACTAGCATTACAACCTTACTACACAAATCTATTTTTACCGCAAAATATTGAAACTAAAAAATGCAATATTATAGATCTAATACATAGAGAATTTCACAAGGATTCCAAAAAGTCCTCATTTGTTATTTTATGAATTTCCTATGAATTACTATGAATTTCCAAAATTCAGCAAATTTACTGTAAATAGGTCCTTATCGGCACTATTCATTTGAGTCACAGACTTTGCAGTTAGACCCTTCCATTTTGTCAAATTTGAGCCCAAGGCCCTTGGTCGGAATTAAAAGCAGAGGAGCATGCCGGACTTGCTGTTGCCGACCGAAGGAGGCTTGTCGGCGGCGGTGGAGTGGTGGTGGAGCATCAGCAGGGCCGCGCACACCTAGGGGACAACTCGGCTCGGACCACGGTGGCCCGACGTGGCCTGGCCACGGGAGCAGCAGCAGCCGTGGCGGCGACATGCGAGCAGCTCCGGCGGCCGTAGGCTATAGGCGGTGGCACGGTCGAACAAACGGTGCGAGGGAGGCAGCGCAAGGTGGGGAGGTCGAATGTGTGGCCAGCTTAGCTTGGGGCGGAGGTGAAAGGGAGAGAGCAGCGCACGGCGGCCATGGGAACACCACCGACGGCCATGGCTGCAACTCCGAGCGAGAGGGACGATGGGAAGCGCAGAGGGAGTGAGCGGGAGTGGAGGGGGAGCCTCTGGCGTCCACCAGGGAGAGCGCAGGGGCACGGGTGCACGCGGCATGAAGCTGGGGGCGCAGCTCGAGCATGGCCGCCATGCACGGGGCACGCGTCGCCTCTTTGAGGCATTCCACCGAGCGGCTGGCAGGTGACGGAGTGGGCCGGTTGGATCGCGTTATTGGGCTTGTTCTGGTCCGAACTAAGTCATGGGACCTTAAGCAAGTTTGTTGTCCACATGATGACCTACAAATTTCATTAACGGACCACGGCCATTTGAGCAATGGATTAGCAGTTAGTTAGGCTCAAAAGTGATAGTGTCAGCGCATTGATAACAGTCACGGGAACTCCCCTTCAGAGGTCAAAACTCGGTCAAACTCAGTGCAACTTTTTGTATGCTCTTCTCCATAATATAACCTTCAACTTCTATTTTTGGACCAACTCAAGTTGCTTAGCAAAATTTGGAGAACGCGGAATGTCGATGCCGTTGCTTAGCGAAACTCCAGACTTAGAAAAATTCTAAGTGCTGAAGACTGCAGCAGAATCAATCTTGTGACCTTTATTTGTCAAGCTTAGAGATAGATTTAGACTTGGGTCCTTAAATAAAGTTTGTAGTACACAAACTATACTGCAACTCTTATTTAAGGTCAAACCTTGTATCTTGAATATAAACCATTCATTTACTTTGGTCAAAGCAGCATCTCGTTAACCCTAGAATTAGAGTTTTTGACCAATTGAGGCATTTTCTTGACTTCTGCTCAACACGAACCCTTCATGACTTTTGTTGTAGAGTTCATTTAGAGTCATTTGGGCAAGGTTGCAAGGTTTGGTTGATGACCTACATTTCCATTCACTTAATAGTGCAATTCAAGCACTCAGTAAAGCCATTCCAATAAGGATATAACTTATCATTTCATGTGACTTCTTGATTCCAAACTTCACAAAACTTTTCCATGGATCAATATAGATGGATATTGATGTGAGACACATGAAGATATTCCAATAACACCAGCCAGACATCTATCTTGAAAAGACCTATATGTAAAGCAAGGGTGCAATATCCGCGTTTAGGTTGGGGCTCATTTCCATAGGTTTGACCTTGACATCTCCATCACCACTTACATGCCATGGTTGAGTTTAAACCCATTGCTTAACTTGTGACAAACACCTGGGGTGTTACAGCAACCCTTGTAGAGCTAGAGCAAGTTTGCATTACACTATTTGTCATACTAATCAAATTACTCTAGTTGATTGATTTGTAGATTTTTAAATAGGCTATTCACCCCCCTCTAGCCATATTAGGACCTTTCAAGTAGTATCGGAGCCATGGTCACCGTTTGATTAAAGGCTTAACAACCTCAGTGTCAAATTATGGCTCAAGTTGTGTTCAAATATGTGGGGGGCAAACCACCATTCTTTGATGGCACAAGCTATGATTATTGGAAGAGAAAAATGAAGATGTATCTTGGTTCAATCAATGATCAAGTGTGGGAAGTGACGGAAAATGATTATGCTATCATTGATCTGGACAATCCTACCAACCAAGATAGGACCAACAAACAATGCAAGACAATGGCACTCAACACCATATACAATGCCATTGATTCAAAGGTGTTTGAGCAAATCAAGGATTGTGAAATAGCAAATGAAGTGTGGAGGAGATTGGAGGAAACCTATGAGGGCACACCGGAGGTGAAGAGTGCCAAGTTATATATTCTCAAGGACAAGTTGATAAGCTTCAATATGAAAGATGATGAGAGCATTCCGGAGATGTTCCATCGCTTGCTTGTCATTGTCAATGACTTGAAGGCTTTGGGAGAGAAGATCAAGAATGATGATGTCTCTTATCAATTCTTGATGAGCCTACCTCCAAGGTTTGAAATGTTGAGATTGCTAATCATAAGAGGAGGATTGAAGGAGATCACCCCCAACCAAGTACTAGGTGAAGTCATGACATATGAAACATACCATGTGGAAAGGGCGGGGGATGACAAGGAGGACAAGAAGGAAGATGAGGACAAGAAGAAGAAGAGTGTAGCATTCAAGGCTATCTCATCATCACACAAGAACAAGGGCAAATCCAAGAAAGAATCAAGTGATGATGAGGATCTTAGTGATATTGATGATAAAGCTATGGCTCTCTTTGTGCGCAAGATGGGCAAGTTCATGAAGAAGAAGGGATACGGTGCAAGAAAGAGAAGAAATCACACCAAGAGCAAAGAGTATGTGAGTAGATGCTACAATTGCAAGATGAAGATGAAAAGAAGAAGAACAAGGACAACAAATTGCCCTTACAATAGTGACAATGATGAAGATGAAAAGAAGAAGAACAAGAAGGACAACAAAGAAAAGAAAGAAAAGAAGGAGAAGAAGATGACCTTCCAAAAGAAGAAGAAAGGTGGAGGCTATGTGGTAACATGGGATAGTGATGGCTCTTCGGATGATGATAGCTCTAGTGATGATGACAAGAAGCATATCAAGAGAGCACTAGCAAGCATCGCCATCAACAAGAAGCTCTCCATCTTCGACACTCCATCAACATGCCTCATGGCAAAGCCTACCAAGGTAATATATGATGAAGGAGGAAGCCAAGAAGGAGCAAGTGATAATTACATGTGATGTGGGACTAACATGTGATCTTATTGATGAATCTATTCATGAACCCATTATTGTTGCTCCTACTAACACTTCTTGTAGCACTACCATTTTCACTCCACCTATAAATGATGCATCACTAAAGGTGGAAAATGAGACCCTCAAGAAGGAGGTGAATGAGCTCACTCGTGCCTTAGGCAATGCCTATGGTGGAGATGCCCGCTTGCTAAAGTGCTTGGGTAGCCAAACATTTTCTCTCAACAAAGAGGGATTGGGCTATACCCCTAAGAAAGGCAAAGCGACCTTTGTCACTCCCAAAGCTAGCTTTGTGAAGGGCAATGGTCGGTTTTGCAATAGATGCAAGCAAGTTGGGCATGTAGAGCAACATTGCAAGATTAACAAGAACAAGCTACCTAATGTATCCTCAATTAAATTTGATTCTTGTTACATGCTTTTTAAGGGTGCAAATGGTGTGAAGGCTAAGTTCATTGGTACACAAATTGTGGGTCCAAAGAAGAAGGCCATTTGGGTACCAAAGACCTTGGTAACTAACCTTCAAGGACCCAAGCAAGTTTGGGTACCTAAAAAGAATTGATCTTCTTTTGTAGGTAAATTATAAGGCCGGAGGAAGGCATTGGGTGCTTGATAGTAGGTGCACACAACACATGACCGGTGATCCAAGTATGTTCAATTCAATCAATGAAAACAAGAGCAATGGGATTGATAGTATCACATTTGGTGACAATGGCAAAGGCAAGGTCAAAGGGCTTGGTAAGATTGCAATATCTAATGATTTGAGCATTTCCAATGTGCTACTAGTAGAGAGCTTGAACTTCAACCTATTGTCGGTAGCTAAATTATGTGATCTTGGTTTCAAGTGCATATTTGGTGTGGATGATGTAGAGATCATAAGTGTAGATGGCTCTAACTTGATATTCAAAGGATTTAGATATGAGAATCTATGCTTAGTTGATTTCAATGCTAGAGAAGCTCAATTGACCACATGTTTGATCACTAAGTCTAGCATGGGTTGGTTATGGCATAGAAGGCTTGGTAATATTGGAATGAAACAATTGAACAAGTTGATCAAGCATGACTTAGTTAGAGGCTTAAAAGATGTCACATTTGAAAAGGATAAGCTATGTAGTGCATGTCAAGCCGGAAAGCAAGTTGGTAACACACATCCTAAGAAGAGCATGATGAGCACATCTAAGGCATTTGAGTTGATGCACATGGACTTGTTTGGACCAACCACATACACTAGCATTGGTGGTAACAAATATGGATTTGTGATTGTGAATGATTTCACTAGATACACATGGGTATTCTTTCTAGTAGATAAGAGTGATGTGTTTGCAACATTCAAATCATTTGTCAAGGGCATTCACAATGAGTTTGAAACAACCATCAAGAAAGTTAGAAGTGACAATGGTAGTGAATTCAAGAACACTAGAATTGATGAGTTGTGTGATGAATTTGGAATTAGACATCAATTCTCGGCCAAGTACACTCCTCAATCAAATGGCTTAGTTGAAAGAAAGAATAGAACTTTGATTGACATGGCAAGATCAATGTTGAGTGAGTACAATGTGAGTCATTCTTTTTGGGCCGAAACAATCAACATGGCTTGCTACTATAGCAACCGACTCTATTGTCACCCCACGATGGAAAAGACACCTTATGAGCTATTGAATGGAAGAAAGCCAAACATTGCATACTTTTGGGTCTTTGGATGTAAATGCTACATATTGAAGAAAGGCACTAGATTGAGCAAGATTGAAAAGAAATGTGATGAAGGTTTCTTACTTGGTTACTCCACTACTAGCAAGGCTTATAGAGTTTGGAATTTGGCTAGTGGTACCCTTGAGGAGGTTCATGATGTGGAGTTTGATGAAACAAATGGTTCCCAAGAGGAAGATGAGAATCTAGATGATGTAAAATGCACTCAATTGGTCAATGCAATGAAGAACATGGACATTGGTGATATAAGGCCTAGAGAGGTGATTGATGTTGAAGATGACAAGAATCAAGTGCTCCCTAACTCAAATGTGCAAGCTAGTGGTTCTCATAATAAGATTCAAGCAAGTACTAGTCATGACAAAGTGCAAGATCAACAACAAGTGGCTAGTTCATCATCTCAACCAAGTCATCAATCAAATGCTAGCAATCAAGTGCAAGTGCTCCAACCAACCAATGTTGCAAGAGATCATCCATTGGACACTATCGCTGGTGATATTTCAAGAGGTGTGCAAACTAGATCAAGATTGGCCTCATTTTGTGAGCACTTCTCATTTGTGTCATCTATTGAACCTAAGCTTTAAATGATGTTGATTGGGTCAATGCTATGCATGAAGAGCTAAACAACTTCACAAGAAACCAAGTATGGCAATTAGTTGAGAGGCCTAAGGACCATAATGTGATTGGAACCAAGTGGGTCTTTCGGAACAAGCAAGATCAAGATGGGATAGTAATAAGGAACAAAGCAAGATTAGTGGCTCAAGGTTACACTCAAGTTGAAGGTCTTGACTTTAGAGAAACATATGCCCCGGTTGCAAGATTAGAAGCAATTAGGATCTTGCTAGCCTATGCTTGTGCCCACAACATCAAGTTGTACCAAATGGATGTGAAGAGTGCATTTCTCAATGGGTACATCAATGAGCTTGTATATGTTAAGCAACCTCCTGGTTTTGAAGATGAAAAGAAACCCAACCATGTTTACAAGTTGAGAAAGACTTTGTATGGATTGAAACAAGCACCTAGAGCATGGTATGAGAGATTGAGGGATTTTCTACTCTCTAAGGGATTCAAGATGGGAAAGGTTGACACCACTCTCTTCACCAAGAAGCTTGGAAATGACTTGTTTGTAATGCAAATCTATGTTGATGATATCATATTTGGGTCAACAAATCAAGATTTTTGTGAGGAGTTTGGCAATATGATGGCAAGTGAGTTTGAAATGTCCATGATTGGACAGTTTAGTTACTTCCTTGGTCTTCAAATCAAGCAAATGAAGAATGGAACATTTATGAGTCAAGGCAAGTACATCAAGGACATAATCAAGAAGTTTGGAATGGATGATAGTAAAGTTATTAGTACACCAATGGGGACAAGTGGAAGCTTGGATAGTGATGCTAGTGGCAATATGGTGGATCAAAAGATGTATCGGTCTATGATTGGAAGCCTACTCTATGTGACCGCATCAAAGCCGGATGTGATGTTTAGTGTATGCATGTGTGCTAGATTTCAAGCCTCACCAAGAGAAAGTCATTTGAAGGCAACAAAGAGAATATTGAGGTACTTGAAGCATACATAAAATGTTGGATTGTGGTATCCCAAAGGAGCAAGATTTGAGTTGATTGGATATTCAGACTCCGATTATGCAGGATGCAAAGTTGAGAGAAAGAGCACATTGGGCACATGTCAACTATTGGGAAGATCACTTGTATCTTGGTCATCAAATAAGCAAAATAGTGTAGCACTTTGAACCGCCAAAGCGGAGTACATTTCGGCCGGTAGTTGTTGTGCTTAATTACTTTGGATGAAGGCTACCTTGAGTGACTTTGGAATCAAATTCAAGCAAGTGCCATTGCTATGTGACAATGAAAGTGCCATCAAGCTCACCAACATTCCGGTTCAACACTCAAGAACAAAGCATATTGATGTCCGCCATCATTTCATAAGAGATCACCAACAAAAAGGGGACATTTGCATAGAGAGTGTGGGCACCGAAGATCAACTTGCCGACATATTCACCAAGCCACTTGATGAGAAGAGGTTTTGCAAGCTAAGAAATGAATTGAACATACTTAACTTCTCCAATATGTGTTGATGCACCCCCAATTATACGACATGCCTCTCCTTCGAGCAATCCAAGGTAAAAGTTGATTGTCATGGCATACATCCTTGCTAAGGACATGATTAGTGCATCTAGACATATTTCACATTTGAATAGGCTCATTCATGAAAAACAAATCAATTTGATGCTTGTATGGTACCACTATTGCTTGTATGTTTGAAATGATCTAGTGGTAGCATATGACATGTTTATGGGCTTGTAAACCTAGTGTTTGATCTATAAAATGAGCTATAAGTGTTTAACTCAACATGGTACAAGATAACCCTTATTTAGAGGTGTGAAAAAGCTTGTCGTTGGATCAAACCGAGTTAAATATCTTTTGCAAGTGATCTAGATTGAACCAAATTGGGAAAATGATCCTCATCCCACATGATTTCAACCCAACCTATCTATAATTTGAGCTCACCTTTTGTGCTAATTGTTGACAAAGGGGGAGAGAAACAAAGATATGCGTGATAGGGGAGTATTTGACATAGGGGGAGACATATGTGATATATGATAAAGAAAAGGGATCAATTAATAGGGGGAGCAAGCTCATAAACTTGTATGAAACAAAGATATGCGTGATAGAGGAGTATTTGACATAGGGGGAGAGATATGTGATATATGATAAAGGAAAGGGATCAATTAATAGGGGGAGCAAGCTCATAAACTTGTATGTTGCATTTGAATGTGCATTTCATATATTTGCTTGCATGGCACAAGTTTTAAAATCTCAATATCCATGCTTGTGTGGTGTATGCTAGTTATATGCTTGATTGATGAAATGAAAAACTAGCATGCATAGGTAATCTAGTGATTGTATTTCCAAGTGGTATTGAGCTAAAGTAACTAGACTTAAAATTATTTTATGGAAACTAGACCCTTACCTGCAATGTTGATCTCATGGGGTATTCTAGTTTTTATGAATGTCTAGTTACTAATGGTGCTAAGGATGGTATATTGGTGCACTCCGATTGGTATCACGCTTCAAAGGTCCATCTCTTATACCTTAGCATCATTTGGTAGAAATTGACTCCTATATTTCCTATCTAAGCATATGTGCAAGCTACAATCCAAACTCTTAGCACATATGTAGGGGGAGCAATTGCTACCATTTGGAGTTCATGAAACTTGTCCATATTCTTTTACACATGGTAAATATGCTTGGGCAAGCAACATGGATTCAATTAAATTACAATTCATATCTTTGTGAAAGGGTTGCCATCAATTACCAAAAAGGGGGAGATTGAAAGCTCTAGTTTGGGTTTTGGTTAATTGATGAAACCCTAAGTGTTAACCTAGTTTATCAAAGTAATTATGAGATAGGTAGCACTACTCCAAGTGATGAAGCAATGGCGAAGATCATGATGATGGTAATAGCATGGTGATGATCAAATGCTTAAACTTGAAAAAGAAGAAAAGAGAAAAACAAAAGGCTCAAGGCAAAGGTATAAATTGTAGGAGCCATTTTGTTTTAGTGATCGAGACACTTAGCGAGTGTGATCACATTTAGGATTGATAGCCGTACTATTAAGAGGAGTGAAACTCGTATCGAAATGCGGTTGTCAAAGTGCCACTAGATGCTCTAACTCATTGCATATGCATTTAGGATCTAGTGGAGTGCTAACACCCTTGAAAATGTTTATGAAAATATGCTAACACATGTGCACAAGGTGATACACTTGGAGGTTGGCACATTTGAGCAAGGGTGGAGAAGTTAGAAGTGAAATGGAGTTGGTTGCAAAGATGCTGGCGTCGGTCAACTGACCGGACGCTGGGTCGCTCTGTGACCAGACGCTGAAGGACTGCGTCCGGTCGGACTGACATGTCGGCACAGTACCTACGGTATTGCACCGGTCGCTGGGCTGTGTCCGGTCGAGGTGGACCGGACGTGTCTGGTCAGCAAAAGTTGGTTTTGGGAGCTTACTAGAAACGACCGGACACTGGGGTCTGAGCGTCCGGTCACTTGTGCCGGAGCGTCCGGTCAGTCAATAGCCATTGAGATCTGGTGGCTCAGGTTTAACTCAGAATGACACGTGGCTTACATTGGGTGACCGGACGCTGGGTCCAGCATCCGGTCAATATGATCGGAGCGTCCGGTCACCCCGTGTTGTGCCTAGTGAAGGGGTACAACGGCTCTATTTTGTGGGGGCTTCTATTTAAGCCCCATGGCAGGTTCAAGCTCATACTCTTGGCCATTTTCATTGACATAGCAACCTTGTGAGCTTAGCCAAAGCCCTCCCACTCATCTCCGTTGATCCATCATCATTGTGAGATTGGGAGAGAATCCAAGTGCATTGCTTGAGTGATTGCATCTAGAGGCACTTGGCATTCATGTTGCGCTGTGGATTTTGCTTGTTTCTCTTGGTGGTTGCCACCACCTAAACGGTTGGAGCAGCGGTGGAGGATTGGCACGAGTTGGTGATTGTTCGTGGCCATCTCCGGTGATTGTAAGGGGAGTTGTACCTTCCCTAGCGGAGTGCCAAAAGGTAACTCTAGTAAATTGCTCGTGTCATTGAGTTACCTCATGTGTGGGTTGGTTCTTGCGGTGTCCTATCATGTGGACGAAGTTTGTGAAACACCTCTTAGCCGCCAAACCACCAAGTGTTGGTCGACACAACGGGGACGTAGCGTGTTGGCAAGCACGTGAACCTCGGGAGAAAATCGATTGTCTCTTGTCTTTGGCATTCTCCCGGTGATTGGTTATTTATATTCATCTTATGATTGGTTCATCCCCTACACGGTGGTATAATCACCCTACTCACTTATTTACATTCTTGCAAACTAGTTGATACAAGCTCTTTAGTGTAATTAGAATTGAGAGCTTGCTTTATTATTTATATTCATCTAGTTGAGCTCTTTAGAGTAGCAAGTTTGAGAGCTCTTAGTGAGTAGTTACATAGCAAGTTTGTGTGCCTAAGTAATCATTGCAACTAAAATTGTTGGATAGGTGGTTTGCAACCCTTGTAGAGCTAGAGCAAGTTTCCATTACGCTATTTGTCATACTAATCAAATTGCTATAGTTGATTTGTAGATTTTTAAATAGGCTATTCACCCCCCTCTAGCCATATTAGGACCTTTCACCCTTGTACCCCTTTAGGTAAATGAGATTTTGTTCTTTGGTTCAAGAACATTTCCATGCCAGACTCTGTGGATTGGCTTGTTGTTGCTGTGTTCAACCTATACAGGAACCCTCAAGATAGAAACAAACCAGGGGCAAACTATACTAAGGTGATGTTATTTAATGGAGCCATCAGTGCTCTTGGCCTTGTTGAATTGCCTCTTAAAGGTCAACGGTATACTTGGACTAATAAGTAGCAACCTCCATTATTATTATAACATTTGGATTGGTTTTTTACCTCCTCTAGCTAGACAACTGTCTATCCTAATACTATGGTTGCAACTTTAACTATGGAAACTTTTGATCATGTTCCATGTTTGATCTATATCATTGTTTACACCAAAATTTGGAAGAATAATTGCAGGGACTCGAGAGCTCCCAAGATCATGTCATCAAGGAATCGGTTGCCTGAAGGACGGTATCAGCTGATTCGGATGTAGCAAGGGAATCGGCTTTCTTCAGATAGCACTAGCAAATAACGACAAGAGCTACGATCGGCACCGAGAAAAATCATGTTGGACTCTACAAAAAGGGAAAGATTAGAGTCCGAGTTATCTTAAATTAGGAATGTTTTCTCTTAGGCCAAAAATGGTAATGAATCGTTCTTACGTAGGATTCATGTTTAGGCTCCGGTATAAATATTAGACCCCGGCTATTATAAAGGACACACAATCAATCCAATACAAGTTACTTACTTTTTTTGGCTCCGGCCACCCCTTAGGACTAGGAGTAGAGTAGATCTCGGCGAGTTCTTCAGCGAGCAGGGCTGCATCGGTCCGACTGACCTTCGACTTGTCTGTAAGTCCCATCATGGCTTATACTTCTGTTTGTACGGCTGCATCGATCCGGTCGACCTCCACTGTGACTCTGGTATAAGATAGTTATCAACTCTTGTTTAGTTCAAGCACAGCTGCATCCATCCAGTCAACCTCCACTACTCGAACTAGATTAAGGTCAAGTTATTGACTCTTTCTAACGGTGGCGTTCCTTTGGATAGATTCATTAAGTTACCGATATTGCTTATTGCTTTCATTATTTATTTGATTACAACAACATCACTTCGTCCGATTGGGATTGATCTAGATCGGCCTTATATCCTTTTTAACCCATCATTTGTTAATCTAAATTTGATCTAATTTGCACTTTAAACAATAAGTTATGTTTTATCAGCTGTTTTATGTCAATCTTGATTGTGCATAGTGTGCGGTTAAGGCATGTCGGATCTTGAGTAAATCTATTGGCTAGCGAAAATTCCATGGCCCGTTATCATAGCCTATGTGATTCTACCTCACACCCCACTGTTAGCACCGTAGAGTGGGGATCGTTATTTGGTAGATCTGTTCCTGATAGGGCATGACCTTAATTGTGCGCTATGCCTGAATCGGCTGTTTTAGCCGCACGTCACGAGACCATTGAAGTAAAGATAGGTGAAAGATGTGTTAGCCCCATGATCTTATTATTGTATTACGGCCTGCATGATTCTACCCCATGCCCCACTGATATTAGTAATAAGTTGGGGTCGTCGAATCTATTGTTGTTTCTACGGCCTGCATGATTCTACCTCATGCCCCACTAGTCATAGCGATGGATGAGATCTAATATGTTCATTAGATTTACCTTTATTAAATAGTTAAATGATGATGAGCTGCTCATTCTATATAAAAAGGGATTTGGTTACTTGCAGTCATTGGCTTAGCATAAATTAATTATTGTTGACATCCTTTTGCCATTGACTAATAATTGTCTAAATAACAATATACATCCTAAATGATAATCGATTTTTCTTACACAACCTCATGAGCTTTAACTGATTTATTCTTATGAGTATGCTAGAATCGACTCTTTAGTCGATCTCCTTTCACATCGGCTCTCAGAGCCACACATTCGGGACTGTCTAGCAACACCGACATGTTCCACCTTAAATTACTGATTAGCTTTCTCTCCTTGTCAATTGCAGGGTCAAATTGACTAGCACATCTCTAGAGGAGTACGTAGGATCGACCACCCCTACGTTGAAGCCAGGCGGATCTACAGCTCCATCGAGCAGACCCTTCTGGCTTGCTCGTGTGCCCTCGGCACGAGACGAAATTTCATACCGACACACGTTCTTGGCACGGAGATCAAAACATGGTCGGTGCTAGGCTGCTCACAGGAAAGACTAAGGTCCTAACACCGACCAAATCGAGAGAAGCTGGAACAGTCGATCCCAAGATGCAAATATTGGCTGACAAAAATAGAGAAATTAGAAGACGTCGCGACAAGCAAAAGAGCCGATATGAGTAGGGAGAAACATCAAAAGGTGGAGCGATGAAACCGCGGGTTACATCTCGAATTCTATTGAATAAATGGCAACGGCAAAAGGAAAAGGATTATCAGCGTAGGTTAGAAAAGCAAGAATACCAGCGTCAACTGGAAAAAGAGAGGTATGAAAGGAAGCAAGCTGAATCACATTGGAATTGTCGTTTCTTCAGACATTGCTGGAACGAAGGTTTGAAGTGGCCTACCAGGAATAACTGTCCAGAGTGCAGCGATCAATATTGGGAATTCAGGCGATCTCAAACCAACCACCGGTCTATCCATGCTCAAGATGCATATCATCATAATAACATGGATCAATGCTAAAAAAATGGAAGTGTTCATAATTGGCTTGGAAAAAGAGTTGTTGATCAAGACTGGGTTGATTATGAAGAAGGCAACGAGAGGGAATATGTTTGGCAGGAAGGTCAATGGTGTCTAGGAGGTTTGACAAGAAGCCAGAAGAGAAGGGTGCAACGCCTAAGGAATAGAGAATTAGAACAGGCTCAGGCATCCGGTAAACCTCAAGTATGGCATGCTAAGCAAACGACCAATAAGAGGCAACCATTGGCTAATATTCAAATGGCTTTTCTGTTGCCATCAGAGTTCAGAGCTTCGGCGGATCAAGAAGTTTATTCGGATTTCGATGAATTAGAGTATGAAGAGATAGTTGCCAAGCTGACGGTTATATAGCAGGCTATATTTGATAAACCAGTCAAGCATTGACACTTGAAGGCTTTATATGTAAAAGGTTTGGTTGATGGAAAACCGATGAACAAGATGTTGGTAGACGGAGGTGCTTCTGTCAATCTCATGCCTTACACCACTTTTCGCAAACTTGGCAAGGGACCAGGAGAATTGATTGAGACTGACATGATGCTTAAGGACTTTGGGGGTAATGCATCCAAGACCCGGGGGCAATGAATGTCGAACTAACAATCGAGAGTAAGACTCTGCTCACCACATTTTTTTGTCATCGATGGAAAAGGGTCGTACAGTTTGCTCCTTGGTCGTGATTGATTCATGCGAACTGTTGTGTACCATCGACCATGCATTAGTGTTTGATTCAATGGCATGGAGATAATGTTGAGCTGGCCCGCGCTGATGAGTCTGTGAGTATCGCAAGAGCTGATCCAGTCTTTTGGGAACTAGGAGACTTCGAATGCTTTTCTAGCAAGTCATGGGAAGGAGGCTTCATTAGAATCAACGATGAAAGCCAACAACCGATCCAAGCAATTGGCTTTGAAAATTTGTTTTAATGGATAATCCAATAGATGGTACAGATGGCAAACTAGGACATGGTTTCACGTTGGCTGATGAATTAGAAGAAGTAGATATTGGTTCTAGAGATAGACCTAGGCCAACGTATGTAAGTGCCAAGTTGGATCCTAAGTATAAATGAGAGTTAGTTGATTTGTTAAAGGAATTTAAAGACTGTTTTGCTTGGGAGTACTATGAGATGCGTGGTCTAGATCGGTCAATTGACAAACATCGGTTGCCAATCAAACCTGGATATCAGCTGTTCAAACAGGCTCTAAGGAGATTCAACCCAAACGTGCTTGATGATATCAAAAAGGAGACTAAAAGGTTACTGGAAGCAAAGTTTATCCGACCATGCTGATATGCAGAGTGGATATCGAATGTTGTCCCTGTGTATAAGAAGAATGGAAAATTAAGAGTTTGCATCGATTTCAGGGATCTGAACAAAGCCACACCCATGGATGGTTATCCGATGTCGATAGCTGATATGTTAGTAGATGCAGCAGCTAGGCACAAGGTTATTAGCTTCATGGATGGCAATGTAGGGTATAACCAAATTTTCATGGCTGAGGAAAACATAACAAAGACCGCTTTTAGGTGCCCCGGCTGAAAGGTCCTAGTATGGCTAGAGGGAGGGTGAATAGCCTATTTAAAAATCTACAAATCAACTAGAGCAATTTGATTAGTATGACAAATAGCGAAATGCAAACTTGCTCTAGCTCTAAAAGGGTTGCAAGCCACCTATCCAACAATTCTAGTTGCAATGATTCCGAGGCACACAACTTACAAAGTTACTACTCACTAAGAGCTCTCAATCTTGCTACTCTAAAGAGCTCCACTAGATAAACTTAAAAACACAAAGCAAGCTCTCAATTCTAATTACACTAAAGAGCTTGCCACAACTAGTTTGCAAGAATATAAATGAGTGAGTAGGGTGATTATACCACCGTGTAGAGAAGTGAACCAATCACAAGATGGACATTAAACCAATCACTTGGAGAATACCAAATGGCAAGAGACAACCAATTTTCTCTCGAGGTTCACGTGCTTGCCAACACGCTACGTCCCCATTGTGTCGACCAACACTTGGTGGTTCAGCGGCTAAGAGGTGTTGCACAAACTTCATCCACACAATTGGACACCGCAAGAACCTACCCTCTAGTGAGGTAACTCAGTGACACGAAAAATCCACTAGAGTTACCATTCGACGCTTCACCGAGGAAAGTACAAATCCCCTCACAATCACCGGAGATGGCCACGAACAATCACCAACTCGTGCCAATCTGCCACCACTGCACCAAGCCGTCTAGGTGGTGGCAACCACCAAGAGCAACAAGCGAATCCCGCAGTGAAACACGAATACCAAGTGCCTCTAGATGCAATCACTCAAGCAATGCACTTGGATTCTCTCCCAATCTCACAAAGATGATGAATCAATGATGGAGATGAGTGGGAGGACTTTGGCTAAGCTCACAAGGTTGCTATGTCAATGCAAATGGCCAAGAGAGTGAGCTTGAGCCAGCCATGGGGCTTAAATAGAAGCCCCCACGAAATAGAGCCATTGTACCCCTTCACTGGGCACAACACGGGATGACCGGATGCGCCGGTCGTATTGATCGGACGTAGGACCCCAGCGTCCGGTTCTTAGATCTTCGCCATGTGTCCCCTGCTTCAAACACTGATCGCCCGATCTGTGATAGAACCGCCCAATTTATACAAGATCAAGTACGGCTGTCCCCGCTAACATGTTGACACACACATACTTTCACTTATATAAACCCGGTAGTCCACCGAGTGTCCCGAAAGACCTCGGTACATCAACATCACAACCAAGATCGCATGATTAAGCAAATACACATCACAAACATAGGGTTGCAGCGGAAATAATATTACATATGGGTTCACAAATAAAAGTACAAGTTTGGGTTTCAAAACCGCTTAGTGAAAACAACATAGCATTCAAATGATTACATTAATATAAGTTCCAAATATATTGCTAGCATAAGTGACATCATCCGACAAAAGCATATAGATGAGAAGTAACTATAGAATCACCGAGCCCACCGGCGGTTAGCCACCATCTTCAACAGGCTGAGAACTCCACCTGCAACATGGTGGGATAAACCCTGAGTACTCAAATGTACTCAGCCAGACTTACCCGTCATAAACCAAAAATAAATGACACCAAGGAGTATGCAAGGCTTTATCAGTGGATCTAGCTGGACAACCTTTTTGCATAAAAGCTTGAGTAACCATTAGCATTATTCACCTGTACTACCATTGACTTTTAGCCATTACCTACCATCTATATTAGCACCTGTACTAATCAACCATGTGATTTAGTTGCAAACAATAATAACCATATCAGGTATTTCATGGCTCATCATCATTATCATCATCATTTAACCATATCTTTATATTTAGTGAATCTACGTTGCCGCTGCTCAGTCAAGTTCTCACTATCCAGGAGAGACGGCGATTTGAATCGATTCCTATCTAGCTGGAGGGGTATTCCTAAACACAAAACCTGCTTCCCCCATTAGGGTCGCAAACGAGTCACCTTTGGTACGATTCAGGAGTCGCGAGTCCGAATAGATCGACATTCTCAGAGAACCACTCTGCCAAGGTTGTTCGGGACTCTAACCCGCCTTGGACTTATGCCAATGGCTCTCCGCACATCCTTACTACCTCCACAATGCACGCCACTGCTTGCGTCCCCGGCCTGAGTTGAGCTACTCGGCTTTACGGTCGGAATGAGTTATCCGGCCAACTAAGTGATAGGCATGCATTCAACATGACATGAGGACATACAGTGAATCGGTCCTTAAACGACACAGACGGGGATAGATTCACACCCAAGACCTCCATGCCTTGTTGCTGCACTACCGTCATCCCGTCCGGTCTCTTTTCATTATTAACACATGGTTCTTTTTCATGATAGCAAAAATATACCCAATCATTACCATAGCTCATCATACATCTCGCAGGTGACAGGAAATCACCCGACTTCTACCGGTCTAAGCATAGCTAAGCATCATTCGATCCTACACTTAATTAGGATTCACAGGATTTTATCTGGACAAGGTAAGGATATAATGCAACAATTGGTTCCAACCAATTCCTATACTTAATGCAGCATCAACAATAAAAGATACTCAAGATATTTGTAAAAACATGGGAGACTTAGGATGCTCTGGGGCTTGCCTGGGATCCGACACAAGTCAGTTCAGTTAGCTTGCACCGTCCTGGTGACATCTCTGGCACGCGAGCAGGCGCGCGGTCGGAGTGAGAGGGGCGATGGGAAGGCGAGAGAGGAGGCGAGGGCCGCTCGGCTTTCACTCCAGGAGGGCGCAGGGACGCGACAGGGGCATACCACGTGGCAAGAAAGCTCGGCAATGGTGGCCACGTCCACGGACACACGGCGTCCTTTGAGTCCTTTTACCGAGCACGTGGCGGGCGACGGTATGGCCGACGTGGGGAGCCGATTTGGGCTGCTTCCAGGCTGAATTTAGCAATGGGCCCAAAACAAAGTTTGCTCACCTTGGTCAGCTCTACATTTCTTATTAAGGGTGCCAAGTCATTTGAGCTATGGATTAGTAGGTAATTAAGCTACAAACTGCTAGTGTCAACACATTGATAACGGTCACGGAAATTCGATTTCGGAGGTCAAAACTTGGTCAAACTCAGTGCAACTTTTTGCATGCTCTTCTCCATAATATAACCTTCAACTTTTATTTTTGGACCAACTCAAGTTGCTTAACGAATTTCAGAGAACGCGAAATGCCAACGCTGATGTCAATGAAATTCCAGACTTCGAATATTTCCAAGTGCTGAAAACTGCAGTAAATTCAATCTTGTGACCTCTGTTTGACTTATTTCCAAGCTGATCTAGGTCTTAGTGTAAAAACAAAGTTTCTTCTACATAATATGAACTACAACTTTTATTTAAGGTCCAACATCAAAGCTTGCATAGAACCTAAGTTCTACCTTGACCAAAGTAGGATCACGATAAAGCTTAGATTATCATTTTTGATCCATTAGAGCATTTTCTTGGCATTTGCCCAACACGAACCTTTCATGACTTTTGTTGTAGAGTTAATCTAGAGTCATTTGGGCAAGGTTTCAAGGTTTGGTTGACTTCATAGGTTTCCATCCACTTGATAAAGCAATTCATGCAAAGATATGACTTATCATTTTATGTGACTTTTTGATTCCAAACTTCATGATACTTTTCCAGTGATCAATATAGATGGATATTGATGTGAGACACATGAAGATATTCCAATAACACCAGCCAAGCATATATCTTGAAAAGGGCCTATATGTAAAGCAAGGGTGCAATATCCGAGTTTAGGTTGGGGCTTATTTCCATAGGTTTGACCTTGACATCTCCAACACCACTTAACATGTCATGGTTGAGCTTAAACCCATTGCTTAACTAGTGACAAACACCTGGGGTGTTATAGCCCTCCCCCCTTAAAGGAATCGCGTCCCGAGATTCGGTGCGAAAGACTTTTAAGGGAAGAGAAACTTGTCATCCAGTTTCCAACATCAGTGATAGCATTAGGCTACTTAACTTTGGAGTATCAGAGAGACTAATTTGGTCACGACACTTTCTGATACTTGCTCTTTGTCGTAAGTTATTGTCTAAAGAATTTCCTTCTTTGGCGTCCATAAAGCATTGTTACATTGGAAGGAATCCAAGATAGCATTGTCCTTCGTACTTCATCCTCGATGTACAAAGAGTGATACAAGCATAGACTAAATACTTGTAACATCTACTTCCCTAGTGGATAAAGCACAGAACTTATGGACTTTGCACTAGATTGCAGTCGGTTGACGGATATTCCTTACAATGGTGTTATATTGGCTCCTAAGGTCTGAAAAGCAGTTCTCTACTAACGTGGCTTGAGCACAACTTCTCGTAAAGGATGTGATCATAGACGGGGTAAACATCCTTTGAGGGCATGAGAAGCTAGTTAACCAATATCCAAACTGGTTGTAGCGGTGCACTCACTCATATGTCAATTGATGGAAAGCTACATAATGTTCCATGTGTGCAGTGCTCTTTCTCTAATAACAATACTGTATTACCTGAGTTAGTTGAGTGAGCGATGAATGTGATAGCTGACTCTGTTGACTCAGCATTTTCGACGACCATTATTTAAGGGAATTCTCGTATCCAAACGGCAACAGTTATCTGAGTTGTATCTGAGGCAACCCCTTGGGTAAAACACATTGATGTCAGTATTGGAGAACCATTGATGCAGAAGGATGTTAGTGAGGCTTGGAGGGCAACACAAGTTGCAAGTAATCACAAAACTAGGGACTAGTTCACTACCAAGCAGGTTAAGTACAAATTGCCTTCGTGGTGCAGTTGCACAGCAAGTTGGGTTTACTTGCATCGTAGCAAAACCAGCTTTCTTAAACTATATTTGATGTCGAGGCTTCCATTCTTAGGCCAATCAATATCTCAAAAACCATAATCCAAAAATCTATGGTTTGACACCTTTCCAATTACTTTCGAATTGCAAGGGCACAATTTGACTTCTAGAACACCTTGACTGCTCACGCATTGCTGATCTAAGAGGGCAAAAGCAAGGCACATAGGGGTGCAATTAATCTTCTCAAGGGTATGGAGGGTTGTCTAACAGCAATACACCTACAAGTTGTAATTTCTTGGCATGAATTACAAACACAACTGTCTAATGCAAAGGATGATCGCAGTCACAGTGAAATTGTAGATTCTGTACCCTTTTGTTTTCTATTCATATCTCACAAACTACTGCTCCAATATGCACAAATTTTGGTGGGCATATAGATCCATGGGTCTTCTAACTACTCACCAAAATTCAACTCAAACGGACACCATTTGACCATCCAAACAATTCATTTACCAAAACTGCTGTGTTCTAAAATGGCAGCAAACCGAGCCGACAAGATGTATCTCAAATCCGATGTTTTACTCAACCAATACTCAAACCAACTTAAGACATTTAAGGGTCCTAAGCAAGGAATGAGATCACCAAGTTTGGGGTCAATCCAACTTCGTTTGAGTCACTAATCGCCGACATGAAGATAACCGGTTTAGTGCCACAAAATCTGGACAGATTTCGTGTTCTCCCTTTTCTTTGCTTCACACGTTGAGGTGTGTGTTTTGCACTCTCTAACCTTTCTCATAGCAGCAGCAGTCTTTCTCTAGCTGAGGATGGAGGCTAGAGTTTTCCTCACGTGCTTCTCTGGTAACACTTCAACCATCGTTATAGACACCAACTTGACGATGCACAAGCATTGGACTTGTGGCTATGTTTTCGCAGGGTGCAAAGCATACTCTTCATGGAGGGACTGTCCTATAGAGATAAGGAACCATTCCTATATATCCTTTGGCACTTCGTCCAATAGAGTCTGGACACATGTGTTAGGGGCACCTAGGGGCACAAAGTTGCTGACTGAAACTAGGAACGTGCTTTCGCTAGCTCCTTATGTAGCCGATACAACGTCTTGTACTATCTGTGTGATTGTCCAAGATGGAATGGACTTGATAGCACAGGTTTTGGAAAACAAAGTAGTAATTGAATTGCTAAATGGCTTGTTGTTTCATTGCTTACATTGCTCTGCGAGACCTAGCCTTCATAATTAGCAAAAATTTGTCACCTAGCTGGAGGTTAAGCTTTTGACTAGTAACTAATCAGTTGTCTCTCAACACTAAAAGTTCTAAATCTGCACTCTTGCCAACAATAGTTGTGATTGACGCATAACAGATGGTCGCCATCGAAGTCAGCAGACAAGGGGTCACACTAGAGATTGTTGATCTCGACTGTGCGATCAGCATGCACATAATAATCAAGACTTGGATAGCCAGGTCATAATCATAATGTGACGTTCGATTCTTATCTGACTAACAACTTGTCCAACATTAATTGTTGTGTGCCTTTCTGATCCAACAGTGATGACATAAGTTGTTCACTAGGTGACGGACGTTAATTCTGGGACAACCAAGTGGAGTCACTTGTCTACCACCTCTTGTAGTCGGTTAATGTTTATGTCGGTGACCAGTTCTTCAAAGGTTATCCTTTTTGTGACTTCAACAGGAAGCTCTACTACTTTCGGTCTGATATAGGGATCTTCGATAAGATATGGAGAGATAACCAAGGAAGAGCTCACATGAAAATAACACATCGGTGTAGTTCTGTAATGGATCATGACTAGAAACCCCGATACCAGCGCGTGCCGAGCAGCACAGCCTTGTGTGTGCACCCACAGGAGGCTCTCGGTTTCATCACGGCACTATAGATCGCTAATCGTGGCACCATTACTGAACATACAACCCAAAAGAATTTTCACGTGGCACAATTTTGGTTGCACAGGAGCAAGCACCATGAAAAGGAGGGATAGCAAACAATGGTAGTCACAAGGTTAGGAGTCAACAAGGAGGTGATCTGAAGATCAAAATATAGCGCAAGAGAACATAGCTTAATTGCCAAAGACAACTGAGCAGGGGACTTCTTGCCTAATTTCCATATACGCCTCGTGCCCACCAAAGTGATTACCAAATAAAGATTAACCTGAGATTTGGTCTTGTCGAGCAGCAACATGAGATCAAGACTGATAAACATCCAGAGACTTGAAAGAGTTGGAGACAAAATACATGAGCGTCGAGGGACAGAGCCATTACACTGACTAGGGATTCAGTTGATAAAGCAATGACATGATTTGCGAGGAAAAGGTTCCAAAGCCAGGGCAGATAGCGATTAGCGTTTCACTAGCTCATCAGTAGGAGAAGAGCAATAAGGTCCAACAAGGATTTTTGAGCAGGGTCCTCCCACACAGGAGCGGGACAACCATGAAACATGCAAGCATTTAAGAAAACTAAGCTTGGGCCTAAGGTCAAGCAAAGGCATGGATAAAGGTCTTCGTAGCGCAACGTTCAAGGGCTAGCCACCACGTGTACAGTCTCAGACTCTTAAGAGAGAACTTAATTGGAAACGACAACCATGAGATTATCAAAACTTGGACGCTATTCTAGGATAGCACTCTTCCACACTCATATGCTTACCAAGGACAAAAGGGTGACAACTACGGCACTACCTAGATAACGAGCATCCACACATATATCATGTTCTTAAGCGAGCATTTTGAAACACTCAATTCGATTAGCTTAAGCGACTATTACTAAGCACAAAGCTCGCACCTAACAAGTAGTCACCTACAACAACACCACTACACACAAACATGCGAACATGGTGGTAAGGTACTGTTATCTTTTATTTTCCTTTTTACTGAGTAGGTGGATATCTCTACAAAACAAGTTTTACTTACATTTAGCAATTTAGTTTTCGAAGGGGTGAGTTTTTGCCAATTAATAACTTGTCATCTATTTCCTATGGAAGCAAACATACATACCACATCATAGTTTCAAGAAAGCATTTGAGAGATTCAATCAAATTAGCTTAAGCACAAATACTAAGCACAAGGCTCACACACATAACAAGCATTTACCAGACAAGATCTATCTACAACTTGACCCAAAACCAAAGCAAGCTAAAGCATCCACTTAGTATATGCACAGAAAACTGAACAGCAGTACAGTAGGCACATGTTTCAGGCATAACTGAAGTTGTAGGCATCAAACAAAGGTGATCCTAGACTTTAGGTAAAGCTTATTAAGTTGTCTATAACTTTCTTATTATTATATTAAGGTGATCCTACAGCTAACAAGACCAAACAAGACAAAGGAGACATCTCTGCCCAGATTTGGACAGATTTTGTCATTCCATTTTGCAAGCTCATAACTGGGGATTTAGATCACCAAAAGCAGTGCTATTAGATATTTTGGAAAGCTTAGAAAAATTATTATACTTCTTCTACTAATTCCAAGAAATAATTCTATATGCACACAGGTAAAACAAACCAAATATTCAGATCTGTTCAGAACATAAGCAAAACCTAACAACAAACTTCTAAAATTCATAACTCCTAAACCATAAGGCCTGGGGTCATGAAATTTTATGACAAGCAAGATACGAAAGTTAGCTACGACTTTGGTATTCTCCATAACTATAGAAAACACCGTTATGACCACGAAAACATCACTACTACAGAAAATGTTCTAGCAGCCAACGTCCCACAACCAAAACAAAACTTGCATTTGTTCTACTTAACAAGAGAGCACACAAACATGTTATTCTAGCAGCTCTAAACATTGTTACCTTAGACCAATAATAAATTAATTTTATTCATAAGAATCCCAAGTACTTAAGTGAGGCCTAAAGCATTTGCAAAAGCTTGTAAGAACAACATACCCACCACTTGGCTAAACTAGAGGACATTTATAGGTTTAAACATGTAACCACAATTATTTCTAGCAAGGCTAAGCACACACTTTTCTCAAGAACTTCCTATTCAAGCAACATGGAACAAGGCATTTTGTCTAGCTTCACACAGGGAAGATAGCAACATCACATTGATCACAAGTTACTTAGTATTAGAACAAGGTGAGGGAAGCATATTTATGCACAAGCACAATCATGATGCATGCTCGTCCTATTCATCCTCACAAAATTGCCAGCCTAAGGTGGCAATCATGTTCTATGTCAGTGGCATAACACGTACTCTCTCGATATATAGCTAGTCGTCAGCTACTTTCAATCTACGCATTCGTGGTTAGCGTACCTGTAGGCAAATTCATTGCAGCCCATCCCCACAAGAGATAAATAAGCACACAATGAAAGCAGTAAACTAAGATACTCTCCATATATACATCCCCAGATGTATATACTTCGATATCCATAGCTACCCGATAAATATACCCGCAATTAAGTACCTTCATATATACATGGGTGTAACATGTAAATATTCCAGTAACCACAGCTAACTCTCCCCTAGACCAACAATTGGATGGTCATGCTCTCACAATTCACACTTACCTGAGCGTAGAGACAATTGATCCATACATTACCATTCAAGCAAATGGCATCCATACAATAACACGCCGTATGGACGACGAAAGTAAAAACCCCCATGTTAGTACTTAGATAGCCATCTAATAGTCCTTAACTGGGCATAAAGGAGGATGTCGCTAGCATAGTTTTGCAAATTAGTTTTGACAAATTTGCCTGTAGCTAAAGTTTTAGTTAAAATAGGCTTTTTAAAACCAAAACTTTGTTTTTAAAACAATGTACATGACAGTATTATGCTTAATCTTGCTCTGATGCCAGCTGTGACAGAACCACCCAATTTATACAAGATCAAGTACGGCTGACCCCGCTAACACGTTGACACACACATACTTTCACTTATATAAACCCGGTAGTCCGTCGAGTGTCCCGAAAGACCTCGGTACATCAACATCACAACCAAGATCGCGTGATTAAGCAAATACACATCACAAACACAGGGTTGCAGCGGAAATAATATTACATATGGGTTCACAAATAAAAGTACAAGTTTGGGTTTCAAAACCGCTTAGTGAAAACAACATAGCTTTCAAATGATTACATTAATATAAGTTCCAAATATATTGCTAGCATAAGTGACATCATCCGACAAAAGCATATAGATGAGAAGTAACTATAGAATCACCGAGCCCACCGGCGGTTAGCCACCATCTTCAACAGGCCGAGAACTCCACCAGCAACATGGTGGGATAAACCCTGAGTACTCAAATGTACTCAGCCAGACTTACCCGTCATAAACCAAAAATAAATGACACCAAGGAGTATGCAAGGCTTTATCAGTGGATCTAGCTGGACAACCTTTTTGCATATAAGCTTGAGTAACCATTAGCATTATTCACCTGTACTAGCATTGACTTTTAGCCATTACCTACCATCTATATTAGCATCTGTACTAATCAACCATGTGATTTAGTTGCAAACAATAATAACCATATTAGGTATTTCATGGCTCATCATCATTCTCATCATCATTATCATCATCATTTAACCATATCTTTATATTTAGTGAATCTACGTTGCCGCTGCTCAGTCAAGTTCTCACTATCCGGGAGAGACGGCGATTCGAATCGATTTCTATCCAGCTGGAGGGGTATTCCTAAACACAAACCCTGCTTCCCCTGTCAGGGTTGCAAACGAGTCACCTTTGGTACGATTCAGGAGTCACGAGTCCGAACAGATCGACATTCTCAGAGAACCACTCTGCCAAGGTTGTTCGAGACTCTAACCTGCCGTGGACTTATGCCAATGGCTCTCTGCACATCCTTACTACCTCCAGAATGCACGCCACTGCTCGCATCCCCGGCCTGAGTCGAGCTACTAGGCTTCGCGGTCGGAACGACTTATCCGGCCAGCTAAGTGTTAGGCTGCGTTCAACATGACATGAGGACATACAGTGTATCAGTCCTTAAACAACACAGACGGGGATAGATTCACACCCAAGACCTCCATGCCTTGTTGTTGCACTACCATCATCTCGTTCGGTCTCCTTTCATTATTAACACATGGTTCTTTTTCATGATAGCAAATATAGCCAACCATGACTAGAGCTCATCCTACATCTCACAGGTGACAGGAAATCACCCGACTTCTACCGGTCTATGCATAGCTAAGCATCATTCGACCCTACACTTAATTAGGATTCACAGGATTTTATCTGGACAAGATAGGGATATAATGCAACAATTGGTTCCAACCAATTCCTATACTTAATGCATCATCAACAATAAGAGATACTCAATATATTTGTAAAAACATGGGAGGCTTATAATGCTCCGGGGCTTGCCTGGGATCCGACACAAGTCAGTTCAGTTAGATGACACTCGCAAGTGAGCATCTCCCGTCATAGCACTTGTCCAGTCCTTCCACCTTCGGGATAGGCCCACCGTGCACCTTCCTCGGGTTCGGCTCCAACATCCCATCCGGCACATGGTTCATCTAGCGTACCTAGATGAGATGCAATATGCAAGTGCATAAATATGAAGAATAGTACCATGAGACGCATCACAAAATAGAAAGCAAGACAAGCATAGTTTACACTAACACACTTAAGTACTTTGCGATGCTTAACTTAAACATCACACAATCTATCATGCTACGACAACACCAAGCATGACACAAGTTTCCCAAGATCTCAGGTGCTCTAACTCATTCATCATTCAAGGCATAAGTCACACTTAACAATATACAAGCAAACACTATAATTGGAATCTGCCAATTTCTGGACATGCAAACAGCAGCTACAAGATTTAGCTATAACTGGAGTTACACAAATCCAAATGACTTGCGAGAAGACATTGTGGAAATCTTATGAAATTATCTACATTTCATCTATAACCATCATAGCATGATTCCCAAGTGAAGTTGGTCAAAATTATACCTTTACAGAAACTGGTTCATACAAAATAGAGAGCAACAAATCCTGTATTCTAACTTTAAACAGTTGTAACTCAAACACTACTCGGCCAAATGATACCAAATTTTAACAGCAGCTAGATACATAAATTATCTACAACTTTTGTATAAACAAGTTTCACAACAAAGCACATTATCATGAAGAACTTTGCTATGTTCCCAGATCTGTCCATAAACCCCATCGGCAAGAAAATAATTATTAACTTATGTTGCAAATTCATAATTGGGCAAAACCAACTTTACCAACATTTCACACATGACTAAAGAACACCAGAAAACCTAGTGTCCATGACCAAATAAATTCTTTTAATGCATTTCTTAATTTATTTTAGATAACAAGGTGACTTAATGAACATATACAAAAAGTATACAAAAAATTCTACAAAAATTACAGTGGCTCACATATCCTCTCAATAGTCTACTGTACAAATTTAATACCATTTTCATAAGTATAGCTACCTCTATGAAAAAGACAATTTGCTATTGCAAGAAATCATGTGAGAGCGAGATAAACCAATAACTCACTCATACTTCATCCAATACTCATGAAATTTTTACCACACATCAAATATCACATGATTAGCATGCCACAAAAATTTCACTTCATTTGGAGCCCTAGATCTGCAGTTATGGAAAATAACAAATTCAACTAGCATTACAACCATACTGCACAAATCTATTTTTACCGTAAAATATTTAAACTAAAACATGCCATATTATACATCGAATGCATCGAAAATTTCACAAGGATTCCAAAAAGTCCTCATTTGCTATTTTACGAATTTCCTATGAATTACTATGAATTTCCAAAGATTCAGCAATTTTACTGCAAATGGGTCCTTATCGGCACTATTTATTTGAGTCACAGACTTCATAGTTAGAACCTTCCCTTTTCTTGAAATTTTAAGACAAGGTCCCTGACGCGATTTTTGAAGGGCTGCACAGGAGCTCGCCATTTGTCGGCCGGAGGAGGCTCACTGACGGTGGGGGACGTGGCGGTGGAGCATGAGCAGGGCCGCGCGCACGTGCTGGGCTACCCAGCTCGGCCCGAGGTGGCTTGTGGCGGCGCGGCAACGACAGCAAGCGGCGGCGACGGCAGCGGCTCTGACGACTGGGCTGCTCCGGTGGTTTTCGTCTCAGCGGAGGTGCGCTGGTCGTAGAGGAGGAAGAGGCGGAGGTGGTGGTTCGCGTGGTGGGTTGTGAGGGGGCTCGGGGGTAGCGGGGACGTGGTTGCGGCGAGCTCGGCCAATTGGCCATGGCGGCCGCGCTCTGGCACGCGAGCAGGCGCGCGGTCGGAGTGAGAGGGGCGATGGGAAGGCGAGAGAGGAGGCGAGGGCCGCTCGGCTTTCACTCCAGGTGGGCGCATGGACGCGATAGGGGCATACCACGCGGCAAGAAAGCTCGGCAATGGTGGCCACGTCCACGGACACGCGGCGTCCTTTGAGGCCTTTTACCGAGCACGTGGCGGTCGACGATATGGACGACGTGGGGAGCCGATTTGGGCTGCTTCCAGGCTGAATTTAGCAATAGGCCCAAAACGAAGTTTGCTCACCTTGGTCAGCTCTACATTTCTTATTAAGGGTGCCAAGTCATTTGAGCTATGGATTAGTAGGTAATTAAGCTACAAACTGCTAGTGTCAACACATTGATAACGGTCACGGAAATTCGATTTCGGCGGTCAAAACTTGGTCAAACTCAGTGCAACTTTTTGCATGCTCTTCTCCATAATATAACCTTCAACTTTTATTTTTGGACCAACTCAAGTTGCTTAACGAATTTAGTAGAACGCGAAACGCAACGCTGATGTCAATGAAATTCCAGACTTAGAATATTTCCAAGTGCTGAAAACTGCAGTAAATTCAATCTTGTGACCTATGTTTGACTTATTTCCAAGCTGATCTAGGTCTTAGTGTAAAAACAAAGTTTCTTCTACATAATATGAACTACAACTTTTATTTAAGGTCCAACATCAAAGCTTGCATAGAACCTAAGTTCTACCTTGACCAAAGTAGGATCACGATAAAGCTTAGATTATCATTTTTGATCCATTAGAGCATTTTCTTGGCATTTGCCCAACACGAACCTTTCATGACTTTTGTTGTAGAGTTAATCTAGAGTCATTTGGGCAAGGTTTCAAGGTTTGGTTGACTTCATAGGTTTCCATCCACTTGATAAAGCAATTCATGCAAAGATATGACTTATCATTTTATGTGACTTTTTGATTCCAAACTTCATGAAACTTTTCCAGTGATCAATATAGATGGATATTGATGTGAGACACATGAAGATATTCTAATAACACCAGCCAAGCATATATCTTGAAAAGGGCCTATATGTAAAGCAAGGGTGCAATATCCGAGTTTAGGTTGGGGCTTATTTCCATAGGTTTGACCTTGACATCTCCAACACCACTTAACATGTCATGGTTGAGCTTAAACCCGTTGCTTAACTAGTGACAAACACCTGGGGTGTTACACGATCTCAACGGTCAAGTGATGACCGAGCGCGTTAGTTAGAAAGTGACCAGACGCTGGACCTCAGCGTCCGGTCATTTCTAGTAAGGTTCCAAATGTGAATTTTCACAACCAGACTCGTCCGGTCATGCCCGATCGGACTCACCCAGCGTCCGGTCACTCAACGTCTCCTTTGTGCGCCCCACGTTAGCATACGTCAGCACTGACCGGATGCACCTTGCTAGTGTCTGGTCACTTTTAGCGCCAGCGTCCGGTCAAACACCGAAACACGCGCCCTCTGCTGCCACTAACCGGACACGCCGGTCCAACCGAGACCAGCGTCCGGTCACTTTCAGTGACCTTCGTCTTTTCTATAAAGACCACCGGTGGCACTGTCGGACTGTTCGCACTCTACGGGCGGACACTCTATCGGTGAAGTTTCTAACCCATGCTCAAATGTGCCAACCACCAAATGTATCACCTTGTGCACATGTGTTAGCATATTTTCATAAACATTTTCAAGGGTGTTAGCACTCCACTAGATCCTAAATGCATATGCAATGAGTTAGAGCATCTAGTGGCACTTTGATAACCGCATTTCGATACGAGTTTCACCCCTCTTAATAGTACGGCTATCGATCCTAAATGTGATCACACTCGCTAAGTGTCTCGATCACTAAAACAAAATAGCTCCTACAATTTTTACCTTTGCCTTGAGCCTTTTGTTTTTCTCTTTCTTCTTTTCCAAGTTTAAGCATTTGATCATCACCATGCCATCACCATCATCATGATCTTGGCCATTTCTTCATCACTTGGAGTAGTGCTACCTATCTCATAATCACTTTGATAAACTAGGTTAGCACTTAGGGTTTCATCAATTAACCAAAACCAAACTAGAGCTTTCAATCTCTCCCTTTTTGGTAATTGATGACAACCCTTTCACAAAGATATGAATTGAGATTTAATTGAATCCACGTTGCTTACCCAAGCATATTTACCATGTGTAAAAGAATAAGGACAAGTTTCATGAACTCCAAATGGTAGTAATTGCTCCCCCTACATATGTGCTAAGAGTTTGGATTGTAGCTTGCACATATGCTTAGATAGGAAATATAGGAGTCAATTTCTACCAAATGATGCTAAGGCATAAGAGATGGACCTTTGAAGCTTGATACCAATCGGAGTGCACCAATATACCATCCTAGCACCATTAGTAACTAGACATACACAAAAACTAGAATACCCCATGAGATCAATATTACAACCAAGGGTCTAGTTTCCATAGAATGAACATAGGTCTAGTTACTTTAGCCTATGCATGCTAGTTTTTCATTTCAACATTCAAACCTACAACTAGCATACACCACACAAGCATGGATATTGAAATTAAGAACTTGTACCATGCAAGCAAATATATGAAATGCACATTCAAATGCATCATACAAGTTTATGAGCTTGCTCCCCCTATTTGTGTGCAATTTTGATTGATCCCCTTGCAATGTCATTTCATTTGTTTGCTCCCCCTATCTATCTTACTATCTTTGTGCATTTCTCTCCCCCTTTGTTAACAATTAGCACAAAAAGAGGGCTCAAATTTGAGATAGGTTGGGGTGAAACCATGTGAAGTGAGGATCATTTTTCCAAATTGGTTCAATCTAGATTACTTGCAAAAGTTATTTAACTCGGTTTGATCCAAGGACAAGCTTCTTCACACCTCCAAATAAGGGCTATCTTGTACCATGTTGAGTTAAACACTTATAGCTCATTTTATAGATCAAACACTAGGTTTACAAGCCCACAAACATATCATATGCTACCACTAGATCATTTCAAACACACAAGCAATAGTGGTACCATACAAGCATCAAATTCATTTGATTTTCATGAATGAGCCTATTCAAATGTGAAATATGTCTAGTTGCACTAATCTTGTCCTTAGCAAGGAAGTATGCAATGCCAATCAACTTTTACCTTGGATTGCTCAAAGGAGAGGCATGTCATATAAATTGGGAGGTGCATCAACACATATTGGAGAAGTCAAGTATGTTCAATTCATTCCTTAGCTTGCAAAACCTCTTTTCATCAAGTGGCTTGGTTAAGATATTGGCAAGTTGATCTTCGGTGCCCACACTCTCAATGCAAATGTCCCCTTTTTGTTGGTGATCTCTTATGAAATGATGGCGGACATCTATGTGCTTTGTTCTTGAATGTTGAACCGGGTTGTTGGTGAGCTTTACGGCACTCTCATTGTCACATAGCAATGGCACTTGCTTGAATTTGATTCCAAAGTCACTGAAAGTAGCCTTCATCCAAAGTAATTGAGCACAACAACTACCGGCCGAAATGTACTCCGCTTCGGCAGTTGAAAGTGCTACACTATTTTGCTTCTTTGATGACCAAGATACAAGTGATCTTCCCAATAGTTGACATGTGCCCGATGTGCTCTTTCTCTCAACTTTGCATCCCGCATAATCGGAGTCTGAATATCCAATCAACTCAAATCTTGCTCCTTTGGGACACCACAATCCAACATTTTGTGTATGCTTCAAGTACCTCAATATTCTCTTTGTTGCCTTTAAATGACTTTCTCTTGGTGAGGCTTGAAATCTAGCACACATACATACACTAAACATCACATCCGGCCTTGATGCGGTCACATAGAGTAGGCTTCCAATCATAGACCGATACATCTTTTGATCCACCATGTTGCCACTAGCATCACTATCCAATCTTCCACTTGTCCCCATTGGTGTACTAATATCTTTAGCATCATCCATTCCAAACTTCTTAAGCATGTCCTTGATATACTTGCCTTGACTCACAAAAGTGTCATTCTTCATTTGCTTGATTTGAAGACCAAGGAAGTAACTAAGCTCTCCAATCATAGACATCTCAAACTCACTTGCCATCACCTTGCCAAACTCCTCACAAAAATCTTGATTTGTTGACCCAAAAATGATATCATCAACATAGATTTGCATTACAAACAAGTCATTTCCAAGCTTCTTGGTGAAGAGAGTGGTGTCAACCTTTCCCATCTTGAATCCCTTAGAGAGTAGGAAATCTCTCAATCTCTCATACCATGCTCTAGGTTCTTGTTTTAATCCATACAAAGCCTTTCTCAACTTGTAAACATGGTTGGGTTTCTTCTCATCTTCAAAACCAGGAGGTTGCTCAACATACACAAGCTCATTGATGCACCCATTGAGAAATGCACTCTTCACATCCATTTGGTACAACTTGATGTTGTGGGCACAAGCATAGGCTAACAAGATCCTAATTGCTTCCAATCTTGCAACCGAGGCATATGTTTCTCCAAAGTCAAGACCTTCAACTTGAGTGTAACCTTGAACCACTAATCTTGCTTTGTTCCTTATTACTATCCCATCTTGATCTTGCTTGTTCCGAAACACCCACTTGGTTCCAATCACATTATGATCCTTAGGCCTCTCAACTAACTCTCATACTTGGTTTCTTGTAAAGTTGTTTAGCTCTTCATGCATAACATTGACCCAATCAACATCCTTCAAAGCTTCATCTATCTTCTTAGCTTCAATGGATGACACAAATGAGAAATGCTCACAAAATGAAGCCAATCTTGATCTAGTTTGCACACCTCTTGAAATATCACCAATGATAGTGTCCAAGGGATGATCTCTTGCAACATTGGTTGGTTGAAGCACTTGCACTTGATTGCTTGCATTTGATAGATCACTTTGTTGAGATGATGAACTAGCCACTTGTTGTTGATCTTGCACTTTATCATCACTAGTTCTTGTTTGAACTTGATCATGAGAACCACTAGCTTGCACATTTGAGTTAGAGAGCACTTGATTCTTGTCATCTTCAACATTAATCACCTCTTTGGGCCTTATATCACCAATATCCATGTTCTTCATTGTATTGACCAATTGAGTGCCTCTTACATCATCTTGATTCTCATCTTCCTCTTGGGAACCATTTGTTTCATCAAACTCCACATCATGAACCTCCTCAAGAGTACTACTAGCCAAATTCCAAACTCTATAAGACTTGCTAGTAGTGGAGTAACCAAGCGAGAAACCTTCATCACATTTCTTTTCAAACTTGCTCAATCTAGTGCCTTTCTTCAATATGTAGCATTTACAACCAAAAACCCAAAAGTATGCTATGTTGGGCTTTCTTCCATTCAATAACTCATAAGGTGTCTTCTCCATCATGGGGTGACAATAGAGTCAGTTGCTATAATAGCAAGCCATGTTTATTGCTTCGGCCCAAAAAGAATGACTCACATTGTACTCACTCAACATTGATCTTGCCATGTCAATCAAAGTTCTATTCTTCCTTTCAACTAAGCCATTTGATTGAGGAGTGTACTTGGCCGAGAATTGATGTCTAATTCTAAATTCATCACACAACTCATCAATTCTAGTGTTCTTGAATTCACTATCATTGTCACTTCTAACTTTCTTGATGGTTGTTTCAAACTCATTGTGAATGCCCTTGACAAATGATTTGAATGTTGCAAACACATCACTCTTGTCAACAAGAAAGAATACCCATGTGTATCTAGTGAAATCATCCACAATCACAAATCCATATTTGTTTCCACCAATGCTAGTGTATGTGTTTGGTCCAAACAAGTCCATGTGCATCAACTCAAATGCCTTAGATGTGCTCATCATGCTCTTCTTAGGATGCGTGTTACCAACTTGCTTTCCGGCTTGACATGCACTACATAGCTTATCCTTTTCAAATGTGATATCTTTTAAACCTCTAACTAAATCATGCTTGATCAACTTATTCAATTGTTTCATTCCAATATGACCAAGCCTTCTATGCCATAGCCAACCCATGCTAGACTTAGTGATCAAACATGTTGTCAATTGAGCTTCTCTAGCATTGAAATCAACCAAGTAAAGATTTTCATATCTAAATCCTTTGAATATCAAGTTAGAGCCATCTACACTTATAATCTCTACATCATCCACACCAAATATGCACTTGAAACCAAGATTACACAATTGAGCTACCGACAAAAGGTTGAAGTTCAAGCTTTCTACTAGTAGCACATTGGAAATACTCAAGTCATTGGATATTACAATCTTACCAAGCCCTTTGACCTTGCCTTTGCCATTGTCACCAAATGTGATACTATCAATCCCATTTCTCTTGTTTTCATTGATTGAATTGAACATTCTTGGATCACCGGTCATGTGTTGTGTGCACCCACTATCAAGCACCCAATGTCTTCATTCGGCTTTATAATTGACCTACAAAAGAAGATCAATTTTTTTAGGTACCCAAACTTGCTTGGGTCCTTGAAGGTTAGTTACCAAGGTCTTTGGTACCCAAATGGCCTTCTTCTTTGGGCCCACAATTGGTGTACCAATGAACTTAGCCTTCACACCATTGGCACCCTTAATAAGCATATAACAAGAATCAAATTTAATCGAGGATACATTAGGTAGCTTGTTCTTGTTAATCTTGCAATATTGCTCTACATGCCCAACTTGCTTGCATCTATTGGAAAACCGACCATTGTCCTTCACAAAGCTAACTTTGGGAGTGACAAAGGCCGCCTTGCCTTTTTTGGGGGTATAGCCTAATCCTTCTTTGTTGAGAGAAAACCTTTGGCTACCCAAGCATTTTAGCAAGCGGGCATCTCCACCATAGGCATTGCCTAAGGCACGAGTGAGCTCATTCACCTCCTTCTTGAGGGTCTCATTTTCCACCATTAGTGAGGCATCACAAGTGAGACCATCACTCAAAGGTGAAGTAGAATTAGTAGTGCTAAAAGAAGTGTTAGTGGGAGCAACTATAATGGGCTTATAAAAAGATTCATCAATAAGATCACATGTTAGTCCCACATCACATGATGCAATCACTTGCTCCTTCTTGGCTTCCTCCACTTTGACTTGCTCGATGAGAGAGGAGTGAGCTTTTTCAAGCTTAGAGTGAGCTTTGTCAAGCTTCTCATGGGCTTCTATTAACCTCTCATGAGTGGCATTGAGCTCATCAAAGGATTGCTCAAGAAATTTTACTTTCTTGCGTAATTCTTTGCACTCCTTTCTCTTCATCTCATTGCAAGTGTGCACTTTCTCACACATGTCTAAGAGTTCCTCCTTGGTGTCCTCCTCCTCCTCCTCATCATCATCATTATCATCATTCCTACAATCATCACTTTCACATTCATCATCATCACTCTCATCATATTTTACCTTGGTAGGCTTTGCCATGAGGCATGTCGATGAAGTGTCGAAGATGGAGGGTTTGTTGTTGATGGCGATGCTTGCTAGTGCTCTCTTGATATATTTCTTGTCATCATCACTAGAGCTATCACTATCCGAAGAGCCATCACTATCCCATGTGACCACATAGCCTCCACCTTTCTTCTTCTTTTGGAAGGTCATTCTTTTCTCCTTCTTCTCCTTCTTTTCTTTCTTATCCTTTTTGAGTTTCTTCTTCTCATCCTCATCATTGTCACTATTGTAGGGACAATTTGCTACAACGTGATCGGGGCTCTTGCAATTGTAGCATCTTCTCACATATTCCTTGCTTTTGGTGTGATCTCTTCTCTTTCTTGCACCATAGCTCTTCTTCTTCATGAACTTTCCCATCTTGCGTACAAAGAGGGCCATAGCTTCATCATCAATATCACTAAGATCATCATCATCACTTGATTCTTTCTTAGACTTGCCCTTGTTCTTGGATGATGATGAGCTAGCCTTGAATGCTATATTCTTCTTCTTTTCTTCTTCTTCCTTCTTATCATCCTTGTCATCCCCTTCCCTTTCCACACAGTATGTCTCTTGGGTCATGACATCACCTAGTACTTGGTTAGGGGTAATCTCCTTCAATCCTCCTCTTATCATGAGCAATCTCAACATCTCAAATTTTGGAGGTAGGCACATTAAGAACCGATGAGAGACATCATCATCCTTGATCTTCTCTCCCAAAGCCTTCAAGTCATTGACAATTACTTGCAACCGATGGAACATCTCTGGAATGCTCTCATCATCCTTCATCTTGAAGCTTGTTAACTTATCCTTGAGGATGTACAACTTGGCACTCTTTACCGCTGGTGTGCCCTCATATGTTTCCTCCAATCTCCTCCACACCTCATTAGCTCTTTCACAATCCTTGATTTGCTCAAACACCTTAGAATCAATGGCATTGTATATGGTGTTGAGAGCCATTGTATTGCATTGCTTGTTGGTCTTATCTTGGTTGGTGGGATTGTCGGGATCAATGATAGCATAGTCATTCTCGGTCACTTCTCATACTTGATCATTGATTGAACCAAGATACATCCTCATCTTTCTCTTCCAATAATCATAGCATGTGCCATCAAAGAACGGTGGTCTGCCCCCACATGGTTGAACACAACTTGATCCATAATTTGACACCGAGGTTGTTAAGCCTTTAATCAAACGGTGACCACGGCTCCGATACCACTTGAAAGGTCCTAGTATGGCTAGAGGGGAGGTGAATAGCCTATTTAAAAATCTACAAATCAACTAGAGCAATTTGATTAGTATGACAAATAGCGAAATGCAAACTTGCTCTAGCTCTACAAGGGTTGCAAGCCACCTATCTAACAATTCTAGTTGCAATGATTCCTAGGCACACAACTTGCAAAGTTACTACTCACTAAGAGCTCT
Source organism: Miscanthus lutarioriparius (assembly GCA_904845875.1). Classification (NCBI taxonomy): domain Eukaryota; kingdom Viridiplantae; phylum Streptophyta; class Magnoliopsida; order Poales; family Poaceae; genus Miscanthus; species Miscanthus lutarioriparius. Next base: position 77,949,449 of record CAJGYO010000012.1, on the reverse strand, counting down.
CAATCTTGCTACTCTAAAGGGCTCCACTAGATAAACTTAAAACACAAAGCAAGCTCTCAATTCTAATTACACTAAAGAGCTTGCCACAACTAGTTTGCAAGAATATAAATGAGTGAGTAGGGTGATTATACCGCCGTATAGAGAAGTGAACCAATCACAAGATGAACATTAAACCAATCACCAGGAGAATACCAAATGGCAAGAGACAACCGATTTTCTCCCAAGGTTCATGTGCTTGCCAACACACTATGTCCCCGTTGTGTCGACCAACACTTGGTGGTTCAGCGGCTAAGAGGTGTTGCACAAACCTCATCCACATGATTGGACACCACAAGAACCTACCCGCAAGTGAGGTAACTCAGTGACATGAGCAATCCACTAGAGTTACCTTTTGGCGCTCTGCTGGGGCAGGTACAAATCCCCTCACAATCACTGGAGATGACCACGAACAATCACCAACTCGTGCCAATCCTCCACCGCTGCACCAAGCTGGCTAGGTGGTGGCAACCACCAAGAGCAACAAGCAAATCCCATAGCAAAACACGAATACCAAGTGCCTCTAGATGCAATCACTCAAGCAATGCACTTGGATTCTCTCTGAATCTCACAAAGATGATGAATCAATGATGGAGATGAGTGGGAGGACTTTGGCTAAGCTCACAAGGTTGCTATGTCAATGCAAATGGCCAAGAGAGTGAGCTTGAGCCGGCCATGGGGCTTAAATAGAAGCCCCCATGAAATAGAGCCATTGTACCCCTTCACTGGGCACAACGCGGGATGACCGGATGCGTCGGTCGTATTGACCGGACGTAGGACCCCAGCCTCCGATCCTCAGATCTTCGCCACATGTCCCCTGCTTCAAATGCTGATCGCCCGATCTCAACGGTCAAGTGATGACCGGACGCGTCAGTTAGAAAGTGACCGAACACTGGACCTCAGCGTCCGGTCGTTTCCAGTAAGGTTCCAAACACGAATTTTCCCGACCGGACTTGTTCGGTCATGCCTGACTGGACTCACCCAGCGTCCGATCACTCAACGTCTCCTCTGTGTGCCCCACGTCAGCGTACGTCAGCACTGACCGGACGCACCTTGCCAGCGTCCGGTCACTTTTAGCGCCAGCATTTGGTCGAAGACCGAAACACGCGCCCTTTTTTCAGTGACCTTCGTCTTTTCTATAAAGAGCGCCGGTGGCACCGTTGGACTGTCCGCACTCTACAGGTGGACACTCCGCCGGTGAAGTTTCTAACCCTTGCTCAAATGTGCCAACCACCAAGTGTATCACCTTGTGCACATGTGTTAGCATATTTTCATAAACATGTTCAAGGGTGTTAGCACTCCACTAGATCCTAAATGCATATGCAATGAGTTAGAGCATCTAGTGGCACTTTGATAACCGCATTTTGATACGAGTGTCACCCCTCTTAATAGTACAGCTATCGATCCTAAATGTGATCACACTCGCTAAGTGTCTCGATCACTAAAACAAAATGGCTCCTACAATTTTTACCTTTGCCTTGAGCCTTTTGTTTTTATCTTTCTTCTTTTCCAAGTTTAAGCATTTGATCATCACCATGCCATCACCATCGTCATGATCTTCGCCATTTCTTCATCACTTGGAGTAGTGTTACCTATCTCATAATCACTTTGATAAACTAGGTTAGCACTTAGGGTTTCATCAATTAACCAAAACCAAACTAGAGCTTTCACCGGCGTAATCGGTTTATTCGAGTGGGTTGTGATGACCTTTGGTCTGAAGAATGTCGGTGCAACTTATCAAAGGGCGATGAATTACATTTTTCATAAGTTGATTGATAGGATTGTTGAATTCTACATCGATGATGTGATGATAAAATCCAAAGGGTACAAAGAGCATCTAGCTGATTTGCGGGAGACTCTGGAATGCACAAGAAAATATGGTCTAAAGATGAATCCTAATAAGTGTTCTTTTGGAGTGTCAGCTGGACAATTCTTGGGTTTTATGGTCCACGAGAGAGGAATCGAAGTTGGTCAAAAAAGCATAAAAGCAATTGATGAGGCAGTTCCCCCGACTACTAAAACAGAGTTACAATCTTTACTTGGTAAGATTAATTTCATCAGGAGATTCATTTCAAATTTGTCGGAAAGAGTTCTGTTGTTTTCTCCCTTGTTGAAGTTGAAAAATGATCAAGAATTTAAGTGGGGTGACATACAACAAAAGGCATTTGAAGAGATAAAAGAATATATGAAATGTCCACCTGTGCTGGTCCCTCCTCACCAAGGTAAGCCTTTTAAATTGTACATATTGGCCGATGACAAGACAATTGGATCGGCCTTGATGCAAGAATTTGAAGGAAAAGAGAGAGTTGTTTTCTATCTGAGTAGAAGACTACTGGATCCAGAGACAAGATATTCTCCCACCGAAAAGTTATGCTTGTGCTTATATTTCTCTTGCACTAAGTTGCGACACTACTTATTATCGGTCGAGTGTATGGTTGTTTCCAAGGCTGATGTGATTAAGCACATGTTATCAATGCCAATACTGAATGGGAGAGTGGGAAAGTGGATTCTCGCGTTATCGGAATTTGACTTGAAGTATGAATCGGCTAAAGTAGTCAAGGGACAAATAATGACCGATTTTGTCACCCAGCATCATAAGCCAAGCATTGATTATGTAGAGCTGGTGCCTTAGACGTTATTCTTTGATGGATCATCATGCAAGCAAGGTGGTGGCATTGGTATTGTTATTATTTCGCCTCGGGGGGCAATTTTTGAGTTTGCTCTTCCAACTGAACCAATGATTACCAACAACCAAGCAGAATATGAAGCTATTCTTATGGGACTTCAACTTCTTCATGAAGTAAAGGCCGAAGCAATTGAAGTATTTGGAGATTCATAGTTAATTATTAATCAGTTGATCGGCCTATATGAGTGCAAAGAAGATACTTTGAGGAGATATTATGATGAATGTCAAAGGTTGCTGAAAGAGTTTCCTCATGTCTCTTTTCAACATATTCTGAGAGCATAGAATCAAGAAGCTAATCGTCTAGGTCAAAGCACTTCAGGCTATCAAGTGTTTCAAGAAGTCTTGAGTAGTGAGGCCTCGAGTGATGATTCGAGAATTGAAATAACCGACTACCTTAGGAATCCAACACGGAAAGTTGCTAGAAAGCTAAGGTATAAATCGACTAAGTATGTTTTACTAGATGATCAGCTATATTATAAAACAGCCGATGAGGTGTTGCTCAAATGCTTAAACCAAGAGGAAGCTAAGGTGTTGATGGGCGAGGTGCATGAAGGGATATGTGGAGCCCATCAATCGACTTATAAGATGAAGTGGATTATTCACATAACTGGATATTTTTGGTCAACAATATTGGAAGACTGTTTTGAATATTACAAGGGGTGCCAGAACTGTCAACATTTTGGTAATGTCCAGAAATCGCCTGCATCGGCCATGAATCCAATAATCAAGTCATGGCCGTTTCGAGGTTGTGGAATTGATTTAATTGGCTAAATTTTTCCGCCCTCAAGCAAAGGACATAAGTTCATAATGGTGGCAATAGATTACTTCACTAAATGGGTTAAGGCAATTCCTTTGAAGACGGTAACCTCAAAGAACATGGTTGATTTTGTCAAGGAGCAAATTATGTATCGTTTTGGGATTCCTCAAACTATAACTACCGATCAAGGGACAATGTTCACATAAGAAGAGTTTGGAGATTTTGCTGCCAGTATGGGAATCAAGCTACTAAATTCTTCTCCTTACTATGCTCAGGCTAATGGCCAGGCAGAAGCGTCCAATCAGATTTTGATTAAGCTAATCAAGAAAAAGATTAAAGAACAGCCAAGGAAGTGGCATTCAATGCTTAATGAAGCACTATGGGCATATAGGATGGCCTGTCATGGATCGATTAAAACATCGCCTTATGAACTTGTGTATGGCCATAATGCAGTTCTTCCTTGGGAAGTTCAGACTAGATCGAGGCGTGTTACATTACAAAATGATTTATCAGCCGAAGTCTATAATAATCTTATGATAGATGACTTAGAGGACTTGAGTTGCCTTCGGCTACGTGCTCTTGAAAACATCGAAGCCAATAAACTAAGGATTGCGAAATATTACAATAAAAAGGTCAAGATTAAGCAATTTTTGAAGGAGACTTGGTCTGGAAAGTGAAATTGCCGATCGGGTCAAAGGATAGTAAGTTCGGCAAATGGTCACCTAATTGGGAAGGACCTTATTGGGTCAAACGTTGTGCGCCTGGTAATGCTTATATTTTGGAAACGTTAAGAGGAGAGGAAGAATTTGGCAAAGCAATCAATGGGAAATATTTAAAGAAATTTTACCCTAGCGTTTGGATTAATACTTGACAACTGATTTGCTCGGTCGTTAGCTCTAATAGCCGATACCAGAAGGGTATCGCCTCTAGTGCAAAAATAAACCCAAAGGGGTAAAAGCCGATATGATGTGTATCGCCTATAGGAGCAAAGCAAACATGGACAAAGTGATGCATATAGTATGAAGTACGAAGCAAAAGAAAAATCACTCAAGACGTAGAAATTGTTTTGCTAATATCACCTATTACAAACTACGGGCTGGAAAACACTTTGGCTACTATATCATCGGCCTGGAAAATAAAGGCTACGGAGTTAGCAGCGTTGAAGAAATCCTCAACCAGGCGCTCATAAACCATGGGCTTGCACAGAAGCCAACGCCATGGCGGCACCATGGCGAACGCCATGCAAAGCGAACTCTCCCTGACACGGTTCGAGATGTCGTGCAGGCGAACCACCGGGACGGCGCCCCTGGCATTAACGAATCCCACTACGTACTCCGTAGCCAATCGGAGGCTTTTTAGTTGGGCAGACAAATCTAAAAAGATTCAAAGGGGAGATGATCAGAATCTTGAAGATGAAATTGAGAGGAAGCAAAGGTTATGATAGATATCTCACCCGTGATTTTGGCCTCGGCCTTGGCTAACCTATCCTCCACCGAATCGGCCTCAGGAGGTGATCGGCATCGAACCATGGCCAGAGCCGATTCTGTGAGGGAGAGACATTCGGCGAGACCCTGGCCATGCCGATCAATGGAGGCAAGCAGATCGTCATTGTCAATCCACCTCCTCTGATAGCAGGGGAGTTGGCGACGAGCTGTTGATGAAGAGAACCCCAAAGGCCAATCGGAGTCAGCCCTATGCCCCGAGGCAGTGGGGGCATCACGAGTTGCACCCTCCTGGCGATGAAGGCACTGGCGCAATGATGCAGATCCGTTGAGGGCCTCCTTAGCAGACCTCTTGCTATTCTCCATGATCTCAAACCTACGAGAAAGCAGGAACTACACTAAAGATGCAAAAGTATTTGAGACGAAGTGGGTTGTTTTTCAATCCACAGCCGTGGCCCGTATATATAGCCTGGGAAGGTGAGAAGATAGATTTCGCCGGGGGTATGGAAATGAAGTCAGATACGGAAACAGATCGACACTCTAGAAATTCAGGGGACGGATAACAAAGAAATAACAGATTTGGACTTATTGCTTCCCATAATCACAAAATATCGTGGGACGGATATGAAAGGTCTACATTGACCAGTGATCAACCCACCAAGGCTTCTTTGGATTGAAGGGAGTCTAGGTCCCCACAAGGCCGAAGGTCATCCTGAACCGAGTCACATCGGCCGTTGATAAAATTATACCAGGAGAAGGGGAAAGGCCGCCCGCCTAACAGATACCCAGCTGGTTTCTCGGTGACTGGGAAACTGTGGGAAAGAAGCCTGTGGCTTTCCTGATGGGCGTTTGGTGGAACAAACAAGAGGAAGGTGTCCATATATTCTAGCCCTTGCAAACACTAGAACAGCTCTATGAGCATGGAGAGAAGACTCAGGTGATATCATAAGAATTCTTCTAACCGCAGTAGCTGATCCTCTTGCTCGACAAGGCGCTAAAATGAGCGACACAATGCACAAGAATTCTTCTAACCACTCAAGATTTTCATGGCAAAAAGATAGACTATGGAGGGTCAGGCGGAGTCAGAGGCACTTGAGGAGGCAGATAGAAGACAAACATAGAGGAATTGTTGAATTACTCTTGCCAGAGTCGGATGAGCATTTTATAGTCAGCCTGGTAAGATGGATCCAAGCGCCCGTGAAGCAATGATACTCTCGTAAAAGTTTTGAAGCATGGGCGCATGAGCTGACATAGACGGTGACAAACAGTAGACCCTAGATCAAGATTCTCTACCCGTGACTGCGGACCTATTGGGGATACAGACGTGATAATTTTGGAATAAAATTACTTTTATCCCAAAATTGGGGGGCATGTGTTTACACCAAAATTTAGAAGAATAATTATAGGGACTCGAAAGCTCCCAAGATCATGTCATCAAGGAATCGGTTGCATGAATGACGGTATCAGCTGTTTCGAATGCAGCAAGGGAATCGGCTTTCTTCAGATAGCACCAGCAGATAACGACAAGAACTACGATCGGCGCTGGGAAAAATCATATTGGACTCTACAAAAAGAGAAAGATTAGAGTCCAAGTTATCTTAAATTAGGAATGTTTTCTCTTAGGCCAAAAATGGTAATGAGTCGTTCTTACGTAGGATTCATATTTAGGCTCCGGGTATAAATATTAGACCCCGGCTATTGTAAGGACACACAATCAATCCAAATACAAGTTATTTACTTTTTTTTGCTCCGGCCAACCCTTAAGAGTAGGAGTAGAGTTGATCTCGGTGAGTTCTTCAGCGAGCAAGGCTGCATCAGTCCAGCCGACCTCCGGCTTGTCTGTAAATACCGTCATGGCTTATACTTCTATTCGTAGGGCTGCATCGATCCAGTCGACCTCCACTGCGACTCTTGTATAAGTTAGTTATCGACTCTTGTTTAGTTCAAGTATGGCTGCATCGATCTGGTCGACCTCCACTGCTCGAATTAGATTAAGGTCAAGTTATCGGCTCTATCTAAGGGTGGCGTTCCATCGGATAGATTCATTAAGTTACCGATATTGTTTATTGCTTTTATTATTTATTTGATTATAGCAATATCACTTCGTCCGATTGGGATTGATCTAGATCGGCCTTATATCCTTTTTAACTCATCATTTGTTAATCTAAATTTGATCTAATTTACACTTTAAACGATGAGTTATGTTTTATCGGCTGTTTTATGTCAATCTTGATCGTGCATAGTGTGCGGTTAAGGCATGTCTGATCTTGAGTAGATCTATTGGCTAGCGAAAACCGTTCCATGGCCCGTTATCACGGCCTGTGTGATTCTGCCTCACACCGCACTGTTAGCACCGTAGAGTGGGGATCATTATTTGGTAGATCTGTTCCTGATAGGGCATGACCTTAACTGTGTAATATGCCAGAATCAGCTGTTTTAGTCGATATCGAGTGCTTTCACGAACAGTTCACGTCACGATACTGTTGAAGTAAAGATAGGTTGAAAGATGTGTTAGCCCCATGATCTTATTATTGTATCGCGGCCTGCATGATTCTGTCTCATGCCCCACTGATATTAGTAATAAGTTAGGGTCGTCCAATCTATTGTTTTTTCTACGGCCTGCATGATTCTGTCTCATGCCCCACTGGTCATAGCGATAGATGAGATCTAATATGTTCATTAGATTTACCTTTGTTAAATAGTTAAATGATGATGAGTTGTTTCTTTTATATGAAATGGATTCAGTTACTTGAAATGATTGGCTTAGCATAAACTAATTATTATTGACATCTTATTGTCATTGATTAATATTTGTCTAAATAACGATATAGATCCTGAATGATAATCGATTTTTCTTACACAACCTCATGAGCTTTAACTGATTTATTCTTATGAGTATGCTGGAATCGATTGTTTAGTCGATCTCCTTTCATATCGGCTCTCAGAGCCGCACATTCGGGACTGTCTGGCAACACCGGCACGTTCCGCCTTAAATTACTGATTAGCTTTCTCTCCTTGTCAATTACAGGGTCAAATTGACTGGCACATCTCGGGAGGAGTACGCAGGATCGACCACCCCTGCGTTGAAGCCAGGCGGATCTACAGCTTCATCGAGCAGACCCTTCCGGTGCCCTCGCACGGGACAAAATTTCGTGCCGACAATCACCACTGATATTCCTAGGGGATACATCTTTCGATTTGAAAATTACTGGTTGCAACTTGAAGATTTCATCCAACAGGTGCAGTTGGGTTGGTCCTCTCCCTATCAGTGTACTGATGCTGCTAAGAATGTTACTGCTAAATTTAAAAACTTAAGACATACTTTGAAACAGTGGAAGCAATCACTTTCAGCCTTAAAGGACAACATTGCAATGTTAAGTTGATCCTTTCTTTCTTGTGTTTTATTGAGGAGTTCAGAGACCTCAATTTGATTGAATGGAATTTCAGGAAACTTTAAGAAGATAAGTTAATTACTCTTCTGCAGCAGCCAAAAAACTTATTGGAAACAAAGGGGTTCTATTAAGTGGGCAACATTGGGAGCTGCCAGCACCAAGTTCTTTCATGCTCAAGCAACTGTTAAGTACAAAACAAATTTTATTTCTCAGCTCATGGATGATTCAGGTAACCTGCTGGTTAGTCATTATGATAAAGCCAATCTGATTTGGTTATCTTTCAAGGAGAGATTGGGAACAACTATTTTTACCACCCTGAACTATGATCTTGCCTCACACTTTGCTGCCCCTCCTGATTTAACTGTTTTCGTGACACCTTTCACAAAGCTTGAAATTGATTCAGTAGTCAGATCTCTTCCTTCAGACAAAGCTCCTGGGCCTGATGGCTTCAATACAGATTTTGTTAAGCATTGTTGATTCATTATTTGCTCAGATTTTTACAAGCTATGTGCAAATTTTTTCAGTAATCATCTTTGCTTGCAGAGTATTAAAGGATGATGCTCAGAGGATTTCAGACTTTAGACCCATTTCCCTGCTTAACACCTCTGTCAAGATCATCACTAAGTTGCTTGCAAACAGGCTGCAGTCAGTGTTGCCATCACTTCTGCAGTCAGTATGGATTTATTACACAGAGAACTATTCAGGACTGCATTGCATGGGCACCAGTCCAAACAAGAAATTGTCATTCTAAAACTGGACTTTGAAAAAGCCTTTGATAAGGTTGAACATGGGTTCATATGTGTCACCAGTCCAAACAAGAAATTGTCATTCTAAAACTGGACTTTGAAAAAGCCTTTGATAAGGTTGAACATGGGTTCATGCTACAAATTATGGAACACAAAGGTTTCCCAACTAGATGGTTGAATTGGATGAGATCCATTTTTGCTTTTGGTACATCTTCTGTTGTGCTCAATGGTGTGCCTGGTAAGACTTTTCATTGTAAAAGGGGAGTTAGGCAAGGAGACCCCCTCTCCCCCATTCTCTTTTTGCTGGCAGTTGATTTTTTTTGCAAACTATTCTGAATCATGCCCCTACTAACAATCAACTTAGCTTGCCTTTGTCTCTGCCGAGTGACAATGATTTTTCAATTCTACAATATGCTGATGATACACTCATTTTTTGAAAGGATGCATTGCTGAGCTTACTCATCTCAAAGATATCATGGCCACTTTTGTAGAAGCCTCTGGACTCAAGGTCAATTTTGAAAAATCTATGATGGTCCCTGTCAATATCCCTGATGATAGGCTTGATCTTTTGGCAACTTCGTTTGGTTGCTCTAAGGGTTCTCTCCCCTTTACTTCCTTTAAGCTTGACCAAACCTACTGTGGCAGATTTTTGGCCCCATGCTACCAAGTGTGAGAGAAGATTGGTGGCCTTCTCTTCATTCTTAAGTGAAGCTAGCAGGTTAGAGCTCACAAGTGCTATCCTTACAGCTTTGCCTACTTTTGCTATGTGCAGCTTCCTTTTGCCCAAAACTGTGATCAAGCAAATAGATAAATATAGAAAACATTGTTTATGGAGGGCCTCTGATCTTAACAGCAAAAAGCCTCCTAAAGCAGCATGGCCTATGGTTTGCTTACCCAAAGATGAAGGAGGTCTTGGGGTAATTAACATCACAATTCAGAATGAAAGTTTGCTTTTAAAGCACGTTCACAAGTTCTACAATAGAGCCCCAATCCCTTGGGTACAGTTAGTTTGGGACAAGTATTACTCTAGAGATTGATTGCCAGTACAGAATGTCACCTTCAGAGATTCTTTTTGTGGAGAGACTTGCTGAAACTGTTAACCCAGTTTAAAGGTCTTGCTATGGTTTCTCTCCAAGATGGAAAATCTTGTTTCCTCTAGCATGATTTGTGGGGTTCTGGAGTTTGCAGCCAGTTGTACCCTGAACTTTATTCTTTTGCTAGGAATGATTTGGTTACCCTTTCAGTGGCAGTCAATACTCCTACACTCCACAGTCTTTTTCACTTACCTCTGTCTCCTGAAGCATTTGCTCAATTCAATGAGCTTGACAGTGTTCTCCAGGGACTGCAGCTGCATCACTCGAATGACACTTGGTCTTATATTTGGGGTTCTTCATCCTTCTCTTCCCATAAAGCTTATAAGTGACTTATTGGTCACAGGCAAATTCATATTGCTTTCAAGTGGCTTTGGCGTTCTTCCTGTCAGAATAAGAGAAAAAATTTCTTCTGGTTAGTCTTGAAAGACCGATTGAGCACTAGAGCTCTCCTTCGGAGAATAAATATGCACCTCCCAGATTATAACTGTGTGCTTTGTGGGTTAAACAATGAAGAAGATTTGGCTCACCTCTTGTTTCACTGCCCTTTTTATGTGACATGTTGGTCCACACTGCAGTTGGTCTTGCCCAATTTTGGTTTCATTGTGGAGTGCTTCAAGTTGCAGCTTGGCTTGCCTTTCTTCATGGAAGTTATTATCACTATGTCCTGGGCTATTTGGATGGTTCGAAATGATGTGATCTTCAAAGGCATTCCTCAGTCTGTTTCTCGGTGCAAGCAGATCTTCAAGAGTGAATTTGCTCTAGTTAAGCATAGAGCAAAAGCTGCCTATCATCCTAGAATTGGCTGCAAGCCTTTGTGTAATCTTTCTTAATTTCTTTTTAACCTTTTTTGTCTCTTGAAGACCTTTGCATCACTTTACAGATTTAATTTTAAATCAATAAATTCCAGTAGGGGGTCAAACCCCTCCTGTTTCATCAAAAAAAAAATGGAGCTTTCCTATCAAGGTGATTCAGCATCGCGCCGTGACACAGGGAGACACTTCAAAGACTCAGGTTCATGTCCAGTGGTCAGGTATGTCCAAATCACTTGCTACTTGGGAGGGTCTGATTCCCTTGCAGCAGCGCTTCCCTGGAGCTCCTGCGCGACTACTGATGAGGATGCAAGACTTGGCGGGAGCAATAGTACCTGCGCGCCTGAATTTTTTTAGGAGAACCAGCGCGCCCAATGATGAAGCAATACGTGAAGGAAGGCCCAGGTCCAGGAGGCTGAACCCGCGCTTCTACATGACCCAAGCTGGAGCAATGCCGTGACCAACAGTCTACTGCGCGGCCGCCTGCGTGCGGATACAAAGGGGAATGAACCCCGTGTAGCAGAGCATCTCTGATATCTATAAACAAGCTCGTCTCTACTGAAGAACAGACCTCGTCCGTTCCCCATCCCTGCTCTGCTTCCCTTCCTTACTTCTCCAATTCTAGCCTATTGTTAACAGCTAAGCTAAGCTACTCCCCGGTGTCATCACCAATCGGCCATTGCATTGACTAGCTAGCTAGCTAGTTTCATCTATGCCGCCTATGGTGGTCACCATCCCTTGTCTGCGGCGCAGCCCCAGGTGGACTGCCAAGCGCTCCATCTCAGCTGCTCTGCTCGTAACGCTAGTCCTCATCGCCATCACGGCCAGTTTCTCCATCATCCTCGCCCCAGCACACATCTCCGTCGTCGTCAAGGAAGCGGCGATAACCACATATTACTTTGAAAACAACACAGACAGAAGGATCCGCACCACGCACCTGAGGTTCACCCTGGTGGCCACGAACAACAGCTCGCGCACAGAGGTGAGGTACGGCCACCCCATGAACGCCGAGATATGGTACGGCCCCACGGAAATAGCTTGGCTCCGGGCCTCTGCGTTGCTGAGCTCTGACGACTTCGACGAAGGATCAGCCACCGTCAGCAAGAAGTGGCACCCGCCGGGGAGCGACGCCTGCTTCCACTTCGCCGCTAACTACGGGTACGACTCGCAGCACAATGCCCCCAACGACAACCTGGTGGTGGTGCAAGCCACGGTGTGGTTCAGGTACGGACTGGCTACCACATTGCCGTTCACTGTCAAGTTCGCCTGCCAGCATGTAAACTTCGTCAATGGAATTAATTTCCCCATCAAATGTGACGCCTAGTTATAGTGGCATTCATGTACGTACGTACGTCGTTTCTTGTCATCTACGTACTACCTGTTGTGTATTATTTGTTTCTTTCTTTAGTTTATTTCTTGCAATGTGTTGGTTATATATAATGTACGCACGTTTTGTTGTGTATATTAATTTACTCCATATTTGTGTTTATGCAATTGGTTGTGCGTGTATTCCATATTTGTTTATGTGTACAATGTTGCCAACACGGTTTAATTTACGGATTACTCATTTTAGCTGCATTATGAATCTCTTTCTGTTACTCTCTTCTACTCACTTAGCTGGTTTGTTTCTTCAAAAAGATCAGCGGGGGGCGGCTTGCATCCCCTCCTGTTTATTGAGTATACATCTTTAATTAATTTTATATATGTAGTGGAGTGTACTGCAGTATGACATAAAATAGGAGATAATATGACATAAAATATGTAGATGCCGCAATGCGCAAATAGACTTGTAGAGCGTAGAGAAAGATATACAAATACTACTCCAGAAATCGATTTTAGGGACGGTTGTATACTCGCCCTCAGAAATGCTCGATTCCTAAAGATGCATATGGTCGAGGCACTTGTGCAAACTGTCACTAGAAATCAAATTTGATCACCCCTAAAAATGCTTTCGTAGTAGTCGAAAAAGACAGTATTTTTCATTACACAGTGAAGTTAAGACAAGCTGATCAGTTCATCTCATAGATGCAAAGTCTGGAATAGGCAGCTGTCTGTCCTTAATTTTCTTCGTTTTTTTTTTGTCTCTTAAACTTTGGTTCTTGCTTCTAACCTTAAGAGTGCCTTTTCTTTGCTTTAATAAATCACTGTAGGGGCCTTGGCCCTTCCAGATTTCTTAAAAAAAAGGAAAACAGGCTTCAACGAGGGCCAAAACAAGTTATGCTAGCAGGCCTTGGTGACCTGTGCTAACCGCTTTAGAATAGTTCAAAGCCTAGACGATCCCACATGACGATCCTGTTGGCACAAAAAGTGGCCAAAAACCAAGCACTCAAGTGTTCGGATTCGAGGAGAGAACCTCTCTAGGTGGTAATTGCGAATACCTCCCTACCCGTCACTACTGGATTCAGGCGCTTTGCCGGGTGCCGAATGCACCCGGCAAAGGCTACTTTGCACTCGGCAAAGCTTTTGCTGGGTGCAGCACTCGGCAAAGAGCCTCCGGCAAAAAGTTAGTCGGCAAAGATTTCTTTGCCGGGTGCTTTTTATCGGGCACCCGGCAAAGACTTTGCCGAGTGCAAACCCGGCACCCGGCATAGAAAAGTGGTCGTTACGGCGCCGGCTCCGTCATCCCTTGCTTTGCCGGGTGCCATATCAGAGGCACCCGACAAAGATTTTTTTAATTTTTTTTTTCAAATTTTCTTTGCTGGGTGCCGTGCCGGGGAGGCACCCGCCAAAGATGTTTTTATTTTTTTTATAATTTCTTTGCGGGGTGTCTCACCGATGGGGCACCCGGCAAAGAGTTTTTTTATTTTTTTTCGTAATTTCTTTGCCGGGTGCCAGGTCATGGGGCACCCGGCAAAGATTTTTTTTTTTGAAAAAACTTTGCGGGTGCCTGACCTGCACTTTCGGCAAAGCTAGGAATTCCTTCGAAATCCCAGCTTTGCCGAAAGTGCCGTGGCTGTGGCACCCGCAAAAAAGCTCAAAAATTAATTTTTTTATTTTGTTTTTGATTCTATAATCACAAACACAAAGATATAAAAGATATATATCACATCTGAAGCATCACAAAGACAATATAGCACATATATATCACATCCATCTCATCACAAACTCAATCCCACACATATATATCACATCGCGAATACAATACCTCACATACACAACATCACAAACATAATAGGTCTAATTACCATCGTAACAAGTCGATAGTGGATCACAGTGCATCACATGTCCATCAAGCGGTGAAAAAGAGATACAAACTAAAGGTGGGGAGAAAAACCGAGTGCACAGTGAAGGAAACTCGGCACCACGGCTTGGGCTGAGATGGGTCATTCAAACCACCGACGGAGGCTGCATAAAGGACAAGAGATTCAGGCGCTTAGAGTGGGTCATCTAATGAAAGCACTAGTCAAAGCAATATGGATTCATACTCACTGGACTAGCTACAACTGGCGGCGGCGCTGGAGCGAACATTGGCACAGTACACCGTTCACTTGCCCAAAGTTCTGCAGAACATCATAATCTCCGCCACTTCTTGGCTCTGTCTCTCCCGCCGGCCCGCTTCGGCTTGTCTTTCCCGCCGCCACCTCGGTCCTTGCCGCCCAGTCCCGCAGCTCTCCCGAGCCATCCTCTCGTTATCGGCCTGCAATATTTCAATCGAATGTTTTAGTAATGTAAAGGTAACTAAGTTATGTAAAGATCAATGTATGAAGAGTTAAACCGACTAACTTGAGTCGTCGACCCGCTAACTGTGAAGGGGGGCGGCCGTTGGCGTATGGCCGGGCCTCCGCTCGGGTACTTGCTCGGATCCGGGAGAGGAGGAATAAAGCCGGACTCGAGGGTGCCATCGCTAAGCCAAGATCCGCCCATGCTTCTTGCCCTGTCCGATCCTCATGACAGTCGTGCCATCAATGTCGTCGGTGCTCGGATCCCAGTCTGGCCCCTGGACCGACCTTGCGTCCGACGCGTAGGAGCTGATGCGGGTGTGGGCGCTCGGGTTGCTGTATGACTCGGGTGGGTCATCCGGGCTGAAGGTGACAGCGGAAGTCGCCTTTCCCTTGCGGGCCAGTCCATACGCCATGAACGTGGACAAAGGCTGGCCACCATGCGACGCCGACTGCGAGAAAGACAACAAGATGATTAGAAGAAACATGCAGAATGGAGCGTTAGAATACTAAAAATGAATTCACGTACCCAAGCTTGCTTGTATGCGCCAAGGCTGCGGCTGCCTTGGTGGTGTGTGGGGCCTGTCGCCTGCAAAGCCCGCTCCCGGTGGGCTTCGTGTTCCTGGATATAACCCTCTGTGAACCACCTGTCCACGATCATCTCCCAGCAGTCGGCAAAGGACTCGCACCACCATGGAATCATCTACATGTCATAAAGAATTTGAGATGTAAGACGACCAAATGAAAGCTACTTAATCTCAAAACAAATCAGTATTATTCTTCTTCATTTACCTCAATGTACTGTTCCCGGGTCAGAGACATCTGTCTTGCCTGTGTCTTGCTGACTTTCTGACCAAATCGCGTGGCGTAGTACTTGATGATGCAAGTGAGGCGCTCCTCGTAGTGCATGTCGCTGATGCGCTTCCGGCACTTTTCACCAAGTTCTTCTCCGCCTCTCTCTCCTGTCCCTCTTCACACTGAAAAAAAGTCTGCAGACAGACATAATGTATCAATTCATTATGTCAAAAGTGTCAAATGAATGCGATGTATTGATCAAAGTTGTGCGAACAAGACTTACCTGAACTCTCTCCCGACCGCTCCTACTTGTCTTCATATTCTTGCGTCGAGGCGGATTGTGTAGTGGTCCCACGATTTGGCGGCCCCACAGTCCCCTTGTGCATGACAATGCCGGGTAATAGTGCCTGCACACAAGCCCTAAGATGTGGTTGGGGTTGCGTGAGTCACCAGGCGACACAACCTCCCAGTGCCTGCACAAGTCATTAACAAACATTATTAGTTTCTCTGACAATTTTCAACAGGTTATATGAAGTAGCTGTGATTAAATCTAAAGTTAGTTACCTGTCCCAGTGCCTGCACAAGTCGGAATGGATGGTTGGAATCTAGGAATTGACGATGTTGATCGAACGACGAATACTTACCACCCTTCTTCAACCAAATGAACCTCACAGCTTCCTGGCATATTGGGCACGGGAACTTCCCGTGAACACACCAGGCGCTGAATAACCCATACGCCAGGAAGTCATGCATGGAGTACTGGAACCAGATGTACATTTTGAAGCTTTCCTTTGTAGCTCGGTCGTATGTCCATACCCCTTCATTCCAAGCTTTGATCAACTCATCAATCACAGGCTCCATGAACACACCCATCTTACTCCCTGGGTGCCCGGGAATTATCAACGTCAAGATCACATTATGTCGTTGAAAGGCAATGCCGGGGGGAGATTGAGGGGGATAACAAACACGGGTCAACATGTGTAAGGGGCAGACATCATGCCATAAGGATTGAACCCATCTGTTGCCAGCGTGACACGTACATTACGAGCCTCATCGGATTTCAGACGATGCTTGTCATTAAAGCTGGTCCATGCTTCACCATCAGATGGATGCACCATCTTGTCAGGATGGTAGCGTTTGCCATTCTTGTGCCACGTCATCTGTTTCACGGTTTCCTCGGTCATGAATAGCCTTTGAATCCTCGGCACGAAGGGAAGGTGACGTAGGACTCGGGTGGGTATCTTAAGCTGGGTCTTCTGGCCACCACCATCACCAGACTCTACCTCCGTGAACACAGGCTTTACACTTTGGACAAGATTTTTGTCTCCTTGAGTTCTTCTAGAAATAGGACACACCTGTTCGAACAAGCATGTATCCGCTCATATGGCATCTTCGATTTTTAAGGAGCTTGTGTGCCTCGTACATGGTCTTCTTCGCAACACGTGGTTTTTTTGGAAGCGGGGTGCCAACCACGGTCAACACCTTATCGAAGCCTTCTCGACTCTAGTTTAAATCGGACTTCAACCCCATCAAGCGACTTATGGCATCCAGCTGGGAGACCTCAGAATGAGCGTGAAGGGGTTTCTTTGCTTGAGTCCATCATGTACTTGAACGCATCTATGGCTGCCTGCATCTCCGCCTCCTCACGCCCTTCAGCAAACTGTGCTTGGTGAATGTCATCTACCATGTCTGCTACCCCGGCATCAGCATCAAAAGCCTCGACGCGTTGTCTCACCACCTCCTCTCTCATACGATCGGCTTCACCATGGTGGACCCACCGGGTGTAGTTCGGCGTAAACCCATTCTTGTGCAGATGTGTACCCATGAGTTCCTTGTCTAGCATTCTCCTGTTACCACACTTGCTGCAGGGACACAAAGCCATTTTCGGGAATTTTGCGGCCTTGCCAAATGCACGATTCAAGAAACGATCGGTCTTCTGCATCCATTCATAGCTGGCATCACCCTGACTTGTCCGGCCCGTGTACATCCACTGACGGTCCTCCATCCTCTAGCATATATAACATCACCACAGGTGACCATCAATTGCATCTACGCGGTGTCCCTACTCTCTAATAGGTGAGGATAGGTCCTAATCCCACCCGCGGGTTCATAGATGAGGTTAGTTTCCATGCTCCGCTCCTATCCGAGATGGAATTTTGGCAGCACCTCCCCGCCGTTCTCCCGATACACGTCCTGCAAGGGAGAGTGTGTATCCGAAGAACAACGGAGAGGTGATGCCGAAACACCGTCTCGA
The DNA here is from genome assembly GCA_904845875.1 of Miscanthus lutarioriparius. Taxonomy (NCBI): domain Eukaryota; kingdom Viridiplantae; phylum Streptophyta; class Magnoliopsida; order Poales; family Poaceae; genus Miscanthus; species Miscanthus lutarioriparius. The sequence goes on along the minus strand of CAJGYO010000012.1, from coordinate 77,931,779 downwards.
ACCGGAGCGGAGCATGAAAACTAACCTCAACTACGCATCCGTGGGCTGTCCAAAAAGTGTGGACAATCCGAAATAGATACGGTCGCTGATATGCAAAGGTCCGCATATCTTCGACCATATCTCTTTTGAACGGGAGACACCTAACTAGGTTACGTGACCAAAGACCACATACGGATAGAGGGGTTATACCTAGGGTGGCGGTGAGGTCCGAGTAGCGGGGCAGTGGAGAGTCGGTGCAGTGGCGAGTCGACGCGGTGCAGGAAGACTCGCAGCGCCGACAAAGATGATCGGGGTCGCCGAGTCCCTCCCACAGGTCCTCCTGCAAAAAAGGGCAAAAATGGTTAGTGTCGACTCAAAATTTCGGCAGCACCTCCCCTGCACGAGGAGGTTCCCAAAACCTACAAAAAACATGGCACGAAGGCCAACAACCACATATATACCAAACATGGCACGAAGGCCAACAACCACATATATACCAAACATGGACACGAAGGCCAACATCCACCAATATATAAAGAGGAGCCATGTACTTTAATTCTCTTTCCATGCACATGAAAGTATTGAAGTAGTACAACAACAATTACTACTAACCCTACAACTACTACTAACACTACTACTAACAACTACTTAACTACTAACAATGCTAATAGTAAGAACTACTTAACTATTAACAACTACTACTACTAACCACTACTACTTACTAACTACTACTATTTACTAACCCTACAACTAACACTACTAACTACTACAACTAACACTACAACTAAAACTACTAACTACTACTACTAACACTACAACTAACTACTACTAACACTACTAACTACTACTACTAACACTACAAGGGTAGGGCTTACCTTGGCGGCAAGAACAAACAAGAGCGAGGGTGGTGATGACGGACGGTGGGATGACCATTGAAGAACATGAGATCAACGGCCGGTCGGAACAGGCGTGGGGATCAACAGGCGGTCGGGTCGGCACCTTCCTCTTCTTCCTCCTCCCCTTCTCTTTCTTCCTCTTCTTCCTCCTCCCTTCTCTTTTTCCTCTTCCTCCTCCCCTTCTTTTCTTCTTCTTCTTCCTCCTTCTTCTTCCTACCCCTCTCTCTCCTCTCCCGGCCGGAGGAGGCAATGGCTGGCCGGACCAGGAGGAGCCGCCCTCGTCGGGGGCCACCGCGTGGTGAGGCTGGGCACTGGAGACCCGGCCGGGCCGAACGCCGTCGGCCGGGCGCCGGGCCCGATCCGGGCGGAGCGCCGAGATCGTCGCCGCAGGCGAAGCGCCACGGCATGGCTTCCGGTGAGGGCCGCCGGCGAGGCGGGCCGCGCGAGCGCGGGAGGCACCGCGCCAGGACCGGGGCGCGCGGGGAGCGCGGCGCGGCGGCGGGCGCGGCCGGGGACTCATCGGCAGGGGGGCGGCGGGCAGTGAGGGTTGCGAAGGCAATGACGGCGGCGAAGCCAGATTTTTAATTTTTGACTCTCTGGACTACGTTAGGGTTAAGATGAGATGTTTGTTTTAGGCACGCACGCCTGAACTGCTCTTTAAACTTTCTCAATTTTTTACACGAAAGACCTTGGCCGGGTGCCGGTGTGGGCATCCACATGTGATAACAAGACACATCGACAAGTTTCGTGATTTTCTTTTGGGACATCGCTTTGGATTTTATATAATTTAAATAAACTTCCCAAGTTTCGAGCATTTTCGAAAACATATAATGGATCGTCATAATAAACTACAACAACATGATGCGCGACATTTCATGCCACTTCCCATTCCTCGGCACGGCCTCGACATAGCCTAAATATCATGAATACTATTTTTGAATGACCAAATTCCATTATTTCATGTACCTGCAGTTCAAATTTGGAATAGTCGGAAATATTCAATGAAACGGAAAAAATTAAGGAAATATAGTTAAAAAACTCATAATTGTCCCAAATTTTAAAATAGGGATATATTTACCGTAGCAAGTCCCCTAAAAAAAATGGGGTCAAAAAAACAAAAAACAAAAAAAATTTGCCAGGTGCCACCCCGGGCACCCGGCAAAGAAATTTAAAAAAAATTAAAAAATTCTTTGCCGGGTGCCATCGTCACCTGGCACCCGGCAAAGGCCCGTGACTAAAAAGGCCGGCCCAAGCAAGAAGCCTTTGCCGGATGCCAGGTCATGGAGCACCCGACAAAGAAATTTAAAAAAAAATTAAAAAAATTCTTTGCCAGGTGCCTAACGGCGTGGCACCCGGCAAAGGATGACGGCAACTGGCTGCCGTCAAGCCGGCCACCTTTGCCGGCGGCCATATTTTGCCGAGTGTCCGGCACCCGACAAAGACTATTTTTTGCCGACGGCTAGAATTTGCCGAGTGCCGGCACCCGGCAAAGGATGCTTTGCCGGAGGCCTTTATTTGCCGGGTGCCTCCAGGCCTAGCACCCGGCAAAGAATTCCTTTACCGGATGCCCGATAAAAAGCACCCGGCAAATTTTTTTGCTCCCGGCAAATCAGCCGTTTCCTGTCGTGCGTATTGCTAAACTAACTGCTGGTTTCCTTGGGCTGCTCCTGAAAATGGGTAAACTTCACCCTTACCAATCTGGTGATGGACGGCTAAGTTTACAAGCAAACTATTACGGGTAAATATCATCCTTACGTGACGAAGAACGAATAATTTACAACCAAACTATCAAAGAACTATGGTAGTTGTCATCCGTGTGAGACCCTATGAGGATGTGGACGTCTCTAATGTGCCCAAGGTCAGCTAGCAAGCAGCCTAGAGTGCCATATATATATATATATATATAGTTGTCAGAGTAGATGAAAAATAACAAGGGGTTTTGCAAGATATTAGAGCAGAAGCAGGTAGAGACATAAAGTAGATTGATTTGATTTAATTGGTTCTTTCCATTGGTCAAGGCCCATAATATATATTTAGGGTGATGAGGTCCAAATTCACGCTCAAAACATGTTACAGCAGATGTGGCAAACAATCTATCAACTTTGCTCTTGTGCTGCGAAAACTGGGTAACCTGGAATATATACAAAATTGGATGACTTCGTTTACGAAAAAAAAGTCTCCTGGAATGCAAAACCATATGGCATGGTTTGCAAAAAACCAGGTGTCCGGGAACGCACAACCTTATGGTGCAGTTTTATGAGCTTCTGAGATGTTCCGATCGCCAAAAAATTCCTCATCTGGGCACCAAAGTAGGCAGTCCATATAACTGGTTTCAATCATCTCAACAAGGGTTACATCATGAACTCCAATATGTAATTAATTTGACCTCATCTTGGTGCCGTCCCAGGTGCATCTTTATGTCATCGAGTAAAGTCAAGCCAAAATGTCCAAAGAGGCTAAATATGACCTGGAAATAAACACCTTAGCATGCCTAAAATGCAGAATAAACATGACTAGTTATGTAGCAGACCACTTTTGGTATAACATATCACTACTACAAAAAGGATTTTTAGGGGCGGCTCCAGAGGCTCTGTAGGGGCGGTTTGCCCAGCCGCCCCTACGCAAGGGTCTCTACAAATCATGTATTTGTAGGGGCGGTTCCCAGGCCGCCCCTACAAATTGATTTCTAGGGGCGGTTGTTGTTTTCAGCCGCCCCTACAAATCTATTTGTAGGGGCGGTTGATACTGTAGCCGCCCCTACAAATCGATTTATAGGGGCGGTCTGGGAACACCAGCCGCCCTTACAAATCGATTTGTAGGGGCGGCTACAGTACCAACTGCCCCTACAAATCATTTTTCTGCCAAAAAAAATTAAATTTACAATTCTTCAATGCGACAACATGCGTTTCTGGTTTGGAATAAAATGATGGTTCAGAGTATGCAGCTGATGGACTAACTACTAAGAACTAGAATCACCAGAATAAGTTGACTAAGTGTTAAAGAACTGATAAGCTCCTTGGAACTGCCAACAATAATGTATACGCAGATGAAGTTGAACATACATGAAAAAAGAATCAAAGAATGTTAAAGTAATGTGGCATGCACTGCAAAATAAAGGTGTAGGCATGTAGGATTCAGATGAGTAGATCCACAACATACACTGGCACTAGACTGGCATGCCAATCATTCACAACAAACATGCAATTTTGTCCATAAATATATCCTCCCATCCGTACTAGTTGACCTTGCTTACGTGATCATCTCGGCGAGCATTTCTCCACCGGACGGTACCGTACTTGGCCAAGGAAGAGCTCCAATTCTAAGAGGAAGGGAACACGGTCTTCCACGACCGTTGCCACTCTCCCTCGTAGAATCAAAGCTCCTCCTTGACGTCCATTACCGCTCGGTAGAGAATATGCTAGCCGAGATGAACACGGTCCGCAAGTTCAACTAGTACGGATTTTCTATAATTTTCTAACTAAAAAGAGGTATCCAGATCACAACAAAAAAGAATGTTAAAGGCCTTGTTGTTCCAAATACACTGGGAATGTCAGACAGAATGGAAAGGTATCAGCTCCTGCAAAATGAGCTATCAGCTCCTTCAAGGCTTAGCATTTATCTTGAACCATACCTTGTTGTACTGCTCCTGCAAGGAGCTATCAGCTCCTTCTGAACCTGATCCAATTGCCTTTGCATTGCATTGCCGTAAGGTTCCGAGATGGGTCCGTGTAGTATCTGCAGCACACACATATGGTGAACCATGAGAAATAAAGTCCAATGGGCTTTGTGTAAATTGATTATGACAAAAGATCTCGCCTCACAACATAGAGAGATAAGGATGCCATGATTGCAAAATGAGCAACATATACAGAGGGGCCTGCTATAAGTTCCTGGTCTCCACTATATTCCACTAACTAAAATATATGCCTTAGCCAACATGTATACCGAATAACTTAGTTCAATGCATGATGTAGATAACCATTGGAACAATCTTGGTCACAAGTTCCATGCCTTCCTGTTTTTCCTTATTTTACAGAATTTTACTTTAATTTCATCAAGGACACATAATGACCTAAGTAGAACAAAAAAACCACCTAGTAGACAACCATAGTTCATGTGAGTCAAACAAATGGTAAGCCCACACTCTGCAGCAAAAAGACATCCACTAAAAAGGCGTTTACCATGACGATCTAAAAGATCCAACAAAAAGCAAATGTGATGCATGATATGATGATAGTAAAATGATTTTACTGAAAGAAAGCAAGTAAAGCAACCCACATTACCATGACAGCCTAAAGTCTAAAAAAAGGCAACAAAAAAGCAATTTCAATGCGTTATAGCACAATAATTTAGCATAAGAAAAAGAAGTCAATCTCCCGAGTTTAAGAAAAACATGGATTCTGAAGACTGCAATTAAAGAAAATCCAGTTCGATGAGCTAAATGGATCAAGACTTACAAGCTAGGTCCATTCTCATCATGTCCAAAGAATTAGGAGGAGACTCCAAATGGCCGTGACTACACAAACAAATAAGTACATCGTAATGCCCACTACACGATACATGAAGTGATTACAACTTAGCACACCCTCGATGAGCTATTGGGATGGAAATATAAAAGTAGATGTGTGTTGCGAGAAAAATCGTATCAGTATAAATGCCGTGAAAACTGAAAACTAGTAGTGGGTTGGCCCTATCAAAATGGTTGGCAAATGGGGAAAGTTTTCGGTTTGTAACTCTAATGAACCTCAACAAAAACAATTCATAGGTCCATCTTCACCATTAGGCCCCGATAAGATAATATTTACACATGAAAGAGCCAATGCAGTAAGATAGGTATATAACAAATACTCATCATTTCATAAAAGGTCATTAGTGTTTGTTATATCTTTTCATATTCATTATGGGAGTAATAGGGCTGACCAGTTATAAGAACACCTAAATGTTGTACTGGATTCAATTTCCTCCAGTCAGAAGACATTTGAAAACAAAGATATTGGTGTAAATCCATCTTATATTTTGAAGTTGAAGGAATGAAATATAGTCTGCAGATAATTAATCTTGCTTCTTGCGTTCGGAGGCTATAGGAACATAAATGAGGCTAACCATTGACTCTTCATCACCTTCGCCAAAGCGCAGAGCCAAGTCACAGATAGCTTGTGTAGAAGATTCTCCGATCATTGGCTCCCCATATGAGAACCTATGATTCGATTGTAAACATGTCAAGTCGAGATTAACAGAGAAAGCTCCCAAACATGTAAATAAATATGTATATGTATATAACCCAAAAAGTACACGAGTCTCAACACGAGCATGCTCCACTAGCGTTCTAGCATCAACAATAAGTCCACTCATGGCACAAACCTATGTGCTCATCAATTTCCATGATTTTCTCCACCTTTGCTTGGTTCCTATAACATCAAAAGGCAAAGGAAAACTGAATTCATTAACAATTTAAATATGAAACAACCTATAGCATGAAAACCAGAGGCTAAGTGGAGCTGCCATTTCCTCTCGATAAAACCATTCCTCATTATCATAGCACAAAATTGCATAAAGTTGAGCTCAAACTCTATGATTGCATCAATTTGTAGGTTAAAATATTGCCAAAAAATGTAGTAGAATGAGGGGCCACACAACTTTGTGAAAGAGGAGCTAACCTAAAGACCATAAACCTTGTATAAGAAATCACAATAATTCAATCATAAACGTTTGGTCGAAGAAAGCAATGTTCCATTGTTCAAATTTAACATCCCAATCTTTGCCACCATACAATCAAGCCCTAGTACCAGCTAGGGGGAATGAAAAAAGTAACTCAAGAAGTACCAAAGAAGGGAGAGGTCACACGTTTCTCAACAGAAGGACAACACCATCCTTTGTCTTCAACCCAATCGCAGTGGATCCCAACTGCAAGAGCAAAGGAACAACAACATGAGCATCACTTTGTCACACAAAACCCACATAAATCTCACAAGTAAAGGCACTGCAAATTGCACAAAATTCAAGACAACATGTGTACTTGAGTGCAAGTGCTTGTCCTTGAGCTACTTTTTCTCAGTTAGTAATGCAATGACAATCCGGTGCTATTGAGGAAAATAGAGCATGCCATCACATGTCAAGCTAAACCGACATAGTAATAAACTAACTAGACATAGAACCACAAACCTTCCACAATCCCAAACCTCAACTAGTAAGATCGAGTGAGCCATACTCCCGACTTCATCCTATAACACCCTCAACTCGAAATCCCAAAGAAATCAGAAATCCTAAAACCCCCAATTGCGCCCTTTTTCAGATTTGCGCCACGCAAAAAAAATAACCCCACAAATCTAGACTCATCGTCACAAAAGTCCCCACCACCCAGCCCTTACAGCACCCAAAGATCTCGGCGTCGCCATCGTGTGTTAAAATTCGATCCGACATAAAGACGTCGCCTCTTCGATAGAACGCTACGAAGGGAGGCAAAGAACGAGAGAGGGATCTCACCTTGATGGCCTCGATGGCGTACTTTCGACCGGAACAGCCGCCCCCTCCAAATGAGAAGGTGTTCACCCAGCGGTGGTCGCATCATCCCCGCAAAGACCCCCAAACACAAAATGCAAACGCGTCGACAACTCAAAGACACGACGCGCGCCACGGCAGATCGAATCAAAGGGTTTCAAGGACGAGGGGATCTAAAACCGCCATCACCTCGTGAGAAACATCCTCTCGGTCGGCGACTCGGTGGGCGGCGGATGCCGATCGAAGCGGGACCTCGGAGCCTCTCTTCTGCTCGCCGAGGAAGTTGAAGTGAAGAACACAGGCGACGGCGGTGTGGGCAGGCCGCGGTCCGTCATGTATATGGGGTAGGGTTTCAGGTGTGGGCGGCTCACCTTGAGGGCGCCCAGATCTACCGAAAATAGAAGGAGCCGAGGAGGCCATGCCCGGACGCCCTCTGCGCAGCTCAGGCCGCCAATCCCACGGATCTAGCCGCTAGGACCTCAGATCCAGTCGCCACCGCGCGGATCGAGCCGCCACCGCGCTTGCAGGACCGCAGTCCGGTCGTCACCGCGCGGAGGGGAGGCGAGCCCGGACCAGCCACCACCGGATCCGGCCGGCGAGCATGCGGATCCGGTCGTCGTGAGACCTCGCTCGTCGCTGGCGAGCGGCCAAGGGCCTAGCGAAGCCCCTCGGCACCTGGCGTAGCGCGGGGGCGGCGAGAGAGTGTGAGAGCGCACGGGGCCAGCAGACATTTGGGGGTGGGGCGGGGTACCTCGGATAAACGGCCGCAGTTCGCACAGTAGGGGCGGTTCGTGATTGAGCCGCCCCTACAAATAGAAATACCAGGGGCGGTCGGTGATTAAGCCGTCTCTATAAATCCGACCCATTTGTAGAGGCGGCTCGTATCACCAGCCGCCCCTGCTGTTCCATTTGTAGGGGCGGCTGGTCTCGTGGCTCTCAAACGCGCCATTGTAGGGGCGGCTCCATCACCAGCCGCCCCTACAAAAATTTTGTCCCGTTGCTAAAAATCGTTTTTCACGTAGTGTATATGCCCCCCAATATTTTAATAAAGCTTGGATACCAAATCACATGTGCCTAGACTAAAATTATCTAAGGGTGACTACTCATCGACCATGTCTTGTTTCTAATGGCTGTAGAATTTTCTCGGACATAATACTAAATTTTCATCAAAATGATGAATTCACCCTGTTGTTTCTTCTTACATATGTGAAACCATGAGGACCTAGTTCAGGTTTCGGTGAATGACCAACACAAGGACATGTGGCTATCTTTGTTTTGCAGGGCTAAAGAAAAAGGGTTAATAACATTGAGGCCATGATTGGGCCTCCAGTAATTGGATTCTATATGGTGCAAGGATATTCGTCAAGGTTAAGGACATGGTAGTGTGTATGAGTAGACTTGGTGTTAGGAGCACTTAGTGTTAGGGATTTTGTTTATCTTTGTCCATACTATAAAAGGGGGGGGTCATGATTGCTAACTTGATCAAACTTGGAGAGAGCATTTTGATCAATAGTGGCAGGAACATATAGAGAATAAGTCTATAATCTCAAACAAGTTGAATTGGATGAGATTGGACTTCGAATTGAGCAAAATTTGAAGTTATTCAGAGCACCAGAGTAGTTGACCAAGACCACCAGATCATTCGGTGACACTATGTTATACTATGTGTTAGGTAGTGTTATCAACCGAATGATACAATGAATGGTCCTATGTGGGTCGTGGATGATTCGGTGTCATTGTGCAAGGATGAATTCAACATGGACTAGTTTGCTAGAGTGCGCAGTATGATCTAGAGGCTCCTTGGTGGGGTTGATGGATCATCCGGCGTTACTATGCAACAACTAGTTCTAGTTGGACAAGCTTAATGATGTGCATCATATGAAACCATCATGTCCCTTGTTGGGCACAACATAACATTTATTTGGTAAGAAATTTTCAGGAATCTTTAGCAGTGAATGTTGGAAATTTGGAACAAATAGTAAGAACTAATTGACTAGATAATCTAGTGCCCCTCAGTGAGGCATGATGGTCGTTCGCGGTGTTGACTTTCTCACCAGCCTTTTTCTAGTGAATAGATCCATACATACATACATACATACATACACACATATATTTATTTATTTATTTATATGTGTGTGTATAAACACATCTACCGTAATCTTCACACAATGTCTAATGCATAGAACAGCAAAGGAAGCACAAAGACTTGTATTTCTACACATGCTTGGGTAGAAGCTAGTGGGACGTCCGCCATTAAAAATTTTATTTGACCGCTCCTACACATTATTACTTCTATGGTAGTCATTGCAGTGGGATACTATGAAAGTTAAGGATGGCGTGAAGAAGAGCCTAGTCTTCAAATCCTAGAAACCACATGCGCAAAATTTCACACGAAAAAACATATGACTTGTGCGAAAATATTTATTTCAAATCCCTGCGCTGTTTATTGAAACTATTTTTATAAGTGTTGTTCAATTTCCCCAATGGGAACGGACGATTTCAGTCACAGGTGATTATGGGCCGTACAAATGGGTTACTAGCTGCCTGGACAAATGTTTGTATAGTAATGCTAGGAAGGTCTCTGGCTACACAATTTTATTTGAAACTGTGTGTAATTTCTTTATTTGGCCACACAAGTTCTTTTTTTTTTTGATCTCATGGCCACACAAGTTCTGGCGAAACTAAACTAATACCGGCAAAAGATTACCATCTAAAAAGGTACCAATTGAAAAGAAAAACTCACAAGGTTACTTACATGCAAGCGTCAGGAAAAATGATAGTTTTTCGTGATTTCACCGACTGCTTCTAGCACGACTGTTTGGTGAGTGTGGCCAAAATTCTGTCGACAGCTTCGTAGTTGGCTAAGAAGAGCTTTACGGACTTAGACAATATTAGCAAAACTAAGGATGTTTGGTTTGAGAAACGAGGTAGTTTATTATTTTATCATTTACTTTTTTATTTGATTTGCATAATCGAATAAGTCAATCTATCACAAACTTATTCCCTACAAACTAAAATATAGTAAAAGATTTGTTCCACAATTTATAGGATACCTTCATTATACATCATAAGATACTAAGAAATGTATTGATTTTCTCAAACGAAAAAGAAATGTATTGATTTTCTCAAACCAAATACTCCTAGATCTATTATAGTACTAGTGATGCTTGCGTTAGTTTCCTAGGAATCTAATGATAACGAATAAAGAAAAAAATTGTCCACTGGCCAGTGAAAATCTAAAGATATGATTCGTTGTGGCCAGCTCGCTCAGCCAACGCGTCCACGTCGCTGTTATTTCGTGGCCGTTCGATCGGCCGCGCGGACGGTCCAGATCGGAGGCGAGCCGCGGTCGTTTTACGAAAAACCCCTTTTAGTTTTCGGAAATCAACCCGCGCTCCAGACGTCCTCTCAGAATTTTTTACAAAAAACGCCTTATGTTATTTCCAAATCGACGCGCAGTTCAGAACGGATGCGCACATGGTTTGTTTGCAAAAAAGACCTCCACTTTATCGAAATTCAACCCGCGCTCCATAGACACTCTCATCATTTTTTGCGAAAACATCCTCTGATTTTTCTCAAATCAAAAAACAGTCCACCTTTCATTATTTCTTTTCTTTTCTCCAAAAAAATATGTGGGGTCCGCGCACCGCGCGCATGGGCGCGCCTGAAGGACTAGTAAATCAAAAGGGAACAAAGCTCTGGAAACACTTGGACGACGCTTGGGTTTGCTTTTACTAATAATGTGATCTAACGCTAAAGACTAAAGAAAAAGATTGTCCAACCTGCCCACTGCCATGTGAGCATAAATCAACAGGAAATAAAGCGCTCATAACACACAGCCCATAGGTGCCTTTTTGGTTTCTTTCTCTAAAGAAAAATGAAGTAAAGCTCTCATAACACACACATGCCCTGAGAAAAATAAAAGAAAAAATAATTCACTATTTCCGCATCCAGTGCACATCGTGGTAAAAGGCAATGGCAAAACCGGTTATAGCAGCTGTTAATCTGCTTTGTCCTTTAAAGCTAGTACTCCCCAAAAGAATGCAATTCTAGCACAGTGTTATGATTTATTATCTTAAGTTTGATTAGTTATAGATAAAAAAAGTATCAAGATTTTTGATATCAAATAAATATCATTAGATTAATTATGAAATATATTTTCATAATAAATTATTTTAGAGCCATAAATATGAATAGTATTCACTAGAAATTTGTTCAAACATGAACTACTTTTACCGGCACGTAACCCATAGTTACATTCTTTTTTGGACGGAGGGAGTACTAATCTACTGGGTGCATCGGTTTTGGAAACATACATCTGTTGACAACTAAAAGTGGTCAAAATTTATAATGGACTCCATCATCATGTTTTTATTGTCAAAATGGTTAGAAAACATATTTGCATAGTCTTATTTGGAGCCGGCCAGGCCGCTTTGGGCAACTTCTTCAAATGCAAGATTGGACTGCACCATTGCGTTTCTCTCGTCAAGCTAATCGAAAAACATATATGGTTCACTCCGTTAGGAGTCTGGACAAATTAATTGTAATTTTCGGAAGCCGTTCTACCCTGGACACATAGCAAAACCGGCTGGAACTGGCTAGGCCGATTTGGCTGCAGTAGAACCAGCCAGGCCGGTTCCAGAACCAGCTAGGCCGGTTTGCCTGGCTGTAGGGCTGTGCAGCCCCCACAAAAACCAGCTAGGCCGGTTTGCCTGTGCAAGTCCAAACCAAACACTTTCCAAATTAATTTTTGGACGTGTTTTCACATAGGAAACTTGAGGATCATGATCTGGAGATGTTTTCTATTAGGATAAGACCACCCTTCTCTATATATACGAGAGGATCTTGACAGATTGAAGGATCCAACACTCAATCATCAAAAAATACATCTACTACCTAGTTTTACCCTTTTCCAACCCTCCTGCTGTTCGTTGCATCTCTCCACGAGATTCATCGGTGTTCTAGGCGGCTTTGCTAGTCCTAGAATAACCCTAGGCATGCTCCTCCCCGATGATCCTCCCAGGAGGCGTTCCTAGGCTTTTGTGGCGTAGGACGAGCTCTAGATTGGCCAAACCATTCTCTAGATCGGTTTAGTCGTTCTGGGAGTTGTTTACTGTGTGTTTCAGGTTGTGTGCAACCTAGGGTGAGCTAGCCCTTGCTGGTGTGTGGCTTAGATCATAATCTAACGTCAACAACATCCCTCTCAATTCATCGAGTCTTAATATTATTTTCTTTGATAATTAATTGTTGTTTGACAATGTGACCAAGGATGAATTTGCACCTGGGGGCCATAGCCTCGTTCCAGCGAAGGAGTATCATCTTTTTCACATACCATGTTTCACACACATGCACATCTTGATCTAAGAGTATGCACTTCTCTCCTTGGATCCGAGCTTTGGCATTACAACACATGCAAGGTATGCTATATTTTTATCCTGCCCAAAACTCCATATATGCCATTAGAAGTAGGATGAGAAGGCAATTTTAAATATGCCTTGGTGAGGAATCATATACCATTTGAGCGACTTGAGAGTACAATATGAGGAACATTAAGTTTCTTTTGAAAAACAATGCAAAAACCTCTGATATGAAACTAATGTGGGATAAGAAAAATAGTGCTCAAGTTTAAGCTGTTCTATCTCTCAACCGCCCAAGACAGGGTAAAGGCCATAAGCCCCATGAAGAACTAAGGTAGTATGGGTAAGTTTTCAACATCGCTAATTTTTCCATCCAATGAGAAATATATTGTTGTACTCATGGTACTATTGAAATGTGAAACATAGGAGCAACTCCTGATCCACCGAGGTTAACTTCTAATTGTTTGCTCGAGGACGAGCAAAGGTTAAGCTTGGGGGATCTTGTTGACAATGAAAATGTCACACTTTTACATACTCAAAATCACCGTCAACAGCCTCGAATCAAAGGAAGATAAGCATGTCATGAGCATATTTTAATAAATAACAAGTTCTACTTGTACTTGAGTATTTTCATGCAGGTGAATGCAAATCTGAGCAAATTGTGCTGGTAGATCCACATAGGGGGGTCGGCCGACCCCACCTATGGGCCCACCAACCACTCCAAGTCACCACAATCCAAGAGAAGCATGCTTAAACTATTTTCCACCCTTGGATCATGGTTGTGCTTTCTCTCAATGGTGGGAGATGAGCATCCATGGATTGATGGGCACACATGTAAGATGACCAAACTTCAAATGGAAATATCTCAGCTTACACCTAGCAAGGGACCCTCCTAGTGGCCCCACACCAAAGGGGAGGGCCTACATGTCATAGAGGGGGTCGGCCGACCACTCCGTAGGTCGGCCGACCACCTTGGATGCTCCACTAGCTCTCCACCGCCTCATCATGCTCCCATGCAAGGAAACACAACATCCTCACATCTCAACCTTTGATGCAATGGTGATTTGGATCCTATGGCTCACAAGATGCATCATATGGATTGGTGACATGGCACTTTGGGTGGCTCCAAGCACTTCACCTCTAGTATAAATACCCCATCACTGCCCTCATTCAAGACACACAACACAAGCAAGAAGCTCTCCACTCTCTCAAGATGTAGTAGTGCTAGTGTAGTTGGGAGTTAGAGTGAGTAGTGAGTTTAGGCTCTGGGTTCTAGATCTAGTCTTCCAAGAGGTATGTCATGGTCTTGTATCTCCTCTCTATCTTTGTAAGACTTTACTCTTATATTTATATTCTTGCTTTACTTTACTTAGCTTATGCTTGTGCAACCTTATACTTGTTATATTGTTGTTATGGTTTAGCTTAGCATATAGTTGTTACATATGAGATTGTGATCGAAGCCCACAACTATTTGCGATCATCACATGTCATAGGGTGCTCCAGTAGATCTATGTGTACACAATTAGAGTAGTGAGAGAAGGTGTAAGCGTGGAGCTTAAGCACTATCTTGCCTTTGGTTACCGCTTGTCGCATGTATAGTTGTGGTAGCTAGTAGGTTGTGATAGGGCCTATCTAGTCTGAGTATTCCACCATGTGTTCTTAGGCAAGTTATTAAAATGGTAAGGCTCCCGTAACATGGTTGAGGCTTCGAGTAGGAGCTGAGTCTCCTAATGATGTGTCTTCTGCATAGTATACTTGTGTCGACTCAATCTCTATGTTGCAATCATATGACTAAAATATAACCATAGAAGTTGAGCTTGAATCATAGGAAACCCTATGCTCACTCGTTGTCCTCTCTACATGTTAGTCTGCTCATCCTCATATTTGGACTTCTCTTGTGTGTGTGTAATTATCCTTATCATACATATCTTTTACCCATGCTCTAGTCTAGTTGGTATAATAGTTAGTAGATACATGATGGTTAGCTATCACATTCTTTAACCACTGCTTCCCTCAGGATAAATACGATACCCTAGAATACTCCTGGGTGAAATGTTACAGTGGTAATTCTATGCGCTTGTGAAATATTCTACATGAGCATAAGAAATACCAACATCAAGCCGTGAGCCAATCAGATGCTGCCACGTGTCACATCCAGATTAAACCTGTCTTTTTCTTTTTTCAGAAAATAATCAAACCTTAGAAAATTGATCTGACCTCAGAAAAATATCAAACAAGTGTCCAAATTATTCTAAAATCAAGCTCTATGTCATATTCTTGTGTTTGAGTGCATTTGGATCTTTTGGTTTTCCATTACTTCTTTGTGATTGTCTATAGGAGTCACTTATCATGGCTATATGTCTCGTTTGGCAGAGTTGGAGGACCTTCAGACTAAGGAGGATGACCTTGATTACACTGAGGAGCTTGGAGACGATTTGACCTTAGGTGCCATGTCCCACACAACCTCGTAGAATCCTATTAGATATGCAATAATATAGCTGCTAGTGCTTTATTTCCTTGTGAATGAACTATGATAGGTTGCATGGTAGAATTGCTCAAAGCCATTACTTTGACGTAACTTGTAACCCCCTAGTGTTAAGCATGGCATTTGGCACTTGCGTTTCATGAGCACAAGCATCATCCAAGCATTCATGAACATGAGCATAGGAAATTTCATCTCATTCTTATACATTATCGCATGAAATGTTGATTATATATATATGCTTATGCTTGTAATCTTGTATGACCAATGTATGAAATGGTTGTAAGGTCACCACAATACCTTAGATACATCTAGGATGGTAAATGGAACAACTTTTGTATTCATGACATGAACCAATTTTGCTTCTAAGTGTTGGGTTACCTTGTAATGCCATTTTCATGATGCTAGTTTGACCAAAGTTGAATAGTAGCTTAAAATATTTGCATGGCTGTGTGACCTAAATAAAAGTTGTAGTTCACATTAAGGGTAAGAAACTTTATTTAAGGCTCATGATCTAAATTAGTGCCTAACATGGTCAAATAGAGCTCACAAGTTTCAACTTAATGCTGTTTGTAACTTAGAAATTTTTTCCAAGTCTTGAAGTTGTTTTTAGTTTCAATGTAGCCTATTTTGGAGCCTTATAGTTCGTAAACCATTGTGATTTAGACAAAATTCCTTTAAGCAATCTTGTAATACTTATGTAGCTCTACACTTTGTATTAATGAAGTTTTCACTGATTCGCCACGGTTTGGGAGTTTTGGAGGTTTGAAAATTGACTGTCAGATGGACTGAATCGGTCCTTGCTGATTCAAATCGCTGGCCATCGTGGCCGACCACGCCCAGGAAGCTCGTGCCGCATGGTGGCAGTCCACTGGCGTCGGTCTGCCCTACCACTCCAAAAGGGAGAGCCCTTGGCTCTCCACTCACCCACGCGCTCACTCTCTCTCTCTCTCTCTCGCTTTCTCTCTCACCCGCATGCCTCTCCAGAGCGGAGCAGCACCGCAGCAGCATCGTCGTCGTGCCTTCGCCGTGCCCAAGTGCCACCACCGTAGCACCACTGCTCAATCACTCACACCCATAGCTCCGCCATCACCTCCGACACCTTGTCGACCCACCATTGCCTTAGCTCGAACGAAGGTAAAGGCCTACGGGTTGTCGCCGTCGTCGCCATAGCCGATGTGCACCGCCGAGCTCCAAGGTCGCCCATGGCCAGCCCTATCCACCATAGCTCCTACCTTATTCTCCATTGGTCTATCGTCACCTTAGGTCATAGGTGCTCGCGCCGTAGCCTAGTTCACCATTACTGCCGCCATCTCACGGGAACGTGAGACTGCACTGCGTGCACCCGCCATGGTCGCAAGCTCCAGCTCGCCGCGGCCGACCTTAGCTAGACCCCGTCATTCCCCTCTAGCACGTGTTTCCACACCTCCACTAACCCTAGCACCATCACTAAAGATGAAGCCTCATCACCCATCACTAGCTCGCCGGAACGATGACACCACCGCCGTGCTCTATGCGCCGCCCTAACCTAACCCTAGAGCTCTGCTAGGACCTGCTGATGTTGTAGCCACGCTCGCCTGGACATGCCATCACCAGAGATGACGAGTCTACCACTGCACGCTGCTATTGAGTCACCATGCTCGTTGGTGAGGTCGCTTCGGTGATCCGTCGAGCCAGCCAAGGGTACCAACGGGTGCGCAAGGGTGTGGGGAGCACAACGTCGGTGACGCTACCGTCGGTGACCTCGCCGTCGGCGAGTTACCATCGGTCAACCGTGTGCTCTGCTCTAGTTCCACTGATGAGTGGGGCCGAGTTGACTGTGGGACCCTCATGTCAGCGCCTGAGGGTGTATAGACCTGGTGTACCTAGCATTTAGGGTTTAGTTGGTTTTTGAATTATTTTCACAGATTTGAATACAAACTTGAAAAATTCATATCTAGAGCTAGGAGTATCCAAATGGGGTGAACCAAATTTTGTTAGATTTATCCTAAAGTGTACTATTTGATAAAAATATGGAATCTACTATTTAGGGTACTTTTCTAGGATAATTAAATTGAGCAAGATAAGTGCTTTTGAATTAGGTTATATCTTGTAAAATGCATTACTTGAGCTAGGAAGATGATAAAATTGTGATTCCAATTTTGTTGGTCTTATGTTGACATTCTCTAGCTAGAAAAAATATTAAACCTATAGTAGGCATAATTTAAATATGGTCTTCATATTTAATCCTAATTAATTGCTAGTATTTAGTGAAATTAAATGGGGTAAAAATACATAACATATGATCATGCAAATTTTTATACAGTATTCTTGTGCTAGGAGGAAAGTAAGAAAAATATTAAATCTATAGCTTGACACTTTTCACTATGTAAACTATTTTTGCTAAACTAAGCATATGTAGCTTGTCATTTTTGTAGAGGTGGCTATACTTTTCCAAATGGCACAAAAATAGTATAATAGACTATTAGGGTCATTTTTAGGCTACTGTAATTTTCTTAGAATTTATTGAGCACTAAAAATATTTATCCTTTAAATTACCTTATTATATAAGGAAATTGATAAATAAATATAAATAAATTAGTTAGGCATAACCATGAGGTTTTCTATGATGCCTATGCATATGATCTGTTGGTGCTATTAGTTAGGCTTAGAAGTAATTGGTTATAGGCAGCTAGTTAATTATTGCTTTATAATTCAACTAGATGGCTGCATGTATAGTTTCTATTGTGGTGGTAAATTCATGATGATAATGATCTTTTCTGTGAAACTTGTTCATAACAAAGTTGTATATAACTTACTTATATACCTTGTGTTAAATTTTCATAGTCACAGGCCTTATGGTTTGAGAATTATAGCTGTTAGAAGTCTGTTGTCAGAAATAATTGTTCTCTGGATAGATCTGAAAGATGGAATTGTTTGGCCTATATAACTACTGAATAACCTTAAGGTGATTAAAATAAAGTTGTAGGAAATTTCATAATCTTTCCAGAAAGCCCACAACCATATTATTTATATGTGTATAACTCCAGTTATGGTCTAAATAAGTTGTTGCTGTCTTGCAGTCCAAAAAATTGCTTAGATGAGAATTTGTTTCATTACTAGAGAGGAGATATACACCTACTCAGTAAAAGAAAATTTATCTTGTTATCACCTTAATGCAATGCTATTGAGAACACTTATGAGGATGCATTTCATCACACCATATCATATCATGCATGTCAGTATATATGCATTCGTGATATCTTATTTCATACTCATGCATATAGGATCGTCCGAGGGGATCATTCTATTGGAATTCAACAAAGAAGAATAGGAACATCAAGAGGCACCTCAGCCCGTAGGTCTAGAAGGCGAGGAGCAAGCTCTTGAGGACCTACCCGAGTGCCCGGATCATCAGCCAACTTCTTTTCTCAAAGGCAAATCCTAGAGCATTTTAAGCCTCCTATGTTTTACAAAATATCACTTGAGTCCTTTATGTTTGATGCATTAGGTTATAAGAGTTGAATGGGAAACACTTGATGCATAGAACTACCTTGTCTAGATAAATATACCTTTAACCCTATGTAGGTCTAGGATCGAATATAAGCTTAGCCATACTTAGACCGGTAGAAGTCGGGTGATTTTCGGTCACCGCGATATATAAGTGGATATCGAGCATGGTTGGCTATATTTGCTATCGTGGAAAAGAACCATGGGGTAATATAACTATACCGTTGTTGGAGTCTATGCGTAGGTTAGCTCATGTGATTCCGTCTGTGCCGATTAAGGACTGTACTGTTGTTGGAACTTCTCTTGAGATTGAACGCATGCCTCTCACTTAGCTGGCCGGATAATTCGTTCTGACCACAAAGCTGAGTGGCTCAACTTAGGCTAGGCCCCATTCTCTTAGAGTGCGCACTCTAGATGGTAGTAAGGATGCATGGGGAGCCAGATGTGAGCCTAAGGGCAGGGTAGTCCTGATCGTCCTAGCAGCTATTTATCCCTAGTTGTGCGGCGCTGATCGAACCCGCAAAATGTGTACCTGAGTTATACCAAAGGTGACCTAAGGTGAAATCGATTCGAATCGTCATCTCTCCTGGACAGTGAGAAACTTGGCTAGCTCAAACATCATAGTAACATAGATTATGGAATGATGGTTATGGTAAACTTGGAACTTTTACACTGGCTATGGTTACTACTATATGCTACTAAATGATATACCACATGTTTGGCATAGGTTAATTGCTAATCTAGAGATGAATAGCTATAATTAACTTGATGCCTGAATTATAAATGTATAACTAAATTGGTAGCTTTTCATGCAAAATGTTGTCAAGCTCGCTCCACTTATAAAGCCTTGCATGATCCTTGGAGTCACTTTCTTTTTGGTTTATGATGGGTAAGTCTAGCTGAGTACCTTCTCGTACTCAGGGTTTATTTCCCACTTGTTGCAGATGGTACAGTCTATCATGGCTACTGTAAGAACTGCTTCTGTCCCGCCATCGACGAGGAGTAGGGCCCTAGGCAAGGCGACTTTCGTTAATTCCCTCTATCATGCTTTTGTGGTTGTGATCATGGAGTGGCACTACATTGGAACAATGATGTGAGGTGTTGGTTTGCAAACTTAATTTCTTCCGCGACTATTTTATTTGAACATGGTTTGTAATAACTCTTAATCGTACTCTGATGTATGATGTTGTATTTGTGAACTGATGTAACATGTGACATGTCTTTGCTCAAGTATGATAGTGTGACCGCTTATGGGCTACCATTGTACTTGTGCTCTTATAAATTAGACGGTTTTGCTACATAACCTTTACCCCTACACACCCACTGATAGGCTAGAGCTCGCCTACTACTTACTACTTACTTCTACTACACATTATATCTGTGATGTGATGCTTGGTGGAGGACTGTTTGTGAGTGGCTAAGGCACATGGTTTCGATAATTTGGTAATAACTTGGGGAGATCTTAGCATTTGTTTTGGGTGTGTGGTGACGGTTAAGTCAACTAGACAAGATTCTACGACGAGTCTTTCAATGAGTGGAAGGTCCTTATTTGGTTTTGGTAATTGAGTGACAACATAGGTGGACTAATATGTGGTTATGTGATAATACACAGGAGATTAGTCCACAGGTGAATATGTAATGAAGGAGCATATTGCATATGAGACATAACATGGAGTCATGTAACTAAGGTGGAGAAGATCAAGATGAGGCTTGGCTTGATGGACCGGTTGTAAGAGTGAAGGGCAAGTCGAAGGCTTTGAAGCGCTAGACTACGTGGCGGGATGCTTGAGCAAAGACTTGGCGCCGATGGACCGATGCAATGGTGAAGAGCAAGTGAGGTCAAGATTGATGAACCAATAAGGTCACATGATGCTATGAAGTGGATCATATCATTGTTGATCGTGTTGGTGCATGTGTTGCATCGATATTGGAGTAGATGGAATGGAATGCACAAGGCAAATGTATAACCTATAGGGTATTTCATTTCACCATTCATAGGTGTGTAGAGAAGTTTATGACTAGGTTTAGGATAGATGGTCGTACTATCAATAGGGGCAAACTTATTTGCATATCGGTCATCTAGTGGCACTCGAGTGATCTAACTTCGCATTGTTGCTAGGTTCGAGTGGCATGGTGAAAAGAGTGCTAATCCTTTGTAAAAATATTTGTGAAAAGCTAACACACATGCACAAGGTGGTGTATCTCTTGGTGGTGTTAGCATATTTGCAAAGGAGAAAAGTTGGAAGCGAGGAGGAGGTCGCAGAGAGCTTGGGTTGCTTTTTGGACAATGGCAAACTATCTGCCCTTTGGTGGCGGACTGTCGCGGTCCTCGGACACTGACATTTGGGAGGGATTGGACACGATGCTCACACTATTCATGGGCTGATAGTTGAACAGCGGACTGTCCATGTCTGGGTGGCAGACTATCCACCAGCTAAAATTGGTGGCGAGCAAAGTTGCTGAAAACTTTGTCCAGGCTGTTGGAAATCAACGGTGGACTGTCTGGCCCTTTAAGGGCAGACTGTCCGCTGGCTAATTTCCAAGGAACAGATGTTCGGGACAGATTCTGGACATGTTCTTGGGTTTGAACTGTGGACTGTCCGCCTATAATTCCAAGACTGTTCGGCGCTATCGTTTGAACTCTAACGGCTAGTTTCAGATAAACGGTGGACTGTCTGGGCTCTAAGGGGTAGACTGTCCGAGGTGACCATTGCTGCACCTAACGGCTAATTTTAGCATAAGGGCACATTGTCCGGGCCTATAAGGGTGGACTATCCACAGTTCACTTTTCAGCACTCGTCCAAATGGCTAGTTTGAGGCCTTAATCTATAAATAGTGGTGGTGGACAACCATTTGAGGTGTTGAGCACCTTGGGGACTTAGTGTCCTTGTGTGAGAGTGCTTGGGAGCCCTCCAACTGACTTGTGATTAGTGCTAATCATATCCGCTAAGTGAGAGAGCAATTCTAGTGCGTTGCATGAGAGATTACAAGTGTTGGCACTACGTGATCGAGTTGCAAGCTGTTTACACCAAAATTTGGGAGAAGAAAGCGGGAATTCGAAGGCTTCCAAGATTGTGCCAATCAAGGAATCGATTGCATAAGGATCGATATCAGCTGATTCAGATATGACTCTAGAATCGGATCTCTTTGATGACGTCAGCAGATAGCGATGATGAGCTACGGTTGGCACCAGAAAACTACATATTGGACTCTACAAAAAAGGGAAAGATTAGGGTCCAAGTTATCTTAGATTAGGAATGTTTTCTTCTATGCCAAAGATTGTAATGAGTCGTGCTCGAGTAGGATTCATGTTTAGGCTCCGGGTATAAATACTGGACCCCGACTATTGTAAAAAAACACACAATCAATCAAATACAAGTTCCTTACTTTTTTCAGCTCTGGCCACCCCTTAGGAGTAGGAGTAGAGTAGATCTCGGTGAGTTCTTCAGCGAGCAGGGCTGCATCGGTCTGGCCAACCTCTGGCTTGTCTGTAAGTACTATCATGGCTTATACTTCTGTTCGTATGGCTGCATCGATCAGGTTGACCTCCACTACGGCTCTGGTATAAGCTAGTTATCGATTCTTGTTTAGTTTGAGTATGGCTGCATTGATCCGGACGACCTCCACTGCTTGAACTAGATTAAGGTCAAGTTATCGACTCTATCTAAGGGTGGCGTCCTTCGGATAGATTCATTAAGTTACCGATATTGCTTATTGCTTCCATTGTTTATTTAATTACAGCAATATCACTTCGCTCGATTGGGATTGATCTAGATCGGCCTTATATCCAATTTAACCCATTCTTTACTAATCTAAACTGATCTAATCTATAATTTAAATGATGAGTTATGTTTTATCGGCTATTTTATATCAATCTTGATCGTGCATAGTATGCGGTTAAGGCATATCTGGTCTTGAATAGATCTATTGGCTAACAAAAACCGTTCCATGGCCCGTTATCATGGCCTGTGTGATTCTGCCTCACCCCACTATTAGCACTGTGGAGTGGGGATCGTTATTTGGTAGATCTATTCCTGATGGGGCATGACCTTAATTGTGTGCTATGCCTGAATCGACTGTTTTAGCCGATATCGAGTGCTTTCACATACGCAGTTCACGTCACGAGACCATTGAAGTAAAGATAGGTTGAAAGATGTGTTAGCCCCATGATCTTATTATTGTATTACGGCCTGCATGATTCTACCTCATGCCCCACTGATTTTAGTAATGAGTTAGGGTCGTCAAATCTATTGTTGTTTCTACGGCCTGCATGATTCTGCCTCATGCCCCACTGGTCATAGCGATAGATGAGATCTAATATGTTCATTAGATTTACCTCTATTAAATGGTTAAATAATGTTGAGCTGCTTCTTTTATATAAAAAGAGATTCAGTTACCTACAGTATTGGCTTAGCACAAACTAATTATCGTTGATATCCTGTTGCCATTGATTAATATTTGTCTAAATAACGATATTTATTCTGAATGATAATCGATTTTGCTTCCACAACCCCATGAGCTTTAACTGATTTATCCTTATGAGTATGCTAGAATCGACTCTTTAGTCGATTTCCTTCCATATCGGCTCTCAGAGCCGCACATTCGGGACTATCTGGCAACACCGACATGTTCCGCCTTAAATTACTGATTAGCTTTCTCTTCTTGTCAATTGCAGGGTCAAATTGACTGGCATGTCTCAGGAGGAGTACGCAGGATCGACCATCCCTGCGTTGAAGCTAGGTGGATCTATAGCTCCATCGAGCAGACCTTTCTGGCTTGCTCGTGTGCCCTCGGCACGGAACGAAATTTCATGCCGACACAAGCCGATGGTGCTTGTTACTCTTGGATGTTGCCACCTCCTAGATGACTTGGTGGTGGTCTTTGTTGAAGCACACAAAGAAGATTGTGCGGTGCTCTAGAGAAGAGATTATGAGGGGTATTGTGCTCACCCCACGGGAGCCGTGAAGTGCAACTCTAGTAGAGCAAGACACGAAGGACGACAAGTGGTCCGTCCAGGTCAAGTGCTAGAGCTTGTGGTAAGCACTCCACATGGGAGAGTGTGACTTGCGGGTCACCACTAGCAAGAGGACCGACGACAACCTTGGAGCTTGTCTGAACGGTAACTAGCTTGGTGGCAACCAAGTGAATCTCGGGATAAAAATTATCATGTCAACCTTGTTCATCCCGTTGGTTTGCAAGTCCCAAACTCAAGCTTGTATTTACTTTCATATACATTGTGCTTGTGTAGTTGCTCTTATAATTAGTTAGCTTGTGTAGCTTGCTAATTACCTTCTTGCTTGTGTTGCATAGAAGTAGCTCCCTTGCGTGGCTAATTCGGTTTGAGTAACCTTGTTAGTCACATTGCTTAGTTTGTGTAACTAAGTAATTTGCGCTCTATAATTTGGCTTGTGTAGCATTGTTATTGAGCATTGCTAGTGAGCTTAGGTGGCTTTGTGCTTTTACTTACTAGAATTGTGTAGGAGCTCCCCCGGTTGTTTGACTACTAGTTGCATAGGTTTATGTGACCTTGCTACTAGAATTGATTACGTGAGCTCTAGCTAGCCTGGCACCTTTCTTGTCTAATTAGAATCTTTATAAGGTGCTTGAGAACTTAGATAGAGGGGTGTAGTCTTGGCTAAACTGATAGTTTTAATTCCACACTTGTTTCGGTTAGCCAGCGCAATTAATTTTAGAAAGGACTATTCACCCCCTTCTAGTCCGCCATCTTGTCCCAACATGTGGTTTCAGAGCTTGGTCTCTCATTTGTGGTCTTCATCGACCCGAGAGGATGGCGTCTAGTGGGCTAGATGATTGTGAGATGCACAATTTTGATGGCACAAACTTTGCACAATGGAAAAATCACATGCTTGATCATTTTTGTGCAAAGGGACCTAAGTTTTGGTGGATTGTCACTAGTGGTCTCACTCATGTCTTGGACCATAGAAATTTAACCAAAGCTCAAAGAATTCTCTTTGAACTTGATGCACATGCTTGTTGTTACCTAATGGATGTTTTGAGCTTTGACTTGATGAAAAGGATAAACTACGTGGGAACCGCTCATGAGATATGGGAATCAATCAAGCACACCTTTGATGTTTCCTCCACGTGGGATGATGGCAAGTTCAAGGAGGAGCCCAAGGAGGAGGTGCATGAGTGTGTTGAGCATGACCACAATTCGGTGATTGTGGAAGATTGCTCCACCTCATGGTCAAGTGATGATGATGATGAAAGACCTACCAAAAGTTCACTTGACATGGTTGATGATGATGCTACAAGTGATGCTAATGATGAAAGTGATGCTTCTACAAGCTCTCCATCACCACATTGCTTTATGTCACAAGGTGACACTAAGGTATCTAGTACTAATGTAGTTGATCATGTTGATTCATATGATGAGCTTATTAGTAGACTTGCTAGCATGACCATGTCTTTAGAAAATGAGAAAGCTAAAACATTGAAATTGGAAAAAAAACCTCATTTCTAAAGAAATCATATGAAGATCATAAGCACTTACTTGATGTTCTTAAATCTTCACATGATGAGCTAAAATTCAATCATGAGAAGCTTCTTGTGTCTCATGAAGAATTAGTAGAACAACATGTGACTAACTCTCTCATTAAAGTGTTTTCAAAGAAACTTAAAAATAATGAGAGCTCATCACATGAGTCAAGTGATCAATTGCAACATGTGACTAACTCTTGTGATGTAGGGAAGAAGCATGTATCCACCTCTTGTAATGATTTATTAGATATGCCATATTCTTCACAAATAGATGCTTGTTCTACTTCTATGTCTTGTGAGACTAACCTTTTGAAGGAGAATAATGAGCTCAAAAGTGAAGTAAAGAATTTGAGCAACAAGTTAGAGAGGTGCTACAACTCAAAAGTCACCTTTGAGCACATGTTGAAGACTTAAAGAAACTTTAGTGACAAGTGTGGCCATGGCTTCAAGAAGAAGATGATAAAGGGTGAAAGAAAGAGAGAAAAGAAGATGAAGAAGCAAGAGAAAGAGAAGCTTTCTCATTTCATGTGCTATCGGTGCCATGAAGTGGGACATCTTGCAAATACCTGCCCAAACAAAGAGAAGCTCAAGAAGATGAAGGAAGAAGAGAAGCTTAAGCATGTCAAGTGCTTCAAGGGCTGCACATGGGGTCACCTCACCTCTATGTGCCCAACCAAGCAAGTGATAGAGCAACAAGTTGAGCCTCAATCAAAGCCACAAGTTGAGCAAGAGAAGAAGCCCCAAGAGCAAATCAAGATCAACCATGATGATGGTAGTGATGTGATGATGAAGAAGAAGACAAGAAGGGGTGGAAGAGCATGGCATCCAATGCTTATCCAAGATGCCTAGATAATGAGCAAGAATCAAGACAAGAAAAGAGATTGTGCTCACATCAAGTGATTCAAATGTGGAGATATGGGACACTTTGCCTCAGGGTGTCCTACCAAGCTTGAGAAGAAGGCTCAAGCAACTCATGAGAGGCAAGGCAATGAGAAGCACCACATGAGCAATGAAGAGAAGGCTCAATCAAAGAGAAAGTGCTACTCATACCAGGAAAGGGGACACATGGCTCATTCATGTCCCCTAGGTAATTCTCCTTAGCCCATTTCAATTGATGCAAATACTATGTGAAACGATCCTGATTTTCTCAAAGGGAAATCCATAGATTCAAAGTATAATGTGATAGTCCCAGGTGATCATCCCATCACTTTATCAAATAGCAGTCGATATCACAGTCATACATTGAATACATGTCTTAAAGAGAGTACAAATAACAAGGTTTACTCATTATTACTTCGCCACTTGGCGGAATCACTCAGAGCATACAACATCTAGAAGAACATCAAGTAGAAAGGTAGCGAGTGTTGATTCCATCTTCTCAACCAAACTTGAGCGTAGGAACAAGACCTCTTATCCTCCCAACCGTCTCCCTAGTAGTCATACTCAGGCTCAGAACCTATCAAACAATTATCAGTACGATTTGTACTGGCCACTAGCTAACACCCAATGCTTTGTGTTTGCTTTTGTGGTGGTGGAATGCAAGGGTAGAGCAAAAGACCTATGTGTGGTTGTAGTTTCCTATGCGAGTATGCCAAGCTTTAATAATAATTCATCAAGTTTTAACCCATCTCATCCATATGTTGTCCCATCCCATCACACACATCTCGCCACTCTCACACTCTCTAGGCGACAAGGATGAGTCCCGCTTGTACCTTGCCTCATTGGCCAAATCTGGAAACCAACACAAGAACCTAGGGGGAGAGAAGAAAGGACTCCACTCACTAATCAAGGGAAGCATAGGTCATAGGAATGTCCATATCCGAGGACGCGGCTATACGTATAGATCGATCAACTATGTAGAGCGTGTATAGCTAGAACCACAAGATCACCATCATCAACGGTGCCCTGCCTAGGCTAATGCTGACTGCCTCCCAACTGGCATGGTGCCACCCTACCACTCAGCCCTGGGCCACCCCAGAGTTCACCAGCATGCTAAGACTATGAGACATAGTACCAGACCCCCAAAGGCCCCTACGCTGTCTTAGGAGGGTGTGGGCCATATGCCTGTACCTCCCTACACTATCCACTTCCATCCTAGCATTAGTGGCACCATCCTAGTTGATCAGGTAACCATCCCCCGCCCATTCAGGAGCGAGTGGTGTGTACGTAGGGTCTTATGATGTAGTTCTCTCGACATACCAGTCCTTAGGGGGACCGGAGAGGATATCTTCTGAATAGGGGATAACCAACACCCTGTGCCTCGATGGCACCTCCATCCTGGGGCTTCATCCCACAAAGACACTCCACCCTAGGATCTCCACATCTCACATGCACCTGCCATAGGTACCTCTTGTAGGGGATGCCTAGGTCGCACCCCCTAGCAAGACTCATCAAACGACTCGTCGTAAGAACCTACCCGATTGACTCAAACCTCACCACACACCCAAAACGCACGCCAAGAATGTAACACCCTAGGTGTTAAGCATGCATCTAGCCTTGGCATTGCATGAGCACAAGCATCATTGATTATTCATGAGCATGAGTATTTCAAATATTATCTATATGTTTGCTTATATTGAATGTGTTGTCACTAAAATGCTTTACATATGCTAGGGTTTACATGTAACCAATGTATAAAATGATTGTGGAACCCTAGGAGTACCTTAAACATGTTTAGAATATCACATGGAACAACTTTGGTATTCATGACTAAGGCTAGTTTGGTCTCTATGTCATAGCTATAGTTTATATCATCATTTTCAAGTTGTATGTTTGACTGGAGTTGAACATCACTTTAGAAACTTTGCATGGCTATGTACCCTAAAACAAAGTTGTAGAACTCAAGTAGTGTAACAACTTTTATTTTTGGGTCATAGGCTAGTTTAGCTCTTAACATGCTTGAATTTGGCTCACAAGAATCAACATTTTACTATTTTTGGAACTTTAGAATTTTTCTAAGTCATATTGAGTTTACAGTTTCGTTGTGGCTGACTTTGTCATGATGCAACTTGCAAACCTTTGTGAATTAGGAGATGAGTACTAAAGCAATTTTGTAGCCTTCACTTAGATCACCAACTTTTATTAATAGAGTTTGTGCTAACTAATCACGGTTTAGGAGCTTGGAAGGGTTGAAATCGTGTTGTCAGGTTTGCCATCGGGGTCTGATGGCCAAAGTCACCTCATCGTGGGTGGACGATCCTGTCAGGCTACGAACGCCGCGTGGCGGTCGTACACCACCGACGGCCCGGCCGGTCAGGCCACGTTGGGCAAAAAGGCGCCCCGCGCCCGGTCGTTCACGCCCGCGCCCTCATTCCCTCTCTGTTGCTCTCTCTCGCGCTCGCAGCGGAGCTGCTCTCACCGACGCGCCACCGCGCTGCTCCGCCGTTGCCGAGCACCCGCGCCACCACACAATTGCCATCTCCACCACACCATTGAATTTTTATAGTAGTCTATTGGGAGCACTGGGAAGCTACTGTAATTTTGTGAGAATTTATTGTGCATATTTGGTATATGTTTGTTATTTCACTAAATTATCTAATTAAATTAAAAAAGGCATTTAAATAAATAAATTATGCTTGACCATGATGTTTTCTATGGTGCTTGTGATACATATGAATTGTTGATGTTAGTAGTAAGGCTTAAAAGCAATTGGTTGCATGCAACTAATTAATTATTGCTTTATAATTCAACTGGAGGGCTGCATGCATAGTTTTGGTTGAGTTGATAATTTCATGGTGATAATGATCTTTTCTATAAAACTTGTTACTAACAAAGTTGTAGATAACTTACTGATCTACCTTGTGTTAAATTTTCATAGTCATAGGCCTTAGGGTTTAAGAGTTTTGGTTGTTAGAAGTTTGCTGTCCGAAATGCTTGCTCTTTGGACAGATTTGAATAACTGAATTGTTTGACCTAGATACCTATTGAATCATATATAGGGTATCAAAATAAAGTTGTAGACAATTTCATAAGATTTCCAGAATGTCCACAACCATATTATTTCGATGTATATAACTCCAGTTAGGGTCAAAACAATTAGCTGTTGTCTTGTAGTCTAGAAAATAGATTACAGAAGTGTTTGCTGAAGTAATAGAGAAGAGATATACACCTACTCAGTAGAATAGGATGCACTTGTTATTACCTTAATACCATGCTGTTGAAAATACTTATGAGGATGCATTCATCATGTCATATCATATTATATGTGTCATAGTATATGCATTCGTGATATCTTATTCCATGCTCATGCATATAGGATCGACCGAAGAGATAATGCTGTTGGAGTTCAACGAAGAAGAGGAAGGGGATCAGTAGGAGACGCCTCAAGGCGCAGCTCTAGGAGAAGATGAGCAGACTCCCGAAGAGCTCCCTGAGTGCCCGAATCACCGGCCAACCTCTTTCCTCAAAGGCAAGCCCCAAAGCATTCTAAGTCTCCCATGTTTTACAAAATATTACTTGAGTCCTTTATGTTTGATGCATTACGTTATAAGAGTTGATTGGAAACACTTGATGCATAGAACTACCTTGTCTAGATACATATGCCTTTAACCCTGTGTAGGTCTAAGATCGAATATATGCTTAGCCATGCTTAGACCGGTAGGAGTCGGGTGATTTCCTGTCACCTGCGAGATATAGGTGGATACCAAAGCACGGTTGGCTATATTTGCTATCATGGAAAAGAACCATGAGGTAATGTAAATGGAGGCTGGGTGGAGTCTATGTGTAGGTGGACTCATGTGATTCCGTCTGTGCCAATTAAAGACCGTACCGTTGTTGGCCCTTTTGACAAGATTGAACGCATGACTATCACTTAGCTGGCCAGATAACTCGTTCCGACCGCGAAGCGAGTAGCTCAACTTAGGGCGGGCCCCATTCTATAAAAGTGCGCACTCTGTATGGTAGTAAGGATGTGCGGGGAGCCAGACGTGAGCCCAAGGGCAGGTCGGGCCTGAACGTCCTGGTAGCTGGTTGCCCCTGATTGTGCGACGCTGGATGAACCCGCGAAATGTGGACTTGAGTTGTACCAAAGGTGACCTAAGGTGACCGTTGATCTGGTCTATCTGGGTTTGTGTTAGAAATAAATTCCTAGCTGGTTGAAATCGATTCGAATTGGCGTCTCTCCCGGACAGTGAGAAACTTGGCTAGTTCTAACATCGTAGTAATTGTATTATGGAATGTGATGGTTCGGATAAACATGGAATTACTACACCGGCTGTGGTTACTATTGTATGGTATCAAATGATATACCATATGTTTGGCATAGGTTAGTTGCTAATCTAGAGATGAATAGCTATAGTTAACTTGATGACCAAAGTATAATTGTATAACTGAGTTAATCGCTTTTATGCAAAATGTTGACAAGCTACCTCCACTTATAAAGCCTTTGCATGATTCTTGGAGTCAATTTATTTCTAGTTTATGATGGGTAAGTCTAGCTGAGTACCTTCTTGTACTTAGGGTTTTATTCCCAATGTTGCAGATGGCACAGTTTATCACAGCTATTTCAAGCACTGCTTCTGTCCCGCCGTGGATGAAGAGTGAGCCCTGGGCAAGCATCATTAATAATCCTTCTTATATGCTTTTGTGGATTATGATCATGAGTTTGGCACTGTATTTGAACTATGTTGGCAAATGCTAGTTTCGAACTTTAATTTGCTTCCGCTATTATTTATCAAACTTAGTTTGTAATAACCTTATTTTATATTATGATGAATGAACTGTATCTGTGAACTTATGTAACATGTGACATGTATGTTGAATCATTTACAATCTTGGTTGTATGTGGATCATTAATCGAGACCCGTTGTGGTACTCGATGGACTATAGGGTTTATATGGGCTCAAGTATGATAGTGCGACCGCTTGCGGGCTGCCATTGTACTTGTGCTCTTATAAATTGGTCGGTTCTGCGA
Organism: Miscanthus lutarioriparius; assembly: GCA_904845875.1. Lineage (NCBI taxonomy): Eukaryota > Viridiplantae > Streptophyta > Magnoliopsida > Poales > Poaceae > Miscanthus > Miscanthus lutarioriparius. The sequence goes on along the minus strand of CAJGYO010000012.1, from coordinate 77,900,666 downwards.
CAGCTGGCATCAGAGCAAGATTTAACATTAATTGCCACATGTGTATTTAAAACAAAGGTTTTTGTTTTCCAAAACCAGTTTCTAGAAACTAATAGCTACATAAATAGGTGTTTAAAACTTAGAGTTGAAATCTAAAGTGTGCCAGTGATCACTTTCTTTATGCCCAATTAAGGACTTTAGGTGGCTAATTAAGTACTGACTTGGGGGTTTTCATTTTTCGTCGTCCATATGGCGTGCTATTGTATGGATGCCATTCACTTGAGTGGTAATGTATGGATCAATTGCCTCTACGCCCAAGGTAAGATGCCAATTATCATTACAGTGGCATGATCGCAAGTTATGAGCGTGCGGTCTATGGGGAGAGCTAGCTTTGATACTAAAGTATATATATGTCTCATATATATGCGGAGGTATTTAGTTATGGGTTAGCCTTGATACGACTGTGTATGCATATTTATATGTATATAGAGGACATATTTACTTTCGGGTAGCTTTGATACGGAAGTATATATATGGAAGTATTTAGATTACAACCTAGAGCCTAGATTTACATTCTGCATATATAATTATGGGGTTGGGCTGAAATGAAATTCTTGTGCAGGTACACTAACAGTGAAACGTGTAGCCCGACTAGCTACGCTATATATGAGAGAACGTATGTATGCCACCGTGTATGTCGTTAGAAATAATTTTTTTCCTAAGTTTGGAAGGACGTACGGAACGTGCATGCATCCTGATAAATTATTATTTCATACTTGCATTGTTCCTCCCCTTATAAATCTCTTACTCGGTTATGTAACTCTTATCCATTATGATTTTGTCTCACGAAAGTTGCACATGTTGTTGGTACAGATGGCAGCACCGGCTGGAAGTGAGAGTTTCCTATTGATGTTTGGAACTCCTGCCCTACTTTGGAGAGTCTTGCACTATGCGGGGTATTACGAACCGCCCCTCTATTACTAGAATGAAGTATACCTAGAGGGACAACCATGGTATGAAGTATGGCTGACCATACTAGCTCGTACCCAAGCACCCTTCTGGCAGGAGTGGAAGGCAGAATCTAAAGGAAGAACTCCTTGGGAGGCTGCCCAGTAGTAGCCTTCGAGGTACTAAGTTAGATTTGTCAGCAACACAAGGATGAGCTTACCGGTAGTGCCGCTGGTACTTTTCCTCGGGTGGATCCATCCACAACAGTATGGGCACAGTGCAACAGCAATGCATTGATCCAAGATCAGGATGAGCGGGTAGACAGTTCTAGTCCCGCTATGAGTGCCATGGTTGCAGTAATGAAGATGTTCTACACTCGTCAGGACACCAAGGACTTCTGGCAGGAGTCCTATACCACTTGCATGGATAAGCTCATGAGAGCCAAAGCTGCACAGCGTAAACTAAAGAAGCGTGTGCGCAAGCACAAGAAGGCAGCGAGTGAGGCTCGATGGGAAACTAATCAAGCATATGTAGCTTTGGGAAATCTCCACACCCAAATGGCACAAGTTGATCAGCAGAGAGCTACCGCCCAAGAGGCAAGAGCAGATGATCAAGCAATGTTAGTAGGACTGCGGGAGCAGCTGGAGGCCACCCATGCTGAGGCGTTCATAGCTACGTGCCAGCGGATCCTAGCAAATAACCATGCAGCTATGGCGGAAGCAGAACAAGACAGGACCCACGCCTTGAGCGTCCAGCAGGACCATGTCGAGAGGGACTTGCGCCAGCAACTTGCACAAGCCCAGAACATATTAGTTGATCTTCAGCATGAGGTGCATATTCTAAACAACCAATTGCACCTGATCCTTGATGAGGAAGAAGAAGATCTAGAGATGTTAGTTGAAGATGACGGCTAGGACGAAGAAGAAGTGGAGCTAGAGAATGAGGATGATCCTATCTCCGACCTCGATAGTGAGCATACTAAAGATTAGAATCGCCTAGTGACTAGTTAAAGCGCTAGATGTATCCCTGCTATTTATGTAATGGACGTGTGGTTTGAAATTTGGTATTTGAAATTTGACTTCCGAGTAATATTGGCACTCTACATGTTATTTCATGATGGGTTGAACTTTAATGAAATTCTAGTTTTGTTTTATTGGTGATTATGATTTGTATGTTAACGCGCTGCGAGCCCAATAAGTGATCAAATTGGTGATGTCATGTTGCGAGAATGAATTATTATTCCTCTATTTTATTGTATGAATTTAAGATTCTCTCCAGTAATTTTAGTTTGACATGATTATATAATTTATCTGCAATCTCTTGACATCATCCAATAATGACTTATTGTTGCAAGTTTACAGATGACTCGCACTCATGCTGGAGTAGGCAACAGCCAAGAGGGCAACGACGGTGACTTCCCACCACCGCCACCACCATCTGCGACTGAATTCTTTGCACAATTCATGGGTAGTCAGAGAACTATGGAGGAAACCCTACGCCTCATTGCACAAAACAAGGCTCGTGCCCATCAGCAACAACAGGGCCCTGAGCCAAATCAATACAGCTCTTTAAAGGATTTCCTAGACACCAAGCCTCCTATCTTCAAGGTGGCCGAAGAACTGCTCCAGGCAGATGAATGGCTTAACACCATTGAGCAAAAGTTCCATCTATTGAGGGTCACAGAACATCAGAAGGCAGAATATGCGTCCCATCAGCTGCAAGGATCAGCCGGGATATGGTGGACCCATTTCCTGTCCTCTTGACCTGCCAATGCACAGGTCACATGGGAGCAATTCAAGTTAGCCTTTAGGGGACACCATAGTCCCCCAGGGCTAATGCGCATGATGGTAGCTGAGTTCATGTGACTCACACAAGGGACCAAGACCCTTACTGAGTACATGCATGCTTTCAACAATTTGTCCCATTATGCCCCAGATTTTGTCGATACAAAAGAAAAGAAGATCGAAACCTTCAAGAGAGGTCTTAGCACTAAGCTGATGAAAACTATGGCCAACTTGAGGTGCACAACATACAATGAGTTCATCAGTGATGCCTTGACTTAGGAGAACCACAACAATCTGCATGCGACAACAAAGGGCCACAAGAGGGTAGTTGAGGTAGGTGCCTCAGGGTCTTCTCAGTCTAGAGCTCCAGTGGCAGCTAGGGCATAGTTTTGACCTCTAGCACCCAAGTTCAGGCCTCCTCCACCAAAAGCCAAAGCCAACCGACCTTAGAAGGTGTTTCGTAAGGCGTTCACCATTGCCTTACCCAAGGGGAATGGAGGGCAAGGAAGCTCAGTAGGACCTAGGAGCAATTAACCATGCTTCAACTGTAATCAAGTGGGTCATTGGGCCAAGGAATGCCCCCATCCTAAGAAGAACAACAATCAAAACCAGAGCAATTAGAGGCAGGTAAATCCTAAAGCACATCCTAGATACATGCATTATACCGCTGTTGAAGAGGTTCCAACAGGAGAGGTTGTCACCGCTGGTATGTTTCTTGTTAACAAACATCTCGCCATTGTTTTATTTGATTCTGGAGCTTCTCATTCATTTATGAGCCAAATATTTGCATCTAGGAATGATAAAAAAGTAATTGAGGTAAGCAAGGGTGGTTATAGTATAAGTTCAGTTGGGGCTACTATCTCTACAAATAAGATAGTCAGAGATGTGCTCATCTCTATACAAGAGAGGGAGTAAACGATGGATCTGATAGTATTGCCCGGATTATCTATAGATGTGATCTTAGGCATGAAATGGATGAGCGATCATGGAGTTCTCATTGACACTAGTACTCATACAATTATGTTGAGAGAACCAAAGGAAGGTAATACTTTTCTTGTACCACTTTCCTAAAATTTTGAACTAAAAAACTTGTCTTGTGCTATCCAAACCACTACCATTTGTGATATTCTAGTGGTTTGTGAGTTTCCTGATGTATTCCCAGATGAGTTACCAGGTTTACCACCTGATAGGGATGTAGAATTTAACATTGAGTTAGTGCCAGGTACGCCACCTATCTCAAGAAGACCCTATAGGATGCCACCAAATGAGTTAGCTGAACTTAAAATTTAGTTACAAGAACTGTTGGACAAAGGTCTCATTCAACCTAGTTCGTCTCTAGGGGGATGTCTAGCTTTGTTTGTAAAGAAGAAGGACAAGTCTTTGAGAATGTGTGTGGATTATAGTCCACTTAATGTTGTGACCATTAAAAACAAGTATCCTTTGCCTCGTATCGATATCTTGTTCGATTAGTTGGCAAAAGCAAAGGTATTCTCCAAGATTGACTTAAGGTTAGGCCATCATCAGATAAAGATCAGGATAGAGGATATACCTAAAACCACTTTCTCCACTAGGTACGGCTTGTACGAGTATTTGGTCATGTCTTTTGGACTGACGAATGCTCCTGCCTACTTCATGTACTTGATGAATTTGGTATTCATGCCCGAGCTCGACAAGTTCGTGGTTGTGTTTATCGATGATATCTTGATTTATTCAGAGAATGAGGCAGATCATGCAGAGCATCTAAGAATTGTTCTGTCTAGATTAAGGGAACATAAGTTATATGCCAAGTTTAGCAAGTGTGAATTTTGGTTGAGCAAAGTACCTTTCTTGGGTCACATCTTATCGAGAGATGGAATTTCGGTAGACCCATCTAAAGTACAAGAAGTCATGGATTGGAAGGCCCCGACTTCGGTTCATGAAGTTCAGAGTTTTCTAGGGTTAGCAGGTTACTATCGCCATTTCATTTCAGATTTCTCCAAGATAGCTAAGGCCATGACCAGACTACTTCAGAAAGATAAAAAGTTTAGTTGGACACCAGAGTGTGAAGTAGCTTTTCACACCCTAAGGACCCTATTAACTACAGCTCCTGTTTTAGCACAACCCGACATTGAAAAGCCTTTCGATGTGTTCTATGAGGCATCGGGTATAGGTTTAGGGTGTGTGCTTATGCAAGAAGGAAAAGTTATTGCCTATGCTTCTCGGCAATTGAGAAAGCATGAAGTCAATTACCCTACGCATGATTTAGAACTTGCAGCAGTGGTTCATGCATTGAAGATATGGAGACATTATTTGTTGGGCAACGTATCTCACATATATACTGACCACAAAAGTCTCAAATATATCTTCACTCAACCTGAGTTGAACATGAGACAGCGAAGATGGTTAGAGCTAATCAAGGACTACAATTTGGAAGTGCACTACTATCTAGGAAAAGCCAATGTTGTAGCAGATACACTTAGTCGAAATCTCATTGCAACACTGTGGAAGCATTGTTGGAAGATGGATTTAATTTGTTACATCCTGTTGTGCTGCACAATATCACTATCAGTTGTTCACTTGAAAGCAAAAAACATAGATCTACAGAAGATAGATGTAGGTATATTACAAATCAAGAGAAAGATGAAAGAACAAGAAACCAAGCATTTTAGGTTAGATGAAAAAGGTGTGCTATGGTTTGAGGACTGACTTGTGGTACCGAAAGATCGTGAGCTTAGAAAGATGAAAAAGGCTGTTCATTTGAAATCTGCTGGATTACTTCAGCCCTTGCCTATTCTAGGCTAGAAATGGGAACAAATAAGCATGGACTTTATTATAGGCCTTCCGATGACATAGCAAGGTCACGATTCAATATGGGTCATTGTTGATCTCCTCACCAAGTCAGCACATTTTATACCGGTTAACACAATGGATCGTGTAGGGAAATACGCCAAACTGTATGTTTCTCAGATCATGAGACTACATAGAGTACCAAGGACCATAATCTCAGATTGGGGACCACAATTTATAGATCATTTTTTGGAACACTTGCACCAAGCCTTGGGGACTAAACTAATCAGAAGTTTAGCATACCATCCACAAACTTCTAGATAGACCGAGCGGGTGAACCAGATCTTAGAAGACTTGTTGAGAGCCTGTGTTATATCTTCTAAGGGTTCATGGGAGAAATGGCTACCTTTAGCCAAGTTCTCCTACAACAACAGTTATCAAGCAAGCATCAAGATGGCTCCTTTTGAAGCCTTGTACGGTCAGAAATGTAGAACTCCTTTGAATTGGATTGAGACCGGCAAAAGAAGATACTTTAGCATTGACTTTGTCACTAAAGCTGAAGAGTAGGTGCGCATTATCCAATAGCATATGAAAGTAGCTCAGTCAAGACAAAAGAGTTATGCTGATAAAAGAAGAAGACCACTAACTTTTGAAGTCAAAGACTATGTATACTTAAAAGTGTCACCCATGAAAGGAGTATAGAGATTTGGAGTGAAAAGAAAGCTTGTAGGGCCATACAAGATTACTGAACGGAAAGGAAATGTCGCTTACAAGTTACAACTTCCTCTAGAGATGAGTGCAATATTCGATGTCTTCCATGTTTCTCAGTTGAAGAAATGTCTTCGCATACCTGAGGAAGCTATTGCACCCACCAACATTGAGCTCCAATCAGATTTGACGTATGAAGAGAAACCAATCCGAGTGTTAGAAGAGATGGAAAGACTAACCCGGAGTAAGGTCATGAAGTTCTACAAGGTGATGTGGAATAACCATAGTGAACAAGAGCCATGTGGGAACGGGAGGATTACTTACGTGAGGTTTATCCCACCTTTTTCAAAGAATGGTAGGTCTTGCAAATCTCAGGACAAGATTTCTATAAGGGGAAGGGGCTGTAACACCCTAGGTGTTAAGCTTGCATCTAGCCTTGGCATTGCATGAGCACAAGCATCATTGATCATTCATGAGCATGAGTATTTCAAATATTATCTATATGTTTGCTTATATTGCATGTGTTGTCACTAAAATGCTTTACATATGCTAGGGTTTACATGTAACCAATGTATAAAATGATTGTGGAACCCTAGGAGTACCTTAAACATGTTTATAATATCACATGGAACAACTTTGGTATTCATGACTAAGGCTAGTTTGGTCTCTAAGTCATAGCTATAGTTTAAATCATCATTTTCAAGTTGTATGTTTGACTGGAGTTGAACATCACTTTAGAAACTTTGCATGGCTATGTACCATAAAACAAAGTTGTAGAACTCAAGTAGTGTAACAACTTTTATTTTTGGGTCATAGGCTAATTCAGCTCCTAACATGCTTGAATTTGGCTCACAAGAATCAACATTTTACTGTTTTTGGAACTTAGGAATTTTTCTAAGTCATATTGAGTTTACAGTTTCGTTGTGGCTGACTTTATCATGATGCAACTTGCAAACCTTTGTGAATTAGGAGATGAGTACTAAAGCAATTTTGTAGCCTTCACTTAGATCACCAACTTTTATTAATAGAGTTTGTGCTAACTAATCACGGTTTAGGAGCTTGGAAGGGTTGAAATCATGTTGTCAGGTTTGCAATCGGGCTCTGATGGCTGAAGTCGCGTCGCCGTGGGTGGCCAATCGCGTTAGGCCTTGGACGCCGTGTGGTGGCCGTACACCATCGACGGCCTGGCCGGTCAGGCCACGTTGGGCACAAAGGCACCCCACGCCCGTTCGTTCATGCTTGCACCCTCATTCCCTCTCTGTTGCTCTCTCTCGCTCTCGCAGCAGAGCTGCTCTCGCCAACGCGCCACCGCGCTGCTCCACCGTCGCCTAGCGCCCATGCCACTGCACCATTGCCATCTCCATCTAGTCTGCAGTTGCGCCACCTTTCTCTCTACCTCCTCGATGCAGTAGCAGGGCTAGGCAAGCCACGGTGAGGGCAAATTTGGGATCTCGGCTTCCATGGCCACCTTCACGGTGAGCTCGCTGCTGCTCGACTCCCTTGTGCATTCCTTCTTGTTCTTCACGTTAGAGCTTGGTTAGGGTGTGTCCTAGCTTGTAGCGTGACCCTATGGTGAATTGTTACCTCGCTGGCACGGAACACGACGGCTAGCGCCACACCACCGCGCACGCGGACAGACCTCGTCGACATGTCCCACCTAACCTAGGTAGCCTCGGTAGGTTCACGTGGTCACCATGGAGCCAATGTGCTTCTTGCCAGGCCTTGCCCTGGCCCATAGTGACTGGTGCACCTCCACGCAGTGCCGCTGTGCCGCCATGGCTAGAGACGAGCTTGCTCCGGTGCGTCCACGCTGCCACCACCGGTACCAGTCGACGCGGATGGTTGAGTAGAACACGTAGGTGGGGTCGGTTTCACCAGAAAGCTCGTCATCGGTGAGATAGCACCGGTCAACCATCGTGCCCTGTTTTGGTTCACTAACATGTGGGGTCCGCTGACCCATGGGTCCCATGCGTCAGCGAGTATAGTTTAGGGTTTTGTTATTTCTTTTCTAGATTTTTGTACTAACTTTGGAAAATCATATCTAGAGCTAGGAGTGTTCAATTTTGGTGAGCCAAATTTTGTTAGATTCCTCATAAAGTGTAGTATTTTATAAAAATATGAAATGTACTGTTTATGGTATTCTTAAAGGTGAATAAAATGTAGCTAGATAAGTGTTTTTTGAATGTTTGCAATCTTGTAAAATGTGTAACTTGAGCTAGGAATGTGATAAATTGTGATTCCAATTTTGATGGTCTTGTGTTGACATGCTCTAGCTAGGAAAAATAATAAACTTGCAGTAAATGTGATTGAAGTAGGGTCTTTCTATTTATCTATTAATAAATGGTGTTTTCTAAGGAAAATTATAGGGATAAAAATAAGTAACATATTGCCATGCAAATTTTTGTATAGTATTATGGCACTAGGATGAAGCTAAGAAAATATAATATCTGTTGTTTGACACTTTTCTATAGGGTTAACTATTTCACTAAAATAAACCTTGCTAGCTTGTCATTTTTATAGAGGATGTTACACATGTTCAAATGGTATGAAATTTGTATAGTAGTCTATTGGGAGCACTGGGAAGCTACTATAATTTTATGAGAAATTATCGTGCATATTTGATATATGTTTGTTATTTCACTTAATTATTTAATTAAATTAATAAAGACATTTAAATAAATAAATTGTGCTTGACCATGATGTTTTCTATGGTGCTTGTGATACATATGAACCGTTGATGTTAGTAGTAAGGCTTAGAAGCAATAGGTTGCATGCAACTAATTAATTATTGCTTTATAATTTAACTGGAGGGCTGCATGCATAGTTTTGGTTGAGTTGATAATTTCATGGTGATAATGGTCTTTTATATAAAACTTGTTAATAACAAAGTTGTAGATAACTTACTAATATACCTTGTGTTAAATTTTCATAGTCATAGGCCTTAGGGTTTAAGAGTTTTGGTTGTTAGAAATTTACTGTCCGAAATGCTTGCTCTCTGGACAGATTTGAATAACTGAATTGTTTGACCTAGATAACTATTGAATCATATCTAGAGTATTAAAAGAAAGTTGTAGATAATTTCATAAGATTTCCAAAATGTCCACAACCATATTATTTTGATGTACATAACTCCAGTTAGGGTCAAAACAATTAGCTGCTTTCTTGTAGTCCAGAAAATAGATTACAGAAGTGTTTGCTTAAGTAATAGAGAAGAGATATACACCTACTCAGTAGAATAGGATGCACTTGTTATTACCTTAATACCATGCTGTTGAAAATAATTATGAGGATGCATTCATCATGTCATATCATATTATATGTGTCATAGTATATGCATTCCTGATATCTTATTCCATGCTCTTGCATATAGGATCGACCGAAGAGATAACGCTGTTTGAGTTCAACGAAGAAGAGGAAGGGGATCAGTAGGAGACACCTCAAGCCACAGCTCTAGGAGAAGAGGAGCAGACTCCCGAAGAGCTCCCTAAGTCCCCAGGTCACCGGCCAACCTCTTTCCTCAAAGGCAAGCACCGGAGCATTCTAAGTCTCCCATGTTTTACAAAATATTACTTGAGTCCTTTATGTTTGATGCATTACGTTATAAGAGTTGATTGGAAACACTTGATGCATGGAACTACCTTGTCTAGATATATATACCTTTTACCCTGTGTAGGTCTAGGATGGAATATATGCTTAGCCATGCTTAGAACTGTAGAAGTCGGGTGATTTCGTCACCTGCGAGATATAGGTGGATACCGAAGCACGGTTGGCTATATTTGCTATCGTGGAAAAGAACCATAGGGTAATGTAAATGGAGGCCGAGCGGAGTCTATGTGTAGGTGGACTCATGCGATTCTGTCTATGCCAATTAAGGACCGTATCGTTGTTGGCCCTTCTAACAAGATTGAACGCATGCCTATCACTTAGCTGGCTGGATAACTCGTTCCAACCGCAAAGCTGAGTAGCTCAACTCAGGCTAGGCCCCATTCTGTAAAAGTGCGCACTCTAGATGGTAGTAAGGATGTGTGGGGAGCCAGACATGAGCCCAAGGGCAGGCCGGGCCTGAATGTCCTGGCAGCTGGCTGTCCCTGATTGTGTGACACTGGACAAACCCATGAAATGTGGACTTGAGTTGTACCAAAGGTGACCTAAGGTGACCGTTGACCTGGTCTACCTGGGTTTGTGTTAGGAATAAATTCCCAGCTGGTTGAAATCGATTTGAATCACCGTCTCTCCTGGACAGTGAGAAACTTGGCTAGTTCCAACATCGTAGTAATTGTATTATGGAATGTGATGGTTCAGATAAACATGGAATTACTACACCAGCTATGGTTACTATTGTATGCTATGAATTGATATACCACATGTTTGGCACATATTAGTTGCTAATCTAGAGATGAATAGCTATAATTAACTTGATGACCAAAGTATAATTGCATAACTGAGTTAATTGCTTTTATGCAAAATATTGACAAGCTACCTCCACTTATAAAGCCTTGCATGATCCTTGGAGTCAATTTATTTGTAGTTTGTGATGGGTAAGTCTAGCTGAGTACCTTCTCGTACTTAGTGTTTTATTCCCATTGTTGCAGATGGCACAATTATCACGGCTATTACAAGCATTACTTCTGTCCCACTGTGGATGAGGAGTGAGCCCTAGGCAGGCATTCTTAATAATCCTTCTTATATGCTTTTGTGGATTGTGATCATGACTTGGCACTGTATTTGAACTATGTTGGCAAATGCTAGTTTCGAACTTTAATTTGCTTCCGCTACTATTTATCGAACTTGGTTTGTAATAACCTTATTTCGTACTCTGATGAATGAACTGTATCTATGAACTTATGTAACATGAGACATGTATGTTGAATCATGTATGATCTTGGTTGTATGTGGATCGTTAATCGAGACCCGTCGTGGTACTCGATGGACTACCGGGTTTATATGGGCTCAAGTATGACAGTACAACCACTTGCATGCTGTCATTGTACTTGTGCTCTTATAAATTGGTCGGTTCTGTGACAAAGATCTCCCCGGTTCTTACCACATTACCAGCACCTAGTGCCTTAACCACTCACATACAATCCTCCATGAAGCATCACATCACAGATATAATGTATAGTAGAAGTAGTAGCAAGTAAGTAAGCGAGCGTCTAACCTAACAGTGGGTGTGTAGGGGTATAGGTTGCGACAAGGTAATGGCTCACAAGCAATTCTACCATGCAAGCTATTACAGATCATTTGCATAAAAGTAAAGCACTAGCATCTACATTGTAGCATGTCTAATAGAATTCTATGAGGTTGGGTGGGACGTGACACCTAGCAGGTCATCTCCAAGCTCCTTAGTGTAGTCGAGGTCATGCTCCTCTGTCTGTGGCTCCTCCGGGTCTGTCAAACAAGACATATAGCCGTGATAGGCGACTCCTATAGATGATCACAAAGAAGCAATAGAAATTCAAAAGATCCAAATGCACTCAAACACAAGCCTATGGCGTAGAGCTCATTTTTAGAAAAAAATTAGCACTGGTTTCATATTTTTCTGAGGTCGCATGAATTTTCTAAGTTTAAATCATTTTTCTAAAAAAGAAAAAAATTGGAAAATCCTGGGCTTGACACGTGGTAGCACGGGATTGGGTGTAGGAAACACGGTCACTGATAGGTGGGACAGGATTAATGGTCAACAGTCAATGGTCAATGGTTGACCAGGCTCGGGGTAGGCCTGGCGGGCCGGATAATGGGCCTGGTTGGGCCGGTCTAGTCCGGGCTAGGCCCGGACACATGTCGCGTAGGTAGTCAGCCACATGGCGCTAGCGGGCCGTTACTAGGCTCATGTCCCTAGGGTTGGTCCATGGTGGATAGCGCGGTGTGGGTCCATGGACCGCAGGCACGGTCCACGGTGGACCGCATCAACTCCCTCCCTCTCTCTTCGGTCTACAGTGCACCGGGTGCATGCGGGTTTAGGTGGGGTCATGGAGGCTCCCTCTCTCTCTCGCAGCAGCACTCTCATGCATTCTAGAGCTGTGGTGGTTCGGAGGGGCAGCTAAGGGGGTCCATGGCATCATGAGGTCATGGGGAACTCCATGGTGGGCCAAAGACGGCGACTTGGAGGCTCGGGCGCCCAGTGTAGGCGTCGCAATGGAGGGCGGTGACACGGATTGATGGCAAGGGCATCAAGGACATTGGCACAACCCAAGCGGGGCTTCTACGACTTCTAGGTGCTCCAATGAGCATGGCTAGGGTACTATCCAAGCGAAGGGCGGCGACGATGACGCACTACGGCGAGGCCTCTGTGGTCTCAAACAGAACCAAAGGTGGCTCCTTTCCTTCGATTGGGGCCATGGGGAAGGCAAAGGACTCGATGACGGCGACCAAAGTGCACAACGGAGCCTACATCATGGCAAGGTGTGCAATAGAGCTTCGGTGAGTTCACGGCTACGGTGAACTAGGGCAAGGTGGGGTCTTTCCGTCCAGCTAGCTTCACGGCGGGGTGTGTAGGGTTATGATGAATATCGATGGCTAGATCTCACCATGCGAGGAAGCCAGAGTTGGTCGGATCATCCCTGGCATAGCGGTGACATGGGCGTGTGGCGGTCTAGTGAGGCAAACACGACCAGCGGCCCCCGGGGCTCTTCTTCTTTCATCTAGCACATGGCGCATCCCTCGGTAAGGCAAAGCTTGCCGAGGTGCTTGTTCCACCTCTACTGGCCCGAGGTGGCTGGAACACAGCTGCGCCATGGCAGGGTCTGGCCATGGCAAGCACAGCGGGAGTGACGTGGTGACAGTGGTGTTCCTAAGCCCTTTTGGCTCAATAAGGCTGAGCCTTGGCTCATGTGCATGTGTCCATGTGTACAGTGCACCACAACGATAAAAAGAATAGCCCTTGGCCCTCCCAAGGGGGAGAACACGGTGGCGCAGCCATGGCATGTCCATGGCGGTGAGCACGGGAGAGCGGCATCGGGGCTCACCGTGGTGGCAGGGTAGGTAGGATGGTGGTGCAGTGGCGAGTTGAGGCCGTGGCAAAAGGTAGCAGTGCAGAGCTGAACCGCTACGGTGAGGAAGATGATCAGGGCGCTGTCTTCTTCTCTAGCAAGCTCGGGTGACTCTAGTGGGCTCGGCTCCTTCCCTCCCTCCTCCTCCTCTATGGCATTGTGGTGGTTCATGGGTTGCCACAGAGTGGCGGCACGGTGTAGGAGGGGTGCTAGGGCACCAAGGGTGCCCTCTTATGGGGATTCCATGGCCAAGGCGAGTGATGGACGGTGGGGAAGGGCAGAGGGGTGGTGGTGCGGGCGTTGTTGCTCCCAATTCGAGCGGTGTTCAGTAAAAAAGGTCCACGGGGCGACATCATGGTGTGGGACCATGGCAAATGGCATCAGCAGCAGCGCGGCACGGCTAGAAGAGGGTGCATACGCCTCAGATCATCGATGTGGCATCCATCCATGCGTCAACACCCAACGGCTCGAGGGCAAGCGGCTGTGATGTGAGGGCATGATGTCGGATGCCCGCATCGGCAAGGTGCTCTACACGGTGGTGGGAGAAGCAGAGGAAGGGGAGAGTGAAGTGGATGACAAGGCAGGCTAGGCAGTCAACGGTGGGGAAGGCGACAGCGGCAGCGCATTGCGATGTAGGGCGTGGGAGCAGGCCGTTGCTGGGCCGCGCGGCTACATGAGCGTGAGTGCGGGCGCGGGCGGGTTGCTGGGCCAGCGCCAGGGCACACATGGGCATGGGTGGCTAGGCTACGTGGGCGACGTGGGCCGGCGAGGCTGGGATGCCTCCCCTTTTTCTATTTCCCTCCCTTTTCCAATTTCTTTTCTATTTCTATTTCTATTTCCACACTACACCTAGGGCTCCTATGCATGTATACATGTGTTGCCAGCATATATACATCTTAGTGGGTTCCTCTTGGGGTCATCTAGGGTCCTAGGGTCCAAGGCAAGGGTTGGCAACTCACACAACAAGTTATTTATAAGGTTGATTTGATTTTATTACATCACATAAAATCATGAAGAAGCAACTCACAAGTTGAATTAAATGCAAAATGCTCAACCATGCTAACTTGGGTTCTACTTGTGCAACTACATGGGTGGTTTCCTAGTATGCACACTGACCATGCATGGGTTTTCTTAAAAAAAATTAAGTTCAGATTTTTGGTTATTGGAAAACCTAGGTTGTTACAGTCCTCCCCCCTCACAGGAATCTCGTCTTGAGATTTAAGGTGAGACATATCTTTCAAAGAGGTAGGGGTAAAGCATCTGAAGTTCTGACTCTTTCTCCGAAGTGGCTTCTCGTTCAGTGTGGTTGCTCCACTAAACCTTGCACATAGGTATGATCATGCTTCTAGTTTCATTCTCGTCTCTATCAAGTATCTGTATCGGGTGCTCCTTGTACTCTAGAGTGTCCTGTATATCAACTACCTCTATAGGTACTTGCTCATCCGGTAGCTTCAAGCACTTGCGTAGTTGAGATACATGGAACACTGGGTGGGCTCCGATCAACTCCTCAGGCAGTTCCAACTCATAGGTTAGCTTGCCAACTCTCTAACAAATCCAGTAAGGTCCTACATACCTTGGCTCCAACTTCCCTTTTCACATGGAACCTGATGGTGCCTCATAGTGGGGAGACTTTGAGATAAACATAGTCCCCAACTTCAAACTCAAGGTCTCTTCGACTTTTATCTGCATGACTCTTCTGTTGACTTTGAGCAATTCTCAAATTATCTCGCACTTGGGCCACTCCTTCGGCATCCTTGATCTTTGTGGGGCCAAAGAACAATCTCTCCCCTACTTCTGACCACATCAGAGGGGCCTACACTTCCTCCCATACAAGGCCTCAAATGGTGACATCTTGAGACTAGCCTAGTAGCTGTTGTTGTAAGAAAACTCTGCATGTGGCAAACCCTTCTCCCAATCAGACCCATATTTTAGAACACAAGCTCAGAGCATATCCTCCAAGATCTGGTTCACTCTCTCTGTCTGGCCATCCATTTAAGGGTGGTAAGCGGTGTTGTAATCCAGTCGAGTCCCGATTGCCTTGTGGAGACTCTTCTAGAACTTGGACACATATTACGTCCCTCAATCGGACACTATGCTCACTAGGGCTCCATGAATCCAGAGAATGTTATCCACATAGAGATCTATGAGCTTCTCAGTTCTATATTCATCCTCATAGCTATGAAGTGAGCTACCTTGGTCAATCTATCAACAATTACCTAGATCGAGTCATGGCCTTTTGGGGTTTGAGGTAAACCCACTATAAAGTCCATGGATATGCTTTCCCACTTCCACATCGAAACATCTAAGGGCTTCAATAGTTCTATTAGTCTTTGGTGTTTGGCCTTGATCCTATTGTAGATGTCGCAACGCGCAACATGCCCTACAATATTAGCTTTCATATTCTTCCACCAAAAAAGCTTCTTCAAGTCGGCATACATCTTGGTACTTCTTGGGTGGATACAATACTTAGAGCCATGACCCTTGGCTAGGATCTCCTCTTGCAAGGCTGCATTAGAGGGTACACAGATTCTATCCTTGTACCAGTACACTCCATGTTCATCTTCTCTGAACTCAGGACACTTGCCTAGCTCCATGAGCTCTTAGATTTCCTAGATTTTGGGGCATTCTTGCTGGGCTTTGTAGATTAGATCTTCAAGATTGTATTGCACTCGAAGCTCATTTAGCATTCCCTTTGGTAGAATCTTGAGTCGAAGGTCCTCTGTATCTTGACTCAGCTCTGGTGGTATGTCTTCTATCATTAGACTATGGCAATAGCCCTTATGGCTCAGGGCATCTGTGACTACATTAGCTTTCCCTAGGTTATAGTATATCTCTAGGTTGTAGTCCTTAATCAGCTCTAGCCATTTGCACTATCTCATGTTCAGATCCTCCTAAGTGAAAAACTACTTCAGACTCTTGTGATTGGTGTAGATGTCACATTTGTTCCCGATCAGATAGTGTCTCCAGATATTTAGGGCGTGCACAAAGCTGCAAGCTCAAGATCATGGGTAGGGTAGCGTTTCTCATGGTCCTTCAGCTAGCAGGAAGTATAAGCTATAACTCTCCTATTTTGCATCAGAACATAGCCAAGTCCCTATCTAGACGCATCACAATAGACCATGAATTCTTGTTGAATGTCAGGCAATGCTAACACAGGAGTGGTGGTAAGCTTCTGTTTCTAGGTTTGGAAGCTTTGCTTGCACTCGGGCGTCCACTCAAACTCATTGGTCTCCTTTAGAAGGTTGGTCATCGGCTTGGCTATCTTGGAAAAGTTCTCAATGAAGCGGCGGTAATATCCTGCAAACCCAAGGAAACTCTGGATATCAATCGCATTGCGGGGTTGTTCCCATTCTTCTATAGCTTCAATCTTGGTGGGATCAATAGCTACTCCCTCACTAGTGAGAATGTGACCTAAGAAGGTGACTTCTTCACGCCAAAATTTGCACTTGCTGAACTTGGCGTATAGTTGATTCTGTCTCAGCTTCTCCAGCACTACTCTCAGATGCTGCTCATGTTCTTCTGCAATGGCCGAATAGACAAGAATGTTATCGATGAATACCACCACAAACTTATCTAGCTCCTCCATGAACACCTTGTTCATCATATTCATGAAGTAGGCATGGGCATTGGTGAGTCCAAAAGAAACAACGGTGAACTCATACTTCCCATACATAGTGACAAAGGCTGTCTTGGGAATGTCCTCAGTCCTGATCTTCATCTGATGGTACCTAGATAGGAGATCAATCTTAGAAAAGAACTTGGCATTCCTTAGCTGGTCTAGCAGATCATCTATCCTCGGTAGTGGGTACTTGTTCTCAATAGTCATGGCATTCAAGTTCCGGTAGTCAATACACATCCTCATGGAACCATCCTAATGCTCACTCCCTAACATCTCTTCATGCATATAATGTGACCCAAGGGTGAACTAGTGTCTATAGGCTCCTTGCATGGAGTCACTGGTATGCTATGCTCTCGTGCAAACTTGGTGGATATGTAAGAATAGGTACAACCTAAATCAAACAAAACCAAAGATGTAGCTCCATGCACAATGAACATACCATACACCACGTCGGGGGCGTTCTAGGTGTCCTCCATGGTCAGATGGGTGAGGCGACCATAGGCGGCTCTAGTAATGTTCTTCTGCAGCCTAATCTGAACTGAAACCTATCTCGCTAGGGTCGGAGTAGGTAGTGCGGCATTCTTCATGGGGCAGTCAGTGACCTTATGGCCCGGCCGACCATAGCCAAAGAAAGTGAAGGGCACGCTGCCTGTGGCGGTGGGCACAGCGGTCTTCAATGTGCTAGGGCTCTGAGTAGGGTGGCTCTGAGATGGGTAGTGGTAGTTGGCGGTTTGGGTTCCACCTCCATGGCTCAAAGCAGGTGTGGCTCCCTAGACAGCACAAGGGTGAGGCTACGAAGGCGCATGACCACACAGCCTCTGAGATGCTAGGGTGCAAGTGGTGCTCTTGGACCATCGCTTCTTCTCCTTATAGAGCGCGTTAGCCTCCAAATGATCCCTCTCCATCACCAGGACCTTGTTAATCATCTCCCAGAGGGTGTAGTAGGTATGACTTGAGAGGGCCACCTTGAGGCATGTGTTCAGACCCTTCTAGAAGAAGTACATCTTCTTCTTCTCGGAGTCTGTCTCAATAGGAGCATACCTCATCATGCGAATGAAGTGGTTGGCGTACTCCTAGATCCTCTGGGATCCCTAGGAAATGTTGCAGAACTCTTCCACTTTGGCATCCATCATGCCCTCAGGCACGTGGTGCTCGTGGAAGGCTTCGGTGAACTCCTCCCGTGAGATGTGCGCGGGGTCAGCATGGGTGTCACAGTAGCTGTCCCACCACGCACGTGTAGCGCCAGTGAGTTGGTGGGCTACAACTCCAACACGCTACTCGTTGGAGCAAGTGGTTAGGTCCAGCTTATTCTCCATCTCATGCAGCCTGTCCTCGATGGCGATGGGGTCATCGTCCAAGCTGTCGAAGGTAGGGGGCCTCAGCTTAAGGAAACTCTCCAATTTCCTCTAGAAGTCGTTGCGCGGTCCCCCATTGCAGCGCAATAGCCCATCAGCCAGTGTCTCCATGAGACGTGTCTGGCCATCCATCACCTCAGACAAAAGTGGTGGTGGTGGTGGTGGAGCATCGTTGCCCTTATGTGGAGCGTCCTCACCCCTAGGCTGGGTTGTGCCTGCCTCCTCTGGGATGGGCTCCTCCACGTGTTGCTCTCTAGCAGGTGGTACCTCCTCCTCGAGGTTGTGGGTAGCACAGGCGGTAGTGTATCCTCCTCCCCACCCACGACCATGACCACGACCATGGCCAGCGAGCACGTGGGACGGAGAGCGATGGTTTAGACGTTCTGAGCGGTGACATGACATCTTTACTACAAATGTTAGGTTACAAGTTATTATCAGGTGGTTAGATGATTTATTAGCAATTCAATTAATAATTCAATTCTAGCCATACACTCAAACAAAGAAGCAGAAACAACCATAAGAAGCATTAAGATCCAAACATTCATTACATGAGTTTATTACATGGCGATGTCTCTAGTAGCTACACTAGAAACTCGCGGGGAATCACACTACACGCAGGTAGGCTCCAAAAGAGGGACATTCTACTCTACTCCTAAAAGTGAGACATGTCTCATAGCCATGCAGGGCTCATCATCAACAATATGACTACTACGTTATTAGAGCATCACTAGGAAGCTAACTCCGGCTAGGTGGTGGTAAAGTGCTAGCATCCATCTCCTAGAGCTCTGCATTGGTGCGGTGCATCCTCGAGATGTACTATAGGGCCTCCTCCAACTGCTTGGTCTTTGAGGCCTTGGGGTAGTCCTCAGAAGGGCATGCCTTCAGATTGAGCTTAGTGGGCTCAACCCGGAAGGACTCCTTGCGTGGCCTCTTGCGCGACTCAGGGGGTAGCAACTTCTGCATCTCCTTAAACTCCTTGACTCGCCTGATGTTGGCATCAACCCATGCCTAGCTTATCCTGTCTGCCCTATCCTTCTAAAATACCATGTACTTCATGTACTCAATAAGGTGGCGCTGGTTGTGAGCAGTGTTAATGCTCAACTGAACCACCTTCCTCTCCAACATGTTGTAATGGCTCTCCAGCATCATCTTCCTGAAACCATACCTCTTCTCCATCTCAATGTAATCCCTTAGGCACCTCTTCTTGTTCTCGAGGGTATCCTCAAGCTCAAGCACCTTGCAGTCTAAGTAGACATTGCGGAGCCCAAAGTCTCCAGCCTTGTCTCTCAGATCTGCAATCTTCTCCTTTAGCTTGCTCTCACGTGCCTTGTAGTAGGCCACCATGTAGTCATAGCCCTCATGCTCCACATGGATGGTCTCCTTCAGTAGTTCCTTCTTCTTCTCTTGCTCCAGGAAGGCCTCGTCAGCCTAGAACAGCAAGTCCTGGTACCGATGGCTCTACGACTCGACCTCCATGATGTACCTGTCCTGGCAGAGGATGTACTGTCCGGACAAATGAAGGCAAGGGCCTTCCTCGACGTAGACAATCTGCTCAGCAGCCAAGACCTGCCTCCTGGTACTCTAGGTAAGGTCCAGGGCTCAGGGAAGCAAGCAGTATGGTCCCCTCATAAGGTGCTCATGGGCGTCACACATCATGTGGCGAAGGGCCGAACGTGAAACGAACTAGACACATGCTTCGATGGAGGTCTCCACCTATAGCTCCTAGAAGGCATGCAGCTCCGATAGGGTCTCACTCATAGGAACCCTAAGGTGGATGATCATGTGGCCCTACAGTCCGTTAGGTCCTGGCTCACCATGACAAACATACTCAACCTGCTTCGTAGGGACACCAAGCTCCTCGAGGACATCATAGAGCATCTGAGCAAAACCATGGTAGCTCAGACCATCGATGGGAAGCTCAACTGCTGGTGCCATCTGCAAATCAGTCCAAAAAAGGGAATCAGCGGACTAGAAAAAGATAAGCCATGCATAAAAAAGATGCAAGGTTGGTACATATAATCAAGAGACGATAAGTTCCACTCCAATTTCTACCTTCCAATCCTAAGGGTCTCATCCTAGGGTCAAGTATGGCTCTGAGACCAACTGAAACGATCCTGATTTCCTAGAAGGGAAATGCACAGATTCAAAGTATAACGTGATAGTCCCAGGTGATCATCCCATCACATTATCAAATAACAGTCGATATCACAGTCATACATCGAATACCTATCTTAAAGAGAGTACAAATAACAAGGTTTACTCACTATTACATCACCACTTGGTGGAATCACTCAGAGCATACAACATCCAGAATAGCATCAAGTAGAAAGGCAGCAGGCGTCGATTCCATCTTCTCAACCAAACTTGAGCGCAGGAACAAGACCTCTAATCCTCCCAACCGTCTCCCTAGTGGTCATACTCGGGCTCAAAACCTGTCAAACAATTATTAGTATGATTTGTACTGGCCACTGGCTCCCACCCTATGCTTTGCATTTGCTTTGTGGTGGTGGAATGCATGGGTAGAAGAAAAGACCTATTTGTGGTTGTAGTTTCCTATGCGAGTATGTCAAGCTTTAATAATAATTCATCAAGTTTTAAGCCATCTCATCTATACGTTCTCCCATCCCATCACACACATCTCACCACTCTCACACTCTCTAGGTGACAAGGATGACTCTTGCTCATACCTTGCCTCATCGGCCAAAGCTAGAAACCAACACAAGAACCCAGGGGGAGAGAAAAAAGGACTCCACTCACTAATCAAGGGAAGCATAGGTCATAGGAATGTCCATATCCGAGGACGCGTCTATACATATAGATCGATCAACTCTACAGAGAGTGTACACCTAGAACCACAAGATCACCATCATCGGTTGTGCCCAACCTAGGCTGATACCGACTTCCTTCCAACTGGTATGGTGCCACCCTACCACTTATCCCTGGGCCAACCCGAAGTCCACCAGCACGCTGAGACTATGAGACATAGTACCAGGCCCCCAAAGGTGCCTATGTTGTCTTAGGAGGGTGTGGGCCATACGCGCGTACCTGCCTACACTATCCACTTCCATCCTAGCAATAGTGGCACCGTCCTAGTTGGTCGGGTAACCGTCCCCCACCCATTCAAGAGCAAGTGGTGTGTACGTAGGGTCCTATGATCTGGTTCTCTCGACATACCAGTCCTTAGGGGGACTAGACAGGATATCTTCTCAATAGGGGATAACCAACACCCTATGCCTCGACGGCACCTCCATCCCGAGGCTACATCCCACAAAGACACTCCACCCTGAGATCTCCTCATCTCACATGCACCCGCCATAGGTACCTCTCATAGGGGATGCCCAGGTCGCACCCCCTGACAAGACTCATCCAATGACTCATTGTAAGATCCTGCCCGATCGACTCAACCCTCACCACACACCCAAAACGCACGCCAAAATCTTCCCAGTTGTTACCACATTACCAGCACCTAGTGCCTTAACCACTCACATATAATCCTCCACCAAGCATCACATCATAGATATAATGCATAGTAGAAGTAGTAGCAAGTAAGTAAGCGAGAGTCTAACCTAACAGTGGGTGTGCAGGGGTATAGGTTGCAGCAAGGTAATGGCTCACAAGCAATTCTACCATGCAACCTATCACAGATCATTTGCATAAAAGTAAAGCGCTAGCATCTACATTGTAGCATGTCTAATAGGATTCTATGAGGTTGGGTGGGACGTGGCCCCTGGCAGGTCATCTCTAAGCTCCTCAGTGTAGTTGAGGTCATGCTCCTCAGTCTGTGGCTCCTTCGAGACTATCAAACGAGACATATAGCCGTGATAAGCGACTCCTATAGATGATCACAAAGAAGCAATAGAAATGCAAAACATTCAAATGCACTCAAACACAAGCCTATGACGTAGAGCTCATTTTTAGAAAAATTTGGGCACTAGTTTCATATTTTTCTAAGGTTGGATGAATTTTCTAAGTTTAAATCAATTTCTGAAAAAGGAAAAGAATTGGAAAATCTAGGGCTTGACATGTGGCAGCACGAGATTGGGCACGGGAAACATGGTCACAGATAGATGGGACCGGATCAACGGTCAACGGTTGATCGGGCTCAGGTTGGGCCTTGCGGGCTAGATAATGGGCCTAGTTGGGTCGATCTGGGTCGGGCTAGGCCGGGCCCAGACACATGTCGCGCAGGTAGGCGGCCACATGGTGCAAGTGGGTTGCTACTGGGCTCAGGTCCACAGGGCTGGTCCACGGTGGATAGCGCGGTGTAGGTCCATGGACCACAAGCACGGTCCGTGATGGACCGCGTCCACTCCCTCTCTCTCTCTTTGGTCTATGGTGCACTGGGTGCATGCGGGTTCAGGTGGGGGCATGGTGGCTCCCTCTCTCTCTCTCATGGTGGCACTCTCACTGGTGGTGAGCTCACATGCTCTCGCGCTATGGCGTCTTGGTGGGTCAGCTCCGATGAGTTCACGGTTGCGGCGAACTAGGGCAAGGGGGGCTTTCCATCCAGCTAGCTACACGGCTGGGTGTGCGGGGTTATGGCAAAGCTCGATGGCCAAATCTCGCCATGTGAGGTGGCTGGAGTTGGTCGAATCATCCCCGACAAAGCGGCGACATGGGCATGTGGTGGTCTGGCGAGGCGAACGCGACTAGCGTGTAGCAGAACCGACCAATTTATCAGAGCACAAGTACAATGGCAGCCCACAAGCGGTCGCACTGTCATACTTGAGCCCATATAAACTCGGTAGTCCGTCGAGTACCACGAAGGGTCTCAATTAACCATCAACATATAACCAAGATTGTACATGATTCAATGTACATGTCACACGTTACATAAGGTTCACAAATAAAGTTCATCCATCAGAGTATGAATTAAGGTTATTACAAACCAAGTTCGAGTAAAATAGTAGTGGAAGCAAATTAAAGTTTGAAAATAACATCTGCCATCATAGTCAAATACAGTGCCAACTCATGATCACACCCACAAAAGCATATGGGAAGGATTAACAAGGGATGCCTGCCCAGGGCTTACTCCTTGTCCACGGCGGAACAGAAGCAGTTCTTGCAATAGCCGGGATAAACGGTACCATCTACAACAATGGGAATAAAACCTTGAGTACGAGAAGGTACTCAGCTAGACTTATCTATCATAAATTGAAAATAAGGTGACTCCAAGGATTATGCAAGGCTTTATAAGTGGAGGTAGCTTGACAAGATTTTACATAAAAGCGACTAATTCAGTTGTACAATTATAATTCGGTCATCAAGTTAATTATAGCTATTCATCTCAGATTAGCAACTAACCTGTGCCAAACATGTGGTATATCATTTAGTAGCATACAATAGTAACCATAGCTGATGTAGTAATTCCATGTTCATTCAAACCATCATATTCCATAACACAGTTACTACGATGTTGGAGCTAGCCAAGTTTCCCACTGTCCGGGAGAGACGGCGATTCGAATCGATTTCAACCAGCTGGGAATTTATTCCTAACACAAACCTAGGTAGACCAGATCAACGGTCACCTTAGGTTACCTTTGGTACAACTTAGGTCCACATTTCACGGGTTTGCCTAGCGCCGCACAATCTAGGACAACCAGCGGCCAGGACGTTCAGGCCTGGCCTGCCCTTGGGCTCACGTTTGGCTCCCCGCACATCCTTACTACCATCCAAAGTGCGCGCTCTGACAGAACAAGGCCTAGCCTGAGTTGAGCAACTCAGCTTCATGGTCGGAATGAGTTATCTGGCCAGCTAAGTGAGAGGCATGCGTTCAATCTTGTCAGAAGTGCCAACAACAGTATGGTCCTTAACCGGCATAGACGGAATCATAGGAATCAACCTACACATAGACTCCACCCGACCACCATTTACATTATTGCATGGTTCTTTTCCACGATAGCAAAAATAGCCAACCATGCTTTGGTATCCACCAATATCTCATAGGTGACAGGAAATCACCCAACTTCTATCGGTCTAAGCATGGCTAAGCATATATTTGATCCTAGACATACACAGGGTTAAAGGTATATGTAACTAGACAAGGTAGTTCTATGAATCAAGTGTTTCCAATCAACCCTTATAACCTAATGCATCAAACATAAAGGACTCAAGTGATATTTTGTAAAACATAGGAGACTTAGAATGCTCTAGGGCTTGCCTTTGAGAAAAGAGGTTGGCCGGTGATCCGGGCACTCTGGGAGGTCATCGAGAGTTTACTCCTCTTCACCTAGAGCTATGGCTCGAGGCATCTCCTGCTGATCCTCCTCTTTTTCTTTGTTGAACTCTAGAAGAGTTATCCCTTCAGAAGATCCTATATGCATGGGCATGAAATAAGATATCACAAATGCATATATGATGACATGTATAATATGATATGACATGATGAATGCATCCTCATAAGTTTTTTCAATAGCATTGCAGTAAGGGATCACAAGTCACATTTTCTTTTACTGAGTAGGTGCATATATCTTCTCTAGTAACTAAACAAATTCTCATCTAAGTACTTTTCTGGACTATAAGACAACAGCCACATGTTTTGACCATAACTGGAGTTATACACATTAAAATAATATGGTTCTTGACATTCTAGAAATCTTATGAAATTGCCTACAACTTTCTTTTAATACACTTAATGTGATTCAGTAGTTATCTAAGTCAAACAATTCAATCATTCAAATCTGTCTAGAGAGCAAGCATTTTGGATAGCAGACTTCTAACAGCCATAATTCTTAAACCATAAGGACTATGACTATGAAAATTTAAAACAAGGTAGATCAGTAAGTTATCTACAACTTTATTATAAACCATCTTTACAGAAAAGATCATTAACATCATGAAATCATCACCACAATAGAAACTATACATGCAGCCATCTAGTTGAATTATAAAGCGACAATTAACTAGTTGCATACAACCAATTACTTCTAACATTAACTAATAACATCAACAGATCATATGCATCACAAGCACCATAGGAAACATCATGGGTAAACATAACTAAATTATTTACATTCATTTATTAATTTCCTTAAATAATAAGGTGATTTAAAGGATAAATACTTCTATTGCTTAATAAATTTTGAGACAATTACAGTAGTCTACAAATGACCCTCATAGTCTGCTGTATAAATTTCATACCATTTGGATAAGTATAGCTACCTTTACAAAAGTGACAAGTTACATATGGTTATTTTAGCAAAAATAGTTTAGCATAGTGAAAAGTGTCAAGCAATAGATTTAATATTTTTCTTACTTTCCTCCTATCATAAGAATACTGTGTAAAAATTTGTATGATCATAAGTTATGTATTTTTACCCCAATTAATTTCATTAGAAACTAGCAATTAATTAGGATTAAATATGAAGACCATATTTCAAATATGCTTACTATAGGTTTAGTATTTTTCCTAGCTAGATAATGTCAACACAAGACCAGAAAAATTGGAATCACGATTTTATCACCTTTCTAGCTCAAGTTATGCATTTTATAAGATATAAACAACTTTAAAAGCACTTATCTTGCTCAATTTAATTCTCCTAGAAAAATACACTAGACAGTAGATTTCATATTTTTATCAAATAGTACACTTCGTGATGAATCCAACAAAATTTGGTTTACTCCATTTGGACACTCATAGCTCTAGATATGAATTTCTGAAGTTTGCATTCACATTTGTGAAAATAAATCCAGAAAACCAAATTCAAAATCCGATTGACAGCTGGGGCCTGCATGTCAGCAACATAGAACAGAGGCACGCTTGACCGGTGAAGAGCTCGTCGACAGCGAGGTCACCGACGATGAGGTTAGCACCAACATGTTACCCAACCTATTTCGCACCTACAGGTACCCTTGGTTCGCTCGGAGGGTCACCAGAGCTAGCTCACTGGTGAGCATGGTGGCTCGGTGGTGGCGCGTGGTGGTGCTCTAGCCATCCCCGGCGACAGCATGGCTCGGCGAGTGTGGCTACGACATCTATGAACTTTAGCGAAGCTCTACGGTGCGGATCGAGCCATGGTGAAGCAGCGGTGGAGCTTGGCCGCGTGCATGGCCGTGCGGCGGCGCATGGAGCACAGTGGTGCTCTCACTGTTTTGGCTAGACAACGGTGAAAGGTGGGTCTCCATCATGCCACTTGCTAGGTCTAGCGTTACTTGACCTAAGCTGTGAGAGAAAGGAGGGAGACGGTGAACCAACTCGGCGGCGGCGAGCTCGAGGGCCACGGCGGCCATCGTGGCCGCGCGCTCAGCAGCGACTCGTTCCGGTGCATTCAAGCGGTGGCATCATTCCTAGATCTGGCCTAAGCATCTAGACTCTAGCGTGGTGCTGGATCAGAGAAGATGGAGGCATGCAGTGCGGTGGAACGGTCGGGCCATGGGGAGCCACGAGCGCGGTAGCGCTTCGGTGACGATGATGGCTATGACAAGGCTAAATGCCGCTATACCTGGGGTCAATAGGTGATGCTGGTGGCTCGAGGAGGTGGAGGTGATGGCAGAGCAGCTATGCCTGAGACAAATCACTTAGTGAGGTGATGTCAGTGATGAGTGGCTACGGCGACGCACAGCGAGCTTGGCGCGGTGCTTTGGCGAGGCAGAGCGAGCGGGAGAAGGCGAGAGGGAGTGAGTGGAGCGAGCGACGAGTGCGCGGTGCTTATGTGCCTGCTCTGGCCTGATCGCCTAGGCCAACGCTGGTGTACTACCGCCATGCGGTGGCCACGGCCTATGGCTAGTCGGCCACGACGCGCGTGCGGCGCCAATTCAGGTGCCTCTGAATCCGTCTGATAGCGTGACTTAGCGATTCTATAAGTCCTAATCTATGGTGAATTAGCAAAAACTTCCTTAATAACAATTATAGAACTACATGAGATCTCCAACTTTGCTTTAGTGACCATAATCTAATTCTCACTGGTTTACAAACTATATTGCTCCAAAGTGAGATACTTTGAAACTAAAAACCATTTCAACACTTAGAAAATTTCTTGAGTCACAAAACAACATTTTGTTGATACTTGTGAGCTCTATTTGACCATGTTAGACACTAAATTAAACCTTGACCCAAAAATAAAAGTTGTTACCTTAGTCAAGTACTATAACTTTTATTTAGGTCATATAGCCATGCAAATACCGTAAGCTACTATTCAATTTTAGTCAAACTAGTACCATGAAAATGGCATTTCAAATGAAACCAACACTTAGAAGCAAATTTGGCCTATGTCATGAATACAAACATTGTTCCATTTATCATTCTAGATGTGTCTAAGGTGTTTTCATGACCTCACAACCATTTCATACATTGGTCATACATGATTGCAAGCATAAACATACATATAAAATCAACATTTCATGTGATAATGTATAAGAATAAGATGAAATTTCATATGCTCATGTTCATGAATGCTTGGATGATGCTTGTGCTCATGAAATGTAGATGCCAAATGCAATGCTTAACACTAGGGTGTTACACAGTGACCCCTGGGGCTCCTCTTCTACTTCCATCTAGTGCGTGGCACGTCCCTCGGTGAGGCAAAGCTTGCCGAGGTGCATGTTCTACCTCTACTGGCCCAAGGTGGCCGGAACACAGCTGCACCATGGCAGGGTCTGGCCATGGCAAGCATGGCTGGCATGACATGGTGGCGGTAGTGTTCCCGAGCCCCTATGGCTTGGCAAGGCTAAGGCTTGGCTCATGTGCGTGTGTGCGGTGCACCACAATGGCAAAAAGGCCAGCCCTTGGCCCTCCCAAGCGGGAGAACACGGCGGTGCGTCCATGGCATGTCCATGGCGGTGAGCGTGGGAGAGCGGCATCGGGGCTCACCATAGTGGCTGTGGAGGTAGGATGGTGGTGTGGTGGTGAGTTGACGCCATGGTGAGTGGTAGCAGTGCAATGCCGAACCGCTACGGCGAGTTAGACGATCGGGGCGCCGTCTTCTTCTCCGGTGAGCTCAGGCGACTCTGGTGGGCATGGCTCCTTCCCTCCCTCCTTCTCCTTCCTCCTTCTCCTCCTCTAGGGCATTGTGGTGGTTCATGGGTTGCCATAGAGTGGCGATGGGGTGTAGGAGGGGTGCTAGCGTACTAGGGGTGCCCTCTTATAAGGAGGCCACACCATGGGGAGCGGCTGATGGTAGGGAAGGGCAGAGGGGTATGTGTAGGGTAGATACAACCTCTAGGCTAGGGTTTTGGGAACTCTAGGTGGTGGTGCGGGCGCTGGCACTCCCAATTCAAGTGGCGTTCGGTAAAAAAGGTGGATGAGGCGACGTCATGGTGCGGGGCCATGGCGGTGGGCATCAGCAGCGGCGCGGCATGGCTAGGAGAGGGTGCATATGCCATGGATCATGGGTGTGGCATCCATCCGTGCATCGGCACCCAATGGCTCAAGGGCGACCAGCTGTGTTGTGAGGGCACGCCCTCGGATGCTCGCACCGGCAAGGTGCTCTGCTCGGCGGTGGGAAAAGCAGAGGTGGGGAGAGCAAAGGGGATGAAAAGGTAGGCCTAGCAGTTAAGGCGGGGAAGGCGATAGTGGCGGTGCATCATGACGTAGGGCGTGGGAGCGGGTCGTTGCTTGGCCGCGCAGTTGCGCCCGCGGGTGGGGTGCTGGGCCATGTTGCTAGGCCTGCGTCGGTGCGCGCGCCGGCGCGGGTGGTTGGGCTGTGCGGGCAACATGAGCCGGCGGGGGCTAGGCTGCCTTCCCTTTTTCTATTTCCCTCCCTTTCCCAATTCCTTTTCTATTTCTATTTCTATTTCCATACTACACCTAAGGCTCCTATGCATGTATACATGTGTTGCCAGCATATATACATCCTAGTGGGGTCCTCTAGGGGTCATCTAGGGTCCTAGGGTCCAAGCCAAGGGTTGACAACTCACACAACAAGTTATTTATAAAGGTTGATTTGATTTTATTACATCACATAAAATCATGAAGAAGCAATTCACAAGTTGAATTAAATGCAAAATGCTCAACCATGCTAACTTGGGTTCTATTTGTGCAACTACATGGGTGGTTTCCTAGTATACACACTCACCATGCATGGGTTTTGTTAAAAAAAATTAAGTTCAAATTTTTGGTTATTGGAAAACCTGGGTTGTTACACTATGCTTAGGAAGGATGGCAATGATACCTCATTGATTACAATTGCAAAACATCCCGCTACCCATACTAAGTCTTTGCCTAAGTATGTTGCACCTAACTTGAGAGGATCCAAACTTGTTTGGGTACCATCAAAAAGTGGATGATTGTTAATTTGTAGGTACCATGGGCATTAGAGGCTTTGGTTCAAGTGGTATTAATTGTGTTGATCATGTGAAATGAGCTAACTATTGACAAGTTATGATTATTATCCCAATGCCATGACAAGTTAGTGAAGTCCAGATGTGATACAACATACAAGTGTCATTTATCTAGTTGTGATGATTCATTGATATATTTGATGGCTTGCATATAATTGAGTTGAAGCTTGCTATGGATGATCATGAGCTAACCAAGGTATTTCTAGTTGATCCTATACATTTAGGTGCATATAAGTTGGTTGAATTAGAAATATATACATATGTTGTTTGCTATGAGATGTTTGAATAGATAAATGCTTAGTAATCAAGTTTGGATTGATTTATGTTGAATAAGTTTATGAGATGACATTTAATAAGTGGATTGAATGGATTTATGTCTTGTGCAAGTATTCAAATATGTCTATTTCAAGTTTGGTTCAAATTGAAGATAGATAGCTCAATATGTTAAAATCAGTCATTTATTGAAAATCTGAGCTAGCTGAGATCAAGTCAGAATTCAAGTGATCAAATCTTATTGGAATGGCTTTAAATTTTGTATTCATGCTTTATACTTATGGTATTAGTTGGTATATAAATTTCATGAGAATTGGATAAGAAATGCTTTGGTTTTGGAGTAAATCTTGTCAGCTCTAGTGTAGCAGTTTTCAGCATGTAGTAGTGGTAGAAGATTTGAAATCTGGTAGCAGTTTAAAAGTCAAATGAATCTCAAATTTTTATAGATGCTAGATGAATTAGTGAAGCACATCTACACCAAATTTTGTTATATTTTTATCTGTACTTTGGGAGTTATGGATTTATCTTTGATGGGTATAGAATCTGCCAGAAAAGTGACAAATGTTGTATTGATCTAGAGTCACTTTGATTGAAAGGTCCTCAAGTTGGAAACATGTTTATAAGTAGTTGTGGTACCTAAGTTTGGTTTTAAATTGATCTAGAAACATGACAAGTAATGAGAACAAGGTCATTTGATTGTGGAGTGTATGTGACACACATTTAGTACTCAAATTGAAAGATCAAGATCAAACTCAAGATGAAGATAAGGTTTGAGTTCTAGTGATAATTGGAGATCATTTGGAAGAAAGAAATGGACTTAAACAAGAAGAAAGAAAATGACTTAAAGAAGGATTCAAGATTACTCATCAAGTGAAGTCCATCACTTGGATCAATCAATCAAGTCATTTCAATTAGGTATCAACAATGGTTCTTTGGAGAGAGGTCACTTCTCACTAGTATAGGGGCTTGCCGCCTTTTGTAGGAAAACCAAGTGTGATACTTGGAAGGCTAACATAGAAGTGGTGATCTAAGGAATATTTGAGATGCTTAGTTCAAGAAATCAATGGATTGGCAACACCCATGGGAGCTAGTCAAGGCACTTCAAGTGGTATTCTAAGTAGATCTCTCAAGCAAGCATTGATAGATGATGAAGCAAGCCATCCACAACAAGATAGTGCACATTATCATAAGTGGTTCTCAATTCATATGGGTGAAGAATGGATTTCATATTGATGATTGGTCTTCACCAAGCTATGAAAGTGGACTTCACATTGCTATTGGAGAAACAAATTGGAATCTATGTGACTATCCTCTTCTCCAACATAGCAAAGGTATCATTGTAATGTGCATGATTATTTTTCATCCCTTACTAGTATGTGGTTAGTGCATGTAGTACATGCATATTAGGATCATGCATAACAAATGAAATTTTAAAATTTATAGCCTACCACTATTGCTTGAATGATTAGTTGATCTAGTGGTATGAGTATGAGTTTGTTCATGAGCTAGTGAACCCAAAGTACTTGATCTATTTTGGATTGCTAATAAGTGACAAGTACAACATTGGCAAGATAACCCTTGCAAGAGGTGTGAAGAAGCTTGTCATTGGATCAAACTGGACTTAGAAGCTTAGGCAAATCACTTTAGCTCAAGTCAAAGAGAAATAAGCTCATGGAAACAATCTAGTATAAGAAATGGTTATAATTGACAAATCCTACAAATGGTTCCATAATTGTTCTTACATGTGGTATACTAGACTATCACTTTGCCACAAGTGGTACTCATACAGGTGGTATCTAGCATATCAAATGGTGGTTCCACAAGTGATCATCAAGTGAAGCAAGTTCCCCACATACAAGAGCTCAAGTTTATCAAGTGAATGACCAATGCTATGACATAGGGAGAGGTGCCCCACTGATTGGTATCAAGGTCAAAGATCCTACATGAGTATCTCAACAGCTACAAGTGGTGTCATTCCAATATTTACATGTGTCCATCAAAAATGCAAGACTCAAGTGTCAACCATCTACCCTCAATTCAATCCTTTGTATCAATAAGAAGCACACCTTTTATAGAAATTGATGACAAAGGGGGAGAGATTGTACAAAGATATGAAAGCTTTGCGGGAGAAGTGGATAAAGATATGAAAGACATGGGAAAGAAGTAGAAGTTGGACATGAACATGGACAAAGAGGGAGCAAAATTGAAGAATGTGAGAGGATCAAAATTCTTGGACAAGAGAATCACACAAGTAGGGGGAGCAAGCTCATGAACTTAGTTGTTTGCATTTGATATATCCATATTCATGTGTAGGGTCAAGATGGCAGACTAGAGGGGGTGAATAGTCCTTTCTAAAATTAATCACGCCGGCTAACCGAAACAAATGCGGAATTAAAACTATCAGTCTAGCCAAGACTACACCCCTCTATCTAAGTTCACAAGCACCTTATAAAGATCCTAATTAGGCAACAAAGGTGCTGGTCTAGCTAGAGCTCACCTAATTAATTCTAGAGCAAGGTCACACAAACCTATGCACTAGTAATTTGGCAACCGGGGAGCTCTTACAAATGCTAGTGATGCAAAATCACAAAGCTCCTAAGCTCACTAGCAATGCTCAATAACAAAGCTACACAAGCCAAATTAGAGAGCGCAAATCACTTAGCTACACAAACTAAGCAATGTGACTAACAAGGTTACTAAAACCAAATTAGCCATGTAAGGGAGCTACTTCTATGCTACACAAGCAAGAAGGTAACTAGCAAACCACACAAGCAAACTAATTACAAGAGCAACAACACAAGCACAATGTATATGAAAGTAAATACAAGTTTGTGTAATGCAGATGCAAACCAACGGGAAGACAAGGATGACACGGCGATTTTTCTCACGAGGTTCACGTTCTTGCCAACACGCTAGTCCCCATTGTGTCGACCGCTCACTTGGTGGTTAGGTGGCTAATTAGCATCACCCGCCAATCCCACACATTGGGCACCACAAAAACCTACCCCAAAAGTGAGGGTAGCTCAATGACACGCTCTACTAGTGTTGCTCTTCGTGGCTCCCGCGGGGTGAGCACGATACCCCTCACAAATACTTCTCTGGCGTACCGCACAATCTTCTTGTGTGCTTCAATGGAGACCACCACCAAGCCATCTAGGAGGTGGCAACCTCCAACAGTAACAAGCACCACCGGCTTGCAACTCGATCACCTAGTGCCAACACTTGCAATCTCTCATGCATCGCACTAGAATCGCTCTCTCACTTAGCGGATATGATTAGCACTAATCACAAGTGAGTTGGAGGGCTCCCAAGAACTCTCACACAAGGACACTAAATCCCCAAGGTGCTCAATCCCTTAAATGGCCAGTCACCACCTCTATTTATAGAGGGAGGCCTCAAACTAGCCGTTTGGACACGTGCTGAAAAGTGAACCGTGGACAGTCCACGCTTATAGGCCCGGACAGTCCGCCGTTCACCTGAAACTAGTCGTTAGAGTTCACATGATAGCATTGGACAGTTTGGGAATTATAGGTAGATAGTCCGCTGTTCAAACTCGACAACCAGTCCAGAACCTGTCAAGTAACCTCTATTCTTCAAAAATTAGCAAGTGGACAGACCGCCCTTAAAGGGTCGGATAGTCTGTCATTCATTTCCAACAGTCTAGACAGAGTTTTCAGCAACTCTGCTCGCCACCGATTTTAGCTGGTGGACAGTCCACCGCCCAGGCGTAGACAGTCTACCGTTCACCTGTTAGACCATGAATAGTGCAAGCATCGCGTCCGATCCCTCCCAAACGTCAGTGTCCAAGCACCACGGATAGTCCGCCACCAAAGGGCAGACAGTCCACCAATGTCCAGAAAGCAATCCAAGCTTCCTGCGACCTCCTCCTCGCTTCCAACTTCTTCTCCTTTGCTCATGTGCCAACACCACCA
Organism: Miscanthus lutarioriparius; assembly: GCA_904845875.1. Taxonomy (NCBI): domain Eukaryota; kingdom Viridiplantae; phylum Streptophyta; class Magnoliopsida; order Poales; family Poaceae; genus Miscanthus; species Miscanthus lutarioriparius. The sequence goes on along the minus strand of CAJGYO010000012.1, from coordinate 77,867,036 downwards.
AGTGATACACCACCTTGTGCTCGTGTGTTAGCTTTTCACAAACATTTTATCAAAGGATTACCACTCTTTTCACCACGCCTCTCGATCCTAGCAACAATGCAAAGTTAGATCACTCGAGTGGCACTAGATGACCGATATGCAAACAAGTTTGGCCCTCTTGATAGTACGGTCATCTATCCTAAATCCAGTCATCAACTTCTCTACTCACCTATGACCGGTGAAATGAAATGTCGTATAGGTTATACCTTTGCCTTGCGCATTCCATTCCATCTCCTCCAATGTCGATGCAACACATGCACCAACTTGATCAACAGTGATATGATCCACTTCATATCATCATGTGATCTTATTGGTTCATCGATCTTGACCTCACTTCCTCTTCACCGTTGCATCGGTCCATCGGTGCCAAGTCTTTGCTCAAGCATCCTGCCACATGGTCCAGCGCTTCAAAGCCTCCAACTTGCTCTTCACTCTTGTAACCGGTCCATCAAGACAAGCCTCATATTGATCTTCTCCACCTTAGTCACATGACTCTATGTCATGTCTCATATGCAATGAGCTCCTCATTACATATTCACATGTGGACTAATCTCCTGTGTATTCTCACATAACCACATATTAGTCCACCTATGTTGTCACTCAATTACCAAAACCAAACAATGACCTTTCAATCTCCCCCTTTTCGGTAATTAATGACAACTCCACAAAGATATGGAAATTAAGCTCTTTTGGATTCATGTTTCTTGTCCAAGCAATTTTACCATGTGTAAATGATTTTGGACAAGTACCACAAACCCGAACTGGTAGTATTATCTCCCCCTACATATGTGCTAGGGTGTTTGGTTTGTAGCTCGCACATATGGATAGATTGGAATTATGGGAGAGTAATTACTACCAATGATGCTAAGGTGTAAAGAATTAACCTTTGATGGGTGATACCAATTGGAGTGCACATTTTAACACCATGAGTAGCTAGACAATAAAAACACTAGAAACCCTGTGAGATCAACATTATAAGCAAGGTTCTAGTTTTTTCTTGAAAAACATAAGTCTAGCTACCATCCTATGCATGCTAGTTATCAAATCATCAATCAAGTTCTATAACTAGCATACAACACACAACCATGCATATCAAATTTAAAAACTTATGCAATGCAAGCAAGCACATGAATATGCACATATCAAATGCAAACAATCAGAGTTCATGAGCTTGTTCCCCCTACTTGTGTGCTTCTCTTCTCCAAGAATTTTGATTCTTCTCAATTCCTCAATTCCTCAATGTTGCTCCCTCTTTGTCCATTGTCCATATCCAACTTCTACCTCATCCAACTTCTACTTCTCCCCATGATGTATTTCATATCTTTGTTCCAACTTCTCCCCCTTTGTCATCAATTTCCATAAAAGGTGTGCTTCTTATTGATACAAAGGATTGCATTCGGGTAGATGTTTGACACTTGAATATTGCATTTTTTATGGACAACACCACATATGTTGAAATAACACCTCATGTAGGATTGTTGACCTTGATACCAATTGGTGGGACACCTTCCCGTATGTCATAGCATGGGTCATCCATTTGATACACTTGAGCTCTTGTATGTGAGGGAACTTGCTTCACTTGATGATCACTTAAACTTGAGGATCACTTGTGGAACCACCGTCTTGTATGATTGATACCACGTGTAGAAATGTGATACCGCTTGGAAGAATTTTCTTGCATGGAACCACTTGTTGGTTTTGTCAATAAGAACCATTTCTTGAATATTTTCTATCTTCATGAGTACCATTTGTGGGATATCACTTGTAAGTTGATCTAGACACCACTTATGAATTCTTTTTGAAAAAATAATTAAGTCTAGATACCACTTGAAACAACCAAACTAGATATCCATTTGAATTGTTGTCTTGTGCTTGTACTCTTGTCATTTATCATGAGCTTCTAAGTTGACTTGAACTAAATTGATTTTCCTAAGCTTCCAAATATGGTTTGAAGCAATGACAAGTTTCTTCACACCTCTTGTAAGGGTTATCTTGCCAATGTTATATTTGTCACTTGTTAGCAATCCAAATTAAATCAAGTACTTGGGTTCACTAGCTCATAAACAAACTCATATACTACCACTAGATCAATCAACCATTCAAGCAATAGTGGTAGACTATGAATTTTAAACTTTCATTTGTTATGCATGATCCTAATAAGCATGTACTATATGCACTTAACCGCATACTAGTAAGGGATGAAAATGATCATGCACATTACAATGACACCTTTGCTATATTAGAGTAGAGGATAGTCACATATATTCTAATTTATTACTCCAATAGCAATGTGAAGTCCAATTATAAGCTTGGTGAAGACCAATCATCATAGATAGAGTCCATTCTTCACACATATGATTTAAGAACCACAAATGATCAAGTGCACTTTCTTTTTGTGGTTGGCTTGCTTCTTCATTTCATCTTTGTTTGCATTAGAGCATCAATGTGAGAATACCATTTAAAATATCATGACTAGCTCTCTTTTGGGTGTTGCTTGCTTTTCTTGATCAACCCTTTTGATTTCTTCAACTAAGCATCTCAAATGTTCCTCAAATCACCACTTCCATGTCAGCCTTTCAAGCACCACACTTGGTTTACCTACAAAAGTCGGCACAACCCTACACTAGGGAGAAGTGACCTCCCTCCAAAGAACCATTCTTAACACTCACTTGAAATATCTTGATTGATTGATCCAACTGATGGACTTAACTTGATGATTAACCTTGAATCCTTCTTTAAGTCCTTTTCTTTCCACTTGTTTAAGTCCTTTTCTTTCTACCAAATGATCTTCAACAAGCACTAGAACTTAAACATCATCTTCATCTTGAGCTTGGTCTTGATCTTCAATTGAGTACCAATTGTGTGCCTAGTACACTTCATAATCAAATGGCCTTGTACTCTTTGCTTGTCATGCTTCTAGATCATCTCATAACCAAACTTAGGTGCCTCAATCACTTATAGACATGTTTCCAACTTGAGGACCTTTCAATCAAAGTGAGTCTTGATCAATCCAATTGATGTCACTTTTCTAGCAGATTCTGTACTCTTTAAAGAAAAATATATATCTCCCAATGTACAGATCCAAATACCATGAATTTTTATGGAGATGTGATTAACTAAGTCATCTAGTAGCTGTAAAAGTTTGGGCTTCATTTAACTTTTAGATTGCTACCATATTTCAATTCTTCCACTACTGCTACATGCTGAAAACTGCTGCACTATAGCTGAAAGATCTACTCCAAAACCGAAGCAATTCTTATCCAATTCTCATGAAATTTGTACAGAAACTTTTACCACAAGTTTAGAGGATTCATACCAAATTTCAAGCCAATCCAATAAGATTTGTCGCTCGAATTCAAACCTGATCTCTGCTAGCTCAGAAATTCAATAAATGACATATTTCAATACTTGAGCTATTCTTCTTCAATTGTGAACCAAACTTGAACTCAACTTGTTTGAATACTCTTATAAGACATAAATCCATTCAATACACTTACTAAAAGTGATCTTATGAATTTATCCTACTCAAATGTCAACTCAAATTTGATTACTAATCATTCAATCCATTCAAACATCTTATAGCAAGCAACAAATGCATATATATCCAATTCAATCAATTCATATGCACCCAAATGAATTTGATCAACAAGAAATATACCTTGGTAGTTCATGATCATCCAATAGCAAGCTTCAACTCAAATATTTGCAAGCCACCAATTATAGCCAATAAATCCTCCACAACTTGACAATATGCACTTGTATGTTGTAGCACTTTGACTTCACTCAATTTTCACTTGGCATTGGGTTTGGATGTGCATTAAGCTTCATAACTTGATTCAACACATGATGATCAATGAGAAACCCATTGAATCAAGCCTCCAATGCCATGGTACCTACAAACAATTATCCACTTTTTGATGGTATCCAAACTTGTTTGGGTCCTCTCAAGTTAGGTGCAACATACTTAGGCTTTACCTTAGTATGAGTAGCAGGATGTTTTGTAATTGCAACCAATGAGGTACCATTGCCATCCTTTCTAAGCATATTATTATCAATAATTAAAATATGCTTAGAATTGTTACCTAGGGGACATGAATTAGCCATGTGTCCTCTTTCCCGGCATGAGTAGCAATTTCTCTTAGATAGAGCCTTTTCTTCCTTGCTCTTGTATTGCTTCTCATTGCCTTGCCTCTCATGATTTGCTTGAGCCTTCTTCTCAAGCTTGGTAGGACACTTTGAGGCAAAGTGTCCCATATCTCCACTCTTGAAGTGCTTGATGTGAGCATAATCTTTCTTCTCATCTTGATTCTTTCTCATCATCTTGGCATCTTGAGTAAGAGTTGGATGCCTTGCTCTTCCACCCCTTCTTGTTTTCTTCTTCATCATCATCAAGTCACCACCATATTCATGGTTGATCTTGATTTGCTCTTGGGGTGTCTTTTCATGCTCAACTTGTGGCTTTGGTTGAGGCTCTTCTTGTTGCTTCACCACTTGCTTGGTTGGGCACATAGAGGTGAGGTGACCCATGTGCGGCACTTAAAGCACTTGACGTGCTTGAGCCTCTCTTCTTCTTTCTTCAACTTGAACTTCTCTATGTTTGGGCATTGATCATGAAGATGACCCACTTCATGGCATCGGTAGCACATGAAATGAGAGAGCTTCTCTCTTTCTTGCTTCTCCATCTTCTTTTCTCTTTTTCTTTCGTCCTTTGTCATCTTCTTGTTGAAGCCAACGCCACTCTTGTCACCAAAGTTTCTTTGAGTCTTCAACATGTGCTCAAAGGTGACTTTTGAGTTATAGCACCTATCTAACTTGTAGCTCAATTTCTTCATTGTTGGTATTTATTAAGTGCAAATAGAATATGAAGGATTCCATAAGCGCACAAAATATCATTGTTGCATTTTATCGGGAGTATTCCCGTATCGTTATTTATATTTTACCACAGGGAAACAATGGAGTAAAGATTTATTGGATAACAAAGGAATGTATACTAATCAATATACCAGCATAGCTAAAGCAGGGGTGAATGTAATGATAGGAATAAAGCATAATGACACTCAGGGGATAGATCACTAAGATAATGTAAACTAGTCAACTCGGGAGAACAATGGGTGAGGTATATTCCTATGATATTCCTATTACATTATCAAAGTATATATACATCCAACTATAGCTAAGACTAACTCTATTCTTGTGCACTTTGGGACGCTGCTTAGATGCTAGAGCACCCATAATAAATAACTCTACTAACGCGACTACGGTCCTACAATTTAAGAACCTACTCAATTTGGAGTGGACTACAACGGATAGACGAGGCTGTCACCTCCCGCTGCTACCACCCAACCAGAGAATAGGGTGCACTCACAAGCAGAGCGCGATTAAATCTGACATCTAGGTCCACCTTGATGGTTTTTTGGATAAACCCTGCAGAAATCACACATTCACCAAAACTCATGGAATTTATTAGTTTAAACCCTTAGACCTATGTTTGGTGATAGAATTAAGTATATATGCAGGATATATGGATGGTTTATGATTGATATTAACGACTGTCAACAAGCTCCCCCACACTGAACCTTTGCTCATCCCTGAGCAAAGCTAAATTCAGCAATGGATCAGGAGTAGCTATAATGTTTTCACTCCTCAAAAGTACACATGCATTCAATTAGAAATTCTCCTCTGGATTAGAACAAACTATTCCGACTTTCAAACTTACACATATTACCTTCAGCCATGGGGATTCTTAGCCTTCACTTGGGTCTTGAGCAATTGAAAGACAAAACAATCAAGTCAAGGACTATGTCTCAAGTTCTTTGCTCCACCATTGTTCCGGAGTTTTTATAAGTTTTCAAAATAAAACTCAGAGATTCCATTGTATGGCACTCTCAAGTCTCTCAGTATATGTGGTATTTGTGGATCCTCACCAAGGCAATAAAGATGTTATGTCTTTTCTCTTCCTACTACTAAGGCTTATGTGGAGTTCTTGGGTAGAAAGAAAGCTAGAGCATACTTGCAATGCATATATTGTAAAGTCAAAAAATAGATCCATATAATCAAATCAAGATGTGCATGTGTGTGGATGTATGGTGGATATATATATGGTGGCTAACCTAATTCTACTTTGCTCCTTGAAAATATATCTCTCTTTTAAAACTTAGAAACATTTGCTAGAGAACATGGGCTATCTTATTCATCTCTTTTTCTCTTTTTTCGGGCGGGCATCTAAGTACCCATTATTTTCAATATCTCGAACACTTTTGTATCCATTTTTTCTAAACTCTTTTTTTATGAATAACTTTTGCATAGCCCCATGCTTTTTTCTGCAACAGAACTTTGAGAGAGATATCAACAAGAACTTTGAGCATTTATTTGGTGGATGGAAAACCTAACAAGCATGTTTTTGTGTTCACCCTCAGTGTAGGAGTAAAACATTTTTGGGTGGATCTAGATATAATGGCATATTTTTGCGCCTACCCCCAGTGTAGTAGTAGTGCATATGTGGGTGGAGTGTATGTGATCTTAATTTTAAGAGCATGACAAACATCTCATAAGGGTCAACAAAGCTTGACAAAAATCAATGCAAAACAAGCAGCATATATATGGAAGTTTTTCTAGCCTAAATAACTTGTATGGCTCTGGTAGAAATTTAAGCTTTGTCATACAGGAACTCATCATGTTATTTTTATGTTCTCCAAAAGATAAATCTCCAGAACTTTAGTGTCACTTGGAACAAGATAAACAGTAGCTCAGACCTTCTTATATCATACCCATCAATTACCTAGACTTAGATCAAGCATATGCTACCCATGAGTTTTAAGTTCAGAGTAAATCCTTATATCAAAACAATTTTATCCAAAACTCGGGAGAATTCAAGGCTGAAAACTAGGTACTTGAAAGGAATTACAACAGAGAAACTATTCATCATTTTAATTTTAAGAGATTATCTTAAGAGTCCCTTATTATTTATTTAGCTCTTAAAAGAAATTAAAGGAAACTAGACACACTCTTTTTATTTTGTTTTCATTTTTTAGATCACATTATAACTATATATATTTCTACAAACATAACTTTTTATTTCATTTTTAGTTATTCATCTTTTTTCTAATATATATATATATAAAGCAAACTAAGAATAATAAAAGAAAAAGAAATACTTATCTAGATACACGGGGATGCCTTTTCCCCCAATCTGGTTGTTGTCATGGTTGCTCAACTAGGTGGCCGGATGTGGAGGTGCTAGAACAGAGCCTCCCAATTTTGATTTTGCTGTTGCTGTTGTTGCTGGAGGTTGGCCATCTCGTCTCACATGCTTACCTGCCATTGTGCATGATTATGTAACATACCTTACATGGCAGTTGTCCTCTCATCAATGGTTGTGAGCCTATTGTCGATTCAGAACTTCCACATGTCGAATTTGGGGGATCGACTCCCCCACACTTTACTCGAAGTGTATTCTGCTCATAAAGACAAGGTAGAGATCAAGTGCATGGGCTATGTTGGTGGGAAAACACCAACATAACCAAAACCTTATTTATTCTTCTCCAGCCTTAGGCACACTGAATTATGATAAGATTGATGTTGTGTGCATTGTTCATTTATAATATGGGTGATAAGATCAGAAGGATGAGCATGAATGTAGCATTTTGACTGTGACAAAAAGAGTGGAGTTGCTTAACCAATGGAAGGATTGTCCATCTTTATATAATGTATCAAACTTTTCATGACTATGACTATCATCTTACAAAGATAAGATATGCAACATTTTAGCTCATTTGGTTAAGACCGAGATCTAGAAAGTGGTGCTATGAACAACCTTAAGGAACAAGATATGTTGAGTTAATCAGGTTAGATCAAGCAAAGTTGTAACTCGAACATGTTTGTGTCCTCATTTATGTGCATACCAAGATCAAGAGGAAAACAATGACCACTTACCTTAAGATGTTACCTTCATCATTGGAGCATGATGACCCCATGTGATGAAGGGTAGATGACTTTCGGTAGTCCTTTCCTTCCTTGCATCTTGAGTTGTTCATGAGCATCTTGTCTCATATGTTGCATTCCTTTCTCAATCATCCATCATGCCATCTTTTGTTCTTTCTTGGCATTTTGATTGGACCTTCTACTCCTCTCATTATTTCTTCTCTGCAAGGGATTAATAGACAACATATACCTGAAGAAGTATACAAATAATTCAAAGCAAGGATAGTGTTGTCATAGTGCTGAAGGTCATCCTCTATGCTATAACAGAGTTAGTTTTAACATTTTAATTAGCATAGAATATTTATCCCATGTTTTAAATAATGTGCCTTTATTGTTCACCACTACTACAAATTTTCAACAAAGTTAAGGCAAAGATGTGTGAAATTGTTTTGAAGAATTCCTCAAACCTTGATTTGTGTAACACCCTAAAATCTGCATCATTTTAAAATAGGTGAAATTGATTTATTTATGCATATTGTGAGCATTCAAACTTATGGAAATAATATTTTTTATGAAATTAAAATCAAATATAAGGCTAAATACATGTTGATGCATTCATGCTGCTGCATATTTATTTTTGTGATGATTGATTCTGACCAAAACTAAAAAGGAATTCAAATTCTTTTGAAAATGGATTTTGAAAATCATTTCTGAAAATAAAATGGCAAAGGAATTCATCTCTCTCCCCTCTTCATTTCGGCCTGTTGGCCCAACTAGCTGGCATGCTCCCTTCCCTCTCACATGCAAGCCCGCGCCACCTTCATTCTTGGGCCGGCCCAGCCGTGGCCACCTCCCCTCCTATCATAGCGGCACAGCAGCCGAGCGCGGGCACTCTCTCCCTTCCTGCTGACGCGCCAGACCCACCTGACAACCGCCACAGCCGCTGACCGCCTGGGCCCTCCGCTACAGTGTCGTCCCCAACCTCCCGCTGAAAACAGGAGGATTTCTCCCTTATCCCACCATGGAGCGCCTCATCCCACAGCCCCGCTCCTGTTTTCTCCATGGTTGAGCACGATTCCCAAGTTGAGCTACTCTATAAGAGCAGCCGTCCCCCTCGCACTCTCCTTTCCCATCTACTCGCTCCATCGCCCAGAGTTGAGCTCGCAGCCGCCGCAACCCAAGCTCACACCGCCTAGCTTGGGACTTGACATTCCACTTCCTCACCGCTGTCTCTGAGCCACTGCCGAGTTTTTCCACTCGGTAGAGAACGTCCCCGCCCCGCTTTTACTGTTCTTTTCGCTTTCAATTGCTCAAGTTGTGTCGCCGACGTTTATAGGAGCCCGCCATCCGGCATTCCTAGCCACAAGCCATCTCTGATCTATCTCCACCTACGTTTCTTCCATGGTGAGAATCCCTGCTTCCCCCACTTTGATTCCGTGTCTTTCCCATCTCGAATCGTGGCCTCTAGGGCCATTTCCGCAAGCGCCAGAAGCTCTTCTCGCCACCGGCCATGGCGGTCACCGTGCGGGCCGTTCCCCGGCCATGTAAAGGGCCTAGGCATGATCGCCATCATCCTCGCGTCATCCCCATGTCCTCGGTTCGTCAAATCGTGGCCCGTAGGCCCCTTTCGCTCACACCGGCGACCTTCTCGCCGTCGACCAAAGCCGTGCCACCACGCCGGCTCCTGTTCCAGCCGGCAATCTCCCATTCTCTTTCTCCGTTCTAATCTGGTGGGACCAGATCGGATCCAATGGATCAGATTCATCCATACCCCTTCACGTGGCAAATTTGTTAAAGAGCCCCTCAGCTTTCTGCTATTTATGACCGCAGTCCTCATTCTGATTCAAAAACCCAAATTTTGATATATTTTAATTCGTTTAAGTTCACGTTATTTATAGAATTCCCATCCAGTTCATATTTTCATCATAACTTATTCGTTTTAGATCCGATTTGATTTGTTCAAGTTGTGTTAGGTTTGTACTTATGTAATCTACATGTTTATAGTACTGTTAATCATGTTTTCCACTTTTAAAATTCATGGTTAGATTTAATCTATTAAACTACTATAGGAAATCTTGTTTAACTCATAACTTTCATGTTTTAGCTCTGATTTTCGTGATCTTCGCGTCTGTGTGTTCTTAGCAAGACGTAGATTCATTTTATAAACCTTTTATCTTGTTTTGTCGCTGTTGGTGTACTGTTCTAATATGTAGTCTTTGTTTCTATGCATGATTACTCGTGGATGCTTGTATGTTGATGTGATGATCGACTATAGATGGTGAGCAATTCGTAGGTGATCAAAAGTACTACTTTGATGACCAGGACCGCCAGGACCAGTAGGGAAACTTTGAGCAAGGCAAGTATAGCATGGGATCTCCTTGTCCTATTCACTCTTTAATTATCTAGTCATGTGCATGTGTCTAATTTGATACCCGTAAGGATGTCCTAGGTATTGTTACCTTGTACCTTGATTACCGATGGTTTATACCTGCATATGGGTAGTAGCTAGTGCTCAAATTAACTAAACATGATCTGAATGATGATTAATGGTTCTATGGAATGAATGGTAAAATTTGCTCTTAGCAACTAGACGATAGGGCGAGAGAGCAATTGGCTTTTGTAGAAGATGCTATTGGCCCTCCCTAAGGACTTATCCATTGGCAAAAGTTGGGGCATACAGTACAACCAGGGGTGCCACATGGCTCTGGTTTTAGCTCAGTAGCAGGACCTTTTCTAGCTTGTTAGTAGTTACCAGAAAGGGCGCAAATGGGGCCTGCCGAGCTGAGTATAGTGAGGCCTCTGTCCCTATGTGTATAGCCTGACGCGGAATGTGCCATTCGGAAGGGGGACTCTATATTCCCTTGTCGAGGAAACCTAGCGACTATTAATTTGTTAGGGAAACCTTTGAATGGCTTCATAGTGAACCCTACCGACCTCCCTAGGAAGGAGGTTAAGAAACTAGCTACCTCGGGCGAAAGGGTAAATCGCGGCTTGCTGTGAAAGTGTACAAACTCTACAGAGTATTAAAACTGGTATATCAGTCGTGCTCATGGACACAAGCGGCCTAGAAAACTGACGAAATAGTTGCTCGCTTGATGATGATGTTATTAATGATGATAATTCTAATGATGACTATTACTCATGTTTATGATCATGTGGTTTAATTGGGGCTTGAGCACATCTAAATGATAATATAGTGCTAAAACTTTGCCTTATTAAAATGCTAACCACAATAACCAATGTCAGCCTCCTGAGCTTCATAAACCCATGTTATTCTTGTTGAGTATGAGATGTACTTACGCTTGTTTATTTTTATTATTTTGATAAAAAATCCCGGATGGGTAACAAATGGCAATGGTTATGAGGACTACCCTGAGGATTATTAGACTTGTGCTTCACCAGTCGACGTCCCTGTGGAGTTTGAGGCTCTCATGGAGAGTAGTTATCTAGTTCTTCCGCTTTCATGATAAACTTGATATTATTGTAATAAATTATTGTTTGCGATGTAATAAACACTGTCATGATACTTTGTAAATTGTCAGTTTATGTGTCCAACTGATCTCTGGGTGCATATAAGATTTATGCATCCTATTTTATCCTTAAAATCGGGTGTGACAATTTGTTTCTACAAATGATCTCTATAACACCCTAAAATTCGCATATTTTTGAAGTAGGAGAAAATGATTAAATATGCATTTTGTGGGGATTTAAATTTAGGAAAAATAATAAATTTTATCAAATTAAAATCAAATCTAGGTTAACAATCATGTATGTGCATTCATGTCGCTGCATATTATTTTGAATTGCTTGGTTTGAAGTTGGATTCTAAATTGTTTTGAATTTGTATTTGGAAATTGCTTTGGAAAATTGGAAAATGAAATGAGCTTCTTTCCTCCCCATCCCCACATTCGGCCTGTTGGCCCAGTTCTCCCGCGACCATCACAGCGCGCTGGCCTTCTTCTCTCTCTCTCCCCGCTTGGGCCGAAGCCTAGCTGGTCGGCCTGCCCCATTCGCAGCCACCTCACTTCCTTGCGCGCCACATCGCACGGCCCAGCCGAGCGCCCGGCCCTGCCAGGTCACGCCGCGCCCGCGCTCCTCTTTCCGCTTGCTGACAGCGTTTGCCCACATGTCGGCGCGTTCTTCTTCCCCACGCCATATTTAGGCCGGATACCTCTGCCATGCCGACGCCCATGTCCGGTGCCGCCATGGGTCCCCATGATGTCGTGTCGCCCAAGTATCGCTCCCCCATAAATAGCCGCCTCCGCCACCTCCCTATCCCATCTTGCCGCAAGCTTTTCGCCCATGCAAGCCATAGTCACGCCTCGCCCTAGCGCCACCATGATAGCTGTCGTCCGTCGAATGCCGCACCACCGTCATCGCTTCTCGGTCATTCTTTTCGGCTCCGGTGAGTTCCCCATCTCCTCCGCTCTCCCTCGGGCTTTTCCGTTAGAAAAATCGAGCTCCGTAGCCTCATAACCAAAAGCTCCGGTGAGCCACCCAGGGCGCCGCCGTGGTCAACCTCGTCGTCGGTCCTGTTCCTGGTCAGGCTCCCCCTCTCTTCCGCCCGGATGAATCCCAGCCGTTCAGATCTAATCTAATGGCCCAAGACCGAAGATACCCCTTCGCTGCTAGTTTTTTAAAAACACCCTTACAATTATCTATGACTTAAGCGCATTTTTAGATTCCGTTTTCTTCTTTTGAAAGTGTATTTTGGTTCGTTTAGATTGAAAATATGTTTTCAGTTAATTACAGTTTTGCCACTCAACTTGTTTTAGCCCTATAATCTCGGTTTTAACTCCGATTTGATCCGTTCAAGTTGCATTAGGTTCGTAATTAAGTGATCTACATGTTTATACTACTGTTAAGTAGGTTTTCAACTTTTAAAATTTGAGGTTAGATTTAATCTATTATTTTACTATAGGAATCTTGATTAATTCATAACTTCTTCGTTTTAGCTCCGGTTTTTGTGATCTTCGCGTCTGTGTGTTCATAGCGAGATGTAGATTCGTTTTCCAAACTTTTCATCTTGATTTTATGTTATTGGTGTACGGTTCTAATCTATAGCTTTGTTTGCTTTGCATGATTGCTCTTGGATGCTTGTATGTTGATGTGTTATCGAGTATAGATGGTGAGCAATTCATGGGAGATCAAGGGTACTTCTTTGACGTGTAGGATCAACAGGAGTACTTTGCTCAAGGCAAGTATAGCATGGGACCATCCTTGTTTCCTATTCACTTTAATTCATTAAATTCATGTTGCATGTGTCACCTTGATAGGGATTCCCTAGAATTGAACTTTTACCTTGTCACCTACAGGTTATGCATTTGGGTAGCTTTGCTAGTGCTCAATTAAACTATGATCTTATAACTTGACTAATGGTATATGCAATAAACATTAAAATATGACTTTTTAGCAACATGCAAACAGGGGGCTGGAGTATTTAGCTACTTTCTAAATGGTTTAGATTCCTCTCCCTAAGGACTTATCTGTAAGTGATCATCCGGGACTTACAGTACAGCTATGAGGGCTACATGGCTCTGGCTTTAGCTCAGTATACCAACCTTTTCTAGCTTGTTAGTGGTTACCTTTATTGGTGTAAGAATGGCTTGCCGAATCAGGTATAGGACAGCCTCTACTCTTATGTGTATAGCCGCGATGGAATTATGCCATTTGACAGGGGGGTTCCTATATCTGTTTACCGAGTGAATTTAATGGCCCTAACTTGTTTGACGAACCTTTGAAAGGCTTCATAGTGACCCCTGCCTGCTCACATTAGAAGTGTTTTGGGAGCAATTAACCCGGGCATATGGGTATCATGACTCACAGTGAAACTGTACAACCTCTGTAGAGTGTAAAACTGGTATATTAGCCGTGCTCATGGTCACTAGCGGCCTTAGAACATTTACGGAATAGATGAACACTAAGAATTATCTGTTTATGCTATTCATTACTCATGTTTACATTTGATCATGTGTTTCGCATTGGGAATTGAAACAACTTGTTGCTACTCTTAAGCTAAAATTGTGACAACTAAAAGCTGAATGCTGTAAAACCTGTGTCAAGCCTTTTGAGCCTCATGAACCCCGTGTTACACTTGTTGAGTACGACATGTACTTACGCTTGTTTATTTTCATTACTTGGATAAAAATCCTGGATGGGTAACAGATGGCTATGAGTATGATGATTTTTCCTGAGGACTGCTAGACATGTGGTCAACAAGTCGATGTCCCTGTGAAATGGAGCTTCCGCGAGAGATCTTTTATTACTTCCGCTATATCTATGTGAAGACTTTGTCTTATTCGTGATGTAATAAACACTTGTGATGATAATATTCATAATTTGTCGGCTTATGTGTGTGACTGATCTCTGGGCACACATAAGATTTTGCATCCTATTTTATCCTTAAAATTGGGTGTGAGAGATTGGTATCAGAGCTGTATTGACTGTAGGACGCAAGCCTAGTTAGCAATGGTCATTTTAGCTTCTTTTGCTTCACTCATTTCATGCTTTCTATCTCACCCTTGTTATTTGCTAAAGTTTTGTGCTTCTTTTGCCTTATTCTATTATAAAAATTATTGCTTCTAATCTAATCTAACTAAATCTAATTTTGTATATGCCTCGTGCCAGCAAGACTGCCCGCATCAGCACCGGGGGGTACTACCCGCCTCATAGTTTGTCCATGGAGCCTAAGGAGGAGGAACCCTAGGAACAAGAATTTGATTCACCAACACCTGTGCCTACGCCTACGCCAGTCCAGGAGGAACCCGAAGAAGTCGAGGTCGTCCACCTGTCCAACGATGATGATGAGGAAGATGTCGTTGAAGAGGATGAGCCGATCCCGCCCCTAGGGTGGACGACAAAGGTGTGGTATAAGCCAGCATGTGAATCCTCTGTTTCACACCACCGACTCATGAGCATGCTTCAGACGTACTATGGTGACTAGGATGCAGCTATTGAGTACGTCTACGAAGAACATACACACCCTCTTGAAGACACCTATTAGAAGACTAGGGTGTGCATCACCATCAAGGATGAACAGAAAGATGCATACCAGCTGGATTCAAACTATGCACATCATGCTCACCGTGCTACCATGGAGGACAGCATAGAAGATGCAGCCGCTGAAGCTTGCATAGGCCTCCGTGGTCGCCGATTCGAGGAAATGAAGAATGACCAATATCGATTCCTCCCTCACGAACACCCAGAATTGGGATGGCAATGATGGACCCGCAGGGCACGGAACCAACAACCCAAGTGATGGTACACTTTGGCTATGAGTCCGTAGCAAAGATTCACCGACTAGAGGATCAGTTGAAGGCACAACAGAAAACCATCAAGAGACACCGACGGGTGATAGATGAACAAAGGGTGTGCCTCAACTTGTCAAAGATGTATGAGGAGCTTCCCCATAAGCCTCGCCCATAGATGTTGGAGTCCCTTTTATGTAATAAAACGATAGTAGAACGAGTCAAGTTGAGTCTAGTCGAGTCTATTAGTGCGGTGTGAACATTGATGCGTTTAGTTGATTTGTTATTATGTTTATGTGTGAGTTGGATTTTTGTAATGAGTGCTGGAACTTTGTGGGTCTGTCCACAAGTTTCATAGTTAATAATATTAGAGTTTGAGTCAATAAATAAATAGTTGGGTTTGGTATATCCTGTTCTCTTAGAATCTGTTTTTAAGAGCAGCCTGCCTTTATCTTCATGCCAATTAAAATCTACATGACTAAAAATTATGAAATTTTCATGGGAATAACTATACTTAAGTATCTTTCCAATTCCTCTGGAATCACCCTCATATCTGATCTGGTTTGTGAGATATCGCTGTTTCAAGATGAAGTTTCTGTGCAGTCTGGAATCTGGAAACAGTTTTGGTTGTATCCTATGTTTGAGTAACCTAACGACAGAATCTAGGAATATGTTATGAATAAAAGTTGTAGATAATTTCTTAAGCTTTCCAACCATATAAAGTACAACTCTTTTGGATTTCTAGAACTCGAGATATGACTGTTTTACAGAGCTCGTGATGTTGAGACTCGTCCAGAAAATTTTCAGAATATACTCTAACTTGGAAATTAATAAATTTTGAATATTTGATAGCAGATGTCTGTAAGAGGAAGAGGCCAAGGTCATGGAGGTGTTCCCCCACATCCACCACCACCACCGCCACCGACTATTGAGCAACTATTGGCAGTGCGGACACAACTCATGCAAGCGTTGGTGCAGAATCAGCAAAACCAACAGGTTGGTGGAGCACCGCGTGATAAGCGTGGTGAATTTTTGAAGGGCTGTCCCCCAGTGTTCTCTCATGCCACTGATCCACTGGAAGCAGATTATTGGCTTCGTGCAGTGGAGAAGCAACTCAACATAGCACAATGTGATGATCAACAGAAGGTGTTGTACGCTTTAGGACAGCTCCAGGGAGAAGCTCAAGACTGGTGGGAGTCATTCGAGTATGGACGTCCCACCAATGCTCCTCCTATCACCTGGCAGGAGTTTAGAGAGAATTTCAGATCCTATCACATACCAGAGGGATTGATAGAGCTCAAGCAGGAGGAGTTTAGAGCTCTGAAGCAGGGATCCATGTCCGTCGCTGAGTACCGTCACAAGTTTGCTCAGTTATCACGTTATGCTCCCAATGAAGTGGCTGATGATGCCAACAAGCAACGCCACTTTATCAAGGGTTTGTATGATGGTCTACAACTCCAGCTTATGTCCAATACATATCCCAATTTTCAGAAGCTGGTGAATCGCGCTATTGTTATTGACAACAAGCGCAAGAAGATGGAGGCCAAGAAGAGGAGGCTTCAGGGATAGGCCTCTGGAAGTAATACCCATCCACGTATCAACCCTCAGCAAGGCTTCCAGCAGAGGTTCCAGGGACCACCCAGTCAGTGGAATCATGGTCAATATCCTCAACGCAACCCAAACCAGCAGCAGATTGGTAATCAACATCCCTAGCAGCAGAATGGTCAGCAGACACCACGACAAGGAACACCCACCAACACTCCCATGAAGACCAGTACACCTAGTACCCCCAACGTATGCTATCGTTGTGGAGAAGTTGGGCATTATGCTAACCAATGCCCCAGGAAGCAGAACTAGCAGACACCCTAGGGTCAACAGGGTAATTAGAAGGGAACACCGCACAAGCCAGCACCCAACACAGGAAAGGTGAACCATGTGTCTACCAAGACGACGCTTGCGAAACCAGAAGTCATGCTCAGTACGTTCAATGTCAACTCAACCCCTGCCACTGTTCTTTTTGATTTGGGAGCTTCGCATTCATTCATATCACAAGCATTTGTTAGAAACCATAGCATACCATTATGTGCCATGCAAAATCCCATATTAGTAAACTCACCAGGTGGAAATATGCAAGCTTCATATCGTTGTCGTCCGACTAGTCTACTCTTGAGGGGGGTAGAGTTCAAAGTGAGCCCCATTGTGTTGAGATCATCTGGTATTGATGTGATTCTAGGTATGGACTGGATGACGCAACAGCAAGCAGTGATTCAGTGTAAGGAGAAGGTTGTTGTTGTGACTGCACCGAATGGGGAAAGAATCAGTGTTGATGTGGTAGTACAAGCATAGCCGACAGCCATAGTGAACTAGCTTGATGATAGCGGCAACAAGGAGGACCCAGTGGTTGATGAGTTTCTAGATGTGTTCCCCGATGATTTGCCAGGTATGCCACCTGACTGTGACATTGAGTTTATTATTGAATTGTTACCTAGAACTTCACCTATAGCTAAGCGTCCATATAGAATGGGGGTTAATGAACTAGAGGAACTTAAGAAACAAATAAAGGAGTTACAGGAGAAAGGTTTCATTCGTCCTAGTTCGTCACCTTGGGGAGCACCGGTTATATTTGTTGACAAGAAGGATGGTACTCAGAGGATGTGTGTTGATTATCGGTCACTCAATGAGGTTACTATCAAGAACAAGTATCCATTGCCTAGAATTGATGATTTGTTTGATCAGTTGAGAGGTGCTTGTGTTTTCTGTAAGATTGGTCTTCGTTCTGGCTATCATCAGTTGAAGATTCGTGCAACTAATATACCCAAGGCAACTTTTACTACGAGGTATGGTTTGTATGAGTACACCGTTATGTCCTTTGGTTTGACCAATGCAACTGCCTACTTTATGTACCTAATAAATAAGGTGTTCATGGAGTTTTTGGATAAGTTTGTGGTGGTATTCATCGATGATATATTTGTATTCTCTAAAATAGAAGAAGAGCACGCTGAACATCTAAGGTTGGTCTTGCAGAAGTTCAGAGAACACAAGTTGTATGCTAAGCGAAGCAAGTGTGAATTCTGGTTGAAGGAAGTTTCTTTCCTAGGCCATGTTGTCTCTAATGGTGGAATCACAGTAGATCCAAGCAAGGTGAAAGATGCATTGAATTGAAAACCACCAACAGATGTGGGAGAGATTCGTAGTTTCTTGGGATTAGCTGGATACTATAGAAGGTTCATAGAAGGTTTCTCTAAACTTGCCAAGCCTATGACAGCTTTGTTGGAGAAAAATGCTAGGTTTGTGTGGTTCAAGAAGTGCCAGGCTAACTTTGAGGAATTGAAGAAGAGATTGACTATAGCCCTAGTATTGGTTTTACCTGATTTGAACAAGAGCTTTTCGATCTATTGTGATGCATCTCGTCAAGGACTCAGATGTGTTCTTATGCAAGAAGGAAAAGTAGTGGCTTATGCATCTCGACAGTTGAGAAAGCATGAGTTGAACTATCCTACTCATGACTTGGAGTTAGCAGCAATGGTTCGTGCTCTGAAGATTAGGAGGCACTATCTTATCGGGCATAAGAGTGACATCTATACTTATCACAAGAGTCTGAAGTACATATTCACTCAGACAAATCTGAATATGAGACATCGTCGATGGTTAGAGTTGATCAAAGATTATGATCCAGAGGTACACTATCATCCTGGAAAGGCGAATGTTGTTGCTGATGCTCTTAGCAGGAAGAGTTATGCTAATGAGGTGGAAGTGGCACATATGTCAAGTGAGTTGTGTGCTGAATTCAAGTGACTGAATTTGGGCTTTGTCACTAATGCAGTGGAGTTGGTGTTGGAGCCTAAATTGGAGCAAGAAATACGTAAGGGCCAGTTACAGGATGCGAAGTTGAAAGAGATAGCGGAGAACATAGTGATTGGTAAGGCACCAGGTTTCCATATGGATGACAATGGAACTCTTTGGTTTGGGAAAAGACTATGTGTGCCTAAGGATAAAGCTATACGAGAGGCAATTCTTTGTGAGGCACATGAGTCTGCTTACTCTATTCATCCTGGGAGTACTAAGATGTATTTGGATCTGAAGGAGAAGTATTGGTGGTACGGACTGAAGAGAGATGTGGTTGAATATGTTGCTTTGTGTGACACTTGTCAGAGAGTCAAAGCTAAACATCAAAGACCTACAGGATTGCTACAACCAATGAAGATACCTGAGTGGAAGTGGGAAGAAGTTGGTATGGATTTTATAGTTGGGTAACCAGGCACTCAGAGAGGTTATGATTCAATCTGGGTAATAGTGGATCGGTTAACTAAAGTTGCTCACTTTATACCGATCAAGACTACCTATACTGGTCCCCAATTGGCTGCATTATATATGGAGAGAATAGTGTGTCTACATGGAGTTCCCAAGAAAATTGTGTCTGATCGAGGTACCCAATTTACATCTCATTTTTGGCAGCAAGTACATAGTTCATTCAGAACCAAGTTCAATTTTAGTACAACATATCATCCTCAGACAGATGGGCAAACTGAGAGAATTAATCAGATATTGGAGGATATGTTGAGAGCTTGTGCGTTGTAGTATAGTACAAGTTGGGACAAGAGTTTACCTTATGCAGAGTTCTCATATAACAAAAGTTATCAGAAAAGTCTCAATATGGCACCTTTCGAAGCTTTGTATGGACGAAAGTGTAGAACCCCGTTGTTTTGGAATCAAACCAGAGAAACTCAAGTGTTTGGGCCATATGTTTTGAGAGACACAGAAGAGCAAGTATGGATGATCAGAGATAACTTGAGAGTGGCTCAGTCTCGACAAAAGAGCTATGCCGACACTAGAAGAAGAGAATTGGTTTTCGAAGTAGGTGATTACGTATACCTGAAAGTGTCACCTATGAGAAGTGTGAGAAGGTTTAACATGAAAGGAAAGTTGGCACCAAGGTATATTGGACCTTTCAAGATTTTAGATAGACGTGGTGAAGTAGCTTATCAGTTGGAATTGCCTGAGAGTTTGTCAGGTGTTCATGTGTGTTCCATGTGTCTCAGTTAAAGAAGTGTTTGTGTGTACCTGAGGAGCAGATACCGTTAGAGGAGCTTACAGTTAAGGAAGATCTCACTTATGAGGAGTTTTCGGTAAGGATTTTAGAGATGGCAGAAAGAGTTACGAGGAGCCGAGTTATAAAGATGTGTAAGGTTCAGTGGAATCGGTATACAGAAGATAAGGCTACATGGGAAAGAGAAGATGATTTGAGGAAAACATACCCACAGTTATTTGAGTAAGCATCATCCGAATCTCGTCTGTATAACTAAATTCTATACAAGTATGTTTTGATCCAATGATTATGTTCGAATAGTATTCCAAAGCATACTTATAATAGAACAAGGAAGCTTGAAAGGCTCAAAAGATTTAAGTAGAAACAAGAATATGTATGGTGAACTAAAGGAGCATGATTATTTAAATTTTTACTTGTTAGAGATTTAACAAGTTGAGCTCATCATAAAGTCAGGGATGACCAAGACAAATTAGCAACATGACATGAGATGATTTGAAGAACTCCATCCCCCATACTTGAATTTTGCAGAATGCAGAATCAAGTTGAATGATAGAATTCTCCTGTGAATGTGATTTTATGTTGCATAATTCTTGGTTGGATATACCCTATGTTTTACTTCGTTTTATTGAAGTGATTACTGACAAACAAACCTGAAGGAGGCTTATTTGATTTACCTGTTGGTGAGAGCTCATAGTCTGTTGAGTAGGACCTTTTCTTACATTAAGCTTTGTCTTTGCACCATCCGATGAGGATACGGATAATTGCATGCTCTTCTTCCATCAACCTTTCTTGATTTTCGTTCATTCTTTGTTAACGAGTTGGGGTCCATTGGAGATGTAAACTCAAGTTCCTCCTTTGTTGTCTTTGTCCTCTAATGGCATGGTGGAGAGTTCTTCTTCTTTGTTTGTTAGTGATACGCCAGCCATCTTGATAGTCGAGGAAGAAACCTCATTGGAATTTGCATGAAAGCTTCATCTCCGATGACTTAGGGATGTCTTCTTGTGCCCATGGTTGTTCACGATTCCATGAGACACCGTCGATAGACCACCACTAATTGATGACATTTTGTTGACACAAGATTGCACGCCATGATGTAGTGGCATCTCGTTGTCCTAGTTCTTGCTATCGACGTGTGAATCGGTGTCTCCAAAGATGATGGGAGCAGACGTATTCTAGATAATACAAGGTGGGTTGCATCTTGCTTCTCATCAGCATCCAAGCTTGAGTCTTGGGAAAGCTTAATGCTAGGTTGTCATTTGATGTTGCTCTTAGCCTGTCGATTTGTTCATCCACTTCCACAGCTGTAGTGCTGGTTTGATAGGTTCATACCAAACCTTGAACAGGCATAGCTTATATTCATTCTTCCTATAAAATGTTAGTGGACACATACCCGAGGGAATACAATGAATTTGAAACACGGGTTGTTGTCAATAACTTCTGTAATTTTCCTCTATGCTAATGAAAGGATGGTTTTAGGATTACTTTAGCATAGATTTTGTTCTTGTAGCAAATTTTATGTGGTTGCTACATTCTAACATGGTTCAAGGCACATGTAACTTGCAACAAAAGATAAGTGAATAAATTTTTGATACTCACAGTTCTTCCTTTCATGAAGAATGATCTATGTCTTCTTTTGCTCAGAGTTGTTAGAGTTCATCGCATGCCTCTATTCATCATTGATGTGAATTCATCTCTTTGACTTACCCAGATTGATTTTTAGAGTTTTCTACAAGGCTTAGTCTAACAAAATAACTAGTATCTACTATAGCATATTCTTGGTTCAAAAATCAAACTAGACACCATGCCTAATTTAATTTAGGAAAGCATTTTAACCTAAGCACCATGCTTAATTTAAAATGCCTTTGGTAGTAAGATCAACACTCCTAAACTAAGCACCATGCTTAATTTAAAAAATGTATGAGCACACTCCAAACCTTAAGCATACTATAGTAAACAAAGGTAGCATGAAAACACTATAGGGATGTATTCAATTTAGAGACAAAAGATCGTGATCATGGTGAGATATTATTTTTTTTAAAGATGCAAGTGGGATGGATATATGAACAGAACTAAACATGCTGTGGATTTGATATGAGAAAATTTAAACTAAACAAGATGGATGCATGGATTATTTAAAGTAAACATGCAGTAGAATACAAATTAAAAGATAACTACTCATTAAGTTTAAAGTCCATGAGCAAGACTATCTCACCTTTCTTGATCATACTTACCATGACTCACATGATGGAATTTGTGAGTAGTGCAGCATCTATTTCTATCACTTGAGATATGATTTGAATTCTTGTGATATCGACCTTTTTCTCCAATCTACACATGGTTAGAGAATATATATTTCTATACAAACCTGTGAGATGGCAGGGTTCCAGTGTTCATGATTCTTGAATGTTCAGGCACCCTAGGGTTCTTCAATGTTTCTTCTTTTCTTGTGGAAGCTTGTTGCAAGGTCGAAACGGCGTTTGATGTCCTCTTATTCCACAATTCAACAGAACAGGGGTAATCCTACTAAACCTAGTGGTATGTTAATGATCTAAATCTTTATACCAATTGTTTCCCTGGCAATGGCGCCAATAATGCTTGTAGGTATTTATTAAGTGCAAATAAAATATGAAGGATTCCGCAAGCGCACATAATACCATTGTAGTATTTTACCGGGAGTATTTTAGGTATCGTTATTTATATTTTACCACAGAGAAATAATAGAGTAAAGATTTATTGGATATAAAAGGAATGTCTACTAATCAACATACCAGCATAGATAAAGCCAGGGTGAATCTAATGATAGGAATAAAGCATAATGACACTCAGGGGATAGATCACTAAGATAATGTAAACTAGTCAACTCGGGAGAACAGCGGGTGAGTTAGATTCCTATGATATTCCTATTACATGGTCAAAGTATATATACATCCAACTATAGCTAAGACTAACTCTACTCTTGTGCACTTCGGGACGCCGCTTAGACGGTAGAGCACCCACAATAGATAACTCTACTAACGCGACTACGGTCCTCCAATTTAAGAACCTGCTCAATTCGGAGTGGACTACAAAGGATAGATGGGGCTATCACCTCCTGCTGCTACCACCCAACCAGAGAATAGAGTGCACTTATAGGTAGAGCATCGTATAAGCACCATGCTTACATGAGACTCAGCTACTTAGCCTAACCGGTAAACTAGCAGGCTAAGCGCTCTATGAACCCACACACAAAAGTAATGATAACCATAACTAAGCAAGATATATATTCAAAGTAAGCATAGCCATGTAGATAAGAATATGATAAATTGATAATAAGTCTTACAAGATGTAGAAGTAAAGATACAAGGCTTTGCCTAGCCTCCAAGACTAGATCCGGAACTTGAGAATGAGCCAAACTCGACCATCACTCTTGAGCTACTATTCTACTACATTGGAGAGCTCTAGGCCTAATCCTCCTGATGTGTGTTGATCTGAATGAGGGATATGAATTAGGGTTTCATGGATGCCTCTAGGGAGGGGGGTAGTGGCAATTATATATAAGCTAGAGCATCAATTCTGGACCCTTGGATCAAACTGACTTGAAAGAACAGTGGAGATGCAATCCTCAAGGTGGTGGAGAACTGACATAACAACGGGGGACTGACAGGTGGGGACCCTAGGGGCCGATCAGCCCCACCTAGCGGCGCCTCGCCCTTAGCTTCGGTGTGGTGTCTTCTCGAGTCTTCTGGAACCTTCTGGGATTGTTTTCGCTGTGGATAAGCATGATTAAATCTGACATCTAGGTCCACCTTGATGGTTTTCTGGATAAACCCTACATAAATTATAGATTCACCAAAACTCATGGAATTTGTTAGTTTAAACCTCTAGACCTATGTTTGGTGATGGAATTAAGTATATTTGCAGGATATATGGACGGTTTATGATTGATGTTAACGACCATCAACATTCATTTCTCTTTTGAGCTCATTGTTCTCCTTCAAAATGTTAGTTTCACAAGATAGAAGTAGAACAAGCATATAAATGTGAAGAGCATGGCATAGCTAATAAATCATCATAAGAGGTGGATACATGCTTCTTCCCTACATCACAAGAGTTAGTCACATGTTGCAATTGATCACTTGACTCATGTGATGAGCTCTCATTATTTTTAAGTTTCATTGAAAATGCTTTAATGAGAGAAGCATGTTGTTCTAATAATTCTTCATGAGACACAAGAAGCTTCTCATGAGTGAACTTTAGCTCATCATGTGAAGGTGTAAGAACATCAAGTAAGTGCTTATGATCTTCACATGAATTCTTTAGAAATGAGTTTTCTTTTTCCAATTTCATTGTTTTTGCTTTCTCATTTTCTAAAGACATGGTCATGTTAGCAAGTCTACTAACAAGCTCATCATATGGATCAACATGATCAACGACACTAGCTTTTTGTACCTTAGTGTCACCTTGTGACATGAAGCAATGTGGTGATGTTGGAGAGCTTGTAGAAGCATTACTCTCATAGCCCGAGTATGAACCATCATCAACAAGTGTGCATGGGGTAGCATCATCATTTGCATCACTTGAGGCATCATCATCAACCTTGTCAAGTGAACTTGTGGTAGATCTTTCATCATCATCACTTGACCATGAGGTGGAGCAATCTTCCACAATCACCAAATTGTGGCTATGCTCAACATCCTCATGTGCCTCCTTCTTGCACTCATCATCATTATCATCGGAGGCCGCCCCATATTTCTCATTGAGATAAATCCAAATCTCATGGGTGGACTTCATGTTCATGATCTCACCAAATATGTTATCTTTCATAGATTGATAGAAAATGTTAGTAGCTTGGCAATCGAGATGTAGGCATTTCTTTTGCGCTTGAGTTGCATTCTTTCTATCCAACGCATGAGAAAAACCCACATCTATGATCCACCACATTTGAGGGTAAATAAACTTAAAATTGCAAGTCATCCAATTTTTCCATCGTGTTAAGTGTGTGCCATAAAAAATATGTGGACACTCAACATCATGCCCATGAGCCACCATCCTCTCGGGTCAAATAAGACCACAAATGCGAGACCTAGCTCTCATACCATATGTAGGGTCGAGATGGCAAACTAGAGGGGTGAATAGTCCTTTCTAAAATTAATGGCGTCGGCGAACTGAAACAAATGCAGAATTAAAACTAACGGTCTAGCCAAAACTACACCCCTCTATCTAAGTTCACAAGCACCTTATAAAGATCCTAATTAAGCAATGTCACACAAACTCTAGAGCAAGGTCACACAAACCTATGCACTAGTACTTTAGCAACTGAGGAGCTCCTACACATGCTAGTGATGCAAAAGCACAAAGCTCCTAAGCTCACTAGCAATACTCAATAACAAGGCTACACAAGCCAAATTAGAAAGCGCAAATCACTTAGCTACACAAACTAAGCAATGTGACTAACAAGGTTACTAAAACTAAATTAGCCACGTAAGGGAGCTACTTCTACGCTACACAGGGAAGAAGGTAACTAGCAAGCTACACAAGCAAACTAATTACAAGAGCAACTAGTGTTGCTCTTCGCGGTTCCCACAGGGTGAGCACGGTACCCCTCACAAATCTTTCTCTAGCGCACTGCACAATCTTCTTGCGTGCTTCAATGAAGACCACCACCAAACCGTCTAGGAGGTGACAACCTCCAAGAGTAATAAGCACCACCGGCTTGCAACTCGATCACCCAGTGCCAACACTTGTAATCTTTCATGCACCGCACTAGAATCACTCTCACTTAGCAAATATGATTAGCACTAATTACAAGTGAGTTGGAGGGCTCCCAAGCACTCTCACACATGGACACTAAGTCCCCAAGGTGCTCAACGCTCAAATGGCCCGCCACCACCTCTATTTATAGAGGGAGGCCTCAAACTAGCTGTTTGGACGCGTGCTGAAAAGTGAACTACGGACAATCCGCCCTTATAGGCCCGGACAGTCCGACCATGCCAAAACTAGCCATTAGGTGCAGCAACGGTCACCCCAGATAGTCCGTCGCTTAGGGCCCGGTCAGTCTGCCGTTCACCTGAAACTAGCGGTTAGAGTTCAAACGATAGCGCCGGATAGTCCGGGAATTATAGGTGGACAGTCCGCTGTTCAAACTCGACAAAAAGTCTAGAACCTGTCCAACAACCTCTGTTCCTCAAAAATTAGCCAGTGGTCCATCCACCCTTATTGGGCCGGATAGTCCGCTGTTCATTTCCAACAGCCTAGACAGAGTTTCTAGCAACTCTGCTCGCCACCGATTTTAGCCGGTTGACAGTCCGCCGCCTAGGCGCGGACAGTCCTCCGTTCACCTGTCAGACCATGAATAGTGCGAGAGTCGCATCCGATCCCTCCCAAACATTAGTGTCCGAGGACTGCGGACAGTCCGCCACCAAAGGGCAGACAGTCCACCAATGTCCAAAAAGCAATCCAAGCTACCTGCGACCTCCTCCTTGCTTCCAACTTCTCCTTTGCAAATGGGCCAACACCACCAAGTGATACACCACCTTGTGATCGTGTGTTAGCTTTTCAAAAATATTTTATCAAAGGATTACCTCTCTTTTCACCACGCCACTCGATCTTAGCAATGATGCAAAATTAGATCACTCGAGTGGCACTAGATGACCGATATGCAAACAAGTTTGTCCCTTTTGATAGTACGGCCATCTATCCTAAACCTGGCCATCAACTTCTCTACTCACCTATGACCGGTGAAATGAAATGCCCTATAGGTTATACCTTTACCTTGCATATTCCATTCCATCTCCTCCAATGTCGATGTAACACATGCACCAACACGATCAACAGTGATATGATCCACTTCATATCATGATGTAACCTTATTGGTTCATCGATCTTGACATCACTTGCTCTTCACCGTTGCATCGGTCCATCGGTGCCAAGTCTTTGCTCAAGCATCCCGCCACGCGGTTTAGCGCTTCAAAGCCTCCTACATGCCCTTCACTCTTGCAACCGGTCCATCAAGCCAAGCCTCATACTTGATCTTCTCCACCTTAGTCACATTATAGCCAAGCCTCATATTGATCTTCTCCACCTTAGTCAAATTATCTTCATATCATGATGTAATAATGAGTAAACCTTTCTACTGTACTCTGTAAGACATGTATCGACTGTTATTCGATAATGTGACGGAATGATCTTCTGGGACTTTCACATTATGGTTCGAATATGTGGATTTCCCTTTGCGGAAATCGGGATTGTTTCAATTTTGATGCACACATGACAATTGATCCATAAAAACTTGATCAATAATGGCTAGAACAGATAGAGAATAAGTCTATAATCTCAAAGAAGTTGAACTGGATGAGATTGGACTTCCGACTGAGCAAAGTTTGAAGTTATTCAGAGCACCAGAGTAGTTGACCAAGACCACCAGATCATTCGGTGACACTATGTTATACTATGTGTTAGGTAGTGTTATCCACCGAACGATATGATGAATGGACCTATGTCACAGATGATTCAGTGTCGTTGTGCAAGGCTGAATTAAACATGGACTTGTTTGATAGAGTGCACAGTATGATCTGGAGGCTCCTTTGGTGGGGTCAATGGATCATCAGGCGTTACTATGCAACAACTAGTTCTAGTTGGACAAGCTTAATTATGTGCATCATATGAATCCATCATGTCCCTTGTTGGAAACAACGTAACATTTGGTGAAAATTTTTCAGCAACCTTTAGCAGTGACCGTTGGAAAATTTGAACAAATAGTAAGAACTAATTGATCAGATAATGTAGTGCCCCTTAGTGAGGCATGATGGTCTTCCGTGTTGACTTTCTTCTCACCAGCCTTTTTCTAGTGGATAGATCCACATATATATATACATACATCCACGTATATCTATTTATTTATTTATTTATTAAAATGTGTGTGTATAAACAAATCTACCGTAATGTTCACACAGTGTCTAATGCATACAACATGATAGGAAGCACAAAAGTAGTTATCATGAATATAAAGAGAGAACAAAAGACAATTGATTTTTTCCTAGGGTTTTGAGAGTTGACACTACCCCCCTAATCCACGTACGTTGGAGCACTGACTAAGTGTTTGTCGCAGAACCGACCAATTTATAAGAATACAAGTACAATGGCAATCCGCAAGCGGTCGCACTGTCATACTTGAACCCATATAAACCCGGTAGTCCGTCGAGTACCACGACGGGTCTCGATAAACGATTTACAACAACCAAGATCGTACAGATTCAACATACATGCCACATATTACATAAAGTTCACGATACTTTTCATCATCGTGAGTACTGAATAAAAGTTATTACAAACTGAATTTGATAAGTAAAGCGGAAGCAAATAAGTTCAAGATAAAGTTTCCAACATAGTTTGATACAAAGGCCGAGCTAGATCACGGTCCACAAAAGCAAGGATAGGAATTACTAAAGAAGCCTTCCCAAGGCTTACTCCTCATCCACAATGGGATAGAAGCAACTCTTGCAATAACCATGATACACAAAGTGCCATCTCGCAACAATGGGAAAATAAACCCCGAGTACGAGAAGGTACTCAGCTAGACTTACCCGTCATGAACCGTAAATAAAATGACTCCAAGGATTATGCAAGGCTGTATAAGTGGACGAATTTTGACAACATTTTTTGCTAAAAAGGCAACTGATCCGTTGTACCATTATGATTCCTTTACCAAGTTAATTATAACTATCCATTTCTAGATTAGCAACTATCCTGTACCAAACATGTGGTATATCATTTAGCAAAGATACAATAGTAACCATAGCAGGTATTGAAATTCCATTTTCATCCGAACCATCATGTTCCATAATACGCTTACTACGATGTTGGAGCTAGCCAAGTTTCTCACTATCCGGGAGAGACGGCGATTCAAATCGATTTCAACCACCGGGAATTTATTCCTAACACAAACCTGTGTCTACTACAATGCACGATAGCCTTAGGTCACCTTTGGTACAACTCCGTTTACACATTTCACGGGTCCAGATCACACCGCATAACTGGAACACCAGATGCTAGGATGCTCAGCCAAACCTACCCTTGGGCTCGGTCCCGATCGTTCCCGGAAGGAGCGCACAATGTAACGATTCCCGCCCCGAGTTGAATTACTCGGCCATGCGGTCGTAACGAATTTTCCGCCAGCTAAGTGAGAGGCATGCGTTCAATCTTGTCGTAAGTTCCAACAACGGTGATGGTCCTTGATCGACACAGACGGGGATAGATTCACACCCAAGACCTCCATGTCTTGTTGCTTCTCTCATCGACATCCCGCCTTGGGTCTCCATTTACATTAACCATGGTTCTTTTCCACGATAGCAATTATAACCAACCGTGCTCCGTATCCACCTATATCTCGCAGTGACAGAAATCACCCGACTTCTACCGGTCTAAGCATGACTAAGCATATATTCGATCCTGGACCTATACCGTTAAAGGTGTAATATCCGGACAAGGAATGTACATGCATCAAGTGGTTTCATTCAACTCTTATAACCTAATGCAGCAATCATAAGTACTTAAGTAAACATTTGTAAATTACTGGGAGACTTATAATGCTTCGGGGCTTGCCTCGCAGAAAGGAAGTAGGGTGGTGGTCAGGGCACTCTGGAAGCTCTTCAGTGGTTCTCGCCCACGCCTTCGAGCTGCGGCTTGCGGATCCTCCCCGCCCGATTCCTTCCTCTCTCGCTTCTTCAATTCCAACAACGTGATCTCTTCCTCCGATCCTAGATGCATGAGTATGGCATAAGTATTACGAATGCATATATGTTAACAAGTGCATCATGTTTATTGAGTAGGTGCATATCTCTTCTCGGTTATTTAATTATCTTTCCATAATGCATCGCTTATACCATAAAACAGCAGCTACTTGCTTCACTCATAACTAGAGATCTACAAATCCAAATCCAGTGACCCTGGACTTTCTGGAAAGCTTATCAAATTCTCTACAACTTTGTTATTAACCATTTTTACAGTACACATCATTTTCAACATGCAACTCATCAAACTCTAGAATCAGTCCGGAAACTATTCAACATGCAATATAAAGTAACGATACTTCTACTTCATGTAATCATTCAAAATTTGACAACATAGAATCCACCAACAGTTTAAGCATACCAAATACAATTAAGATAATATAATGGTGAAGCCCAAACTATTTATTAAATTGCCTTTATTATTTTATTTAGATATCTAGGTTAAATAATAAATATATATCAGATGTGCTTCATAAATTCTCAAAAATTTACAGAGCCTTACTAATGCTATCAAAGGACTACTATAAAAATTTCATGTCATTTTACTAAGTAGAACATTCTATACAAAAATGACAAGGCAGCAAGGCTTGAAATAGCATAAATGGAAAATCCTATTGAAAAGTGTCAAGCAACAGATTTCATATTTTTCTTAGCATCCACATGGCACTAGGATTACCTCCAACAAATTTCATGAATTTTGGACTCATAAATAATTTATAAAAATTTATGCAAGGATTGACTATTCATAAAAGAAAAATCTATAACTATAAATCTACTAATGCACTGGTCCCCAAATTTTTACCAGAGCTCATATATGTTAAGATTAGCTTACCACAAAAATTTCATAATTTTTGGAGCACAGGAACTCTAGATATAAAATAAACAAATTTGAATGCATTCAAAAGCACATTTCAAATCCCTATTTAAATCTCCAAAAATTTATACTGTACAAGTCAAGAACATATTTTTCCTAAATACTACACTTCCTAAGGAACACAACCATATTTATTTCACAATTTTAGGAGCTACCAAACTGAAGATACAAAAATTACAAATCACACTTGAATCTGAAATTTTTGAATTAGCCTATTCTACTTCTGTCGCTGACCGGTGGGACCCGTCGGTCAGAGGACCCCACATGTCATCGACACAGAAGCAGAGTGGCGGCGCTGTACACTGCGGGCGCGGCCAGAGCTCGCCGACGGCGAACTCGCCGGCGGTGACATCATCACACGATGATCTACTCGACTTCGCGCATCGATTGAGCTACGTGGGTGGCCTTCTCGTCGGAGCTAGCGGCTACGGTGGCGGTCATGACGGGGTGGAGGTGCGGGTCGACGGTGAAACGTCGGTGGAAGCTACGGTGACACAAACACAAGCTCGAACGAGCATCTACGAGCTATGGTTGGCCTACTGCGCGCTCAAACGTGGCATGCGGTGGTCGGAGTCAGCCGGACCACGGTGACGGAGTGTGGCGGTGGAGCAACGGCGAGCTCTTGTGCGGTGTGGTGGCTTACCGAGCGCTATCAGCGGCACTGGTAGATGCAGCGGGTTTCTAGGGTGGTGGTGGAGCTACTGCGGTGATGCTTGAGTGGCCAGGCGCGAGCTGTGCACGGTTATGGCGACGGCGGAGCTGCGGGAGCTCGGCGGCTGCTGCTGCGAGGAAGAAAGGCCACGGCGAAGCGAAACTGGAGCGCGGCTGGGTACGGGCGGGCGCTGGCGTGATGAAGGCGCGCCCAGGCGCGTCGTGGCCTAGCTGGGCAGAGCAGAGGCGACGCGCGGCCGTTTTCCCCTCCACGCGGCGGCCAAGGCCTGACGGCGGTCGGCCACTGAATCAGCCGGTTCAGTCGCGCGACGGGGGCCTGACAGCGGTTTTTCTCATCCAAATAACTGCCAAACCGTGGCTCCAAACTACAAACTTTCTAAACATCATTTGTAGACCTATGCACCATCTACAAATCTTGTTCAGTAATCGTGTTCTAATTCTTAACCAACATCGAGTAAAATCAACGCAAATCTGGCTGCATACACACTGTCAGCACACTTGACTTGGCAAAATCTGCTAAGTGTTGAATTTTGTGATTTGATGATTTTTGTGAGCTCCAAAAGAATAAGCTATGCACATTATTAGTTCATGACCCAAAAATAAGAGTTGTTCCCCATGACAAATACTACAACTTTGCTTTAGTGATCACATACATGCATAGTCTCTAGCACCTAGTTCAAACTTGGTCAAACATGTTACATTTAAAACATGGTACATATCCAAACCATGACCAAATGACCAAACTAGCCCTAGTCCTAAATACCAAAGTTGTTCATAATGATATCCTGAGCATGTTTAAGCAATTTGCAAGGTCATTCAATCATTTTATGTAGTAGTCACTCATAGAGCTATTTAATTTAATCACATGAAATATGCCTTAAAGACTTGATTATGAAAAATGACATTCATGATCCATGTTCTAATTGTGAACCTAAGCATTGCCAAATATTTTGGTGACTCAAATCTACCAAGTACATGTTTACATTCATGACCATTTGCATATGTACACGGAAACATGCAATAACAAGCAACGTTGCATATGTTTCGATCACATGTTTCGATTGTAAATGATGATTTATGAATGCTTGATGCTCATGCTCATGTTATGCAAGTCAAGTTATGCAAAGCTAACACCCGAGGTGTTACAGTGTTGAGCCCCCTTGAGTCATCCATACTAAAAATCCACTAGGAGTATCAATTCTTTACTCTGAATTGATGGGTCTCAAACCAAGCACACCTCTTGGAGCTTCCAAGTAAGATCTCCACAGAGAAGGTCACCTAGTTCTCAACTGGACTAAAGTGTGACAAGCCTTTGATCTTCTCACTTGATCAAACTCCAAGCCAAAAGCACAAATCTACAATTTCAAGTTTGGGCATGTTTTCAATCATCTCTTAAAAATTGATTCCAAGGTGGAGCTAGAAAGCCACCTCTATAAATCTTTATTTCTACCTGTTGCTTCGGTAGAAGCAAGTGGGACGCCCGCCATTAAAACTTTGATTTGACCGCTCCTACACATTATTACTTCTGTGGTAGTGATTGTAATGGGATATAGTATGAAAGGATGGCGTGAAGAAGAGGCCTAGGCTTCAAATCCTAGAAACCACACAAGCCCAAAATTTCACACGAAAAACATGTGACTTGTGCGAAAATATTTATTTTAGATCCCCGCGGTGTTTATTGAAACTATTTTTATAAGGCCTGTCTCAATGGTGATTTCATTGGAGTTTCATTTGTGTTAAATGAGGTGCCACACCAGCAAATATGATGATTTGGCACTATATTTATGTGGAGAGAGATGATTAGAGTTTCATCAGGATAAAACTAGCGCAACGTTTCCAATACGTTGCATTGAGCTTGCCGCTACCCCGTGCAAGCTCTGGCATGTTCTTTTGTTTTGTCACAGCATATGCAACCTTCTTTCTTACAGCATAATATATGCTAGCATTTGTATAGTTCCAAACACTAGATAGTCTGGTTGCTCTTTGGCAAAATTGGAACGCTTGGCCTGTGAGCATTTGAGTGGCATTTGGCCAGCATTTGAGTATGAAACGTGCTACTGCTTGTCCATTCTTGTGTTACGTTTGACCAATGTGGCCACATAATCATATGGAACATTTGGTCACAATAACTTGTAATGATTCAAAGCTGTGTCTAGCCTATGAAATCGTGAGATGGAACTATTCACTGAGAGGAGTTGTTTCATTCATCCACCCAAACATGCAAAGATGACGTGCCACTCTTGGAAACCGTGAGATGAAACTCACCACCGAGACTGGCCTCAGTGGTTGTCCAATTTCTCCAATGGGAACGGATGATTTCTACTGAGTCACAGGCGGTTATGGGCCGTGCAAATAGGTTACTAGCTGCCTGGACAAATGTTTGTATAGTAATGCTAGAAAGGTCTCTGGTTACACAAATTTTTTTTTTGAAACTGTGTGTAATTTCTTTATTTGGCCACACAAGTTCTGGCCAAACTAAACTAATACCGCAAAAAAGATTACCATCTGAAAAGGTACCAAATGAAAAAAAAACTCACGCAGTTAGTTACATGCAACCGTCAGGAAAAATGATAGGTTTTGGCGATTTCACCGACTGCTTCTAGCACGACTGTTTGGTGAGTGTGGCCAAAATTCTGTCGACAGCTCCATAGTTGGCTAAGGAGATCTTTGCTGACTTGGAAAATATTAGCAAAACTAAGGGTGTTTGGTTTGAGAAACGAGGTAGTTTATTATTTTATTATTTACTTTTTATTTGATTTGCATAATCGAATAAGTCAATCTATCACAAACTTATTCCTCTAAAACTTAAAAATAGTAAAAGATTTGTTCCACAATTTATAGGATACCTTCATTATACATCATAAGATATTAAGAAATGTATTGATTTTCTCAAACCAGAAAGAAATGTATTGATTTTCTCAAACCAAATACTCCTAGATCTATATATTATAGTACTAGTGATGCTTGCATTAGTTTCCTAGGAATCTAATGATAACGAATAAAGAAACAAATTGTCTACTGGCCAGTGAAAATAAATCAAAAAGGAACAAAGCTCTGGAAACACTTGGATGACGCTTGGGTTTGCTTTTACTAATAATGTGATCTAACGCTAAAGACTAAAGAAAAAGATTGTCCAACCTGCCCACTGCCATGTGAGCATAAATCAACAGGAACAAAAGCGCTCAAAACACACATCCCATAGGTGCCTTTTTGGTTTCTTTCTCTAAAGAAGAATGAAGTAAAGCTCTCATAACACACACATGCCCCGAGAAAAACAAAAGAAAAAACATTTCACTACTTCGGCATCCAGTGCACATCGTGGTGAAAGGCAAAGGCAAAAACGGTTATAGCAGCTGTCACTGGTAGAGAACAGAGCTTTACTCCCGGTGGAGAATTTCCTCTAGTCCCGGTTCCCCACCCAGGAGTAAGCATCCGGGACTAAAGGGGGTCATTTAGTCCCGGGTCAAGAACGACCTTTAGTCCCGGTGGGTAACACCAACCGGGACTAAAGGTCCTCCCAGCTTTAAAAAAATAATGTCTCCCACCGCTGCGTCTCGTGAGATTCAAACCCATGACCTCATGCATTGTCTCGCGCGTAGCTTACCACCCCACCTACACAACACATCTAACAATGGATGGGATGCTTTCCTTTTGAACTAACCCATCGGAGGACCTTTAGTCCCGGTTGGCAACACTAACCAGGACTAAAGGGTCCTTTAGTCCGGGTTGGTGTTACCAACCGGGTCTAAAGGGTCTACTTTTAGTCCTGGTTGGTGTTACCAACCGGGACTAAAGGTTGAGGACTTTTAGTCCCGGTTGGTGGCTCCAACCGGGAGTAAAGGTCCACCTTTAGTCCCGGGCGCAAAAAATGTCGGGACTAAAGCCCATTTTAGCATCGGATGAAAGGTCTGTTCTCTACTAGTGTGTTAATCTGCTTTGTCCTTTAAAGCTAGTACTAATCTTCTGGGTGCATCGGTTTTGGAAAGATACATCCCTCTCAATTCATAGTGTCTTAATATTATTTTCTTTGTGAATTAATTGTTGTTTGACAATGTGACTAGGGACAAATTTGCACCCGGAGCTGGGGGGCCATAGCCTCGTTCCAGCTCAAAACAAAGTGACTACTACCGTTAAATGTTCTATATAAACAGTCTATAAAACACTACACCAGAAACAGACAATCAGTACCAGGTCAGAACCCTATCAATGCCAGAATTGCGTCCAGTAGAGGACAATCGGCCATGATGGGGGTGGCCTGTCATTGCCGGTTTGTCGACCTAGTAGTGATATCGTGGTATTATTGTCAGGTCAAAGCATCATCTGACAATCCACAAGATCAAACCGACCTTCAATCAACAATGGAGATCAAGGGAAAGTGTACTTCTTTGCATGGGAATTGCTCAAGGTCGGTGGAGGAAGTTCCACCATTGGGCACCCCCTATGATAGTTGGGGCCACACCCGTCTGGTGGGCTCCTTGATGTGTAATGTGGGTTTGCACATGTGCGCCCATGTTGTCATGTCAGTTTCCACCTTGTGGGCCAACGATTCCATGTGACTTCATCTTACACCATTTAGAGGAAACACACTTGTGATCCAAGGGTTGATATTGCTCTTGGAGGTGTTTGGGAGGATTGCCATGGCTTGAGAAGGGGCAGTGGGCCCATAGGGGGTCGGCCGACCCCCTATGTGGGCCCACAGCCACCCAAATTCCTTCAATATGTATCAACAAGAAAATAATGATATGTACACGTGGAACCATGTTTTTTGTGCAACAAGAACAACTAGTTTGCTTGTTTACTCCAAAAAAGGATGTTTTGTTGACAGTTTAGATTATGCAAATCTATGATGAAACTACCATCAAGAAGACCCCCCCCCCACACACACACACAATTAAGTCTTTGCTCGTCCTCAAGTAAAGGCTAGAAACAAAGCAAGCATGAACATGAAATCTTAAGATTTATAGCTAACATAAAAGTTATTCCAAAACATTCCTCATACAGGTGGGATATGTGGCATTGGCTAACGTATATCCTTCAACGGTTCAAAAGTGGAATGGTTCTCGAAGCAAAAGTCATCTTCCCATTTTCACATCTTAGTACATACTTGGAGTTTTTGAAAGATTTTCACAAGAAAAGACATAGTTTTGAATTGCCTTCTCTTTGTTTCATCCTACTTCTATCAAACTTATGTGGCGGTCAAGTAGGGATAAACATGAAACCATACTTGCATTGCATGTATTGTAAAGTCAAAACAAGGATCCAAGAAGAAAAATGTCATACTCTTGGATCAAGAAATGCATGTGAGTGAAACATTATGATAAATTTTATTGCACTCCTTTAGCAAGCACGATCTCTCTCTCTCTCTCTCTCTAACTTATGACAATTGTGAGACATGTCTATCTTTTTTTACCAATGCTTGGACTTTCACATGTCCATATTTTTCTACTATTTTTGCATAGCCAATGTCTCTTTTGCAAGACTCTTTAGAGATAGACCACACTATATACTTTGGAATATTTATTTGGTAGAATGAAAGGCATGTTGTGCGTACTTCCAGTGTAGAAGCAGCATGTATGTGATTTTAATCTTGTGAGCATGATAAATTTCTCAACAAGGGTCAAAAAGGTTTGACCAAACTCAACGCAATAACAAGTAGCATATGTAGAAGGTTCGAACATGTTTGAACATAGCATATGGATTTGGTAGGTACACTAGAGCTTCTTTATTCAATTCATGCAGCAACCACTGGATTTGTACTGCCATCGATATCAAGGAAGGCATGGCTTTGGTCATGGATCCACTTTATAAGGACGAGGCAACATACAAAGACTTCCTAAGTAACTTGTATATATATATGCATAAATAATTGTTACTACATTCACTTTTGGATACTAACTTGTATTTATTGAATTCCTTATAATAGGGCATACTGGCACTACGTTCAAAAGCTCAAAGGGAAACAAAATGAACAAAGGAAGGGTGAGTTGTATATCAAATCAAAATGGGCAGTAAGTCTCACTTACTATAGCACTTCCATTACCTTCCTGTCACAAGCATTACTTAGCATTTTGAAATGTGAAACACATAGTGCCACAAGCAAAAGTATGGGAGTGTACACTGTGGATATTACGTCTGCTATTACATGAGTGTCACAGGGAGGTACAGGAGACACCCTGATAGGGTAAGTTATATAGTTCACCTCGCACTATAATAACTTGGCAGCACACGAATGCATATATGTTATGAAATGTTAATCCTAGTATTGCTTTCTTACAGTGGCCTGACGATAGCTATATTAGTAATAGACCACTCAACGATGATGACCTCCTGCAGCTCGTCAAGTACCTTGCAAGTTCATAATCAAAGAGATTGTACACAAGAACGTCAACCTGAGTGCATGTTTCTTCGTGAGTGGGAAAAACTAAGCAATGTCGTTGATGACAATGTGAATGTAATGTGACACTAGTCTTGTTTATGTAATGTGACATAAGTCTTGTTTGACGTTACCTTTGCATTTGTGTGGATGGTACAGTACTGATGAATGTGATATAGCAAATAATGTGTAATATTATTCAATGTGTTATATGTATTATGTTGATGAGGTGTTAGTGCAATCGTGTAGAGTTTGGTGGATATGGATATATACACATATATATGTTTCGGTGATTTTTACATTCCTAATTTGAATTTAAAATTTGGCAGGAAAATTGATTATAGGGGGCGGCTAGCCGCCCTAACAAACAAATCTCTAGAGGCGTCTAGAGTTATCCATCCCTAGAAAGATGATTTGTAGAGGTGGCTGGTAATTCCAGTCGCCCCTACAAAACTATTCTTAGAGGTGGATGATATTACCAACCGTCTTTACAAATCAGTTCTCTAGGAAGAAATCCATAATTTCAAGAGACGGTTTGGACGGCTGGCTCAGCTGCCTCTATAGTGTCACACCAGCCGCACCTGTAGAGCCTGGCTACAGTAGTGTCAGATGAGTTTCCGCGCTGAGTTATCTTAGTAATTATATATGTATAGACTAAGATTAAGATTTGATTGTGCTAAGGGTAATACTTTTCAAATCGTTTGTGGTCGCATTGCTGGTTTCTTTTGTACAGTTGAAGGTAAAGTTAACGGTGGAATTGATTAAAGAACAAAGACAATGGACAACAAGCGAAGAGGTGCCTGATGCCATCATTTTTCCACATGATGCGTATGTGATCTCACTTTGAATTACATTTTTGGTGATTTAATCTGATTCTCTACGTTGTGTTCATTATTATAGTAACTTTTTTCGATGAGCTCTGCTGCTTTATTTAAACCAAATTAAAGGATCGGACAGATATTCAGAAAAGACAAAAGGGCAGAGCGAGAAGCAAGTGTGACTGTAACGACACATGCAGCTGCGTTGATTGTTAGGGGCCTGTTCGATATGGCTTCTCGGCGGCGGCTCCAGCTCAGGTTTCTTCGAACGAGCTTTACCAAATGTTTTATAGAAAGAGCCATTTTTAAGTGAAAAACAAAAGAGCCTGAGCTGTTGTGGAGAAGCCACAAATTATGGATACTCCAAAATGACTCCGGCTTTTCCGACGAAGCCCCTCGAGAGAAGCCATGTCAAACAACTCTTTATTAAATAAAGCTATAGCGGGCTATAGCCGATAAATTGCACATGAATATAAATAGTTTCACCTATCTTAAACAGCTGTAGCGTCACTATAGCAAAAGGTTTAGAACCTTTATTACTACATATGCCTGCACGAAGCCACGAACCGCTGACACTCGAAGCATCCAACTACACCTAGCAGCCTAGCACTGATGATTTGTCCCACGGAGCTCTACTAATGCCACTTTGCGAGCCCTGTCATTGATCGATCTCACTCTCAAGTCTGAACTATGAAGAAGATGGTATCCGACGGCTATCCATTGTGCGATATCGACAATAGTGCAACCCCACGGCTTCCCTTCGTGTACAACCTTACCATCTTCTACTCGGAGGCCGATCTGCGAGGAGATGAGGCCCTCATGGTGGCCACATCCATCCTCATGTTCGCCCTCGCCGTGCTCTTCTTCATCCTCAACCTCTTCAGCCGTTTCTCCGATGGTAGCGCCAACCTCAACCCAAGCATCCGCATATTCCTCTCCTCCATGCTCTCGCTCTTCCTCCCCGCCACGTCGTACCTCTTCTCGGAGGCCAAGAACCAGAGCAAGGCTGGACATCTGGAAGACCTGTCGATCCGCGCCCGGACCATCCTCATGTGGATGCTCCTGGTGGAGCTGCTCCGCAAGAAGGTGGAGTCCATCCTGCTCACCGCAGGCATACAGGTGTATTCGCACACCGTCGAGCGCGGTGCCCGGGTTGTCTGGCTGGGCAGCCTCATCTTCTTCAACTTGAAGAGCACTGGCAAGAAGGCCCTGTATGGCATCCTGTGGGTGCTTGCGGCTGCCAAGCTGGTCCAGAGGTTCGCGATCATAGAGCTGGCAAAGCGCTCCTTCGCCTACCGCAAGAACCCCAGGCTGCTCAGCGCATACATGGCCGAGATGCTAAAGCTTCCTGCAGATCATCATCGTCATCTCCACCAGAAAGCAGCAGATGAGCAGTGCTCGCCGAGAAGCGATGATGGCGGAGGACAGCCTCGGTGGTCCGACGCTCTGAGGTCCTGCAACTATGCCG
Organism: Miscanthus lutarioriparius; assembly: GCA_904845875.1. Lineage (NCBI taxonomy): Eukaryota > Viridiplantae > Streptophyta > Magnoliopsida > Poales > Poaceae > Miscanthus > Miscanthus lutarioriparius. The sequence goes on along the minus strand of CAJGYO010000012.1, from coordinate 77,826,811 downwards.
TGATGGGCGAAGAAGACCTCAAGAGGGAGCCTGGGCCCCATGGCTACAAGCTCGTGCTAGTGAAGCCGACACCGACAGAAGGGGTAGCAGCCGCCGACAGCGACGACGACTCGACGTCATACTCATACATTGAGGATGTGGTCACTGTCGGCAGAATCTGGAGGCTTGCCGACACTAACCTGTTGCTCCGCAGGGACCCAAGGTTGAAGAGACTCTGCCTCTCCTTTGCGCTCTACAAGTTGCTACGCCGGAGATTGGAGGATCTCCCCATCACCCACCTGGAGGCCTCCAACTGCCACGACCTCATCTTCAACGGCCTTCTGGTAGAAAAAGGAGGACGGCGAGGAGAACGCGATGCGGCTGTCGCCGTGATCCAAGTGTTCAGTGACGAAATCCAGTTCCTCTGCGAGTACTACCACTCCATCCATCCCGTGGTGGTGGCCAGCCCCTTCTTCTTCGTGCACAACTACATCCTGTTCCCCATCATTGTCCTGGCGCTGTGCCTACTCATGCTAACTCTGTGCAGCAACGGGGACGTGCACTACGCCTTCCACAGCTTCACCAACGACAACTACGTCATGTCGACTGGCATACTGAAGATGGCCGGGTGCATCCTCCGCCGTGCTTCGCGGTCCGCCCCGTATCTCTTCTGCAGCATCGACATATCCATCACCTTCCTGCTACTCCTCACCTTAGCCTACGAGGAGGTCTGGGAGGTCATCGTCTTCCTGCTCTCCAACTGGTTCATGGTGTCGCTGCTCTGCAGCCACACCTCCTCGGCCACGTGGCGCACGCACCGGGTGCTGAGAAGGGTCATCCCCGCCATCGTCGCCGCGAGGAACACGATGATGAACCAACACAATGTCCGCATCAAGCAGCTGTCTGTGCTGTGGTTCAGCCGGCCGCCGCTGCCATGGTTGCCGCTGCCGCTGTCTACCACTGGCATGGCAGTTGTTCCCATGGAAGCAAAGAAGTTGATCGTGGAACGCCTAGCCAGAGCCAGCTACCATGCCCACCCTCTCAGCAACGGCATGCCTGTTGTACTGTCGGGCGAGCACCGCGAGCTCTCGTGGGCGTGTGACAGCTCCGGTGGCGTTGCCGAGGTCATTCTCGTCTGGCACATCGCCACTTCGCTGCTGGAGGCGAGGTGCCCGGGGCAGAAGGGCACACAGCCGGAACCCGGGCGCGCCGCGGCCACGGCGCTGTCCCGGTACTGCGCCTACCTGGTGGCCTTCCATCCGAAGCTCCTCCCGGACGACAAGGACGGCACGAAGTTCCTGTACGCCGGCGTGAAGAGGGATCTGAGGAAGCTGATGGGGTGGTGCGCTTACTACTGCTCCAGGGAGGTGGACGTGTCCAACAAGCTGTTGGACATTGCCGTGCAGCAGCAGCCACAGCAGGGGACGAGCAAGGTGATATGCAAGGGAGCCAGGCTGGGGAAGGCTCTGATCGACAAGTACAAAGACGGCGCGCGCGAGAGCGTGTGGAAGCTGCTGGGAGACCTCTGGACGGAGGTGGCGACCTACGCGGCGCCGGCGAGCGGCGAGATGCACGTCAAGGCACATAAGGAGGCGCTGGTGGGGGGCGGCGAGTTCATCACCGTGCTCTGGGCAATAGCCACCCACACCGGCATAACCCGGCAGGAAGATTCGGTGGAGCCGCCGCCTCCATCCGCTTCCGTTTCCTGTCGTGTTTAATTTCAATTATGTCGCGTCGATGATGGCATGGTTGGTGAGAGTTTGTTGCAAGCATGGTTTGTGTGTGTGTTGATTCCAGCATGGTGTGTGTTGGTGTGACCGTGTGAGCGTTTTTTTCATAAGACTTGCCGCGCTGCTTCCTTCGGCTCTCGTTTCATTTTTTTTTTTTAATTATACAAGCAGCCACGCCTAATGCACGAAGCGGAGTCACAAGCCGAACATAATCCATCGACGAACGAACGATAAAGATCAGATTGTCTTGAAACATAAATTATAAAAGAAAGTATCCAAATTTTTCTTAAACTATTACAACTTGAGTTCTAGCCCCACCAAAGCATAACTGTAATAACCTATAATAAATCATCGAATGCGAATAATCCACAAACAAATATTATGAGCTAGCTGCGCTGCATCTGTTTGTTGTTGCTAGAAGCTGATGATGCTAGCCGCTCATGTTCTTCTTGCTAATGAACATATATATCATTGTATTAGAAGAATGCAAGTTTAGATAACAAGAGTAAGCGACCGAAGGCCGCGCTGAACACAGGGGCTACATTGCTATATAACAACACACGACTCCAGGAGAGGACCTGCCATGGCTAATGCCCAACGAGGCTTCCAAGGCCTTTTGCTCCGGCCTGAATCCATCGGTCTCCTTCATCCTTGATGAGCTGCATAAGCTCGGTCGCCGAGGTCGAAGACCCGCGAAAGCATCTTGCATTGCGCTCTTTCCACACATGCCAAGACACAAGGGCAAACAGAGAGTCCATGCCGGACCGCTGCGGATCGTTGCAGCCTGCTCGAAGATGCTTCCACCAGCTGAAAGTTGTTGAGGCGAGTTGTGGAAACGGTCTGTGTAGCACTTGTAGGATGCGGTGCCATACCTCACGTGAGTAGGAGCATGAAGCGATGATATGATCGATGGTCTCCACCTCTTGATCACACAGGTAGCACATTTCCCTTGACTTGAGCCCGCGTCGCAACCTTCTATCCCCAGTCCAATGGTGCCGCCAAGGGCCAGCCAAAGAAAATTTTTACCTTAAGTGGCGCCCACGCCTTCCAAACTAGATGATGGCCTTTGAATTTGATTGATCCAGCGTAGCATCTTGTATGCGACCGAGCGGAATATGCTCCATCTTGAGTCCAGCGCCAGATAAGCTTGTCTGCTTGATTGCCGGAGCGTACGCTGTCGGTTGCCTCCCAGATGTGCAGGTATTCGCCGATAGCGTCAGCAGACATTCTGCCCGAAATACCCCGGACCCACTGCCTTTGTGTCATGCTTGCCTAACCGTTAGGGTCACGCAAGTACGCGTGGGGATCAGTTGGTCGAGGCATGGAGCCACTTCCTTCAGCGGCATTCCATTGAGACAGCAGTCTTCCCAGAAGAGAGCCGTGTGGCCATCTCCGATCTCCATGAACGTGGACGCCCTGAAGAACGCCTAAACTTGAGGCGCAGTCTTGATTGGCAGCTGACTCCAAGCCCGGTCCGCGTCAGTCTTTTGCAACCATAACCATCCGGTCTGGAGCGCATATCCAGTTAACATGAGGTCGCTAACACCAAGCCCTCCCAGCGTTGTTGTCTTGCAGACAATCGGCCAAGACACCATACACTTCCCCTTCACCGAAGCGTCATTGCCTGCCTAGAAGAATTTCCTGCATATGGCATCAACCTCATTGCGTGCCCAAGTTGGCAAGTCTTCGGCCATCATAGCGTAGATTAGCACTGCACGGCACTGATTTCTCCTAGACCAGGCGACCACTCCTAGCCATGAGTGAGCCGTGAGAGGGTGGCAGCTTCCGGGCGATGGATTCTACTACCTCCTGGAAATGTGTCTTTGGGATCTGTTTGGTACTCAGTGGCGGTCCAAGATATTTGAGAGGAAAGGGCTAAACCTGACAACCGAATATACTAACTATATTGTCAATATTGTCTTCCCCACCATATATCGAAGTGATTGAACATTTTGATAGGTTGGTCTTCAGTCCTGACGCCTCTCCGAAGATGATTAGGATTCTCTTGACTGCCCGAGCTTCCTGGACTCTTGGCCGAATGAAGAGGATCACATCACCAGCGTACATGCTGCACTGATAACGGACTTCGGATGGCTCCAATTTCCGAAGCACTCTGTTGTGGGTGACCTTGATGAATAGCCTATGCAACACATCAATTGCAAAGATGAAGAGCATCGGTGATAATGAATCCCCTTGCCGCACTGCCCGCAAGTGCTTGATCGGTGGTCCTTGCCGTCCGTTAAGTAGGATTCGTGAAGACGCTGTACAGAGCAGGGCTTCGATCCATCTGCGCCAGTTGTCACCAAAACCCCATGCCTGGAGGACCTCCAATAGGAATGGCCTGGAGATAGTATCAAAAGTCTTCGAGATGTCCAGTTTCAAAAGCAGCATTGGGATCTTTTTTTTTCTGATCATAACCGCCACCCTCTGGACAAATTTGAAGTTGTCGTGTATGATTCTGTTCCTGACGAAAGCGTTCTGGTTCTTTGCAATGATATGCTGGAGCCGAGGTGCAAGACACAAAGCCATCAGCTTGGACACAAGCTTGGCAAAGCTATGCACCATGGTTATTGGCCGGAAGTCTCCTGGTGCCGAAGGGCCCACCTTCTTTGGCAGCAGCACAATCAGATCGTTGTTTAGTCTGTGCATTGACCTGGTGTCATGTTGTGTGAACGCTTGTATTGCCTCCATGACCTCCAGCCGGATGAGGTGCCGGGTAGATTTGTAAAATGCCCCGGTGAAGCCGTCGGGGCCCGGCGCCTTATCCGTCGGCATTGCCTGGATGGCCGCCCACACTTCCTCCAAGGAGAATGGGACCTCTTGATCAGCTAAATCAATTGGTTCAATACCCAGCGCCTGAAAGTTCAATGTGTTGCCCGTGGACGCGGCAGTCCCGAACACTCCTTCAAAATGTGCGTGGAGCACAGCTTCCATCCCGTCGTGGTCTGCGACCAAGTGGCCGTGCACATTAAGGGAGGTTATGAAGTTCCTCCGCTTCCTGCCCCTAGCAATGAGATGGAAGTAGGCGGTGTTCGCGTCCCTTCCTGAAGTTGCCTGACTCTCGACTTTTGTCTGGCAATTGTCCTGTCCAAGGATGAGAGACCGAGGCAGCGCATCTTCATGCGTTTTCTGAGTTCCGACTCCTCTGGCAACAGCTGAGCTGTCGTTGCTCTTGTGCAGTGTCCAGGTGCAGTACTAGCTCTCTAGCCATCAACAGTTGCGACCTGATCTCTCCAATTCTTGTTGAAGACCACCGCTGCAACTCCCTGACCACTCCCCTTATTAGCATGTCGTCAAGGCGCAGCAGCGGGTCCATGTGGTTGCCAGGTCTCCTCCAAGCCCGCACGACCGTGTCCTCGAAGTCGTCGAACTTGGGCCAGAACACCTCAAAGTGAAACCTGGTTTTATGCATCCGGCCCAGATTAGTCTGCAGCAACAATGGCCAGTGGTCCAATGCGTCCGAACCTAAACCCTGCAGGTGAGCGTTGGGGAACAATTCATCCCAATCCATAGACACCAGGACACGATCCAGACGGACCAAGGTTGGATTCTCCCTTTCGTTACTCCATGTGAATGCCCGGCCATGTAGGTGTAGGTCTTGTAGTTCCAGGGCAGCCACCGTGCGCCTGAATCAGCGGAGATTTGCCTTGTCAATCCGGTCGTTACTCTTGTCCTCCTCGTTGAGGATGAGACTGAAGTCTCCTGTGACCACCCAGGGTCCCTGACAAGCATCCCGTATTGCCTCAAGTTCCTCAAGGAAGATGGCTTTGTCCCTGTCCTCCTGAGGGCCGTAGACGGCAGTGAGCCACCAGTTAGGCGCAGCGATATCTGCGTTCGTCGCTGGCTTGACCGCAATGGTGACGGAGTAGCACCCCACAAGGACATCAGAGACGACGACGTCCTGGTGTTTGGCCGCAACCAGAATACCTCCGCGTGCGTTAGAAGCCGGTAGGTAAGCGAACTCTCCATAGTTCATACTGAGCATGGAGAGTACCAGAGACTAGGGAATGGCTCCCAACTTGGTCTCCATCAGACAGACTATGCTCGGTCTGATGTCGTTCACAAGCGTTCTTACATTGTCTCGCTGCGCTCTCGCATTGAGGCCACGAAGGTTCCAGGAAACAACGGTCATGTTATCCATTGAGATGTACAACTTGGTCCAGGCACACCGAACCGCCTAGACGGCGATCATCGTGGGCCGGCGGGTCGCTCTACCAGCCCGCATTTGAACTGCTGGGAGCAACTCATCCAAGGCCGCTACTTGTGTCGACGACAGGTTAACCTTGAAGATGGACTCGTACAAGCGTTTCACTGAAGAAGAGACTGGCAGCGGGAGCTGATTCGGTGTCGATGTTGTCGGTAGCGCCTGTAGTATCTTCCTGGGTCGGCGCATGTTCCGTAGAGGGTGGTGCCGCTTGCAGCCCGGCGGCCTCAAGGACCATGGGGTCCGAGGCCAGCTTTTCAGCAGCATCTCCATCCTTGTCGCTGTCCTTCTCACTGACAGGATCCTCCTCGATCAATGCTTGAGAGCTGGGGTGGTGGGTTGTTGCGGTTGCCGGTCCACCAAGTAGCCCCGCCTCGAAGACCTTGGGGTCCAAACACATCAGCACCAGCTTGCATGAATGCCTCCCGGCCACCAAAATCTGCTGAGAACCCAACAATCTTCACCACAGTAGCTCCCATGGCACGGATCTTGGCCACAGCCTGCCAAATAATCCACCAAGAAATTAAATTTTTGTCAGTTATGAGTCTTATTTTAATGTTTTATGATGCTTAAGTTTACATTATATCACTGGGGCAATCAAAAGTCTACCGTAAAAAATAACCGAGAATTGGTTCGCTAGCTTCATATACGCTGCCAGTTTTTTGTTTTTGGTTATACTGTAACGTAATACAACAAGTGAAATAACTGATATTAGTAATACTAGTAAGTTGAAACACTGGAGGGATTTTTTTCTATAACTTCTGGAGAAGCTTGTGAATAATGTTCAGCAAAAAAATAACAGGAAATAAATATATACCTACTATTATTATCCAGTTGAAATATATATACCTCAGGGCCCGACATTATGGGCATATCCTTATCTGAGAAAACAATGTCGAATGTTTTCCCTTCAAGGAAAAGGTCAACAGCTTCTTTCCCATTCTCAACAGCTGTAGCCTCGCTATTAAGTTTGTGCAACATGTGCATGAGGATCACACAATCAACTTTGATATCCTCCACAACTAATGCCCTTGGGGCAGACCCTTGTTTCCTGGATGCCATGAAGATACTGCAAACAAAATAAGGAAATCAATTTTAGTACTCTTCATTTCCTGATACTATCAAGAAGATTAAACAAAATCGTAATATTCTCTACTTGATTACAGCATCGCACAACATATATTATTTCCAAATCGCAGTGTCCTATATAGATTATTACAGTACTTCCACAGAACAATGCCAAAGAGCGAAGACAATGACTGCAGATGGAAACCACTAGTTTTAGATTCACATATACATCTCAGTATCCTATATTAATCAAGAATGAATGACATATATGTCGATTAAGGATCTGTTAAGTAGAGAAGCTGTTTTTCTCCATTCTCCTAAAATGAACTCGGAGTCGATGAAACCACTAGTTTTAGATTCACTGGCGGCTCCTTCACGTACTGCAGCGAGGAGCCGGAGCCGTTTTGAGCTGTAACATATGAGGCTTGATACAACAGTATACGCTAGGATCTAGTCGAACTGTGCATATTCTAGAGAAAATATAAAAACAAAGAGAAGGAATTCCGGACCAACCTTGACTTCAGATAATGATGATGCACACGTACGTTTCTTTCTTGGTATTGGTACTCGGCTGCCTCTTTGAGTGCCGCATATCACAGTCACAGGCCCATTTTATAGGCGAAGCCAGGGCAAAAGTTTGCCTGCCCAAATCTGAAAGATTTTCCTGTAGCTGCTTGAAAATAAATGCGAATTGGAAATATGATACGCCCAATTAATTCATTCCTCGTTCCTCATCAAAATGCAAGATCTCACGCCCCTTAGGATCCGACACATGTATATATGGCGTGTAGCTATTGATGAATTCACTCCTGGCCATTGCATGTGAATCCGCCATGGCAATGAGCAGGCCATTGGCGCATGAATCAAGCTATAGCCATTCTTCATTCGACTCCAGTTTTGGATGAATCTAGAGAGATTTCTCATTAAAATTTTGATTGGATTTGTGAAGAAAATGACCGCTGGGATTTCAACAAGGATATCCCAAGTGATTTGTTTTTGCAAACACTCAGATTTCGAGAGTGCCTTGGGACAATCTGCATCTTTCTTATACGTGTTGTTATTCCAGGCAAATCCAGCAGGATGATGCCCTGCATCCTAAATTTTGTTTGGTTTGATTCTTTGCCTGGCCTTATCTTCTCGTAAGGTAGTACACACAGATAACTGGTTACCACTCTTGGAGAAAACTAGATGAATAATCCGCACGTTGCTGCGGGATATTTGCGTAGACGATAGCTATGAACGGATGTGCACAATGTATATGGATAAATGAGAAAAAACGCAGAAGATATTGGTAGCATGAATGTATTATGGAACTAAAGTTTATCAAACATTGAATGACATGCTAATTTGATAAGGAAAGAGTACTTGATCCCAAAGATCTAGTATTGCTACTTGACAGCGAATTTTTGTTTCCTATGTTCTTCCCAAAGTGAAACCGGAGGAAAACTGATATGCAAATGTAGTGCTGTAGGCATAGTCCTACATGGGCATAATGGCATGTCTTCTGTGTCATATACGAGTTGCCATTGAGCAATATGCCAATCACGCATGACTGCTAGAAAATAACTGGTGGTTTTCAGATTTATATTAGTACTGCTACTTATATGGGGGATCATCGGTGATGCTCTTTCTAAGAAATTATCAAGTTTAGACCTATTTATGAAATAAGAAAATGTGTGTTATTTGATTGAAGCATATTTGTAGCTGCTCTTTTGGTAGTACACAGAAGGAAGTTGATAGGAAACACAAACTCAACTGGGGTCCTCTGCTTCTTTGTACAAACTCTATACCAAGAGAGAGAAAAAATATATATCACCTGCAATACTGTTGTGCTTCAAATGGATAGAACAAAGATTTCATTATTTAACAATTGCATCTACATGCTTAGGAGAACACCGCGAGGATGGTAAACTGAATCAAATTTGCTGACATGTAGGGATCCAAAAGGACAAAACACTTCATACGTAAATTTTGTAATCTTGCCTTGCAGGGACAATGATCAATCTTTTTTGAATTGTGTCCTTGGAATGCAATGCGCCAGACTGAATAAATAAGTAATGGATAAAAAAAATACAGAGAAGAATCCGAAAGGTGAAGAGGATCTTCCATTTTGACAGCTGCTGTGAACTTGTCATAGAGCACCTTCCCCGTAGTTGTAACGGAGCGGGCGAACATTAAAGAAGACTAGTGGCAACTGGCAAGGCGAAGCGATAGCCGCTTCCGCTGATGGTGGGTGGGACGAAGTGCAACGGACATGCTGTCTTGTCATCTGCTTGACGGCGTGACGGGCATTCTGAGGGAGCTATGAAGATTTTCCTCATGGAGGTTTCAATATTGGGCCCATGATGAACTTGCAGCGTGAGAATCATAGTTTTAAATAGCGGGCTATTAAAAATAGCGGTAACCTTTTACAACAGCTATGAGGCAATAGCGACGGTACGACACATAGTTTTTTTTATAGAGAAAACATGAAAAACACCAATAATTGATGAAAAAAAATATGGTAAATATGAAATTCGATGAACACAAATATGTTTCTAAGGTTCCACAAGTCTAGGTAACATTACTAACATGACATTACAACATGGTTCATGAAAGTCCAGTGTTTAATTATCTAAAATACCAAATTAGTAGCAAATGATAAGTAAAAAATAATAAATTAAATTGTCAAAATCTATTAGTGATGGCAAAATCTGAAATAGCGCCGCTATTTGAACGCTAAAGCTATGCAATTAGCGGGGTTATAACACACATTAGCGGTTAAAGTTGGCATAGCGGCACAAATAGAAATAGCTTAGCGTTGAGTCTCTCCGGCCGCTATAACGGCGCTATAGCCTGCTATTTTTTTCTATGGTGAGAATTCAGGGAAATCTTGTAGCGGGGATCTCCTGTTTAATTATAGAAGATAGAAGATAGAAGATTTTATCGTAAAATACTATGAGATTATACATGACGAAATTGAATGACTCAGGGGCCATTTGGGTAGGTGAAACGTTCCAGATTCTTGCTCGGAATTTGAGAATCCATGCCGAACGTTGAAGTGACGAAACGGTTTTAGGCTACAAACGTTTCTCGTTCGCTGCCTAGGAACTAGAATTGGCCATGATTTTGCAGTGATTTGAGTACCATTTCATTGGCACCTCTTCTCTTCTAACAATTGTGTTTTTTTTGTTTATAATTTTTTCAGTGCAGCAATTTAACATAGGTTGCATTTGAGTTGCTTCAATTCCCGAAAGAGTTTAGGATTTTTTTAAATATATTTTTTTATATGATTTTTGAAGAATGCATATGTATATTTTTGTGGATCACAATCGGATCTCTCCCAAATGCACATTTCTTGTGGGCCATGGTGTTTACTATTCATCTAATAATATTCATCGATCCCATCTAAGGGCATGTACAACCTAACTTGTCAATTCCACTCCGGATGTCATTTCAGTTTTTCTATTGGAATGGAATGCATCGGTACCGGTCTATTCTGGTGTTCCGTTCTGGTTCTATATGTATTTATACAAAATCACTAATTAAAAGTATATATATATATAGATATATAAATGCATTAGTGAGTTTTTTGCGTTTAATAAATTGTAGCCCACCCTTGCCACCATCATGGGCCCAATTGGCAGCATCGTTGCAGGCCCAAGTAGGAAAGCAAAAAAACAACCGTAACAACAAGCTAATAAAGCATTGTTCCCTTTCCTGCCTTATCCATCCACCATCCGTCCATGAACCAGTGGCCGCCATCGTCAGGGCACGGGGCCGGGAGTGACGCGCTGCTTGGCTGCTGCTCCGCCGCGGGGCCATGGTTGGAAGGTTGCGCTGCTCGGCTGCTATCCCGTCGTGCTGCTCCTTTTCCTTCCCATGAGAGCTCATCGACGCCAATGTCGTGATGTGGTTCTTCATCTGAAATTTCTTGCCCTTTTTTAGCCAATGATCTATTATATTCGTGACTGATTGAGCAAAGCTTTTTCATATCTTCAATGGTTTCGATTTCTTGCGTTTGATGATATACTGCTCTCGTGTTCTTCGACTTGCTTGGTCCATCTGTGGCCGATACCGGGCAGGCGCTATGCTGAGTTCCGTCCGGAACGGGCGAGATTGACCGGATTGGCCCGAATTGACCGAGATTACAGCCGGTACGGGATGACGCTTCCTCTGTACCGCTATTGGGGGCGGAACGAGATATACTGCCTGTTCCGGCCGGAATGGAACTGATAACTATGTGTACAGCGCGTTTGTACAAGTCCTTTGCGTGATGTGAATTTTTCAAAAAGACCCTAGCCTACCACATTCAACGAGGAGAGAGGCGCTACTCGTTGCCTTGCGAGGCGATAATGAGCGTGCATGCTCTGAGCTATGGCGCCGGCTGGATGTCGCTTTGTATGGGGAGGGCTCCTCGAGTCAACGAGCTGACAAATCTAGTGCAGACATGTGCGGTGGAAGCTGGGCGCGAACGAGATGATTTTTTGTGTGCCAAATCCACCCTCGTCTCCGTAGGTGTTCTTCCCTCTCCACGGCCCCTTCCTAGGCCGCGACGTGGAGGACTTGAGTGCAGCACCAGCTTCGGGGCGGAAGAGCTAGGATCTTTTAGGTATTATGTACTGCATACCTCCGTCCTCAGAAGAATGTAATTCTAGCACAGTGTCACGTTTTACAATCTAAAGTTTGATCAATTATAGATAAAAAAAATATCCATCTTTATGATACCAAATAAATCACATTAGATTCGTTACGAAATGTATTTTCATAATAAATTAATTTAAAGCCATAAATATGAATATTATTTACTAAAAATTTAGTCAAATGTGAATCACTTTTCCTAATAAGTAACCTATAGTTGCATTCTTTTTAGGACGGAGCAGCAGTTTTAGCCTTTCATGTCAATGCAAGTCTATAGACAAATTCAGGAAAAAAAGAAGCCACATTGCGTAGCATCAAATAGTTTTGAGCCATTTGCAAAAAAGCCTATTCGACCGAGGCTCCACCGACCAAGTGCTCTGGGACAGCGACAATGGCAGCCGGCATGGGCGTGCGGAGGCGGAGCGAGAGCGAGAGGGAGCAGCGGCGAGAATGGAAGAAAGGGGGAACAAGCCAGAAAGGAGGAGCGGAAGCTGCGTTTATATTCGCCGGTGCTGCATCGAAAGAGAAGCCGATGGGAACAAACGTGTGTGACAGGGGAAAACACCTTAGAAGCAGCTCCATACCAATTCGGCCTGAATCCGCTTCAAACAACCGTGGCCATCAGATGGAAGATCCGACGGCCATGAGATTTTGGAGCGACGTGGACGTTATTCCACTGAAAGGTCCTAATGGCTAGAGGGGGAGTAAATAGACGATAAAAATTTCTATAACAGCACTTAAGCCAAGTGGTTAGACAATTATGAAGCGAAGTGAATGTTATGCTAGCCTACTCAAAATGCAAGCCTCTTATCCACAATTTTAGTTATCTATGATCTCTATAGCACACAAGAGGCTAAGTCACTACCACTAAGTTAGTAAGCTCTCAAAGACTAACTAAAGAGCATTACTAACCACTAGACAAGACACAAGTTAGCTCTCAAAACTAATTACAGTAAAAAGCTTAGCTACCCTAAGAAAGTAAATGCACAAGAGAGGTAGTGAGTTATACCGCCGTGGCGAGAGATGATCCATCAGTTACAATGAACACCAATGAAATCCTCGAAGACAATACGACACAATGATTTTTCACCGAGGTTCACTTGCTTGCCAGCAAGCTAGTCCCCGTTGTGGCGATTCACAATCGTGGAGGTTCACGCGCTAATAGGCATCACACGCCTAACCCGTAATCGGGTGCCGCACAATCAACATAAGATGAGGATCCACAAACCACGAGCAATCCACTAGAGTACCTTTTGGCTCTCCGCTGGGGAAAGGAACCCCTCACAATCATCATGATCGAGCTGTAGACAAGCACCTTTCTCCACTCGACGATCCTCGCTGCACCAAGCCATCTAGGTGGCAACAACCACCAAGAGAAACAGACGAATCCTGTAGCCAAACACAATCACCAAGTGCATCTAGATGCAATCACTCAAGCAATGCACTTGGATTCACTTCCAATCTCACAAAGATGATTAATTAATGATGGAGATGAGTGGGAGGACTTTCGCTTAGCTCACTAGGTTGCTATCTCAATAAAAATGGCAAAGAGAGTGAGCTAGAGCCGGCCAACACGTTTATATAGAGCCCCAACCGACCACATAGCCGTTGGGCTCAAAACCTAGCAGCTGCGGGCTGACCGGACGTGTCGGTCAGGATGATCGGATGCTCGGTCCCCTACGTCCGATCACGCATCTGCAGCCACGTGTCACCTCCTTCAAATTTGAGCCGCTGATCTCCAATGGCTAAGTTCTAGTGCCCATGCAGTTTAGTGACAATCGGACGTAGGGCAACGCGACCGGATGCACCGAGGCAGCGTCCGCTCGCACCCGGGCCCACGCCAGCCACGCAGCGACGTGCCTCAACGCTGTGTCAGATCACTTCCAGTAAGCATCCGGAGAGGAATTTTGCTGACTGGACGTGTCTGATCACATATGACTAGACGTGCCTCAGCGTCCGTTCCTCTCTAGATCTTCTTCAGCATGCCAAACTCGCTTGCGTCAGCGTACATCAGCAGGGACCGGACGCACCCCCTGTGCATCTGATCCTACGCGCCACACAGGGTCCGGTTAGAGACGCTAGCGCTGTAGCCTCTGCCCTGATGACCGGACATGCAGGTCCAGCGTCCGGTCCTATGTCTGATCATAGGAAACAGAGCTTTTTCGCCTCCACACCTCACCAAATTTCTCCACCCTTGCTCAAATGTGCTAACCACCAAGTGTATTACCTTGTGCATGTTTGTTAGCATATTTTCACAAACATTTTCAAGGGTGTTAGCACTCACTAGAATTTAAATGCATATGCAATGTCTTAGAACATCTAGTAGCACTTTAATAACCGCATTTCGATACGAGTTTTACCCCTCTTAATAGTACAGCTATCTATCCTAAATGTGATCACACTCGCTAAAGTGTCTCAATCACCAAAACAAAGAGCTCCTATGGATATCACCTTTGTCTTGAGTTTTTTGTTTTTCTCTTTCTTCTTTTCCATGCCCGAGCACTTGATCATCACCATGGCCATCACCACCATCATGATCTTCAACATTTGCTCCACCACTTGGAATGTGCTACCCTATCTCATGATCACTTAGAGGAATGGGTTAGCACTTAGGGTTTCCTCAATTCACCAAAACTAATCTAGAGCTTTCAATCTCTCCCTTTTTGATAACCCTTTCACAAAGATATGAATTGAAATTCATTTGAATCCATGTTGCTTGCCCAAGCATTTTTACCATGTGTAAAGGATTTGGACAAGTTTCATGTATCCAAATTGGTAGCATTAGCTCCCCCTACATATGTGCTAAGAGTTTGGATTGAAGCTTGCATATATGCATGAATTGGAGTTGTGGGAGAGTAATGTCTACCAAATGATGCTAAGGTATAAGAGATGGACCTTTGAAGTGTGATAACAATCAGACTGCACCAATAATACCATCCTGAGCACCCTGGTTAGTTAGATACCACTTGGAATTACTTACAAAACACAAACACTAGATACCTCGTGAGATCAACATTAGTAGCAAAGCTCTAGTACTGTCGGTGTTTTGGACCAGGGGGTCCTCAACCAACTAGTGAATTTGAACTGCGTGCCCCTAATCCTGGATGGTGATGCAAAGAGACACAAGGTTTATACTAGTTCAGGCAATCGGTGCCCTACGTCCAGTCTGAGAGATCGATCTTGTATTCCTTGCACCGAAGTGCTTATAGTAGGGGGTTACAAGCTGGGCGAGAGAGGGAGCTAGTCCTAGGTCTCTACGTGGAGTGGTGCGGGCTGCTTGAGACGTTGCTCTTAGGCAGCGGGGAAGCGTGTGTCTGGATCTACGTGAGCCTATGTGTGAGTTCGTCTCTCTTCCTTCTGTCTAGAAATGGCCCCGGTCTCTCCTTTTATAGTTGAAGGGGGACAGGGGTGATACATGTGTTTGCTATGCAGCGTCTTGTGAGCGGAGGTGGTATGCCTGAGTCCTGTAGCTTACCACTGTGGCTTCATGATCAGCGGAGCAGCCTTGTCCTTGATGCATTGGAGCAACGCGTCGGTCACACCCGATCCTGTGCGACGTGAGAGCTCTAGTGACAGCTTGGCGCAGGGCATGGCCGACGTCGTGCCGGTTGATGTGTGTTGATAGTGAAAAGAGCCGAGACTCAGTTGGTGCCGAGGCCGAGCTATCGTGGGGGGCTCGGCAGGCGTGGATCCCGAGGCTGCCGAGACCGTGCAGTGGATTGCCGAGGCTTGGAGGGAGCAGTTGGTCCTACACACTGATTCCGAGGCTATAGTGACCCGGACTTGACTCCCCACGCCGCACTATTCCTGGAGTAGGAATTAGGTGGCACAGTGCAGTACGGGCGCCAGTCATGGGCGCAGTGCTGAGCACAGTGGCCGGTAACCCCTGCTCAGTCCTATCGCCCGTCCCATCGGCCGCTCTGCTGCACTGCGTCGACGTGCGGCTAACGTTGTGGGAGTGGTTGGACGCGTGACGTTTTGTCAGAGAAGTCGGTCGAGACGGAGGAGACGAGGTTGTTGCCGAGCCGGCCTCAAGCGAGTCGGAGAATCGGTACTTCGTCCGAGGCTTTATGCGCAGGGCCTCGGGCGAATCGGAGAATCGGTAACCCGTCCGAGGCCTAGCGGGGCGGGGCCTCAACAAGAGGGCCTCGGCAAGGGGGCCTCGGCGAGAGGGCCTCGGCAAGGCGGAGGGTTGGCCTTTCGCCCGAGGCCTTTGCAGCGCAGGCCTCGGGCGAATCAGTGAATCAGCCAAGACCTCGTGGTTGTCCCTTGGCTTTGATTTTTGCAAGGTCTAAGCAATCTTTTCGGTTCTTGCTTAGGGTACCCCTTTTTATTGTATCCGACAGTAGCCCCCGAGCCTCGGGGAGAGTGCGAGCACTCTCCCTGAGGTTTTGTCGAGATTCTGGCTTGCAGCGGCTCCCGTCGGGATTGTGTTTTGTACTCATGGTTCCGGTGGGTGCGCACGAGAGCACCCACCGGGTGTAGCCCCCGAGACCCTGGAGGAGTGGATTTACTCCTCTAGGGACTTTTTCTCTATTGAGTAAGGAGTTTTATCACGTTTGCTGGGCCCATGAGTATGAGTTCAGGTTGCTGGACCTTAGCTTAGTTGCAGGAAGAGCCCCCGAGCCTCTACACTGAGCGAGAGGGCGATCAGTGGGTTCCCTGTCTTTTTTGGTGGCCCTCGTGCATCCTTTTCGGTTGGAAGGAGGGGTGGGGCATGCCAAGATACCCTCGGTGGGTGCGAGCAGTGACATCTCTGGTGAGTTGTTATCGGGTTAGTTCAAGTGGAGGCCCGTGCCCCATTCGATAGGGGTCGGCTAGCGGTCTAGAGACACACTCCAAAAGTACCAGAGGGCTTCTCTAGTGGGTCCTGAGGCTGTTCGATAGGCCCCGGGGGCTCGATGCCTCCCTACGGTGGGATCCCATTCGGAGGCCTCCCTGCCGGTCTCGGACATGACTTAGGGCTTCCCAAGCACTTGCTTGCTTGGGCATTGGGCATGTATGGGCTTGCCCACAATCATCCCTAACTCTATTTGACCTAGGGTGGCTGTCGAAACCTTTGGGGGGCCCAGCCTTCGAACCCCTGGATCGTAATAGGCTCGGTGCCCTTTTTATCGTGTTTTTTCGAGCCTCCAAGTGCGAGCTTGGGTTGCTTGTTTTTGTTCTGGGTGCAGGAAGAGCCCCGAGCCTCTGCACGGAGCGAGAGGGCGGTCAGGAGTTCCCCTGGCTTTTTATGCGACCCTCGCGCATCCTTTTCGTTCGGAAGGAGGGGTTGTTTGCTGAGCCCTCGCATGCAAGCCTAGGTCGCTGGGTCTCGGCAAGGTCGCAGGAAGAGCCCCCGAGCCTCTGCATGGAGCGAGAGGGCGATATGGAGTTCCCCTGACTTTTTGTGCGACCCTCACGCATCCTTTTCGTTTGGAAGGAGGGGTTGTTTGTCGAGCCCTCACGTGCGAGCCTAGGTCACTGGGTCTCGGCAAGGTTGCAGGAAGAGCCCCCGAGCCTCTGTACGGAGCGAGAGGGCGATCTAGAGTTCCCTTGGCTTTTTGTGCGACCCTCGCGCGTCCTTTTCGTTCAGAAGGAGGGGTTGTTTGCTGAGCCCTCGCGTGCGAACCTGGGTCGCTGGGTCTCGACAAGGTTGCAAGAAGAGCCCCCGAGCCTCTGCGCGGAGCGAGAGGGCGATCAGGAGTTCCCCTGGCTTTTTGTGCGACCCTCACGCATCCTTTTCATTCGGAAGGAGGGGTGGAATATGTTAGGCTACCCTCGGTGGGCGCGAGCGGTGACACTTTTGGTGAGCTGTTATCGGGTAAGTCCGAGTGGAGGCCTGTGCTCCATTAGATAGGGGTCGGCTAGTGGTCCAGAGACGCACCCCAAAAGTACCAGAGGGCTTCTCTAGTGGGTCCCAGGGCCATTCGATTGACCCCGGGGGCTCGGCGCCTCCCTACGGTGGGATCCCATTCGGAGACCTCCCTGCCAGTCTCGGACATGACTTAGGGCATCCTGAGCGATCGCTTGCTCGGGCCTCGGCCATGTATGGGATCGCCCATAGTTGTCCCTGACTCTATTGTCCTGGGGCGGCTGTCGAGACCCTCAGGAGCCCAGCCTTCGAACCCCTAGACCGTAATGGGCTCGGCGCCCAGTTCCTTAGTCTAAAAGGAATCGGGTGGGGGGATATTCCCCTCCCATCGGCTGACAACGGCGGGCACGCCTTTTGAGGCGGTTTCTTGGGGCCTGCTATTGCATCGTATTAGCATTCTCCACCGCACAATGGTCGGCGGCCCTGTCATCCTGAGGGGGAGATGCTACGGTCGCTCGTCGACGACGACCTTCTCCGCCCGATTATCGACCCCGATAGGCTGGAGTGGATTGCTCCGTCGGGCGAGCTAGAGCCGAGGCCACACGAAGGGTACGTCGTGAGCTTCGTGTCTTTCCACGAGCGTGGTCTTGGCCTACCGGCGGACCGATTCATGCGGGCGCTCCCGCATTACTACGGCGTGGAGCTGCACAACTTCAACCCCAACTCCATCGCGTAGGCAGCCATCTTTGTCACCGTCTATGAGGGGTACTTGGGCATTGCCCCCCATTGGGAGTTGTGGCTCCATCTCTTCCGGGCGGGGCATACCACCTAGCCGACGGGCATGACGGGTATGAGGAAGACGATGAGGGCCGGCGGCTGCAATCTCCAGGTGCGCCAAGACCGACAGCACCTTTACATCCCAGCCCAGCTCATGTCAACCAATCGCCGCTGGTACACAAGCTGGTTCTACCTCCGCAACCATGACAGCGGACTTCCCCCCTATACCGGGTGGATCGTGGAGGACTGTCTGGAGAAGTGGAGGTATGGCGTTCCGAGGGAGGATTAGTCCAAGTTGCAGCCGCTCGTGGAGGGTCTGGAGAGGCTACGGGACCACGGCCTTACGGTGGCTGTGGTCGTGGCGGCCTTCCATCGCTGAAGGGTGCTGCCGCTGATGGCTCGGCGGCAGCGCCTGTTCGAGATGAGATCGGACGAGCCGATCGATGGCATCCGGATGTCCGCCGTCGCCCTCTGCAACCAGGAGATTCTACATCGGGTGAAAGGGACAGTGGACGGGTGGTCGAAGAGCAGTGGTTTGTTCCCGCTCTCGATGCGCCCGTCGCGGGGGTACATAACTCTAGTGAGTCACGTGTTGCTACCGCCTCCGAGGCCTTCTTGCTCCTCGTATTTTCCTGTTCCCTTACTTGCGTTCGCCATTCCTACAGGGGATGAGAGACGTGCGAGCCTCCCCGCCGCCTGTTCCCGAGGACGCAGAGCGGCGGGCGGTAAACCGGGCGCATGCCGAGGCACAGAAGAAGAAGAAGGATGCAGAGGAGGCAAAGCGCAAGAGGAAGAACCTTAAGTGCGAGCAGCTGGAGAAGCGCCGTCGACAGCAGAGGCAGGACGGTCTCCTTGTGGAGGCGTCTCCGTCGCTGTCGCTGTCGGCGGACTCTTCGGACGAAGATGACGAGAGCGAGGGGGGGTGGGGTCCCCTGGACCATCTCCCTAATGTCGGGGGGACAGTGCCCGGGGCATCGGCGAGCAGCCTGACGTTTCCAGGAGGAGGAGCAGGGGACGCCTTGGTCCCGGCGATTGTCCACCCTAGGTCTGAGGCAGTCACGCCCGAGGCACGGGCGTTAGGGAAGCGCACTGTCAGCCTGGTGGGCTCGACGGCAGAGGTGGAGCAGGTGGCGGCGAGGGCGACGCAATTGCCCCCGCTAAAGATCGAGGGGGCACTGGGGTTCGGCGGAGACCGGCCGGTACCGGCAGACACGGAGGCCGTGCCTCTGCCGCCACCACTGCCATTGCAGAGGAGTGTAGCAGTGCCAAAGCGGTTGCATCCCCGTTCGAGGTGAGCGTCTTTTCGACGGAGTTTGTAGTATCTCCCACTCGCCCCTTGGTCGTACGCTGACCTTGAGAGTGTTTTTTCTTTTAGCCAGGAGCATCAGGTGGAGGTGCCTGCCTTGGCACCACGTAAGGCACTCAATGTGAGCGCCAGCTCCACTGCTTAATGGGCGGCGAAGGCGCAGACCGCCGCGCAGCGTGGTGCAGCGTCGGCCGGGGCCGACCTAAAGGAGCCGATCGCCCAAGGAGAGGCTCTCGAGGTGGCCATGGAGCGTGCGGGCGAGGAGGCACCCAGGACCTCCGAGGCTGAGATGGTCGAGGCTAGGGCTCCTGAAGTCAAGGCACCCAGGACCTCCGAGGACCATCGAGGCCGAGGTGGTGGAGGCGAGCGCGGCGGACCCGGTGGCCCAGGATACGGAGATGGAGGCGGGGCAAGCTTTGGCGCCGCCCCTGGTCCAAGACCTGCCGCCGTCACAGGAGAGCGCCCGTGAGGTGGAGGTTCAGGCGACCTCCTCTGATGATACTTCCCGGGGAAAGGAGGCGGCAAATGCCGAGGCGGCCAGTACCGTGGAGCAACCAGTTCTGGCTTCTGGCGAGGGAAGCTCGGCCCTCGTCCGGGTACGACCCGAGCCCCGCTGGTGGGACCACCCACGTGTATCGTGGCTGAGCCGGGACGACCCTGAGGGGGAGCCTCTGTTCGCCCTCGAGGATGCGGCCGAGGGGGGGCGCTAGGGCTCCTTCGAGCAATATCGCCGGCTGGCGATGCGGTTGCTGCGAACAGCGCTGTCCGTCATGGACGATGATCTACCCGGTGTCGCCCAGGTACGCGTCTTCTTTCCTCGTGCGGTGTCGTCTTGTTCTGAGTCTCCTCATAGTGCATGACCCCTGTTCTGCCTGTCTAGGAGCTCGAGGCCCGGTCCCTCGGGAAGTCATTGTTCCTCCATCGGGAGAGGGACGTCTAGGACCAACTCCGGTAGCAGAAGGACCTGCTCGCCAATGCCAATGAGCTTTTGTCAGCGCGGAGCACGGAGGCGGAGGACCTCCGCCTTCGCTGTGCTGATATGAAGGCCGAGGCAGCCACGGCTTAGGAGCAGGCCGCCCGTTTAGCGGCGTGAATCAAGGAGCTAGAGGAGGAGCTGACTCGAGTGGCCGGTGAGCGGGACGCCTTCAGGTCCCAGGCTGAAGGGGCGATGGTCTCTGCCAAGGCCATCGCCGGGCAGTTAGGGAAGGAGCAGGGTGCGCATCTACTGACGAAGGGTGCCCTGGACGAGGCCCTCAAGGTGGCTGAGGCCTCCCGGGTCGATGCCTTGGTCTGGAAGGAGAAGTGTGAGGGTGAGTTTTGTTCCCTTTGTTTTACTTGTTTTTCTTGCGTTCGATCCCTAACTCCCCGATGTGGTACAGAGCTGGAGAAGGAGGCTTCTAGGGCGGCCGAGGCCTCTCGGGCCGAGGTCTAGTGCTGGAAAGAGAAAGCCGAGGCCTCTCAGGTCGAAGTCCAGCGCTGGAAAGAGAAAACCAAGGGTGAGTCCCGTAGGGCTTCGGCCCTGTTCGGCTTATTTTTCTTTTGCGCTTGACCCCATCTTGCTTGTTTTGGCGCAGGGTTGGAGAAGGAGGCTTTCCGGGTGGCCGAGGCCTCAGCCGCAGTGCAGGCAGCGCTCGAGGCCGAGACCGGGGAGCATGACACGCTATAGAGCACCGCCCGTACCGTCTGCGAGGCCCTGGAGGTTGAGGGGGTTGAGTCGGGTAGCTCCCTTAGGAGCCGCCTGACTGCGTTGAGTGGCCAAGTGCGCGAGCGACTCTGGGGGGCGTTGCACATGGGCGTCAAGCGCGCCCTAGCCGTCGTCTCCTCGCACTACGCCGGTGTCAACCTCGTGGCCATCAGTGATGGTTACATCTTGCCTGAGGATGACGAGGAGGCCGATGAGGAGGTCACAAAGCTGATGGAGGCGGCTGAAGCCCCTGGCACGGCGCTGGCTAGCCTATTCGAAGAAGAGGTAGTTCCTCCCACGCCAGCAGCCGATGCAGGAGATCCCTTGCCTTGACCTGGGCCAAAGGGGCCATGTAAACGGATTAGGATTATTGTCGTAGCGTGACGTTCGTGGCCGTCGAGGCCTTTATAAAGTACTCATGCGTACGCTTTTTTAATCGTTTTATTGTATTTCCGAGCCTCTGCCCTCTGTCGCGCCTCTGAACATATCATTTGTAGAAAACTTCCTCGGAGCCTAGGCTGCCCCTCGGGTAAAAGGTGGTGAGGGAGTTGCCGTAGCCCGGAGGCGTAGGCCGTTCTCGTGGCTCGGCCAGCCTTTTGGCCCTAAGACGGACTTTCGGCCCTTAGGTTTTTTACACTTGATTTGTCAGAATGTGCCAGAGAGTTTGGCGTAGAAATTTATTTGAAAAACGATTAAAAAATGGTGCCTAGGACTTAGGACTTAGGGGGGGTCCCCCCCTTCTAGCCCCTGAGGGAGGCTCGGTTCGGCAGAGGCAGAGCCGAGTCTCCCTTATAATGTTATCGCAACGTCGATCCCCCGTCGATGGGGGGGGGTTCTCGAAAAATGAGAACAACTAAAGAACGCTTCTTTAATATATTTTGAGAAACAATGTATACAATGCTTGGAAGTTTAAGGGTAGAAATGACGTAGCTGTTCTATGTTCCAAGCGTTGGTGAAGATTTTGCCCTTCTCGTTGGCCAGCTTGTAGGTCCCGGGCTTTAGCACTTGGGCGACGATGTACGGCCCTTCCCATGGCGGGGTCAGCTTGTGGCGGCCCTTGTTGCTCTGCCTCAGTCTCAGCACCAGGTCGCCCACCTTCAGGTCTCGGCTTCGAATGCGCCGGGCTTGATAGCGTCGTAGGGCTTGCTGGTACTTGGCCGAATGTAGCAGCGCAACGTCTCGGGCTTCCTCTAGTTGGTCGAGGGCGTCCTCGCGGGTAGGGCAGTTGCTTTGCTCGTTGTAGGCCTATAGCCTTGGGGAACCGTACTCCAAGTCAGTGGGGAGGATAGCCTTGGCTCCATAGACCAGGAAGAATGGCGTGAACCCCATGGCTCGGCTCAGGGTGTTCCTCAAACTCTAGATGACCGATGGGAGTTCGGCTAGCCATTTCTTGCCAAATTTCTTCAACCGGTTGTATATCCTTGGCTTGAGGCCCTGTAGGATCATGCCGTTGGCACGTTCTACTTGGCCGTTCGTCCTAGGTTGTCGTACGGCCGACCAGACCACACGGATGTGGTGGTCGTCGCAGAACGTTAGGAATTTGTGGTCGGTGAATTATGTCCCATTGTCGGTGATGATGGTGTTTGGAACCCTGAACCTATGGATGATATCAGTGAAGAACAATACCGCTTGCTCGGATTTGATTTGAGTGATCGGACGAGCCTCGATCCACTTGGAGAACTTGTCAATAGCTACCAACAAGTGGGTGTAGCCCCTGGGGGCTTTCTGCAGAGGCTCAACCATGTCTAGCCCCCACACGGCGAATGGCCATGTGATGGGGATGGTTTGGAGGGCTTGGGCCGGGAGGTGCGTCTACCATGCATAGTATTGGCATCCCTCGCAGGAGCGTGCCAGCTTTGTGGCATCAGCGACCGCCGTTGGCCAGTAGAATCCTTGGCGGAAGGCGTTTTCGACGAGCGTCCGAGGCGCAGCATGGTGCCCGCAGGCTCCCGTGTGCAAGTCCCAAAGCAGGGCTCGGCCTTCCTCAGTGGTGATGCATCGTTGGAGGACGCCAGATGGCTTCGTCTGTACAACTCGCCGTTGCTGAGGACATAATTTTAGCTCATCGCGCAAGCCGTTGGGCCTCGGTCCTGTCCGCAGGAAGCACTCCTCGAATGAGGCGATCAAGGATTGGTGCTCGCCAGTCTGTGTCTTGACCGGTCTCGGGAGGTCTTGCGTCGATTTCCATGGCCTCGGGCTCGACCGCGGGACTTTCGGTGGCAGAGGGGGCCTCAGGCCCTGTGGTGGGCTCGACCGGTGGGCCCTCTTCTATCGTCGAGGCGTAGTTGACCGAGGGCTTGTGCAGGTCTCTGGCGAATATGTTCGGGGGGACCGGGGCCCGTGCCGACGCCATCTTCGCCAGTTTGTCCGCGGCCTTGTTGAATTTTCACGCAATGTGGTTGAGTTCGAGACCGTCAAACTTATCTTCTAGGCGACGCACCAATTTGTAGTACGCCTCCATTTTGGGGTCATGGCAGTTCGACTTCTTCAAGACTTGGTCGATGATGAGTTGCGAATCGCCCCGTACGTCGAGACGCCGCACTCCAAGCTCGATGGCGATCTGCAAGCCGTTGACGAGAGCTTCGTACTCGGCTGTGTTGTTGGAGGCGGCGAAGTGGAGCCGAATCATGTAGCGCATATGCACTCCGAGGGGAGAGATGAAGAGTAGACCCGCGCCTACCCCGGTCTTCATCAGAGACCCATCAAAGTACATGGTCCAGCATTCCGCTTGGATTTGAGCAGGTGGCAGCTGGGTGTCGGTCCACTCAGCCACAAAATCGAGCAAGACCTGGGATTTAATTGCTTTTCGAGGCACGAAAGATAGGGCTTCCCCCATGAGTTCGATGGCCCACTTGGCTATTCTACCCGAGGCCTCCCGGTTCTAGATTATCTCTTCTAGAGGGAAAGACGACACCACAGTCACCGGGTGGGATTCAAAGTAGTGACGCAGCTTGCGCCGAGCCAAGACTATGGCGTAGATCAACTTCTGGATGTGGGGGTAGCACGTCTTAGTTTCAGAGAGTACCTCGCTGATGAAGTAAACAGGTCATTGGACAGGTAGAGCATGCCCCTCTTCCCGCCTCTCAACTACTACAGCCGTGTTGACCACTTGGGTCGTTGCAGCGACGTAGAGTAAGAGGGCCTCACCCTTGGTTGGCGGTACTAGGATGGGAGGGTTGGTGAGCAGTGCCTTGAGCTTGGTGAGGGCTTCTTCAGCCTCGGGGGTCCAAGAAAAGCATTCAGATTTTCTCAAGAGACGGTACAGAGGTAAACCTTTTTCGCCAAGGCGCGAGATAAAGCGGCTCAGGGCCACAAGGCATCCCATAACTCTCTGTACTCCCTTGAGGTCTCGGATTGGCCCCATGTTGGTCACGGCCGAGACCTTCTCTGGGTTGGCCTCGATGCCGCGCTCTAAGACTATGAACCCCAAGAGCATGCCTCGGGGGACCCTGAAGACACACTTCTCGGGATTAAGCTTGATGCCCTTCTCCCTAAGGCATTTAAAGGCAATCTCTAGGTCATCGACGAGATCACTGGCCTTTCTAGACTTGACCACGATGTCATCCACGTAGGCCTCGATAGTTTGCCTGATGTGCTCGCCGAAGACGTGGGTCATGCACCGCTGGTATGTGGCCCCCCGTGTTTCTAAGACCGAATGGCATGGTCACATAGCAGTACATGCCGAATGGTGTGATGAAAGAAGTCACGAGCTGGTCGAACTCTTTCATTTTGATTTGATGGTAACCGGAATACGCATCAAGAAAAGATAGGGTCTCACATCCAGCAGTGGAGTCAACAATTTGGTCGATTCGAGGCAATGAAAACGGAACCTTTGGACATGCTTTATTTAAACCGGTGTAGTCCACACACATCCTCCATTTCCCATTTTTCTTCTTAACTAATACAGGATTAGCTATCCACTCTGGATGGGACACTTTCTTGATGAATCCGGCCGCCAAAAGCTTCTGCACCTCCTCGCCGATGGCCTTGCGCTTCTCCTCGTCGAATCGGCGCAGGCGCTGCTTCACCGGTCTGGAGCCAGCCCGGATGTCCAAGGCGTGCTCGACGACCTCCCTCGGTATGCCCGGCATGTCTGAGGGACTCCATGCGAACATATCGACATTCGTGCGAAGAAAGTCGACGAGCACGGCTTCCTATTTGCTGTCGAGGGTGGCGCTGACCCTCAACGTTCGGCCGTTGGAGCAGTTGGGGTCGACCGGGATGAGCTTGACGGTCTCTGCGGGCTCGAAAGTCCCGGCACGACGCTTGGAGTCGAGCACTTCGCTACCAAGTTGGTCGAGGTTGACGCTGAGGGCCTCGGCCTCCACGATAGCCTCGGCGTACTCGATGCATTCGACGTCGCAATCGTATGCATGCGCGTACGTGGACTCGACGGTGATGACGCCGTTGGGGCCTGGCATCTTGAGCTTGAGGTAGGTGTAGTTCGAGACCGCCATGAACTTGGCGTAGCACGGGCGCCCCAGGATAGCGTGATAAGTCCCCTTGAACCCAACCACCTCGAAGGTAAGGGTCTCCTTGCGATAGTTGGAGGGAGTGCCAAAGCAGACCGGCAAGTCGATGCGCCCGAGGGGTCACGTGCGCTTCCCCGGCATGATGTCGTGGAAGGGTGTGGCACCGCCTCGGAGCCGTGACTGGTCGAGCTCTAGGAGCTCCAGGGTGTTGGCGTAGAGGATGTTGAGGCCGCTGTCTCCGTCCATCAGTACCTTGGTGAGCTGGGTGTTGCCGATGATCGGATCGACGATGAGCGGGCACTGCCCGGGGTTTGGGACATAGTTGGGGTGATCTTCCTGATCGAAGGTGATCGCCTCCTGAGACCAGTTAAGGTACTGGGGAGTGGCTACTTCAACTAAGAAGACCTCCCGACGTTCCCTTTTCCGTTGACACGCCGTGAGGCACGCTGAGGGCCCGCCGAAGATCATGAAGGCATTGTGCACCTTGGGGAACCCATCGTCCTTGTCGTTGTCTCCATCGTCAGTGCCCTTCTTCTTGGTATCATTGTTGGGGAGCCCAAGCTTGGCGTAGTAACATCGGAGCATGGTGCATTCTTCGATGGTATGCTTTACCGGGCCCTGGTGGTAAGGGCAGGGATTTTTGAGCATATCATTGAATAGTCCGGGGCCCCTGGCGGGGCCTCGGGGGTTCTTGCGATCTGCGGCTATGACTAGATCGGCCTCAAGGGCCTCTTGCTTCCCCTGGCGCCCCTTTTTCTTTTTCTTGGAGAAACGGGTGGCTGAGGCCCCGGGGGCCTCGTTCCTCCGCTTCCCCTTTGCGTCGTCCTCGGGGAAGATGGCCCCGACAGCCTCTTCGCCCGAGGTGAAGTTGGTGGCGATATCGAGGAGCGTGGCCGCTGAGGTTGGTACGTTTCGGCCTAACTCTCGGACCAGGTCTCTGCAGGAAGTGCCGGAGAGGAAAACCTGGACAACTTCCGAGTCGTCGACGCTGGGCAACTCGCTGCACTGCTTGGAGAATCACCGGATGAAGTCTCAGAGAGACTCGTTCGGCTTCTGGCGACAACTCTTGAGGTCCCAGGAGTTCCCGGGGCGCACGTATGTGCCCTGGAAATTCCCGACAAAGACCTTTACCAAGTCGCGCCAGTTGTGGATCTGCAAGGGAGGGAGGTGTTTGAGCTAGGCTCGTGCCAAGTCTGACAGGAACAAGGGGAGGTTGCGGATGATGAGCAGGTCATCATTCGCGCCGCCTAACTGACAAGCCAGGCGGTAGTCGGCTAGCCAAAGCTCAGGGTTGGTCTCACAGCTGTACTTTGCGAGGTTGGTTGGTTGCCGAAACTGGGCGGGGAATGGGGCGCCGCGGATGGCCTTGCTGAAGACTCAAGGGCCCGGTGGCCTAGGAGAAGGACTGTGGTCCTCGCCACTGTCGTAGCGGCCGCCTCAGTGCGGGTGGTAGCCTCGGGCGGGCCCATCGTCGTCATGGTGTCGTCGCCTGCTGACCACATCGTGGTCGTCTTGCGCCTCGCGTCGGTCGCTGAGGCGGTCATGCACTGAGGGGGCCCTAAGGCGATCGTGCACTGAGGGGGCCTTGAGGTGGCCGTGCATCGAGGGCTGTTTTGAGGTGTCCCCGCGCCGTCGAGACGCGGAGCTTTTGGCCTGTTGTACCATGACGGTCTCGAGAAGGTCTCAGAGCTCGCTGCGGACCCGTCGCCCCTCCGTGGTAGAGGGCTCGGGCATCGCTTGGACTAGCATTGCTACTGCCGCAACATTCTGGCTAGCGCGATTGAAGATTGGGGGTTGCTCACTCCCTTCGTCGTTGTTGATGCGGTGGTGGACGTCGCAGGCCCTCCACCGGGCTCCTCCGCCATCACCGCGACCTCGTTGGTCCTACTCGAGAGTGTCTCGGAGCTGCTGCAGCAGGAGTCGGTCTTTGTCGACTTTTGCCTGAAGCTCACGGAGCTGCTCTAGGTCTAGGCGTCGAAGTTCCTCAGGGGCGGCGTTCTCGTTCCGTGCTGCCCGCGGCTCGACGAGCAGAGGCGTGGTGTTGCCTGCCCCTTCACTCTCATTACTCGCCCTTGGCATCCTGAGCCCGATGTGGAAACACCCTCGAGTGGGATCGTAGGTGCCTTCGTCATCAGAGTTGGAATAGCCGAAGCAGGTGTCGCTCACGGCCAAGAAGAGGCGCCTAGCTTGGGGGTCGTGAAGTCCACAAAAATCTGCTCCGGCCCATGCCTCGTCCTCCTCCGAGGAGTCAGTGTGGGTGTGAGCCGAGGTTGTGGTGGAGAGGTCAAGGGCGAAACGTTGGTGGCGTCCTGAGGGCTCCGTGTGAGCGGAAGCATAGGCGGAAGCAAAGGTGGCGGTGGCATTTCTCAACCCGAAGGGGTATGGGGATGGTGCCATCGTCGGGCCCTGCCCCACCAGAGTTGGCTCCTCAGGTGGTGGCGGTGCGGAACTTGATGACGGGGCATCGCTGCACGTCACTGGTGTCTTTCCCCTGCCCAGGCTTAAGCTAGACAGGTCCCCAACCAGGGACTCTGTACCAACAGCTAGGAATGGGATACCGGCGGAGCGCGGCACATCGCCCTGAGCTCGTGCGGTGTCGGGGTGGTCCCATCCGCGTCGTGCCTGGCGAGTGTGATGAGAGCGGCGGCCCGGGCGCCGCCTGCGCCTGGGATGCGGGTGCGCGATGCCGTCGTCGGCCAAAGGGGCTCTGGGTGGGAGTAGTACTAGGTCGTATTTACATCCTAGAGACATGAACTCTAGGATCCCAAACCAGATCACCATGCTGAGACATAGTGGGCGTATGGGATCTGCCATCCGGAACTTGTTGGGATGATTAAGCTAACACGCAGCGGCCCCTACCTGGTGCGCCAACTGTTGGTGTTTCGGACCAGGGGGTCCTCAACCAACTAGTGAATTTGAACTACGTGCCCCTAATCCCGGATGATGATGCAAAGACACACAAGGTTTATACTGGTTCAGGCAATCGGTGCCCTACGTCTAGTCTGAGAGATCGATCTTGTATTCCTTGCACCGAAGTGCTTGTAGTAGGGGGTTACAAGCTGGGCGAGAGAGGGAGCTAGTCCCAGGTCTCTGCGTGGAGCAGTGCGGGCTACTTGAGATGTTGCTCTCAGGCAGCGGGGAAGCATGTGTCTGGATCTACGTGAGCCTATGTGTGAGTTCGTCTCTCTTCCTTCTGTCTAGAAATGGCCCCGGTCTCTCCTTTTATAGTTGAAGGGGGACAGGGGTGATACATGTGTTTGCTATGCAGCGTCTTGTGAGCGGAGGTGGCGTGCCTGAGTCCTGTAGCTTACCACTGTGGCAGCATGATCAGTGGAGCGGCCTTGTCCTTGATGCACTGGAGCAACGCGCTGGTCACAGCCGATCCTATGCGACATGAGAGCTCCAGTGACAGCTTGGCGTAGGGCATGGCCGATGTCGTGCCGGTCGCTGTGCGTTGATAGTGAAAAGAGCCGAGGCTCAGTTGGTGCCGAGGCCGAGCTATCGTGGGGGGGCTCGGTGGTCATGGATCCCGAGGCTGCCGAGACCCTAAAGTGGATTGCTGAGGCTTGGAGGGAGCAGTTGGTCCTACACACTGATTCCGAGGCTATAGTGACCCGGACTTGACTCCCCACGCCGCGCTGTTCCTAGAGCAGGAATTAGGTGGCACAGTGCAGTATGAGCGCCAGTCATGGGCGTAGTGCTTAGCACAGTGGCCAGTAACCCCTGCTCAGTCCTGTCTCCCGTCCCGTCGGCCGCTCTGCTGCACTACGTCGACGTGCGGCTGATGTTGCGGGAGTGGTTGGACGCGTGACGTTTTGTTAGAGAAGTCGGTCGAGATGGAGGTGACGAGGTTGTTGCCGAGCCAGCCTCGAGCAAGTCGGAGAATCGGTACTTCGTCTGAGGCTTTATGCGCGGGGCCTCAGGCAAATCGGAGAATCGGTAACCCGTCCGAGGCGTAGCGGGGCGGGGCCTAGGCGAGAGGGCCTCGGCAAGGGGGCCTCAGCGAGAGGGCCTCGGCAAGGCGGAGGGTTGGCCTTTCGCCCGAGGCCTTTGCGGCGCAGGCCTCGGGCGAATCGGTGAATCAGCCGAGACCTCGTGGTTGTCCCTTGGCTTTGATTTTTGTAAGGTCTAAGCAATCTTTTCGGTTCTTGCTTAGGGTACCCCTTTTTATGGTATCCGACAAGTACCACTTGTGAAAACAAAGCAAGGTATATCTAACTAACACCTATGCATGCTAGTTTTTCATTTCATCAATCAAACCTACAACTAGCATACACCACACAAGCATGGAATTTAAAATTTAAAACTTGTGCCATGCAAGCAAACATATGTAATGCACATACAAATGCATCAATCAATGTTATGAGCTTGCTCCCCCTACTTGTGTGCTTAAAATTTTAAGTGATCCCATTACTTTTATATTTCTCCCCTTTTGTCATCTTATCCTTATCTTTGTTTCTCTCCTTTCTCTCCCCCTATCTTTGTGAATTACTTCTCCCCCTTTATCATCAAAGACCACAAAGGTTCAATTTTAGATAGGTTTAGATTATCAATGTCAATCAATGGGGTGAGGATCATTTACCCAAATTTGGTTCAATCTAGAACACTTGCCAAAGATATTTAACTCGGTTTGATACAAGGACAAGCTACTTCACACCTTATTTCAAGGGTTATCTTGACCATGTTGAGCTAAACACTTATAGCTAATTTTGTAGGTCAAACACTAGGTTCACAAGCCCACAAACATGTCATTTACTACCACTAGATCAAGTTAAGCATAGAAGCAATAGTGGTACCATACAAGCATCAAAATTATTTGATTTTCATGAATGAGCCTATAATACATGAGAAATGACTAGATGCACTAAACATGTCCTTAGCAAAGGATGTATGCATGCCAATCGACTTTTACCTTGAATTGCTCGAAGGAGAGGCATGTCATATAAGTGGGGGTGCATCAACACATATTTGAGAAATCCAATATGATCAACTCATTCCTTAGATTGTAAAACCTCTTCTCATCAAGTGGCTTGGTGAATATGTCGGCAAGTTGCTCTTTGGTGCCCACAGTCTCAATTGAAATGTCCCCTTTTTGTTGATGATCTCTTATGAAATGGTAGCGGACATCAATGTGCTTTGTTCTTACAAGTTGAACCAGATTGTTGGTTAGCTTGATTGCACTCTTATTGTCACATAGCAATGGCACTCTCTTGAACTTGATTCCAAAGTCATTCAAGGTGTCCTTCATCCAAAGTATTTGTGAACAACAACTATCGGTGGATATGTATTCGGCTTCGTCGGTTGATAATGCAACACTATTTTGCTTCTTTGATGACCATGAAATAAGTGATCTTCCCAATAGTTGACATGTGCACGAGGTGCTCTTCCTTTCAACCTTGCATCCCGCATAATCGGAGTCCGAATATCTAACTAACTCAAACTTTGCTCCTTTAGGATTCCACAACCCAACATTTTATGTATGCTTCAGCTACCTCAATATTCTCTTAGTACCCTTCAAATGACTTTCTCTTGGTGAGGCTGAGTATCTTGCACACATATATACACTAAATATGACATCTGGTCTTGATGTGGTCACATAGAGTAGGCTTCTAATCATAGAGCGATACAACTTTTGATCCACCATGTTGCCACTTGCATCACTATCCAAATTGCCATTTGTTTCCATTGGTGTACTAATGGATTTGCTCTCATTCATACCAAACTTTTTGAGCATGTCTTTGATGTACTTGCCTTGACTTACAAATGTACCATTCTTCAATTGCTTGATTTGAAGACCAAGGAAGTAACTCAACTCTCCAATCATGGACATCTCAAACTCATTAGCCTTCATTCTTCCAAATTCTTCAAAAAGTCTTGATCGGTTGATCCAAATATGATGGCATCCACATATATTTGCAACACAAACAAGTCTTTGCCAATCTTCTTAGTGAAAAGCGTGGTATCAACATTGCCCATAATAAACCCTTTAGAGAGTAGGAAGTCCCTCAACCTCTCATACCATGCTCTAGGTGCTTACTTCAAACCACGCAATGCCTTCTTCAACTTGTACACCTGGTTGGGCTTCTTGTCATCTTCAAAACTGGGAGGTTGCTCAACATATACTTCTTCATTGATGTAGCCATTGAGAAATGCACTCTTGATATCCATTTAATAGAGCTTGATGTTGTGGGCACAAGCATAGGCTAGCAAGATTCTAATTACTTCCAATCTAGCAATCGGGGCATATGTTTCTCTAAAGTCAATATCTTCAACTTGAGTGTAACCTTGTGCTACCAATCTTACTTTGTTCCTAACTACTATCCCATCTTGATCTTGCTTGTTGTTGGGGACCAATATTAGGGTATCCAAAGAGGAGGAGCTAATGACCATCAACATTGATTCATCCGAGTAGTCAAGAGCATGACTATAGCTCCAACTGACCCCTAGGTGCGCAAGCTCCGCCTTGCCTGACCTCTGAGGGATGGCTTCGCCTCACCTGACCCCGAGGCTGCGGGCTCTGCCTCGCCCGACCTCTGAGGGAGGGCTCCGCCTGGCCCGACACCAAGGCCGCGGGCTCCGCCTCGCCCGACATCGAGGCCGTGGGCTCTGCCTCGCCCGACCTCTAGGTGAGAGCGCCGCCTCACCCAACCTCTAGGGGAGGGCTCCACCTTGCCCAACCCCGAGGCCATGAGCTCCACCTTGCCTGACCTCTGGGGGAGGGCTCTACCTCACCTAACACCAAGGCCACGGGCTCTGCCTCGCCTGACCTCGAGGCCACGGGCTCTGCCTTGCCTGACCTCTGGGTGAGAGCTCCGCCTCGCCCGACCTCTGGGGGAGGGCTCCGCCTCGCCCAACCCTAAGGCCACAGGCTCCACCTCGCCAGACCTCTGGGGAGGGTTCCGGCTCGCCCGACACCGAGGCCGCGGGCTCCACCTCGCCCGACCCAGAGGCAGCAGGCTTCGCCTCACCTGACCCTTAGGTTTGCGCTCTACTCGCCCGGCCTCTGGTGGAGGACTCCGCCGCGCCCAACCCGAGGTCGCGGGCTCCGCCTCGCCCGACCCCAAGGCCGCAGACTCCGTCTCGCCCGACAGAGACCCATACTGCCGCCAACCACTCTAGGTCCAAGCGTATGGACCTGGGTCAAAGCTCTGACACCAGGGAAGAGACCAGCACGCCTGAAAGGTCCTAATGGTTAGAGGGGGGTGAATAGCCTAATAAAAATTTCTACAACAACACATAACAAATCGGTTAGACAATTATGAGGCGAAGCAAATGTTGCGCTAGCCTACTAAAATTGCTATCCACCTACCACAATTCTAGTTTATGTAGTTTCTATCCACACAATAGCTATGTCACTACACTAAGTTAGTGTGCTCTCAAAGGCTAACTAAAGAGCCACACTAACCAAACTAACAAGCTCTCACAACTAGCTACACCAAAGAGCTTGACAACTAGTTTGCGGTAATGTAAAGAGAGTGAGCAATTTGTTTATACCGCCGTGTTGAGGAAGGAGCTAATCAATCACAAGAGTGAATACCAATGAAGACCAATCACCTCGGAATCAAATGATGAACACAATGATTTTTTACAGAGGTTCACTTGCTTGCCGGCAAGCTACTCCTCGTTGTGGTGATTCACTCACTTGGAGGTTCACGTGCTACTTGGCATCACACGCCAAACCCTCAATAGGGTGCCGCACAACCAACATAAGATGAGGATCACACAAGCCATGAGCAATTCACTAGAGTACCTTTTGGCTCTCCATCGGGGAAAGGTCAAGAACCCCTCACAATCACCATGATCAGAGCCAGAGACAATCACCAACCTCCGCTCGACGATCCTCGCTGCTCCAAGCCATCTAGGTGGCGGCAACCACCAAGAGTAACAAGCAAATCCCATAGCGAAACACGAACACCAAGTGCCTTTAGATGCAAACACTCAAGCAATGCACTTGGATTCACTCCCAATCTCACAAAGATGTTGAATCAATGATCGAGATGAGTGGGAGGGCTTTGGCTAAGCTCACAAGGTTGCTATGTCAATGCAAATGGCCAAGAGAGTGAGCTTGAGCCGGCCATGGGGCTTAAATAGAGGCCTCCATGAAATAGAGCCATTGTACCCCTTCACTGGGCACAACACGGGGTGACTGGATGCTCTGGTCATATTGACCGGACGCTGGACCTCAGCGTCTGGTCATGCGATGAGTGCCACGTGTCCCCTCTCTTCAAATGTCGATCGCCCGATCTCAATGGTCAAGTGATGACCGGATGCAGCAGCTCAAAGTGACCGGACGTTGAATACCAGCGTCCGGTCGTTTCCAGTAAGCATCCAGAGATGACTTTTCACGACCGGACACGTCCGATCATGTTCGACCGGACTCACCCAGCGTCTGGTCACTCAGTGACTCTTCTGTGCGCTGCCACCTCAGCCGGACCGGACGCACCCCTCCAGCGTCCGGTCACTAAGTGACCCAGCGTCCGGTCAGAGACCGACGCCAGCGTCTTCATGCTCCACCTGACCAGACATGCCGGTCCTATTGAGACCAGCATCCGATCACTTACAGTGACCTCCGTCTTTTCTGTCTAGGGTGCCGGTGGCACTATCGAACTGTCCGCACTCTATGGGCAGACACTCCACCGGTGAAGTTTCCTACCCTTGCTCAAATGTGTCAACCACCAAGTGTATCACCTTGTGCACATGTGTTAGCATATTTTCACAAACATTTTCAAGGGTGTTAGCACTCCACTAGATCCTAAATGCATATGCAATGAGTTAGAGCATCTAGTGGCACTTTGATAACTGCATTCCGATATGAGTTTCACCCCTCTTAATAGTGCAACTATCAATCCTAAATGTGATCACACTCGCTAAGTGTCTCGATCACCAAAACAAAATGGCTCCTACCATTTATACCTTTGCCTTGATCCTTTTATTTTTCTCTTTCTTCTTTTCAAGTCCAAGCACTTGATCATCACCATGGCATCACCATCATCATGTCATGATCTTTATTTGCTTGACCACTTGGAATGTGCTACCTATCTCATGATCACTTGATAAACTAGATTAGCACTTAGGGTTTCATCAATTCACCAAACCAAACTAGAGCTTTCAATCTCCCCCTTTTTGGTAATTGATGACAACCCTTTCACAAAGATATGAATTGAAATTCAATTGAATCCATGTTGCTTGTCCAAGCATATTTACTATGTGTAAAAGGATATGGACAAGTTTTATGAATCCTAAATGGTCGCAATTGCTCCCCCTACATATGTGCTAAAAGTTTTGATTGAAGCTTGCACATATGCATAAATAGGAAATATAGGAGACAATGTCTACCAAATGATGCTAAGGTATAAAAGATGGACCTTTGAAGCATTATACCAATTGGAGTGCACCAATATACCATCCTAAGAACCATGGTTAGCTTGATACCACTTGGAAACACTTGGAAATGAAATCACTAGATAACCTATGCATGCTAGATTTTCATTTCATCATTCAAACCTACAACTAGCATACACCACACAAGCATGGTTATTGAAATTTAAAACTTGTGCCATGCAAGCAAACATATGAAATGCACATTCAAATGCACCATACAAGTCCATGAGCTTGCTCCCCCTACTTGTGTGCTCAAAATTTTAATTGTTTCCTTTTCTTTATCATATCTCTCCCCCTATGTCAAGTTATTCCCCTTTGCTGTCTTTTCACCATCTTAGTACACTAATATCTTTTGTTTTTCTCCCCATGTACTAATATCACTAATATCTTTGTTTTTCTCCCCTTTATCATCAATGACCACAAAGGTTCAAAATATAGATAGGTTGAGATTATCAATGTCAATTAATGGGGTGAGGATCCTTTTCCCAAATTTGGTCCAATCTAGATCATTTGCCAAAGATATTTAACTCGGTTTGATCCAAGGACAAGCTTCTTCACACCTCCAAATAAGGGTTATCTTATACAATGTTGAGTTAAATACTTATAGCTCATTTTCTAGATCAAACACTAGGTTTACAAGCCCATAAACATGTCATATGCTACCACTAGATCAAAATAAGCATAGAAGCAATAGTGGTACCACATAATCATCAAATTCATTTGATTTTCATGAATCAGCCTATTAAATGTGAAAGATGTCTAGATGCACTAAACATGTCCTTAGCAAGGATGTATGACATGCCAATCAACTTTTACCTTGGATTGCTCGAATGAGAGGCATGTCATATAAGTGGGGGGTGCATCAACACATATTTGAGAAATCCAATATGTTCAACTCATTCCTTAGCTTGCAAAACCTTTTCTCATCCAATGGCTTGGTGAATATATCGGCAAGTTGATCTTCGGCGCCTGCACTCTCAATACAAATGTCCCCTTTTTGTTGATGATCTCTTATGAAATGGTGGCGGACATCAATGTGCTTTGTTCTTGCATGTTGAACCGGATTGTTGGTCAACTTGATTGCACTCTCATTGTCACATAGCAATGGCACTTTCTTGAACTTGATTCCAAAGTCACTCAAAGTGGCCTTAATCCAAAGTACTTGTGCACAACAACTACCGACAGATATGTATTCGGCTTCGGCGGTTGATAATGCAACACTATTTTGCTTCTTTGATGACCATGAAACAAGTGATCTTCCCAACAATTGACATGTGCCCGAGGTGCTCTTCCTTTCAACCTTGCATCCTGCATAATCTGAGTCGGAGTAACCAACTAACTCAAACTTTGCTCCTTTGGGATACCACAAACCAACATTTGGTGTAAGCTTCAAGTACCTCAATATGCTCTTTGTAGCCTTCAAATGACTTTCTCTTGGTGAGGCTTGAAATCTTGCACACATGCATACACTAAACATGACTTCCGGCCTTGATGCGGTCACATAGAGTAGACTTTCAATCATAGACCGATACAATTTTTGATCCACCATATTTCCACTTGCATCACTATCCAAGTTGCCATTTGTTTCCATTGGTGTGCTAATGGCTTTGCTATCACTCATGCCAAACTTCTTGATCATGTCCTTGATATACTTGCCTTGACTCACAAATGTACCATTCTTCAATTGCTTAATTTGAAGACCAAGGAAGTAACTTAACTCTCCAATCATGGACATCTCAAACTCTTTAGCCATCATCTTTCCAAACTCATCACAAAAGTCTTGACTGGTTGATCCAAATATGATGTCATCAACATAGATTTGTAATACAAATAGATCTTTTCCAATCTTCTTGATGAAAAGAGTGGTGTCAACCTTGCCCATCATGAACCCTTTAGAGAGTAGGAAGTCCCTCAATCTCTCATACCATGCTCTAGGTGCTTGCTTCAAGCCATACAATGTCATGTTCAACTTGTACACATGGTCGGGCTTCTTGTCATCTTCAAAACCGAGAGGTTGCTCAACATATACTTCTTTATTGATGTAACCATTGAAAAATGCACTCTTAACATCCATTTGATAGAGCTTGATGTTGTGGGCACAAGCATAGGCTAGCAAGATTCTAATTGCTTCCAATCTAGCAACCGGGGCATATGTTTCTCCAAAGTCAAGACCTTCAACTTGTGTATAGCCTTGTGCTACTAATCTTGCTTTGTTCCTTACTACTATCCTATCTTGATCTTGCTTGTTTCTAAAGACCCATTTGGTTCCAATCACATTGTGTCCCTTTGGTCTCTCTACTAATTCTCATACTTGATTTCTTGTGAAGTTATTCAATTCTTCATGCATAGCATTCACCCAATCAATATCCTTCAATGCTTCATCTATCTTCTTTGGTTCAATGGATGACACAAATGAGACGTGCTCATAAAATGATGCTAATCTAGATCTTATTTGTACACCTCTTGAGATATCTCCAATTATAGTGTCCAATAGATGATCTCTTACAATATTGGTTGGTTGGAGTATTGGAACTTGATTGCTTACACTTGTTTGATCATTTGATTGAGATGACAAGCTAGCCACTTGATCTTGCACAATGTCATGAGAGCCACTTGTACTTGCTTGATTTGCATCATCTTGCACATTTGAGTTGGAGAGCACTTGCACTTGATCATCTTTATCATCATTCACTTGCCTAGACCTCAATTCACCAATATCCATGTTCTTCATGGCATTTGAAAGTTAAATGCCTCTAACATCTTCCAAGTTCACATTCTCTACTTGTGAACCCTTGGTTTCATCAAATTCAACATCATGAACTTCCTCAAGAGTACCACTATCCAAATTCCAAACTCTATATGCTTTGCTTGTAGTGGAATAACCAAGTAGGAATCCTTCATCACATTTCTTGTCAAACTTGCCCAATCTAGTGCCTTTCTTCAAGATATAGCATTTGCATCAAAGACCCGAAAATATGCAATGTTGGGCTTTCTACCATTCAAGAGCTCATATGGTGTCTTCTCTTTTAATGGGTGACAATAGAGGTGGTTGCTACAATAGCAAGCCATGTTGATAGCTTCAGCCCAAAAAGACTGACTCACATTGTACTCACTAAGCATAGACCTTGCCATATCAATAAGTGTTCTATTCTTCCTCTCAACAAGGTCATTTGATTGTAGAGTATACTTGGCCAAGAATTGATGTCTAATTCCAAATTCATCACACAACTCATCAATTCTAGTGTTCTTGAACTCACTACCATTGCCACTTCTAACTCTCATGATGGTTGTTTCAAACTCATTGTGAATGCCATTGACAAATGATTTGAATGTTGTAAACACATCATTTTTGTCCACTAGAAAGAATACCCAAGTGTATCTAGTATAATCATCCACTATCACAAAGCCATATTTATTTTCACCAATACTAGTGTATTGTGTTGGCCCAAACAAGTCCATGTGCAATAACTCAAATGCTTTACTAGTGCTCATCATGCTTTTCTTAGGATGGGTGTTTCCAACTTGTTTGCCGGCTTGACAAGAGCTACAAAGCTTATCCTTTTCAAACACAACATCTTTCAAGCCTCTAACCAAGCCATACATAACCAATCTATTCAATTGTTTCATTCCAATATGATCAAGCCTTCTATGCCATAACCAACCCATGCTAGACTTAGTGAACAAACATGTAGATAATTTAGCTTCACTAGCATTGAAATCAACCAAGTATAGATTCTCATATCTAAAGCCTTTGAAGATCAAATTAGAGCCATCTACACTTATGATCTCTACATCATCTACCCCAAATATCCATTTGAATGCAAGATCACACAATTGAGCCATGGATAACAAATTGAAGTTCAAGCTCTCTACTAGCAACACATTTTCATTGGATATTGCAATCTTACCAAGCCCTTTGACCTTGCTTTTGCCATTGTCACCAAATGTGATACTATCGTAACCATCATTGTCATTGGTGTTGATTGAGTTAAACATTCTTGCATCACCGGTCATGTGTTGAGTGCACCCACTATCAAGAACCCAATGCCTTCCTCCAGCTTTATAATTTACCTACAAAAGAAGATCAATTCTTTTTAGTTACCCAAACATGTTTGGGTCCTTAAAGGTTAGTCACTAAGCTCTTTGGTACCCCAAATGGCTTTCTTCTTTGAGCCCATCCATGTTTTACCAATGAACTTAGCCTTCACACCATTTGTACCCTTTGTAAGCATATAAAAAGAATCAAGCGTAATGGAGGATACATTAGCATTTTTGCTCTAATTTTTTGCATTCATGCTCTTTATGACCAACTTGCTTGCAACTAGTGCAAAACCGACCATTGTTCTTCACAAAACTAGCTTTATGAGGAGCAAAAGCCGCCTTGCCTTTCTTGGGGGTATAGCCCAATCCCTCTTTGTAGAGAGAAGCTCTTTGGCTACCCAAGCACATAAGCAAGCGGTCCTCACCACCATAGGCCTTAGCCAAGGTGTGAGTGAGCTTATTGACCTCCTTCTTGAGGTTCTCGTTCTCAACCATTAGTGAGGCATCACAAGTGAAACCATCACTACTAGATGAGGTGGAAGTAGAAGTACTACAAGAAGGGTTAGTGGGAGCAACAATGATAGGCATAGATAAAGATTCATCAATTATATCACAAGTCAAACCTACATTGCAAGTTTCAACATGCTTCTTTTTATTTTGCTCATCAAGCAAAGAGGAATGAGCCTTTTCAAGCTTTTTGTGATCCTTGCCAAGCTTCTCATGGGCTTCCTCTAGCCTCTCATGAGATGCATTGAGCTCATCAAAGGCTTGCTTAAGGGCTTTTTATTCCTTACGCAAGCTTTTGCATTCCCTTCTCTTGATGTTAAAGTGTTCTTTAGCATCTTCTAGCATGTCAAATAGTTCATCCTTAGTAGGTTCATCATCATCACTATCACTTTCATTTTTGTTTTCATTATCATGTTCCTCATCACTTCCATCATCACAAATTTGTACCTTAGTGGCCTTAGCCATGAAGCATGATGGAGTGTCGAAGAGAGAAGGCTTCTCATTGATTGCAATGGTTGCAAGTGCCTTCTTCTTGGTGGTCTTGTCATCATCACTATCATCATCATCACTTGAGGAAGCATCACTATCCCAAGTGACCACATATGAACCACCCTTCTTCTTCTTGATGGTCATTGTGTCCTTCTCTTTCTTTTCCTTCTTGTCCTTCTTGTTCTTCTTATTGTCATCATCATTGTCTCTATTGTATGGACATTGAGCAACAAGATGATCTTTGCTTCCACATTTGAAGCACCTTCTTGACTCTTCCTTGTTCTTGGATGAAGATTTCTTTCTTCTAACACGGTACCCTTTCTTCATCATGAACTTGCCAAGTTTCTTGACAAAGAGAACCATCTTCTCATCATCATCAACATCCCATGAGCCATCATCTTCACTTGATGTATCTTGCTTTGCCTTGCCCTTGGATGATGTGGCCTTGAATGCCACACTCTTCTTCTTCTCATCCTTCTTCTCATCTTTCTTTTCCTTCTTTTCTTCCTTCTCATCATCATCTATATATGTATCATCGGTCATTATATCTCCCAACACTTGGTTTGGTGTCATGGTGTCCAAACCACTCCTCACTAGAATAGTGACCAATGTGCCAAATCTTGAAGGCAAACATCTCAAGAACTTGTGGGAGAAGTATTTATCCTTCACCCCTTCTCCAAGTGTTTTGAGATCATTGACAAGCACTTGAAGCCTATGAAACATCTCCGGAATACTCTCATCCTCCTTCATCTTGAAGCTTGCAAACTTTTCCTTGAGAATGTATGCCTTTGCACCCTTCACCGCTTGAGTTCCCTCAAATGATTCTTCCAACTTCTTCCTTGCCTCATGAGCTCTCTCAATGTTCTTGATTTGCTCAAATGTTCTCTCATCCAAAGCATCATGGATGGCACTAAGAGCAATATCATTATTTTGGAGTAGTATTTCTTCAGCGGCGGTGGGAGTCTCTTCATCTTCAATCTCAATCTTTGTCTCTACCACCTTCCAAACCTTCCTATTGATTGACTTCATATAAGTTGTCATCTTAGCTTTCCAATAGGGATAATTTGAGCCATCAAATTGGGGTGGCTTCTTGGTGTTGTTGATTTGAGCCATTTTTACACCGAAGGTTGTTAAGCCTCAAATCACAGTGACCTTGGCTCTGATACCACTTGAAAGGTCCTAATGGCTAGAGGGGGGTGAATAGCCTAATAAAAATTTCTACAACAACACTTAACAAATCGGTTAGACAATTATGAGGCGAAGCAAATGTTGCGCTAGTGTAAGGAAAATGGACCCTTGGCCCATTTACTTTGGATTTTGGTGTTTGATGACCAACACAACCAAATTGGACAAATGAATTTGCAAGTATTTATTTTGTAGTTCAATAGGGTACAAGACATGACTTGGACGAAGGCGACTTGGTGATCCGATGATCAACACCATAAGCAAGACCTTAGGAGCACAACAAAAGATCCAAGATGTCAAGCAAAGTCCAAGCATGAAGATTGGAACCAAGCCGCATGCAAGATCGCGAAGAAATGAGCTCACTGTGGTGACCGGATGCTGGACCAGACGCTGGACAAGCGTCCGGGCAAGTAGCTCGGTAGACAGGCGACCGGACACTGGACCGAACGCTGGCGGCAACCGACCGGACGCAGGACAACAGCGTCCGATCGAGTACAGAGAGGTTCCAGAGTGGCAAATCTACGACCAGACGCTGGCCAGCGTCCGATCAGTATATTGCCGGCTCAACGGTCGGGACGACCGGACGCGTCCGGTCAGGACGATTCAGCGTCCGGTCAATAGCAGTTTCGTGGGAATTCGACCCCAATGGCTACTTTCTCAGTGGAGCTTATAAATACAACCCCCAACCGGCCATTTGAGAGTAGTGGAGCTGAGGAAACATACCAAGGGTGTTGATACACCATTTTAGTGATCTCCACATGCATAGTGCTTAGTGTTTTATTAGGTGATTAGCATAAGTGCTTTGTGAAGTGCTTAGGTTGATTAGACCACCGTTTATGCGCTTGCTCTAGGTTTATGCCTAGTGTTTAGTGAGGTTTGCATACCTCTTGCCACCCCGTGCTTGCGACCACAAGTGTTGTACATTGAAGGGGCTTGAAGTCTTGCGAGATCACACCAACCGCGTTTGTGGTGTGGCCGCCACCGTGTACCAGAGGGAACAAGGCCCACGGCATTTTGGCCGGAAGCTTGATAGTGAAGACGGCGGGGAGCATCCGGGTGAGGCTTGCCGGAAGGCACATCGGAGACCCACTTGCGCGTGGGGAAGGCCCGAGGCTATCCATGGAGTTACCCGACTGGGAGCTTGGCCCTTGCGAGGGATTCCTTGTGAGGGGCTCCAACGAGGACTAGGGGGAAGCTTGCGCGCTTCTCGATACCTCGGTAAAAATACCGGAGTCATCGATGGGAGTTTGCATATCTCTACCTCGCTCTTTAGCTTCTGCACTTACATTGATTACATTACTTCTATTGCGGTAGAGATAGCAACACATTAGCAAAACCGTAGTTGCACATTTAGATAGTTTATCTTTTGCATATGTTTTGCTAAGGGTAGAAAAAGAGGCCATAGTTTAGAGTTAGATTTTTAAGTTGCCTAATTCACCCCCCCTCTTAGGTGTCATGGTCCCTTCAATTGGTATCAGAGCCGGTTGGCTCATATTTGGACATTTGGCTTAACCGTCGTTGAGCCGACGCAACTTAGAGTGGTTGGGATGGATACCGCTAGGCCTCCACAATTTGACGGCACAAACTTCCTCTATTATAAGGCTAGAATGGCTTGCCATCCTGAGGCGGTTGATTTGGGTGTTTGGAGAGTCACTCGTGATGGGATGAAACCCATCAAGAATCCCGAAAAACCCACAAAGAGTGATGAAAAAGAAATGCATTTCAATGCTAGAGCTAAAAATTGCTTATTTGAATCATTTAGCATGGATGTGTTTAACCAAGTGTTCACTTTAAATACGGCTCATGAAATTTGGTTAAAACTCCAAGAGCTCCATGACGGCACAAGTAATGTCCGTGAGCAAAAACATTGTCTAGCTAAACAAAATTATGATTCCTTTAAAATGAATGATGATGAGCTTGTTCGTGATATGTATTCTCGTTTGAATCTAATTATCAATGAGCTCCATTCAATAGGATTATTAAAGCTAGATGATGTGGACATCGTGAGGAAGATCATCTCTGTGCTTCCACAAAAGAAATATGCAAGCATCATCACCATCCTTCACAACATGGAGGACTTGAGCAACATGACCCCGGGCATAGTCATTGGCAAGTTAGTGGCATTTGAAATGTCACGTAAGATGGGTCAAGAAGAAGTTTCTTCATCAAGCAAAGGAAAAGCTCTTGCATGTAGCGAGAAAAAGAAGATGAAGGTGAAGCAAGTTGAGACAAGCTCAAGCTCAAGCTCCTCAAGTGAAGATGAAGAAGAAGATGAGGATGATGATTATGATGATGATGATGATGACTCAAGTGAAGATGATCAATCTTCCTCCTCCGCCTCCGACCTTGATGAAGAATCAATCAAACTTATCAACAAGGTGGAGAAGATGATCTAGAGGCTAAATGTCAAGGGTGTGCCCATCCAAATTCAAGATTTCATTTTCACAAATCAAATAAAAGAGCAAAGAAAGAGAGGATGCTATGGATGCGGCGAG
Organism: Miscanthus lutarioriparius; assembly: GCA_904845875.1. Classification (NCBI taxonomy): domain Eukaryota; kingdom Viridiplantae; phylum Streptophyta; class Magnoliopsida; order Poales; family Poaceae; genus Miscanthus; species Miscanthus lutarioriparius. The sequence continues at coordinate 77,783,079 of CAJGYO010000012.1, read as the reverse complement.
TTGGGGCACTTTGTGGAAGTTTGTCCAAACAAACCCACACCCAAGACAAAGAAGAAGGCGTGCAAGAATCAAGCCCTCGCATCAATAAGATCATGGGATGATTCTTCAAGTGAAGAAGAACACCATCACAAGAGGCGCGGCCGCAAGCACACATCATCAAGCTCTTCTCATGTGTGCCTTATGGCACGAGGTAACGAAAGCTCTTCCTCTAGTGAAAGTGAGAGTGATAGTGATGATGATATGCCTTCTTATCATGAAATTGTGCAAGAAAATCTTAAATATGCTAAAGCTATCACTAGTCAACAAAAAAAAGCTCAAAAGTTTAAAAGAAAAGCTAGATAATTCACAAAAAGCATACAAAACCTTGCTTGAACAATATGAGAACTTTGCTAATCTCATTGTTGAACTATCTACTAAAATTGAGAAACTTGAGGCTAGTGAAACAACAAATGCATGCACAATAAATGATGAGCAACTAGTAAAGAAAAATGAAAAATTAAAAGAAAAGTTAGCTAGCTCACAAGAAGCATACAACTGTTTGCTTGCTAAAATGGAAACCATGTGCAAACATTGTGATGAGCTAACTAATAAAGTTGCTAATCTTGAAGTCGTTAGCACAACCCCCACCAAGGCATCTAAAAAGAAAAATTCTATCTTTAACATGTCTAAAAAGGATGCCTCTACTTCTTGTAATGATTTATGTTTAGACTCACCTTTGTGCAACCAAGTTTGTGTTGAGAAAGTTGTTGTAGATACATGCACACAAGAGGTTGTAAAGGAGAATGAGCAACTCAAGCAAGAAGTAGCTCGCCTCACCAAGGACTTGACTCAAGTGAAAGGCAAGGCGAAGCAAACCCAACTTCATCAAGATAACACCGTCAAGGGAGTGAAGAAGCTTGATGAAGGACAAAGCGTGGTTTGTTACGTGTGCCACAAGGAAGGTCACAAGTCATATGAGTGCAAGGTGAAGAATGGGGGAGGAGCAAAGAAGAAGGAGAAAAAGCAAACAAGCAAGCTCTCCAACACCTACACTAACAAGGTGGACAAGAAGGCATCCACACCTTATCTCTTGAAGAAGAAGAAAAATGACAAGGTGGTGGTCATCAAGGTGAACAAGCAAGCCAACAATGGGGCCAAACGCTTTTGGGTGCCAAAGGAAATCATTTCCAACATGAAGAGTACCAAGAAGGTTTGGATCTCGAAAGGGAAGTGAGAAGTCCATCGGACTTCAGGGAATTTGGAGACTTGGCAAAATGTGGGTGCATTTCATGGGGTGCATCATGATGGACAAAATCATTGCCAAGTGGGTTAGTGAACACTATGGACCCAAATTCCCCTTCCCATGTTAGGTAACTAGATGTTTTTACTTTTTAATTGGTACATCTTTCAATTGGTATTTCTTACAAATTGATATCTTAAGCATCTAGTTACTCTTCATGCCTAGGTTTGCATTTGCATGCTTATATCTTTTGTCATGCATACACTAGGTATATCTTATGGTAGGCTTGCTCGGTCTCTTTTTTAACCCTTGGAGCAAACCTACATGGTTCAAAATTGTTTAGGAGCACGGCACATAGCTTGTCTTACTATTGTTCCTCTAATATGTGCCAAAGTCCAAATTGTAGATAATCTCTCCCGAATATCTATTTTGAAAGTGTTTCTCACATTCATGAGATGTCATCTTTCAAGTGGTATTTTTTATTCTAAAATCAATGTGCATGATTTCTACAAAGTATTCTACATTTGTGTGCACATATTTAGGGGGAGTAATTCTACAACTTGGATGCTTTGAGACTAACACTTTTTCAAATGGTAAGTAGTCTCATTGTAAGGAAATTGGAGTCCCCAGAGTTAAGAATCATTCTTCAATTGGCATCATCATGTTGATTTCATTTCATATTTATATGTTTTCTCCATGCATTATATAGATTAAACTTTCTTGTGCAATAAATTGCTAATTATGCATATACTTTGCTTTCTACCATATGTATGCATAATTTTAGGGGGAGCTTAGTCTATATAATGTGATAGTCAAGCTTTGTGACCTATTTCATGCTAATCAAATCCTTCATTTGGTTCACAAAGTTTGACCCTCCCTTGTGCTACTAATGTATTCCTTTTTGGGTGTTTGATGCCAAAGGGGGAGAATTTGATGGACCAAAGACAAGCATTTAGTTACAAGTAGTAATGGTCCGAGAAAGGGAGGAAAGTGAATTATGGATTAGTCTAAGTAATGGGAGAATTTTTTAGAAAGCTAGGCTTTAATCCATAATATCACATGGGGACATTTGCAAGGGCAAGACAAGCTTTTAAGTAAAGTTTTAATTGGTATCTGTCAATTTGTATCATATAACCTTGCCCCTTGCATCGCATCCTAGCAAGTAGGTAGTTTTTAAATTTCAAAAGTTTATTATTTTTATTATTTGCTTGCTTTGGTTGTGTTGTCATCAATCACCAAAAAGGGGGAGACTGTAAGCAAAATGGACCCTTGGCCCATTTACTTTGGATTTTGGTGTTTGATGACCAACACAACCAAATTGGACTAATGAATTTGCAAGTGTTTATTTTGTAGTTCAATAGGGTGCAAGACGTGACTTCGACGAAGGCGATGTGGTGATCCGATGATCAACACCATAAGCAAGACCTTAGGAGCATAAGAAAAGATCCAAGATGTCAAGCAAAGTCCAAGCATGAAGATTGGAACCAAGCCGCATGCAAGATCGTGAAGAAATGAGCTCACTGTGGTGACCGGATGCTGGACCGGACGCTGGACAAGCGACCGGACGCTGGGCAAGTAGCTCGGCAGACAGGCGACCAGACACTGGACCGAATGCTGGCGGTAACCGACCGGACGCAGGACAGCAGCGTCTGATCGAGTACAGAGAGGTTCTAGAGCGGCAAATCTACGACCGGACGCGTCCGGTGGCAGGCGACCGGACGCTGGCCAGTGTCCGATCAGTATATTGCTGGCTCAACGGTCGGGACGACCGGACACGTCCGGTCAGGACGATTCAGCGTCCGGTCAGTAGCAGTTTCACGGGAATTCAACCCCAACGACTACTTTCTCAGTGGGGCTTATAAATACAACCCCCAACCGGCCATTTGAGAGTAGTGGAGCTAAGGAAACATACCAAGGGTGTTGATACACCATTTTAGTGATCTCCACATGCATAGTGCTTAGTGTTTTATTAGGTGATTAGCATAAGTGCTTTGCGAAGTGCTTAGGTTGATTAGACCACCGCTTATGCGCTTGCTCTAGGTTTATGCCTAGTGTTTAGTGAGGTTTGCATACCTCTTGCCACCCCGTGCTTGCGAGCCCAAGTGTTGTACATCAGAGGGGATTGAAGTCTTGCGAGATCACATCAACCATGTTTGTGGTATGGCCGCCACCGTGTACCGGAGGGAACAAAGCCTACGGCGTTTCGGCCGAAAGCTTGATAGCGAAGACGGTGGGGAGCATCCGGGAGAGGCTTGCCGAAAGGCACGTCGGAGACCCACTTGCGCGTGGGGAAGGCCCGAGGCTATCCACGGAGTTACCCGACCGGGAGCTTGGCCCTTGCAAGGGATTCCTTGTGAGGGGCTCCAACGAGGACTAGGGGGAAGCTTACGCGCTTCTCAATACCTCGGTAAAAATACCAGAGTCGTCGATGGGAGTTTGCATATCTCTACCTCGCTCTTTAGCTTCTGCACTTACATTGATTACATTACTTCTATTGCGGTAGAGATAGCAACACATTAGCAAAACTGTAGTTGCACATTTAGATAGTTTATCTTTTGCATAGGTTTTGCTAAGGGTAGAAAAAGAGGCCATAGTTTAGAGTTAGATTTTTAAGTTGCCTAATTCAACCCCCCCCCTCTTAGGCGTCACGGTCCCTTCAGCTAGCCTACTAAAATTGCAAGCCACCTACCACAATTCTAGTTTATGTAGTTTCTATCCACACAATAGCTATGTCACTACACTAAGTTAGTGTGCTCTCAAAGGCTAACTAAAGAGCCACACTAACCAAACTAATAAGCTCTCACAACTAGCTATACTAAAGAGCTTGACAACTAGTTTGCGGTAATGTAAAGAGAGTGAGCAATTTGTTTATACCACCGTGTTGAGGAAGGATCCAATCAATTACAAGAGTGATTACCAATGAAGACCAATCACCTCGGAATCAAATGATGAACACAATGATTTTTTACCGAGGTTCACTTGCTTGCCGGCAAGCTACTCCTCATTGTGGTGATTCACTCACTTGGAGGTTCACGCGCTAATTGGCATCACACGCCAAACCCTCAATTGGGTGCCGCACAACCAACACAAGATGAGGATCACACAAGCCACGAGCAATTCACTAGAGTACCTTTTGGCTCTCCATCGGGGAAAGGTCAAGAACCCCTCACAATCACCACAATCAGAGCCGGAGACAATCACCAACCTCCGCTCGACGATCCTCGCTGCTCCAAGCCGTCTAGGTGGCGGCAACCACCAAGAGTAACAAGCAAATCCCGCAGCGAAACACGAACACCATGTGCCTCTAGATGCAAACACTCAAGCAATGCACTTGGATTCACTCCCAATCTCACAAAGATGTTGAATCAATGATGGAGATGAGTGGGAGGGCTTTGGCTAAGCTCACAAGGTTGCTATGTCAATGCAAATAGCCAAGAGAGTGAGCTTGAGCCGGGCATGGGGCTTAAATAGAGGCCCCCACGAAATAGAGTCGTTGTACCCCTTCACTAGGCACAACATGGGGTGACCAGACGCTCTGGTCATATTGACCGGATGCTGGACCTCAGCATCCGGTCACACGATGCATGCCACATTTCCCCTCTCTTCAAATGTCAATCGCCCGATCTCAACGGTCAAGTGAAGATCGGACGCAGCAGCTCAAAGTGACCGGACGCTGAACACCAGCGTTCGGTCATTTCCAGTAAGCATCCAGAGACGACTTTTCACGACCGGACGCGTTCGGTCATGCTCGACCGGACTCACCCAGCGTTCGGTCACTCGGTGACTCTTCTATGCACTGCCACCTCAGCCGGACCGGACGCACCCCACCAGTGTCCGGTCTCTAAGTGACCCAGTGTCCGGTCAGAGACCGACACCAGCATCTTCATGCTCCACCTGACCGGACGCGCCGGTCCTATTAAGACCAGCATCCGATCACTTATAGTGACCTCTGTCTTTTCTGTCTAGGGCGCCGGTGCCACCGTCGGACTGTCCGCACTCTATGGGTGGACACTCCGTCGGTGAAGTTTACTACCCTTGCTCAAATGTGTCGACCACTAAGTGTATCACCTTGTGCACATGTGTTAGCATATTTTCACAAACATTTTCAAGGGTGTTAGCACTCCACTAGATCCTAAATGCATATGCAATGAGTTAGAGCATCTAGTGGCACTTTGATAACCATATTCCGATACGAGTTTCACCCCTCTTAATAGTATGGCTATAAATCCTAAATGTGATCACACTCGCTAAGTGTCTCGATCACCAAAACAAAATGGTTCCTACCATTTATACCTTTGCCTTGAGCCTTTTGTTTTTGTCTTTCTTCTTTTCAAGTCCAAGCACTTGATCATCACCATGGCATCACCATCATCATGTCATGATCTTCATTTGCTTCACCACTTGGAATGTGCTACCTATCTCATGATCACTTGATAAACTAGGTTAGCACTTAGGGTTTCATCAATTCACCAAAACCAAACTAGAGCTTTCAACGCCCCGATGTAACCTATGGCCATGGGGGGCCATATCAGAGGATTCACATCAAGAACAGCGTTGGGCGTACTGGAGCTATTCCGCCTAACCCTCGTACGAACTCTGACAGGCACATCGGTTCATCATGACGTCTGCTAGGATGGATTGGAGCGTCGTGATCGGCAGACGATGCCTGCGCATGGCGCTAGTGACGAACAAGACCGCAATGTGGCACCGTCCCTGTTGACATCTATAGTGTCGGTAGGACCCGCATGAAAGATAAGAAGGACCCGGTGGTCCTGAAGGCCATCCTCTCCCTCTCGTTTCTTCTCTTTTCCTCCGCTATAACCCATGCTTTCCCTTGGTCTATAAAAGGAAAAGAAGGGCATCCCATGGAAGGGGACTTGAATCGAACCTCGAACCGACCAGATCGCAACACATCACATCGATTCAGGCTAGATCCGATCAAACCATCATGAACCCATCGAACTCTGAACACATGGCTGAGTAGCAATCGAGCTCTCTCAACATCCGTTCACTCCTTTCACTAGAGACTTGGGACCTGTCCCTCTCTCGCCTATTTGTAACCCCTACTATAAACTTTTAGTGCTAGTAACATGAGCAGCAGCAACGAACTAGACGTAAGGACATTCTGCCCAAACCAGTATAAACCTCGTGTCCTCTAAGCACACCATCCGAGCCAGACGCACAATATTAGAAATTTACTTGTCAGTAGCAACTCAAAACACCGACACTTGTTTCTATAGACCCATTTGGTTCCAATCATATTATGGTTCTTTGGTCTCTTAACTAGCTCCCATACTTGATTTTTTATGAAGTTGTTCAATTCTTCATGCATAGCATTCACCCAATCAACATCCTTCAGTGTTTCTTCTATCTTCTTTGGCTCAATGGATGACACAAATGAGACGTGCTCATAAAATGATGCTAATCTAGATCTTGTTTGTACACCTCTTGAGATATCTCCAATTATAGTGTCCAATGAATGATCTCTTACAATATTGGTTGGTTGGAGTATTGGAACTTGATTGCTTACACTTGTTTGATCATTTGATTAAGATGACAAGCTAGCCACTTGATCTTGCACAATGTCATGAGAGCCACTTGTACTTGCTTGATTTGTATCATCTTGCACATTTGAGTTGGAGAGCACTTGCACTTGATCATCTTCTTCATCATTCACTTGCCTAAGCCTCAATTCACCCATATCCATGTTCTTCATAGCATTTGAAAGTTGAATGCCTCTAACATCTTCAAGATTCTCATTCTCATCTTGGGAACCCTTGGTTTCATCAAATTCAACATCATGAACTTCTTCAAGAGTACCACTTGCCAAATTCTAAACTCTATATGCTTTGCTTATAGTGGAGTAACCAAGCAAGAATCCCTCATCACATTTTTTGTCAAACTTGCTCAATCTAGTGCCTTTCCTCAATATATATCATTTGTAGCCAAAAACCCAAAAATATGCAATGTTGGGCTTTCTACCATTCAAGACATCATATGGTGTCTTCTCCTTCAAAGGATGACAATATAAGCGGCTGCTACAATAGAAAGTCATGTTGATTGCTTTGGCCCAAAAAGATTGACTCACATTGTACTCACTAAGCATAGACTTTGCCATGTCAATAAGTGTTATATTCTTCCTCTCAACAAGGCCATTTGATTGTGGAGTATACTTGGCCGAGAATTGATGTCTAATTCCAAAATCATCACACAACTCATCAATTCTAGTGTTCTTGAACTCACTACCATTGTCACTTCTAACTCTCTTGATGGTTGTTTCAAATTTGTTGTCTATGCCCTTGACAAATGATTTGAATATTGCAAACACACCACTTTTGTCCACTAGACAGAATGCCCAAGTGTATCTAGTGTAGTCATCCACACAAAGCCATATTTGTTTCCACCAATACTAGTGTTGGCATTTCTTAGCGTAATCACCAAGTAAGGAGGTTTTAAATCCATCACCGGCAATGGCGCCAGAAATGCCTGTTGGTATTTCTTAACACCATTACTAAGATTGAGTTAATCTTAGCAATGTCGCCAAGAAACACCAACTACGATAGTTCTTAACGATTACAGAGAATATCCACAAGCGCACGGATCTATCATTGTTGCATTTCACCCGGAAGTATTCAGGGTATTGTTATTTATATTTTCCCAAAGAAGGGCAAGGTATTAAGAGATCTAGCATGGGCATGAACATGATTACATACTTGCATAGTGGACCATAGTGCATGACAGGGGTAAAAATGGTATATCAAGAATAGTGGACACACATCTAGGCCAACCTCAAGGATAAAAGGAAAACAAAGAATAAAAGAATGTTCCTACATGGAGCCATCATGTTCTAATATAGCCGTGCAAAGAACAGTTGATGATCATACAAGTTACATGATTAGAGCTAGAACTAAGTGTAAGATAGATTGGAAGGCCACCGAGTACTAGTCTGCCAGCAACCTCGTGTGACAATTTAGACTCCTACACCCTACCCAAACGTGGGGGATTACAAGGGACAGATAGGGTTGTTACCACCTACCGCTTACCCCTCAACCATGGAGTAGGAAATGTATTCACCTATTTCTCCATACCCAAGCACCATGCTTGCATACACAGAAACTACCCAAATTCCCCTGGGTCCCCGACCCTATGGATCGATAGGTAAACAACTTGGGCACACCTGAAGGCACGATGAACCGCCACCTCAACTTAGCTCTAATTCTACTCATATAAACTATATGAATGATTAAGCATAAAGATCTATATGTTAAGATCATAGCATACAAACTATATGCTAGTTCATATATCATGATTATAACATGAGAACTATAGTCTAGTTCATATGTGTTGCTATATTGTAAGTATGAGAGCATGACTATGGAAGAACTCTTTATATTCATAACAAGTGTTGCTTTTCTTCCGAGGAGACAAGCTCTCCAAGTAGCTCTTGCCTTGCTCACAATACTACTACTGAAACTACAAGAGTACAAGAGATGAGTAGTGAGGTAGAGGCTCCAAATGTTGGTGTGTGTTGAATGGTGAGCTCATCCTCTTCTTATATCGTGAAGCATGTTTGGTTCAGCGCTAGAAAATTAGGAAACATCCATGAACTGCCTATGCATGGCGGCATGCAACCGCCGGAGGACCGTGGGCCCGAGAGGCAGTGGTGGGGGTGCGACCGCACCCTGGCTGGCCCTACTCACCACCACCTTGATCCTGTGGCCTCTTTATTCATTTCTCTTGCACATTTCTGCATTACGCTTCTTGAATTGCGCCTTTTGCTTGGTTTTTCACTTGAATTTAATGTGTGTCCTGCAAAATATGTTTTCTCCAATACAAGAGGAACTATGTCAATAGTATATACATGTGTCAAAAGTATGTTTATTCCTCCTGTTTTGGACTTTATTTGGCGGTCGAATTCGGTCGTTAGTGACCGCCAACAACTAGTATATTGTGTTGGCCCAAATAAGTCCATGTACAATAACTCAAATGCTTTGCTAGTGTTCATTATGCTCTTCTTAGGATGGATGTTTCCAACTAATTTGCTGGCTTGACAAGAGCTACAAAGTTTGTCCTTCTTAAATACCACATCTTTCAAGCCTCTAACCAAGTCATGCTTAATCAATCTATTCAATTCTTTCATTCCAACATGACCAAGCCTTCTATGCCATAACTAACCCATGCTAGACTTAGTGAACAAGCATGTTGACAATTGAGCTTCACTAGCATTGAAATCAACCAAGTATAGATTCTCATATCTAAAGCCTTTGAAGATCAAATTAGAGCCATCTATACTTATGATCTCTATATCATCTACTCCAAATATGCACTTGAATACAAGATCACACAATTGAGCCATGGATAGAAAATTGAAGTTCAAGCTCTCTACTAGCAACACATTGGATATGCTCCATTCATTGGATATTGCAATCTTACCAACCCCTTTGACCTTGCCTTTGCCATTGTCACCAAATGTAATACTATCATAACCATTGCTATCATTGGTGTTGATTGAGTTGAACATTCTTGCATCTCCAGTTATGTGTTGAGTGCACCCACTATCAAGAACCCAATGCCTTCCTCTAGCTTTGTAATTTACCTACAAAAGAAGATCAATTCCTTTTAGGTACCCAATCTTGCTTGGGTCCTTGAAGGTTAGTGACTAAGCTCTTTGGTACCCAAATGACTTTCTTCTTTGAGCCCACAATTGGAGTACCAACAAACTTAGCATGCACCCTATTAACACCCTTGGTTAGCAAATAGCAAGAATCAAACATAATTGAGGATACATTTGGTTGCTTGTTCTTGTTCTTGCAATATTGCTCTACATGCCCAACTTGCTTGTATCTATTACAAAACTGACCATTGTTCTTCAATAAACTAGTCTTGTGAGGAGCAAAATCCACCTTGCCTTTCTTTGGGGTATAGCCCAATCCCTCTTTGTTGAGAGAAAATCTTTGGCTACCCAAGCACTTTAGCAAGCAGGCCTCACCACCATAGACATTGCCTAAGGTGCGAGTGAGGTCATTGACCTCCTTCAAGGTCTCATTCTCAACCATAAGTGAGGCATCATAAGTGAAACCATCACTCATAGGTGAGGTGGAAGTGGATGATGAGCTACATGAGCGGTTAGCGGGAGCAACAACAATAGGCTTATAGAATGATTCATCAATTATGTCACATGTTACAACATGCTTCTTCTCATTTTGCTCAACAAGAGTGGAATGAGCCTTTTCAAGCTTCTTGTGAGCCTTACCAAGCTTATCATGGTCTTCCTCTAGCCTCTCATGAGATGCATTGAGCTCATCAAAGGCTTGCTTAAGGGCTTTTAGTTCCTTACACAAGTCTTTGCATTCCCTTCTCTTGATGTCAAAATGTTCTTTAGCATCTTCCAACATATCAATTAGTTCATCTTTAGTGGGTTCATCATCATCATCACTTTCACTTTCATTATCATGTTCCTCATTGCATCCATCATCACAAGTTTGTACCATAGTGGCCTTAGCCATGAAGCAAGTCGATGGAGTGTCAAAGAGAGAAGGCTTGTCATTAATGGCAATGCTTGCAAGAGCCTTCTTCGTGGTGATCTTGTCATCATCACTATAATCATCATTACTTGAGGAAGTATCACTATCCCAAGTGACCACATATGAACCACCCTTTTTCTTCTTCTTGAAGGTCATCTTGTCCTTCTCCTTCTTCTTCTTGTCCTTCTTATCATCATCTTCATTCTCACTATTGTAGGGGCATTAGGCAACAAGATGATCCTTGCTACCACACTTGAAGCACCTCCTTGCTTCATCGTTGTTCCTTGATGATGACTTCTTCCTTCTTGCATGATAGCCCTTCTTCACCATGAATTTGCTAAATCTCTTCACAAAGAAAGCCATCGTCTCATCATCAAACTCATCAATGCTTGAGTCTTTATCTTCACTTGATGATTCTTGCTTTGCCTTGCCCTTAGATTATGTAGCCTTGAATGCCACACTCTTCTTATTCTCATCTTTCTTCTCCTTCTTCTCTTCCTTCTCATCATCATCTCTATAAGTGTCATTGGTCATCACATCACCCAACACTTGGTTTGGTGTCATGGTGTCCAAATCACTCCTCACTAGAATAGTGACCAATGTGCCAAATCTTAAGGGTAGACATCTCAAGAACTTATGAGAAAAGTCCTTATCTTTCACTTCTTCACCAAGTGCTTTGAGATCATTGACTAGAACTTGGAGCCTATGAAACATCTCCGGCACACTCTCATCATCCTTCATCTTGAAGCTAGCAAACTTCTCCTTGACGATATATGCCTTGGCACCCTTCACCGCTTGTGTGCTCTCAAATGACTCCAATTTCTTTCATGTCTCATGAGCCATCTTAATGTTCTTGATTTGCTCAAATGTCCTCTCATCCAATTCATCATAAATGGCACTAAGAGTAATGTCATTGTTTTGGAGAAGCACTTCTTCGGTGGCAGTGGGATTCTTCGGATTGGCTATCTCCATCTTGGTCTCCACCATTTTCCACACCTTCCTATTGATTGACTTGATGTAGGTGGTCATCTTTGCCTTCCAATAAGGATAATTGGAGCCATCAAATTAGGGTGGGTTCTTGGTATTGTTGATTTGAGCCATTTTGATACCGAAGGTTGTTAAGCCTCCAATCATGATGACTACGGCTCCAATACCACTTGAAAGGTCCTAATGGCTAGAGGGGGGTGTCGGTGCAAAAATGTGTCGATGCGCCTGACACACAACAAGCCAGAAGGATCTGCTTAGAGTAAGCCCGGAGATCCGCTTGGCTTCAACATAGGACCGCCGATCCGGTGAATCCCGAAGGCATGCTAGTCAATTTAACCTACAATTGATAAGGAGAGAAAGTTTATCAGTAATTTATGGTGGAACATGCCAGTTTTTCCTAGACAGTTCCAAGTGTGCCGCTTCGGGAGCACCCAGACGGGAAAATCAACTAAATAGCCGATACGAGAAGAAACCATAGCTCATTGACATTATCTGCTGATGTCATCTAAAGAGAGCCGATCCTAGTACCGCATCTGAATCAGCTGATATCGATTCTTATACAATCGATTCCTTGATGACACATCTTAGAAGCTTCGAGTTCCCACGTTCTTGTTCCCAAATTTTGGTGTAAACAGGGGGTGAGTAGCCTATAAAATTTTTTACAACAACACTTAAGCCAAGTGGTTAGACAATTATGAAGCGAAGCGAGTATTGTGCTAGCCTACTCAAAATGCAAGCCTCCTATCCACAATTCTAGTTATCTATGATCACTATAGCATACAAGAGGCTAAGTCACTACCACTAAGTTAGTGAGCTTTCAAAGACTAACTAAAGAGCCTCACTAACCACTAGACATGACACAAGCTAGCTCTCAAAACTAATTACACTAAAGAGCTTAGCTACACTAAGAAAGAAATTGCACAAGAGAGGTAGTGAGTTATACCACCATTGCAGGAGATGATCAGTCAATTACAATGAACAACAATGAAATCCTCGGAGACAAGATGACACAATGAATTTTCACCGAGGTTCACTTCCTTGCCGGCAAGCTAGTCCCCGTTGTAGCGATTCACTCATTTGGAGGTTCACGCACTAATAGGCATCACACGCCTAACCCACAATCGGGTGTCACACAACCAATATAAGATGAGGATCCACAGGCCACGAGCAATCCGCTAGAGTACCTTTTGGCTCTCCACCGGGAAAAGGTCAAGAACCCCTCACAATCACCATGATCAAACCTAGAGACAGGCACCTTCCTCCGCTCGACGATCCTCACTGCACCAAGCCGTCTAGGTGGTGGCAACCACCAAGAGAAACAGGCAAATCCCACAACAAAACACAATCACCAAGTGCCTCTAGATGCAATCACTCAAGCAATGCACTTGGATTCACTCCCAATCTCACAAAGATGATGAATCAATGATGGAGATGAGTGGGACGGCTTTGGCTTAGCTCACTAGGTTGCTATCTCAATGAAAATGGCTAAGAGAGTGAGCTAGAGCCGGCCAACATGTTTATATTGAGCCCCAACCGACCACATAGCCGTTGGGCTCAAAACTCAGTAGCTGCGGGCTGATCGGACGCGCTGGTCAGGATGACCGGATGCTCGGACTCCTACATCCGGTCGTGCATCCACAGCCATGTGTCGCCTCCTTCAAACGTGAGCCACTAATCCCCAACGGCTAAGTTCCAATGCCCATGCGGTTTAGTAACGACCGGACGCAGGTCAACACGACCAGACGCACCAAGGCAGCGTCTGCTCGCACCCGCGCCCACGCCTGCCACGCAACGACCGGACGCACCACGTCCGACCTGACGCCTAGCCCGCGCCATGTTAGATCACTTCCAGTAAACATCCAGATAGGAATTTTGCTGACCGGACGCGTCCAGTCACATATTACCGGACGTGCCACAGCGTCCGTTCCTCTCTGGCTCTTCTTCAGCGTACCAAACTCGCTTGCGTCAGCGTACGTCAACAGGGACCGGATGCACCCCCTGAGCGTCCGATCCTGCGCGCCACACAGGGTCTGGTCAGAGACCCTAGCACCGCAGCCTCTGCCCTGATGATCGGTCGCGTAGATCCAGTGTCCGGTCCTGCGTCCGGTCACAGGAAACAGAGCTTCCTCGCCTCCACACTTCACCAAACTTCTCCACCCTTGCTCAAATGTGCTAACCACCAAGTGTATCACCTTGTGCACGTGTGTTGGCATATTTTCACAAACATTTTTAAGGGTGTTAACACTCACTAGAATCCAAATACATATGCAATGAGTTAGAACATCTAGTGACACTTTGTTAACCGCATTTCGTTACGAGTTTCACCCCTCTTAATGGTACGGCTATCTATCCTAAATGTGATCACACTCGCTAAATGTCTCGATCACCAAAATAAAAGAGCTCATGTGGACATCACATTTGCCTTGAGCTTTTTATTTTTCTCTTTCTTCTTTTCCAAGCCCAAGCACTTGATCATCACCATGGCCATCGCCATCATTATGATCTTCACCATTTGCTCCATCACTTGGAGTGTGCTATCCTATCTCATGACCACTTTGAGCAATGGGCTAGCATTTAGGGTTTTATCAATTCACCAAAATCAAACTAGAGCTTTCATCCACCAGGTTGAATCCGTCGGGTTTTAAAGGGAAGAATTTGGCTAATTGTATATATGTCTCACACTGGCTACTGAATGGACCTGCCAGATCGTATCTAATTGCCAAACGAAGGAGCATGGATGTATGATGAACCACTTAAAAAGTTTAGTGACTCAAAAATGCACTTGGAGAGTTGATGAAACTAGGTGACACCCCATCAAAAGCTAATCGACCTCGGATGCATTTTACTCTACGATGTTGATAGTGCATTTTCCCTTTTACACAAAGTTAATGGGTTGTGTCATTTTACCAATGTATCAAAACCTGATGTGGTTATTGTTTAACGTTGTACTTGTACAAGATTCACAAATCATAATTTATCGGGTCCTATGTTTGATATGTTCAATGCCTGATGTTGAGATGTCTCTTGAATTTATTCCTGCAATGCTTTATTATATTATTATAAATCAAGTTCCCGTCTGAATAAATAAAATTAAATTTGGAAAGAAGTATTGTTTACAATTTTTCTGTCGGTTTAATGTATTGTCTTGACAGTATATGAACCGACAGATGTAGTGAACTTTTTTTTTGTTGGTAGTACAGGGCCAGCACTCGGCTTCCTTCGTACTGCGTGGCATGCGGCTCTGTAATGGGCCGGCACGGCTGCCTAACACTGTACAAGTAAATTTCCGTCAGTTTTTGACAACATAGATAGAGATTGATTTCTAGATCCACCGGAGAACAATTTTCTGATGGCCATAAACGACATGATAACTATCTGAGGCAATTTTTAATTTGTTTGTCGCTCTATCCCTGTCAGTTTACCATGTCAGTTGGTAATTTATATTTCCCTCTTGGTAGTTGCACCATCAGGATATTCTCGGTGAAAAATCAATACACATAGTTTATACTTGTTTATCTATACCTATATACCTATACCACCTACAAAATTTCTGGTGTATTTTTTTTCGTCCAGCCATGCCGTCACCTGCTCGGTCTCGAATACGGGGCTCTGTCTATGGTGCAAATTGACACTAAGAGTGGGGAAGAGAATAGAAAGAAATACAGGGTTCTAGATGAAAAGATATTAGAGAGAAAGAAAAGGTGGAAGGACGTTAATAGCTTTTGAAGTAGATCGGGATTCCTGATGCAAAATGTCCAAATCTAAATGGGCCTATTCTGGTGGGCTTCTTTTTAGACCTGGGCCGAATTCTTGCAGTTGGGCCAGCTCGTTGTGGGCTATACCAAGCCCATACAAGCCTTTTTCCTTTACTTTCGTTTTTCTCTTTTTCTATAAAAAGAGAGATCTTGCAAAATTCCAAAAAAATCATAGAAAAAATAGAAAAATGCCAAAGCAATTTTGTTAGTTTCATAAAAATGTGATCCATAGATGTTATGAATCTTGTTAGATTGTGCTTTGTTTATAGGTGTGTTAAATCATCCTTATGTTATCAAATAGTAACTTTTGTGATATCAAATAAGTATCATTAGATTCTTCATTAATTATATTTTTATAGTATACCTATTTCGACAAAAAAGCTACGGAGGTTGATATGATGCATCAAAAAAGCTACAAAGGTCAATATTAAGTCATAGAAACATATGGGTAGTATGAAAAAAGCTACATAGTTATGATATATTTAAATCTAAATAATTATGCGCTTTGCAACCGATGGAAAAATATACCAAGGTGTATTCTAATTAAATACAGGTTTAATAGGACATTATTATTTATTGTCAGCATTAACATATATTATAGATGTGATGGTTATCATAAAATAAATTATAAAAGCATAAAACATAGGTAGATATGTACCACTCACGTTATCGTTTTGCATGAATGTTTAGTAATTTTTTTCTCTCGTTGCAACTCACGGGCATATTTGCTAGTAATATTAAAGAGCTTAAATTGCTCCCTAATTTTTTCATATTGTATTTGTCATGTTTTGTTTTTTTTTTTTCAACGACATTATTGTCTGAGTCCAAGATGCATCAAGCAACACTATGCAGTTTGACTTTAAGACGTATTTAAACATATGATTATCACTTTCGAGCTACAAATTGTCGACCTAACCGCCGAGCAGCAAATTATCGAGCTAACTGTACAACCCATGAGCATGTTTGTGTTATTATAATATATAAGTTTCAAATTATATATAGTTCCGGGACCAACCATATAATTAACTGAACATAACACTAAAACCATGTTTAATTATATCGTTCAACATAAAAAAATATTGGCCCAGGCATCATCTCTCGCGACTCGCGAGGCCCGGCCGGATCATCTCTCTCCGAGGGTTCGAGCTGACTCTTGCTCCAGAATCCAAATCGGTGGAGCACCAAAACAAATCGTACTTGGCCTGACCTAGCGACGATGGAGCCACGAAGGCAATGTTTCATGTTCTCTACTTGGTCGCATCATATTAATAAATGATTTTGCCACGGCCCCTGCTGGCCCTCCTCCCTCCACCACTGGGTGTCATGCACCCCTAATTATAAACTGTTTCTCTTTTTTTTTAGAAAATTTGTAAACTGTTTTTGAAAAGGACATTTTTACATGAGAATTGCTATGGCCCAATGCATAGTCGGAGATGGAAGATGGAGAACAATAGGGAAAGAGAGAACGAGGGGGTGGAGCAAGTGTGCCGGGTGGATGTTTGGTTTGGCCCAGAGGGGAGCAGAAGCTGGCCCAATGAAAGATAGACATAGGAGGAGAAATAGAGACATATGTTGACCTGCCTTTAGATAGATTATTAGGACCAACAAGGTTTTATAAAATTATGTTGAATGCGCATTTTGTAAATTTGTATCACCATCACTGACAAATTCCTACACCGGACACAGTTCCGACAGTGATACGAGGTTTCAATCTGGCGGAGATATACTTTTCTGTGGTAGTGAAATCTTCTATTTTCATAGATAGGCAGGCCTACACACAGGACTGACGGTACGGTTATAAATTAAATATTCGACTATAGAATTTGCGTGTACGAAATGGATTTAGTGTATTGATGGTATCAACTAATTAATTATTACTATATTCCAAGCAACTATTAAGCCAATTGCCTTATTAAAAGTAAAACAAACAAACAAACTACACAAGCAATCCGCATAGAAATATCCGCATCCATATGTTACGAAACGAAAGATAAAACGATGGGACTAGGAAGGGACCGCAAGGTGCAGCTAGCCACACCCAGCCGTACCTATGCAACAGTGGAGTGTACATATGGGACGGTTCTCAAATGAAGGTGCAACTTTTTAGGCCCTCGACAATGTGGTAGTGAAGCCAGAAAATATATGAAACCATGCATAGCAAACCAAGCATGAGCTAAGAAAGCAGCAGTGTGCAAATAGATGGGAAGCGGTGCTATTTAGCTATGTGGAACCCACAAGTACTATAAAGTGTTCATTGTCTTCCTCACATCCGCTTCCTCTCCTACTCTCCTCGGAATCTGCTATAGTAGCTTTATAGTTGTTTAAGAAGTTGGAACCGGTGGATGGACGTTCACCACTCCTTGTTTTTCTGAAGTCACTCAAAGTTAGAAATCCTACCCACGATGGCAAGAGTAGTGCTCCAATATTCTCTCGTTTCTAGGCACCACTTAAACCCCATATTATTCAGACAAGTCTACCATCTCTGGGCATACACCACCAGGAAGAGCCGAAGAGCCCAGTCAAAGTCAGGGCCGGCCCTGGGGGTGGGCAGGCTGTGCCACCGACCTAGGCCTCGGATTGACATATGCCTCACCCATATAGTGCATTAGTACTGGTATGTATACGTACGTGGGCTCCTATGGCTCAATACAGAAGCAGCGTAGGTCTCAGGTCTATAGGATTCGACTCGACTCTGGTGTGGTGTTGCCCTATTCCGCTCGAACCGGCAAACTGCGAACGCGTGGCGCCGCGGCCGCCGGACGCAACACATCAGGACTCAGGACTAAGGAGGTAATCGAGCAATCGTACACTTCTCAGGCTCCCTGATTATTCTATTCGACCTGATCCTATGAATCATCAATGATAATCCGTGATCTGTCCGTGGCCTCATCAGTCATCACGCAAGATCACACCACGGCAGTGGCAGAGAACAGAAAGAATCAGTCCACATCCATCCAAAGGTAAGCACCGTTGCTGCACATATTGATGATTAATTTATTTGTAGCTTTCAAGTTACATACGCTTTCACTTTTTAACTATTGTATATGTTTATTTATATTTCAGGATCGTGGGATGTAATGTTATTTAGAAAGTTTGAATCTGGTAATGACAATAGGAAAAGGAAAAGACGTGTGGATGCATTGATAGAATCATAGAGAGGATCTCTTAATAAATTTTTCAAGAGTGGTACGGCTGCTTCGACGAATCCTGATGAGTTGGCGATAGTTGCTGTGGATGAAGCAACTAATGAGAATGAGGAAGAAAATGCCGACATCGGCGTCGATGATAACAACGTAAGTGACCCTGAGAACACCGTTCATGCATCTAGTGCACAGGAACAATCTGCTAGTATTGATGAGCAACCAGTTTACACTTCGAATATTTATGATCCAATCAATTGGGATAAACTTGATAATAAAGCACGAGAAGAAGTTATTGGATGAGATCGACAATGTCTCAAGAAAGGTTAAATTGTTTGACGACTTTATGCATCGAGAAGTTATTGGATGAGATCGATATCAATAGTATAATCAATGATTTTGCATCTCGAAATGTTAGAAGTTGTTTAAGATAATGTCAAGTGCCAAGTAAGTAATTTATTATTACATCTGTCCATTTTATGAACTTTGAGATATTCTATATAAGTTTGTTTAGTGCATGGAATATTATCTAAATTGATGTGTATTTGCGTGAATGTTTTGATACCCCAGGTGTCATGTACCCATACGTTCCAACGGTTATGATTTAAAGAGTCCAACTTGGATGCCCGCCGCGTGTCATCAACTTATCTAGCTTAGCATTTACTAAACCAAATAAGCATCGGGGATGATATGATCCCGCTAGGGTTTGTTCCCGATCTTTCGATGAGAGTTGTGGGATAACTCGATTGATGGGTGGAGACGACATTAACGCCCCGACTACAGCCTTCCAAGCTGCGCCTTAGCAACCGATACACCACCTCCAACAGCTGCCGCGATCTTGTGGAGCGCGTCACCGGCCACTAGGGCACTCGTCCTGCAAGCAATCGAAGAACTAGCAAGAACAAGTATAGCAAGTACTGAATTACTAGATGTAGATGAAAGTTTCAAACTCAATCTCAATTAAGGTGGGGTTCCGAAGACAAGAAGACGGGAGGCTGATCTAGCACGCGCGCTTACAAGCAAGTAGCGAGAGCTAAACTTGATCTAAACAAAACCCAACTATTCTTGGTGGCGGCTAAGGAGTATATGAAGGTGGAAGGACGACCACCAGGGTGTTGGGGTCATTCTCCAACCCTAGGATGCGTCCCTAATGGACCCAACTTGATACATGGCCCATTGGACCAAACTAAGGTGACGCAGCACCTTTGGACAGACAAGCTCTCAGTCGTAATTCAGTCATTGCGGCCGCCTCAAAATAGATATGGACTTGATTCTAGATCCATATGAAAATAGACTTCATAAGGATTCCATGAAGTACTTGAATGCCCCAATCCGAGTCCGTATTTGACCGTGGTGACCATCACAAGTTGGAGCTGTCCTGGAGTCCGAATTCAGCCTCCGCGAATCCTTGTCCCTTTCGGTCCTCTCCCTGGTTCCTAACCAAAACAAGAGCGCACGCGTCTCCATGGTCTAAATATAATGGACAGGAACTCAAGAGTGAACTTACTTGATGATTAATGTGATGAGCACGGGTGCGAGTAATAGGACCAGAAACTGGTACTTGTGTCGGCGTGGATGTATCGTTGGTGTTGATGTCCTCATCATCCTCCCCTTCTTGCATTTGAGGCATCCTCGACTCAAGCTCGTCTTCTTCTCCCAAATATGGCTTCAAATCTGCAATGTTAAATGTGGGACTAACCCCAAATTATGTAGGCAGATCGAGTTTATATGCATTATCATTAATTTTCTCTAACACTTTAAATGGTCCATCAGCCCTAGGCATCAATTTAGACTTTCTGAAATCAGGAAACCTATCCTTTCTCAAGTGCAACCAAACTAAATCTCCAGGTTCAAATATTAGTTCCTTTCTACCTTTATCACCAGCAAACTTATATTTAGCATTCATACGTTCTATGTTTTCTTTAGTTGTTTCATGCAGTTTTAACATCAATTCAGCACGCTTAGTAGCATCAAAATTTAGTTTTTCAAAAGATGGCAAAGGCATCAAATCAATAGGAGCACGAGGCAAGAAACCATATACAATCTGAAATGGGCACATCCTTGTAGTAGAATGCAGCGAACGATTATAAGCAAATTCAATATGAGGCAAACAATCTTCCCACATCTTGATGTTTTTCTTTAGAACAACCCTTAACATAGTAGACAAAGTTCTATTGACAACTTCAGTTTTACCATCGGTTTGGGGATGACATGTAGTAGAAAACAAAATCTTAGTTCCCAGTTTTCCCCATAAAGTCTTCCAAAAATGACTAAGAAATTTAGCATCACGATCAGAAACAACTGTGTTGGGCACACCATGCAAACGAACAATTTCTCGAAAGAACAAATTAGCAATATGAGTAGCATCATCCATTTTGTGACAGGGTATGAAATGTGCTATCTTATTAAATCTATCAACAACCATAAACACACTATCACGTCCCTTCCTAGTCCTTGGCAAACTCAACATAAAATCCATAGAAATATCTTCCCAAGGAGCACTAGGAATAGGTAGAGGCAAATACAAACCGTGTGGATTTAACCGTGACTTAGCCTTTTGACATGTTGTGCAATGAGCAACAAACTTCTCCACATCTCTTCTCATCTTTGGCCAAAAGAAATGACCAGCAAGTATGTCCTCTGTTTTCTTAGCTCCAAAATGCCCCATCAAGCCACCTCCATGCGCTTCCTACAGCAACAACAAACGAACGAAGCTAGCTGGAATGCATAGCTTGTTAACTCTAAACACAAACCCATCACTAAAGATGAATTTGTTCCAACCTTTCTCATCTTTACAATGCAGCAACACATCTTTAAAATCAGCATCATTAACGTATTGGTCCTTAATTGTTTCTAATCCAAAGATTTTGTAATCAAGTTGATTCAGCAAGGTATATCTCCTAGACAAAGCATCAGCAATAATATTCTCTTTCCCTTTCTTGTGCTTAACAACATAAGAAAAAGATTCAATAAATTCAACCCACTTAGCATGTCTATGGTTCAATTTCCCTTGACTACAAATATGCTTCAAAGACTCATGATCAGAATGAATAACAAACTCTTTAGGCCACAAGTAATGCTGCCATGTTTCTAATGTGCGAACAAGAGCATACAATTCCTTATTATGAGTAGAATAATTTAGAACAAGCCCGCTCAATTTTTCACTAAAATACGCAACAGGTTTGCCTTCTTGTAACAAAACACCACCCAGTCCAATTCCGCTAGCATCACATTCAAGCTCAAAAGTCTTATTAAAATCAGGAAGTTGGAGGAGAGGTGCATGTGTCAACTTATCTTTCAGCATATTGAAGGAGTTCTCTTGTACTTTGCCCAAACTAAAAGGCACTCCCTTCTTTGTAAGCTCATTCAAAGGTGCAGCAATGGTACTGAAGTCCTTCACAAATCGGCGATAGAAACCAGCAAGTCCTAGGAAACTCCACACTTGTGTGATAGTCTTTGGTACAGGCCATCCTTATATAGCTTCTACCTTGGCTTGATCAACCTCAATTCCCTGTGGAGTCACAACATAGCCAAGAAAAGACACTCGATCGGTGCAAAAGGTGCACTTCTCAAGGTTACCAAATAAACGTGCATCTCGTAAAGCATTAAAAACAGCACGTAAGTGATAAAGATGTTCATCCATAGATTTGTTGTAAATCAATATATCATCAAAGTAGACTACAACAAATTTTCCAATGAAAGCACACAGAATCTCGTTCATTAACCTCATAAAGGTACTATGTGCATTAGTTAACCCAAAAGGCATGACTAACCACTCATATAAACCAAATTTAGTTTTGAAAGCAGTTTTTCATTCGTCTCCCAATTTCATACGAATCTGGTGGTACCCATTTCGCAAATCAACTTTGGAAAACACAATAGCACCACTCAGTTCATCAAGCATATCATCCAATCGTGGAATAGGGTGTCGATATCGAATGGTGATATTATTAATAGCTCTACAATCAACACACATACGCCATGTTCCATCTTTCTTAGGCACTAAAATGATAGGAACAGCACAAGGACTAAGGGACTCACGCACATAACCTTTGTCGAGTAGTTCTTGCACTTGTCGCTGAATTTCCTTCATTTCTTTCGGATTAATCCTGTATGCGCACGGTTTGGCAAAGATGCACCAGGAATAAGATCAATTTGGTGCTCAATCCCTCGTATTGGTGGCAGCCCCGCTGGTATTTCACTTGGAAAAACATTTGAAAACTCCTGCAAAATGTTAGCAACAGCAGGGGGCAAAGAATGCTGCATATCGTGAACTGAAATCAAAGCACCCTTGCATACCAAAGCATAGACAACAGAAGTGGAAGCAACCAATTCATTAATATCAGATTTAGTAGCAAGCAAGCAATATCCTTTCAATCTTATCTCATCTTTGTTACTACTAACAGATTTGTCATTTTTATCGATCTCAGATTTAGTTTTCTTAGCTTTAGCAACATCATCACGCACAATAGCTTCAAGAGTCATAGGAAGCAAAACAATTTTCTTATCATGGTGTATGAGAGAATACATATTTGATCTACCATGATGCATAGAATCTGTATCAAATTGCCATGGTCTACCTAGCAGAATATGACAAGCTTCCATAGGCACAACATCACACTCAACAACATCATGATATGATCCAATAGCAAAATGAATTCGTACCAATCTCGTTACCTTAACCTTACCACTATTGTTGAGCCATCGAATGTGATAAGAATGTGGGTGCGGTTTGGTTGTAAGTGCAAGCTTCTCTACCATATCGTTGCTAGCTAAGTTGTTGCAGCTACCTCCATCAATTATCAAACGGCATGAATGCTTTTTAATGACACACTTTGTTTGGAACAGTGTATGCCGCTGATTTTGCTCCGCCTTCTCCATTTGTGCGCTAAGCACACGCTACACAATGAGGCTCTCATAATGATCTGCATCATCTGCTCCAATCTGCTCTTCTAGTTGTTCCTCACTTCCTACATGGTTAGCAGCAAGCAAAACAAGTGTATCTTCATCAAAATCACTAGCAGAGGAATAGTCACCATCATCTTTGACGACCATAACACGCTTGCTTGGACAGTCACGCATCACATGTCCATATCCCTTGCACCGGTGACACTGAACGTCTCTTGTTCTACCTGTAGATGCCATGGATGAAGCACTCGCAGCAGGCTTCTGGGTCGTCTTCGCCACTGAATTTGCGGAAGTAGCACGAGGTTTGTCGCTGGATGATGGCATAGGAGCACGTGTAGTTGGAGTAGTAGTCATGTGGGGCTGCCATGAATTAGTTTTCCCTGCAGAAATATTATTCTTGGCACTGGCACGTCGCCCCTGCACTTCCCTTTAAGCTTTACAAGCAAGATGAAACAAACGAGTTACGTTAGTGTATTCTTTATACGCAAGGATGTCCTGAATTTCATGATTTAACCCACCCAAGAATCTTGCCATAGCAGGTTCCTCATCTTCATCTAAATTACAACGCAACATACCCATTTGTAATTCTTGATAATATTCTTCTACACTTTTAGCACCCTGTCTCAGTTGTTGCAATTTATTTAACAAATCACGTGCATAGTAAGAAGGAACAAATCTGGCCCTCATGATTCATTTCAAAGCATTCCAAGTTCGTGGTATGTTATTAGGATTTTTCTTGCCATATTCTATCCACCAAATAGTAGCAAAATCAGTAAACTCACTAGTAGCAGCCCTAACACGTGTATTCTCAGGAAATTCATGACATGTAACTTTTGATCAACAGCAATTTCCCAAGTAATGTATGCATCAGGATCATATTTACCATCAAAAGGAGGTATCTTAAATTTTATCTTACTAAAAGCATCATTATTATTGAGTACCTCACGTCGACGGTGACCACCCATACCTCTACGATTATGACGTAGGCGACGCCGGTCACGAGTGTTATGAGCATCATGTTCAGTATCAGCAGTATAATCATCATCATAATTATCTTTGAGTCGCTCTTCGTCCTTGTTGTCTTCATTATGCTGCTCTTTGTCTTTCGTGTGGAAGTCATCAAAACGCTTCAGAGAGCAGCAAGGCTTCTGTCCATACGAGCAACAGATGCCTCCAATCCTGTAAGCTTGGTGGTGGTGGCAAGTTGGGTGGCCTCCAATTGCCCAATCTTGTCATTGGTCACCTGTAAATCTTTATCAAGTCCTTCTGTATGCAGCTGCACTTGCCTTATAAAATGTTGAATGATGCCCTTGGTGCGAGGAGATTGTGGCCTCTTGTTAACATCCTCTGATCCTGACATGGTTTAAAAGACAAGGGCAACAAAAAAACAGGTGAAGAAATAAAAGCCCTATAGCTATTAGGATGTAGCTACTGCAAGGCGCTCACTCTCAACCTGTTACAAAAGCTCTTACCAATTCTTACCTTGCTCAACAGGAGGGAACGGCAACCAACAAGTCTGCAACCGTGAAATAAAGTGTATCAGTGCCGCAACAACAACACCTATCAAGCTGTAGTCGAAATATGTGGAGCTATAGATGGGCTGAAGCAAGGAAGTACTAGCACCACGTTAGTCACAAAAACAAGCTGAATAATCGTTCAACAGTGGTACTGTGCTGGTCCTAGCCTAGACCGTGCTAGAGGCGCGAGCCTGGGCACAAAGGAGGTCACAACACACCACCGAAAACAATGGAGAAGCACAACGAAAAGCCCCCTTTTTTTCTTTTTTCCTATTTTTTTTCTTTTTTTTCTTTTTTTCAGGGGATCCTCAAAACTGATTATATAAACAAAAAGACTTCACATGAGTCACACACCACACAAACTTTTTCCAAAGGACAGGGATATTCCGGTAAAAAAAGATACCCTCTCTCTCTCTAGAGTAAAACTGAGCCAAAACGTATATGCAGGACGTGGAGAGTTTGAGTATAAGTAGGACTACTACTGCATAAAGATGTACTCAGATTCGGTCTCACAATAGCAACCAGGCAGCTGTCAAATCGGACTAAAAACCGATTCCAACTCGAACTCAACACCACGTGGGATTCGGTCTCAAACTCAGATTCCTACTCGGTCTTGAACACAAGGATGTATTCGGATTCAGCCAACAGAAGGTTTATATGTTAGCACACGGCTGTGACTAGAACGTGACAAGAACTCGAAACTCTAAAGGACAAAAACTAAGACCAGCAACTCGACACAACTGATGTAGCCGACGACTGAACAAGCCCTAACTAAGCAGTGCTAGCAAAGGCTCAAAGGGTTTACAGGATTATGGGTAAACTAATCTACTATTTTTTTTTTGCTTTTCTGGACTATAGGAAAAATTAAAAAACAGCGAATGATTTGAAGTCTCTCACCGATAACCCTTGCTCTGATACCAACTGATATGATCCTGCTAGGGTTTGTTCCTGATCTTTCGATGAAAGTTGTGGGATAACTCGATTGATGGGTGGAGACGACGTTCACGGCCCGACTACAGCCTTCCAAGCTGCACCTTAGCAACCGATACACCACCTCCAACAGCTGCCGCGATCTTGTGGAGCGCGTCACCGGCCACCAGGGCACTCGTCCTACAAGCAATCGAAGAACTAGCAAGAACAAGTATAGCAAGTACTGAATTACTAGATGTAGATGAAAGTTTCAAACTCAATCTCAATTAAGGTGGGGTTCCGAAGACAAGAAGACGGATGGCTGATCCAGCACGCGCGCTTACAAGCAAGTAGCGAGAGCTAAACTTGATCTAAACAAAACTCAACTATTCTTAGTGGCGGCTAAGGAGTATATAAAGGTAGAAGGGCGACCACCAGGGTGTTGGGGTCATTCTCCAACCCTAGGACGCGTCCCTAATGGACTCAACTTGATACACGGCTCATTGGACCAAACTAAGGTGACGCAGCATCTTTGGATAGACAAGCTCTCAGTCGTAATTCAATCATTGCGACCGGCTCAAAACAGATATGGACTTGATTCTGGATCCATATGAAAATAGACTTCATAAGGATTCCATGAAGTACTTGAACGTCCCAATCCGAATCCGTATGCGACCGTGGTGACCATCACAAGTTGAAGTTGTCCTGGAGTCTGAATTCAGCCTCCGCGAATCCTTGTCCCTTTCGGTCCTCTCCCTGGTTTCTAACCAAAACAAGAGTGCACGTGTCTCCGTGGTCTAAATATGATGGACAGAAACTCAAGAGTGAACTTACTTGATGATTAATGTGATAAGCACAGACGCGAGTAATAGGACTAGAAACTAGTACTCGTGTCGGCGTGGATGTATCGTTGGTGTTGATGTCGTGGTCAGGGGACGTGGCTATGCGAAAACCCGTGTGGCGGGATGTGGGTGCGCCATTCGAAATTTCAATTTCAACAGGCCAACTCTGCTGTTCCGCATTATATAAGCATACTCCCGAAGCTTACTATGTCCATTCATCTCCTTCCTTTGATCTGAAGAGTCAGATCCATATCATAGCCTCGTACATGAGTTCTTCTAGTGCAGACCAGATGGCAGTATGTGCCGACGAATCGCAACCGGTTCGCCATTCGTTAATCCGGTTGGAACAGATGAGTCAGATGCAGAGTCTTCCTGATTTGCGAATCGCAGGTAAAGAAGAATTTCGCCGATCTCGAATTCGTATGGATTGACATCA
Organism: Miscanthus lutarioriparius; assembly: GCA_904845875.1. Classification (NCBI taxonomy): domain Eukaryota; kingdom Viridiplantae; phylum Streptophyta; class Magnoliopsida; order Poales; family Poaceae; genus Miscanthus; species Miscanthus lutarioriparius. The sequence goes on along the minus strand of CAJGYO010000012.1, from coordinate 77,755,842 downwards.
TCTAATGATTCCGCCATTCATTCTGTGCTTTGTTTTCTTTAGATTCTGCTCCAGCATCGATCCAACACATGGAAAATCCCAATCTGCTCAAGAGGTAACCAAATCAAGACCAACAATTACATAATGTTTTCCATTGATTTCTACTCCTCGCGCACTATTCAGCATCATTCCAGTAGAAACCAGTCTCTGTTTTTTTCTTACTTTGATTTTAATCATCTGCTCGATGTGGCACACTTCGTACTTTTAGGGGCCGTTTTGCAAAGTTTGGTTAGTGATGCTATTTATTGTATTGAGCTTTCAAGGTATAAATCTGTTTTCCAAGATGAATATTTTTTATTTTGAACACACCAATCCGCGTTCAGGTTGAGTATAGGGCTGAAAATTCCAAATGTTGGTTGTGTTTTTCTATTTCCCTCCAACCTCCCCCTATACCCTCAAGCCTCCCTTCGCTGTTTTTGCAAATTATCATTCAACTCTGCGGCAAATAACACATATCTGGCTTCATTTTTTCTTGTACTTTTCAATTTTTCCTGGATAGTATATATCTTGTTCAATTTCAGCAAGAGAGGTAAGCACGGCCCTGAAGCCAGGATTTCAGCCATGGAAGAAAGTGCTATTACTCAGGCTATGCGAACGTCCTCCAGTCGCCCTGGTGAACCTGTTTTCCTACCTGCTGTTGGCATGGAGTTCAACTCCGCAAAAGAAGCAAAAGACTTCTACAACCTATATTCTTGGGAAATTGGATTGGGCATTAGAAAAGGTCGAAACAGAGTGAATGACAACAATTTCACAACGAGGCAGGATTTTGTATGCTCATGTGAGGTATTTTTAGTACTGACTACATAACTTTTACAATTTTAGTATTCAAAAATGAAATGGAAGTTGTCCTGAGTATTTTTTCCTAACTGCTATCCAGGGCCTCTGTCCTAACAGCAGGGCTGCAACCTGCAGGACTGGTTGCAAAGCCATGATCAGGCTTCATCGCACCGGTGATCATGGATTGGTTATTTCTCGGTTGCACCTGCAACACAATCATCCTTGTTCTGCTACCCATGGGCAGAACAAACAGTGGCTCTCACACAGAGACATTGATCCTATGACCAAGGATGTTCAGAAGCTCCGTGAAAATAATATTCCTATAGGGAGGGTTTGCAGCATTCTAAGGGTTCACGGTACTCGATCAGAAATTCCTGTAAGGAAAGAGGCGGTAAGATCTCTTTGCGCTAGAATTGTCCAGGATAATATTAAGGACGACATAGGGAAGACATTGGGCCTTCTTGAGCAGATGAAAAGGAATGATGTTGGCATGGAAATCAGCTTTAAACTTCATGAAGATGGTAAGATTAAATTGATGCTCTGGTGCACTGGAAAGAACAGGGCTGACTACGCAAAGTTCGGTGATGTGGTGACATTTGATACTACCTATCGCACGAATTTATATAACCTCCCATTTGGACTTTTTGTTGGTGTTAATAACCACTTTCAGTCCATTGTGCTTGGTGGGGTATTGCTGACAACCGAGAAGGTTGAGGATTTTGAGTGGGCTTTCAGCAAGTTTGTAGAAATAATGGGTGGCAAGGAACCCCACACTATACTCACAGGTTGCTCTTCCGAATCTCGTCATATGTGATTTAATGTCCTTTTTTTCTGTCTGTTTCATGTCACTTATTACCCATTTGTTTTTTTTGTGAATTTTAATGTAGTCTATTTACATTTTCAGATCAGTGCCAAGCAATGGCTGCAGCCATAAAAACCACATTGAAGGCGACTAATCACCGGTGGTGTCGATGGCACGTTTTGAGGAAGACCAAGCAAAAAGTTGGTCCTACCTACAGCAAGAAAAGCAACTTTAAGAAAGAATTCAACAAAGTTGTCACCGAAGAAACAATGGTACTTAGGCCATGTTTAGTTCAAAAAAAAGTTTTTCAAAAAATGCTACAGTAGCCATCAAATTGAATCTTACGATATGTGTATGGAGCATTAAATGTAGACGAAAAAAAAACTAATTGCACAGTTTGATTGGAAATCGCGAGATGAACGTTTTGAGCCTAATTAGTACATGATTAAACATTAATTGCCAAATAAAAACAAAAGTGCTACCGTAGCCAAATTCTCACATTTCGCCCAGCTAAACATAGCCTTAGGTTTGAAAGGAAGTGGAGGCAGCTAATGCGCAAGTACAATCTTGTTGACAATAAGTTCATGAAGAGAATATTCAAGCACAGGGCTAAGTGGGCCAAGCCATATTTTATGGATATATTTTGTGCTGTTATGACTAGCACTCAAAGGAGTGAGAGTGCAAACCATATGTAGTGCGCGCCACCGTTGGGCCAGCCGAACTCTCACACAACGATTGGCGCTACATTGGACAAATGATTTAGAGATTCATATGGTTAATCCAGAGAAACATGCTAGCGTAACATGCATGTAATGCATATTGTTGGAAGACAGTTCAGTCATGTCTAAAGGTACACATGATGCTTTGTCCAGACAGCAAAAAAATCATTGACCTCAGCGACAGTTTGCCTGGTAATCCGGCGTGATGCTTGTTGTTCTGCGTTGGCTGCTCGCTGATTAACAATAAAGACAGGAAGGCCTTGGCGTCGAATATCACCGTTGCCATCGATCTCTATGTTTGTACCCACCTTCCCTTTCCGACGAGAACCTGCAATCGTGGAGAAATTCGAACTGACATAAGAAATTCATCCATGTTGCCAGGCTTAGGGTTGCGAAAATAACATGACATCCCCATCTATTCCAAAGAACCACAGATTGAAACTAAAGCATCTTAGCTAACCTTCCTTCCGCAGACGAGCCGCTGAAGAACTACGTATAGATTGATCCTTCATCCATCCGGTCTTGGGGAACAATATTTAGATTCGCCCTTACCACTCGTAGAGTTTCAGACAATACTGCAGGGTGCAGGCTGAAGAACTACTATATAAGAATCCGAAAGGAGGAAGAGATCAGGTATCAACCAGGAACCCTAAATCTGCCGTAGCTATGGGGTGTGATGCACCAACCCTAACTCGGTCGCAGATTTGCACACACTGTAGCTCCGAAGGAGCCGGCATTCTCATGGCGACTCAACCCCAGTGTTTCCCATGTTTCTCTGACTAGACCGGACAACAGAAACAGAGCATCCGAGGCATCACTGCTCCCGAATAGTTATTTCTCCTATTTTTGCTACGCGTACACGGCCTCTTGGGAGCTACAGAGCTCACCTTGCTAAAACTCTGATCCACGTCAGCTAATGCCTCGTTTTGTCATGCCGTCATTAGTATCCGCCCGAATCTCCATGTGCAGATCGACGATCATCAATAGGATGGGTACATCACCCCTGAGATACCACATCCGCGCTGTGTGTATTTGTGAGACTATATAAAGAGAGAGAAATGTATAAAATATTTTTTAAAAGTGGACTAATATCCAGCTTGTTCGGCTTCTTTTTTCAACCGAAATAATGTTTTTCTCTCACAACATTTTAACCAGAACAGTATTTTTCAGCCAATTTCAATCAAGATTCAGCAAACCGAATAGGGCTTGCCGAATAGGGCTTATATTAGTTCTCGACCTAGAAAAACTCAGGACCGGCGCTGGTCAAAGTGGTAAAGAATGTTTTCCAATAATGCAATCTCCAAAGTGTAAGCATGGACGACCAGCTCCCAAGGGCGTGAACTCGAAATCTGTCCCCTTGTACCAGTCTGTTCGCTTGTTCGTAAATGATCGTAAATTTCCAGCCGAGAACAGTGTTTTTCTCTCATACCAAACCAGCCAGCAGTAAATAATCCACGATACGATACGGCCTCTCGAACAGGCAATCGACATCGCTATTCTCGAACCTTCGTGGAATCCCTGGAGATCGCAAACGCATTCACTGGTACTTTGGTGCCCCTGGGAATGTGATAGCCATTGAATTGGCAACCCTGTCTCTACTCGCGAGGGATTCCAGCTCCATCAATGCGCGGTGTCGTAGGCCACGGGCACCACGTGGGACGCTGCCGATGACCGGAGGCTCTCATGACTCCGGGCTAATTATGAAACCAAAGCAGGACTACGTACAACTGTGGCTAGGCGTCCACCCGCATTTAAGTTTGACTCGACATGCTCATATTTTTCTAAATTTATTTTAGATATTACGGCGCTATATATATGTTTTCAGTGGTAGGCACGTCCCCTTTGATAGCGAGATGCTTGTGGTGACTTTGTGAATCTCGAGATTTGCCGACTCAGTTCTTCGGATGTGTTCGTAGGGGTATGATTTATATACGTGTGTTTATAGAGATGAGTATGCGTGCGTGTTGTAGACGTCTACGTTGTACTGTATAATTTAAAAAAACGGCATACATACAAAGTATATCGCATGTGAGAAGCTCCAAGGAAATATTGGAATGAAACTCAATAGTTAAGTAACGTGCTGGATTTTAACCGCATTGTAATTTATATTTCGTACTAGTACCTAAATAGCTAGTACGGCATAGAATTCAGTTATGCTCTCGTGAAAGCGTCTGCAAGGATGGACACGGCTTCCCACTTGCTACCGTGACGTCCGCTCGCTCCTATCCTCACCTCTTGCGAAAAAATGAAAATCTCTCTAATGCGCTCCGCGTCCATCGCGTTGCCTACCTTCCCCACCCCGCGCTCCACCACGCAGCACGCCTGCACCGCAGCATCCGCTCGCCGTGGCCGCCTCCACCGCGCTGCCCGCTAGACACGGCTGCCTCCACCGAGCCGACGAAGAGCCTCCACGACCGATGCTCCAGCAAAGCAGACGAGTGGAGGAGCTTCGTGTGATGCCGCCCCGTCGGCGAGTTGCTCGCGCCGTTGCAGTGTCGAGGAGCTCCATGCGCCGTCGCCGACCTCCGAGTCGGCGTCGAGCTCCGCAATGACGAGCCTCCATTCGTCCAAGCAGCAAGATGACATTGCGCTAAAAGCGCATGTTGCAAGAGTTTGTTTCAAGTATTTTAGATGTTTCATATAAATGATGCACATGTTGCAGTAGCTATACACATATGTTGCAATTGTATGTTTGAAATGTTTAAGCTGTTTTCAAACACATGTTACAAGTGTATTTTTCAAGTATTTCAGCTGGTGCAGATGTACAAGGGCGGATTTGGGGGACCTAGGCGTGGCCCAAAATCACCATTATATAGTATAATGTATCCGGCCCGGCTCTAGATGTTGGACCAAATCTTGTAAACTCCGCCCGTAAAAGAGAGAAGAGAGAGCTTAGTCGGCGAGAGGGAGCGCTGGCGCCGCTTTTTCCGACTCCCTAATTCCCCGTTTACAGCATCTATTTGTATTAGCGAACTCCAGCTCATACAGCCCTCACCGACGCCGCATGTCGCTAACCCTTGCCGCTAGAGCACCTTTGGCATCGAGTGCAGATCGCTAACCACCATCCTCCATCGGTTCAATGTCTATGGGGTGTGTAACCCCAGATACCCAAGCGGGAGACATCAGCCACACCATCAGGGGTGGTCTAGCCCACAAGATCAAGGCGCGCGACGTACGGCACTGGTCGACGTGCACCACAAGGCTTATGGAAGATATCTTAAAGATAGAGATAGATCTAATCGGATATGCGAGATATTGTATTCCATGTAATGCTTATCATTTTACCGAGTAGATTTAGATTTAACTGAACTGTAAACCCTACCCCCATCTATATAAGGCGGGTAGGGGACCCCCTCAAACTCATCTCATCTCATTCACAACCAATACAATCCACCAGAACACAGGACGTAGGATTTTACGTCGCATTGATGGCCTGAACCTGTCTAAGCCTCGTGTCTCTACGCCTGTGTTATCATCCGGTTCCTGATCACGCGCACCTCCACTACACAAGTTACCATCATGGGTATACACCTCGGTGGACTATCGACCATATTTCATCGAAGTTGGCGCGCTAGGAAGGGGGGCGTGCTGATCTCACAGCGAACTAGATGGTGCGATTTCCAAGCTCTGCGTACTCCCCCTAGCCAGGTGAGTCTTTCACGATTGGATCTATGACCTGCGTGATCAATGCCGATGGCGAAGGGGAGATCGTGGAGGCGGTGTAGGAAAATCTAGCCTCTATCGTACCAACACCTACGGCAGCAGATCCGATCTTGGAAGCTCTTCACGAGATTCTAGGGTTGTTGGTATATTTTAAACGCAAATAGATTATTCTGCAAGCACATGGATACCACTGTAGCTTTCAGCTAGGAGTATTCTAAGTATTGTATCCATAGAAAAACGTGTGAGACTAACTATCATCTAACTTAACTAGGGATAGCAATAAGGCTAAGGATAAACAGGAGCATAGATAGGACCGCTAAGGTTTTCTAATTCTAACTTGAGTAAGCTATGTCTTCTACTATTTAATTGAGGACATTATTAAGGAAAGACACCAACAGTGAATGCTTTCCATCGCAACCGCATCCTACTTGGCGTATAGATGGGAGGTGGACTACAAAGGACTCAACAGAGCTATCACCCTCGCGATCTACCACAAATCCAGAATGCAGGGTGCATCCATGAGTAATAAAAGTATAATGTGGCAGAACTGCCTGAGCTAATGCCCTCCAAGTGTACCTATCTACCATTAGACACCAAGTACATAGGGGAGCGCACTAGTTCAGATTGTTCCGTCGAGCACACCCAACGGGAGAACTCAAAAATCCACATCTTTCATCAGAATCATAAACGAGAGGATAAAGCTTACAACATTCTTAGCCATTTCTTACATCACTTTATTACAACATTAGAGTACCTAAACAAGTTGAATGCAACAACAGAAATTAAGCATATGATCAGAGTTACAGAAGAAACAAAGATTTCTCTAATGACATGGTGAAGCATTAACGTAGTGGATATTTCTATACAAGATATGCTAGAAGATTTTACATCTTTTCTTATAAAAACCTTTAGTGAGGGTTATAAATAAACACTACGATCGCAGCGTGAAAGGAATCCTCTCTGAGCCCACCAGAAGGTTTCCACACACAAGAGTAAGCTCTAGTATCCACCTGTCACCTGCAACAGGGGGAATAAAACCCTGAGTACTCGATTGTACTCAGCAAGACTTACCCGACAAGAGGAAAATAAAAGACTCCAAGGATATGCAAGGCTTATTTGGCTGGCTAGTTTATTGCATTTGTAGGAAGCATTACTAATGGTGCATCCTTATGTTCAAAGTTTTTAGCAGTTATTTTTAGTTATTTAGCTAATCATTCTAAGTAAGCACCTAAGCTACTTTCAAGCATGTGGTAAGCAATCAGAACCATTTTATCATCTTTCATATTCTAGTTCTTACTACGGTGCTAGACCATAGCTAAGTCCGTACCATCTCAAAAGAAACGGCGATTTGTGAAACAATATATCCTAACTGGGTACCCTGAAACACACACCTTGCTTATGCCCCAGGCATAAACAAGATCAACCTGTTCCACTCCTGTCACGAGGTCTAGGTCCGCGTCCAAACTTGGACTCTAAGCCCTCAACACCTGAGACCCGGTCTCAATATGGTGCTTAGACCTCCACCTAGTACCCACCCCTAAAAGCTGGTTCGAAAAGAGCCAGAACCCATAACAAGAGAGTAACAAGTCTTCCCACTCCTATAAGCAAGTATATGCTCAGGATAATAAATCTGTGACCTGACTACCATCCACAGCAACGGACGATCCTCAATCGACTCAGGCGGGACAAATGCAACCGGAGCCTAGCTCAGATGCCTAACCAAGTCCAAATCCAATGTACAATCCCGCCCGGTCTCCAATTATCATCCATATATATTCCATGTGATAGTAATATGATAATAACAACAATAATATCTTTCCTATCTCTCACGAGTGACAGGTAATCACTAGACTTCTACTGGGATCCTATAGCATAGCAGCTACACGATCCTACCATACTAGTAAGACTCATAGGATAAGGATATATGTATGCAAGTGGGTTTCATTCAACTCCTTAAAACATAATGCACAAGCATAAAATAAAGTGCAGAATAATAGGCGTTATGCACCGGGGCTTGCCTGGGTAAGATATAACCAAAAGTTAGCACTCCATTGTGGTGGCATGATCATCAAGGCACCATCTTTTCTGCTTCTTCGGTCGACTCCATGATCCATCATTATTCCTATTATAATATACATGGATGCAACGCAGAGACGTAATTAATCAACGGCAACCGTAACTCTTAAAATACGTTTACGCCTCTCACGCTAACGAGCTAACTCTAATGACTAACGTACTAGGCCACGTATCCATGTTGTCGAATAAGGTGTTATTTCCCAAAGTGTTTTAGCTTTAGACTTTCAAGGTGTTTCTTTATTTCATTGATTTAATATATATATATTCGAACTAGGGCTCCTTAGCTATCATAGCAAGCCACTTATTATGGAGCTACAAAAATTACAGTGAGCACCTAATAATATTAAGAATTTACTGTGAAATTTTTAGAGCCAACACTATTACCAATTTATTACAAAAATTCCTACAAGTTTATATCTTAACAATATTAAACATCTCAATTCAATTAGATAACTCCTGGAAATACTATGAAACTATGTCAACAAGATATATTAATAGGTAGATCATGATTTTAGGAACCTACCAAAATTAGTTTCATAATTTTTGGACACCGATACGATTTTATATTAAGCCTACAAGTTTAGCTCAGAAATTAAATTAGAAAAGCATTAACCAATTCCTAAGAAAAAGAAAAATGGTTTCAGCCGCGCGGCCCATTTACGTGCGGCCCGCGCGGACGTGGCACACCCACGAGATGGCCCGCGGCGGGGGAAGCCCGCGCGCGATGGCGCTTTTGCAAAAGAGACCTAGAGGTTATCCCGAATTATACCTAAACCCGCAACACTATTCCTATGTCTCTCTGACGAATTCATTTAACCCCTGGCTTTACTCGAATTTCCTCACGCACGCCCTAATGACTTTGTGCACGGTGACGCAGCGGGCGGTGGCACGGGGCGGTTACGTCGGCCACTAGAGGCTCGCACAGGCCCACCTGACGGGCTGACCTCCACCTACGACCCTAGCGCCTATACTAAGCGATTGTGAGATGCAGCGGGACACACCGGAGCGGTCGGCCAAGGTGCGCGGTCATCCGGGACGGTGGCACAGCCGTTCTGGAAAGCTACAATGCTAACGGAGCAGTAGAGGTAGCGAAGAAGCACATGGTTTACCGCAGACCTGGCTAAGGTGATAGTTTGTTCGAAGACTACCTGAGCAGGGCTAGCCGCGTGCGACCGAACGGTGCGGTGGCGTACCGTGGTGGACATGGCCGCGTTAGTGGTGTCGAGGTGGCGGTAGCGGTAAGGCTAAGGTGTGTAGAAGGAAGAGGAGTTCTAGGCTAAGCTAGTAGTGTAGCCGATTGGCTCTAGATGGTTGGCTGGAGGGCTACCATTGGCACCTACCGATCATGGCCTTATCGGCCCGGCGGCGAGGAATCTCCCAAACTAGAGCTTGGCCGAGCACGATTCAAGGCGGAGTGGGGATGGGTGAATAGGCGACTTAATGACGGAGCATGTGACATGACGAATCGAGTCAAGGTGACCTCTCCAAGCTGAATTGGTGAGCGGGGTCCGTCGGTCGGGATGGCAGAGAAGGAAGGGTAGGTCAGAGCTCGGTTCATCCTTGCCTTGGCGGAACACGGGCAGAGCCATCAGTGCAGCACACATGCAGCAGCTATGGACAAAATGTGCGTGTCCATGACCGAGCACGGCATGTGCAGCCGTAGTTCCATAAACGGTGAGGCGACGACATCGGCAGCGGGGGCATGGCCACGCGCGTGGTGACGAGCAGGACAGCAGTAATGTCACAGCGCGAGGCAGGGAGAACAGCGGTAGTAGCAGGGCAGTGACAGATGGGGCAGCCACGCGGCAGGGTGGCAGCGGCCGAGGGGCACAGGGTCAGCGGCTGACCATGCAGGCAGCCCGCGGCCACCAGCGGGCGCTGCGGCTAGACACAGCCAAGACATGGCCAAGCCGAGGGTGGCCTTGGCCCACTAGCACACAAACCACGCCACACAGGCTGGCTCAAATGAGCGTGCGGCACACGGCGAGCACACAGAACGTGGTGACCACAAGACTCTAGGTCGAGCGACCGTAAACGCGTTATGCGCATTTAATTTTAAAGCAAAGCAAAGGCTGCTAATCAACATGGTCGGGTTCAACCAATTCCACTAACCCTAAGCCGATATTAACAAATGACTTAGCAAAGCAATTGTCATGACCAGAGAGCAACCAGAGAGGGAGATAAAAGGATGCCAACATGAGTTCGTTAATCACGCGAACACCGGTTCATGAACAGGCGCTAACAACATGGTCTTCAGCTCGTTTCAACGAAGTTCGGGCCATTTTTGCAACGCCAACACAAAACCAAACTAGTCCATGAACTGCACCATGTCAAGGTACGTACTCGTTATGGTGCAACCAACAGTACAAAAACATGGATCTAGTGTTTAAGAAATTTAATCAAAATTTAAATGCCGAAACGGCATCGTCATTAGGTTTTCAGACATGTCATTTTAGTTCTAGAAGCCGAAATTGAATTCCACATTCAATTCTCGAGCTATCAAAAATACTATTAAACAACATCTATTCACCAAAACAAAAGTTGTATTTTCATCTACTAAACTTGTACTTCAAATTCTATTTAAGTACTAAATACAAGTTATATTTTATTTTTTTTTATAAAAATTGTTTTTCATGCTTAATCAAATAGGATAAGCCACTCACTATTTATTTGCTAGAATTGCTATTAGGCATTTTAAGCACTTTCTTCATACTTTTCCAAAACAAACCCTAAACAACTTTTGTTCCCAAGATTATTTAAAAGCTTTTAAGTACCAAAGAAAAATTGATTAGCAACACTTATTTGATTCTTTTATTCACAAAAGTAAGTCACACCAGGTTTACCTTACCATTTTATGTGAGAATTTATTTTAAAATCCTGAAAATGCATATGCTAGGGTTTATTAGGCCTTAACCTTAGTGCTAACTAAGTCCATAACACCAGGGGTGTTACATATAAGCACCATGCTTACAGTACCGATTACTACTTTACTCCCTCTAGAACAGGAATAAAGCACTCAAAAGAGTCGTGAACCTAATGAACAATATAAACATGATACTTACTTGAATTAGAAGTTGATTGCTAGAGAAATCTCAGAAGCAATCTCAAGTAAAACTTGGATCCGCCAAGGTACAAGCCATAGAGAGAGCACCGACAGGTCGGCACTTTCTCCAAACTCTTCCCTCACTCTCTATCTCACTATTTTTTATTTACAAAGGCTAGATCCTAATGTGGAGGACTATTCTTCTCTTGATTGCTGACGTAGCCCCTGGAGGAGGGGGTATGGGGTGCCTTAGTGTGGGCCCATGAATCCATGGCAACATCAAATCTAGACTCTTGAATCGAACTGACATTGACCAACAACGTAGATTGATCCTTAAAGGCGGTGGGAAACCAACGTAGAAAGGGGAGCCTGCCATGTGGGCCCTTAGGCTGGCCGACCTACAGGTGGGGCTGGCTGGCCTGTCTCTGTGACAAGTGGGGCCCCCTTTGGTGGAAGCTTCTGGACTCTGTCTTGAGTTGTTTTCCGTAGGTTTCGCGAGTCGAATCTCTTGTTGATGTCGGTTTGATTGTTTGGAGTGTATGACGGTGGTCCTAGGGGCTATTTTCTGGATAAATCCCCCTACATTCATATATATTCACCAAAGCTCATGGAATTCATTAGTTTAAACCCCTATTTCTATGTTTGGTGATGGAATTAAGTATATATATAGGATATGTTGACGGTTTATGATTGATGTTAATGACCATCGACAAGCTCCCGCAAGCTTAACCTTTGCTCGTCCCTGAGCAAAGCTAAACTTAGCAATGGATCAAGAGTTGCTACTGAAAGCATCTAGGCCCCTAGTTGGGTTTTGGTGATTAATGATGACACGATATTACTGTGACTAACGTGTGTTTTGAGAGGCAAGTTGAGTTAGGTCATGGTAATGATGATTCTTTGGGCATTTATGGTTTTCATGCCCCTATCGATGGAAATCATTTTGGTTTTCAAAGGTTGGACGACAAAGTTAAGGACAGACTAGTTCTAAGTGTTGTTTGGCGTTGGAGAGACACTTAGAGTAGTTTAGGACTTTGTTTTTCATTTGGTCGTACTATTAAGAGGGTATGAACTAGTAGCTTGACCTAGGTGAGTCTAATGGGTTAGGTGTGGTGCACACTTGTCAACCTAGCACTAGGTAGCTCAGAAATAGCCTAAATATCAACTGGAGTCAACCTCATTCACAAAGGATTTTGAATTGAAAGTGAATGGAGGGTCAAATGTTGACCGAATGCTGTTTAAGTGATGACCAGACTCACAGGCTATGTCCAGTCAGTGATCAGCGCGCACAGCAGAAGTCGAGGAGCGACCGGATGCAGCATAGTGATTGGAACTGGATGGGCCTCTAGTCGTATCTATAGCTATAGGGACTCACTATCAGGGAGGACCAGATGCTGAACAGTAAACGACTGGAGACTGTGTTTGTAGCGTCAGGTCAACATCAGAGAGGGTCTATAGACAAAAATTCCTGGCCAGACATGTTCAGTGGATGTTGACCGGATGCTGGCAGCGTCAGGTCACTCCAACAGCCTTCTCTGATAGTTTGATGCCACGTAGCCATTGGCTACTAACCGGACACGTCCGGTCACTTCGACCAATGCGTCTGGTCACCCCAAAAACTGCTGAGTTGGACCATAACGGTTATGTTTTAAAGTGGGGAGTATATATACTTCTCCTACTCATCCAATTGAGCTCTCTTGCTCATTTGTTCAGCTGAGAAACACCTTTGGAGTGCAAGGGAGAGCAAGAGCCGAGTGGGGTGATTGAGATTTGATAATCCAAGATTAAGGACCTCATTAGTGCATAGGGAGTAGCAAGTGTGCATCTACCTTTCTCATTAGGCTTGTCTTGGTCAAGTGAGACTTTGTGCTTGTTACTCTTGGTGATCGCCATCACCTAGATGGCTCGGTGGTGATTGGAAGCTTAGTGATCATCCGGTGGAGCTTGTGATGACCCAAGTCATGGTGTGAGCGGTTGTGGGCGATTCACCGCAACGGAGTGTGAAAGAATCAGCCCGTAGAGAGCACTTGATCCTTGCACGGATCAAGGGGGACTACACCCTTGCGCGGGTGCTCCAACGAGGACTAGTGGGGAGTGGAGACTCTCCGATACCTTAGAAAAACATCGCCGCGTTCCTCTCTTTCTCTTTACTTTGAGCATTTACATTTGAACAATTCAATTCATGTCTTTACATTCTTAGAATTGCCATGCTAGAGTAGGATTGGAACCTAGTGTGTAAAACTTTTGTGCGGTAGAACAATAGAAACACTTCTAGGCACAAGGGGGTGAAATGGGCTAAGTGTAGGGCTTAATTATTGAAAAAAATTTAGAATTAGCCCAATTCACCCCTCCTCTTGGGCATCTTGATCCTTTCAATTGGTATCAGGGTCTCATGCTCCTTAAATTAGGCTTAACCGCCTAGAGCAAGATGTCCTACGGGGATGGACCCCCTCCCGTCTTTGAGGGAGATGATTTTCCTTATTGGAAAATTCGCATGGAGGCGTACCTAGAGGCTTTAGATGTTGGAGTGCTTAGAGCCACCTCACAAGGTTTCCCAACACCTAGGGATCCCGCTAACCTTCAAGGTGATGAGGTTCACTACGAGAAGTGGAATGTAAAGGCTAGAAACACTATTTTTAGAGGCCTTTGCAAGGATGTATTTAACCATGTGCAGAACCACAAAGACACCCATTCACTTTGGTCAGACATTTGTGCGCTCCATGAGGGAACCAAGAGTGAGCGTGAGGAACGCTATCACCTTGTAATGAAGAAGCTTAATTCATTTGAAATACTTCCTAGTGAAAGTGCTAATGAAATGTATTTATGCTTGAATGTTCTTGTAGAGGAGGTCAATGGGCTTGGACTCAGTCAAATGCAACCATCTGATGTTGTGAGAAAGATCTTGAGTGTCCTCCCCATTAACAAGTATGGGCATATTGTGATAGTGCTTCATTAAGATGATCTTTCCACCGCTACGCCAACTAAAATATTGGGGAAGATCAATGCACATGAGATGCACATGCACATCACTCCACAAGATGGCTCTTCTTCCACCAAGAAGAAAGATTTGGCATTCAAGGCTAGCAAAGAGAAGAGGTGCGAAGAAAAAGTTGATCATTATAGCTCAAGTGATGATGAGATTGATGATGCAAGCCTTGCTTTCATGGTGAGAAGAACCTTCAAGATGCTCAAGAAGCTAAACAAGAATGGTGTGAAGTTTGATGGCAAGAAGAAGAAATTCTTCACTAGCAGTAGAAGGAAGCCCATCTCCGAAATGGATTGCTACAATTGTGGAGATCTTGGTCATCTAGCCCATAAATGCCCCAAACCTAAGAAAGACAAGTACAAGAAAAAGTACAAGGGCAAGAAAGAAGACTCAAGTGATGATGATGATGAGAAGAAGAAGAACAAGCCATACAAGAATAAAGATGGCAAGAAGAAGGAATTTCACAACAAGAAGAAGAATGGCAAGGCCTATATTGTTGGTGATTGGCTCACAGACATTGAATCATCAAGTGGCTCATCTGATGATGAAAGTGAAAATGAGAAGGAGAAGGTGGCCCCTCTTGTGATTGGCTCTTCACTATCTTCATCGACACCGCCATCATCATCCTCTACATGTCTATTCCTCATGACCAAGGGTGAACAAAAGGTACAAAATGATGATGATAGTAATGGTGATGACAATGCTAGTGATGATGAAAATGGTAGTGCTAGTGTTGAAGAATTTGAATCACCTTCTTATGATGATCTTGTCAAATTGTTAAACCAATACACTAAAATCATTAGAAAGACAAGAGAAAAAATGAGAAGCTAGAACTTAAGAATGACTCACTCTTAGCAAAGTATGACATAGCTGAAAAAGCTAGTGATGAGCTTAGAGAAGAAAATAAAATTGTGTCATCCAAACTCAAGAAGCTCAAAACTTCTAAAAGGGAGCTTAGAGAAAAAAATGATAAACTTGAGGAGATACACAATGAGCTCACCACTAGTTACAACATGCTAAAACAAGAGTACACCAATCTCAAGATTAACCATGACAATCTTGTTCTTTCTCATGAGTTATTGTCAAATGCGCATGATGCTACTAACAATATTGCTAAGATTGATATAGCAACATCTTGTAATGACTTGATTGTTGAGAGCATTGAGCAAGGTTCTAGTAGCAAAGGCAAGAAGGTGGTTAAGTCTGACAACTATGATGATTATGTCAAGCTCAAGAATGGAAATGAAAAGCTCAAGAAGGATCTTGAAAAACTATCAATCGCAAACACAATAGTGATAGAGAATCTTGACAATGATCACGATATGGCTCTTGAGAATGAGATACTTAGAGAAGAGAACAAGAGACTCAATATAGAGAAGAATCATGATGAACTTAGAGAATAAAACATGAAACTCAAGTTGGAGAAAGAACATCTCAAGACCGGTTTGAGCAAGTTCACAAGAGGCCAATATCTCTAAAGTGAGCTACTTATGAACACCATGATAAAGATGGATAGAAGTGGTATTGGGTTCTTGGCAAATCAAGAGAAGAAAGCTCAAGCTCAACATCAACAACAATACAAGTCAAAGTCCAAGCCAAAGAGATGCTTTGAGTGTGGACAAGAAGGTCACTTTGCTCATGAGTGTGAAACTCCACCACCACAACCCTTGCCCAAGCATGCTAGACCCTTTGCCTTCAATGCTCACTACAAGAATAGGCCTAAGCAAATTTGGGTTGCTAAGTCTCTAGTTGAGAAAGTGAAGGGTCCTCATCAAGTTTGGGTCCCTAAACAACAAGCTTGATCTCTTTTGTGTGTGTAGGTGAATTACAAGACCGGTGGAAGTCATTAGGTTATTGATAGTGGTTGCACTCAACATATGACCGATGATCCTCATATGTTCACCTCACTAGATGAAGAAGTAGATGGTCAAGAAAGGATTACTTTTGGTGACAATTCAAAGGGCAAAGTACAAGGGTTGGGCAAAGTTGCAATATCAAATGATCACTCAATATCAAATGTGCTATATGTCATTGAGTTTCAACTTGCTATCCATTGGTCATTGCTTATTTACCAAGAAGGAAGTGGTTGTGTTAAAGAAAGATGATGATCAAGTTATATTCAAGGGCTTTAGATACAACAACCTATATCTAGTGGATTTCACCTCCGAAGATTAAAAATTGAAGACATGCTTATTCACCAAAACATCACTTGGGTGGCTTTGGCATAGAAGACTTGCACATGTTGGGATGAGTTCACTCAAGAAGTTAATGAAAAATGAATTGGTAAGAGGTTTGAAGTATGTGAAATTTGAGAAGGACAAGCTTTGTAGTGCATGTCAAGCCGGGAAGCAAGTTGCAAACACTCATCCAACCAAAGCTTACATGTCAACAACAAGAGTGTTAGAGCTTCTCCGCATGGATCTATTTGGACCAACAACTTACAAGAGTTTGGGTGACAACCTCTATTGTCTTGTGATAGTGGATGACTATACAAGATACACTTGGGTGTTCTTGCTTCATGACAAGACCGAAGTGGCCGCATGTTTCAAGAAGTTTGCCAAGAGAGCACAAAATGAATTTGAAGTGAAGCTCAATAAGATAAGAAGCGAAAATAGGAAAGAATTTGACAACACAAACATTGAAGCATATTGTGATGAAATTGGGATCAAGCATGAGGCCTCTGCAACCTATACTCCTCAACAAAATGGTGTAGTAGAGAGAAAGAACCGGACACTAATCACCCTTGCAAGAACAATGCTTGATGAGTACAATACACCTCAAGATCTATGGGTGGAAGCCATCAAGACCACATGCTATGCATCCAACCGCCTATTTCTCCAAAAGTTTCTTGGCAAGACCCCTTATGAGTTGCTCAATGGGAAGAAGCCAGACATCTCATTCTGCCGGGTGTTTGGTTGCAAATGCTACATCTACAAGAAGTGGCAACACCTAGGGAAGTTCCAAAGATGTTGTGATATTGGTTTTCTTGTTGGTTACTCATCAAAGTGCAAAGCATATTGAGTATTTAATCATGCCACTAGCTTGGTTGAAGAAACATATGATGTGGAATTTGATGAATCTAATGGCTCCCAAGGAGCACATGAGAATCTTGATGATGTAGGTGATGAACCATTGAGGGAGGCCATGAAGAACATTCCGGTTGGAGACATCAAGCCCAAAGATGATGAAGATGATGTTCAAGTGAATGATCCACCCTCTTCATCAAATGTGCCACAAGATGATGATAAAGATGGGAGAGTAGAAAATGAAGATACTCATGTCTCTCATGACCAAATGGTGGCACAAGCTCAAGATGTTGATGCTCCACAACCTCCTACTCAAGTGGTTGATAGAAGAAATTCTCCTATACTTCAAGCACATCCATAAGATCTCATCATAGGGAGTCCTTCAAAGGGTGTAATGACTCGCTCATAAAAACTTGCTTCCTTTATTGAACATCACTTGTTTGTTTCTTGCATTAAGCCTAAGAATGTAGAAGAAGCTCTCCAAGATCCGGATTGGATAAATGCCATGCATGAAGAATTGAATAACTTCACCCGCAATGAAGTTTGGACACTTCAAGAGCGACCACAAGATGCAAGAGTCATTAGAACAAAGTGGGTGTTCCACAACAAGTAGATGATCAAGGCATCATTCTGAGGAACAAGGCAAGGCTAGTGGCAAAGGGGTTCTCTCAAGTTGAAGGGTTGGATTTTAGAGAGACCTTTGCACCGGTTCAAGACTTGAAGCCATTTGTATCCTTCTTGCATATGCATCTCATCATGAAATGAAATTATATCAAATAGATGTTAAAAGTGCATTTTTAAATGGCTTCATAAATGAACTAGTCTATGTTGATCAACCTCCTTGGTTTGAAGACCCTAGATATCCTAATCATGTTTTTAGGTTGTCCAAGGCGCTATATGGGCTAAAACGGGCCCCTAGAGCTTGGTATAAGCGTCTTTGGGATTTCCTCATTGAAAAGGGCTTTACCATTGGGAAGGTCGATACCACACTATTCACCAAGAAGCTTGATGGAGAGATCTTCATTTGTCAAGTATATGTTGATGATATCATATTTGGCTCATCAAATGAAGACTATTGTAAAGAGTTTGGTGAATTGATGTCAAAGGAGTTTGAAATGTCTATGATTGGAGAGCTTACATTCTTTCTTGGCTTTCAAGTCAAGCAAATGAGAGAAGGGATTTTCATCTCTCAAGAAAAGTATACCAAGGATCTTCTCAAGAGGTTCAAAATGGATGAATGTAAGCCAATCAAGACACCAATGCAATCTAATGGACATCTCAACCTAGATGAGGGAGGTAAATCAGTTGATCAAACTCTCTACCGTTCTATAATTGGTAGTTTGTTATATTTGACCGCATCTAGGCCTGACATCATGTTTAGTGTGTGTATGTATGCTAGATTTCAAGCTAATCCTAAGGAGGCTCACTTGGTTGCCGTTAAAAGAATCCTTAGATACCTTAAGCACACACAAAGCATTGGTCTTTGGTATCCCAAAAGAGCTAGATTCTAACTAGTTGGCTCTTTCGATTCAGATTATGTTAGTTGCAAAATTGATAGAAAAAGTACATCCGAAGGGTGCCATTTGCTTGGTAGATCACTAGTGTCTTGGACCTCTAAGAAGCAAAATAGTGTGGCCTTGTCCACCACCGAGGCAGAGTACATTGCCGCGGGTGCTTGTTGTGCATAAATCCTTTACATGAAGCAAACTCTTCTAGACTATGGTGTAGTTCTAGAAAAGGTACCTCTTTTGTATGACAATGAGAGCACGGTAAAACTTGCTAATAACCTGGTTCAACACTCTCGCACTAGCACATAGATATCCATCATCACTTTCTTAGAGATCATGTTGCTAAAAATGATATATCACTAGAAGGAGTGAGGACCGAGGATCAATTGGCGGATATCTTCACAAAACCACTAGATGTGGTTACTTTTTGTCGGTTGAGGAATGAGCTCAATGTGCTTAGCCTAAGTAACTTTACTAAAAAATAAGCTTGTATTGTCCCTTGCATTGCATTGTAATATAAAACATGTTTAATTTTTAGTAATGCACTTAGGGCTTGTCTAACATGGTTAAGATAACCACCAAAAAACGTGTGAAAAAGCTTAACCTTGGATCAAACCTGACAAGCAACTAGATTTTCTTTCAAGTATTGCTTTGCATATGCATGTGTGTTGCTTTGTCGTTTCTTTTTGGATATTTCTTGTTGCCTATTTTTCTAGAAAGAACTATAGCCGAAGGCAAATTATTTTGAAAAAATTGAGAGTTTGAGAGAGGTCTTTCATATCTGTCCCAATTGGTGTTTATTTGGGTCTTATTGAAGTTGGAACTTGGTTAGGATAAAGCATTGCGAACAAAGGAGGAGTAAACATAGCTGAAGAGGGACCAGACGCAAGGACCGGACACACCCATTGCAGCTGTCACAGAACCGACCAATTTATAAGAGCACAAGTACAAAAACAATCGCCGAAACGATCAAATTCTCGAACTTGAGCCCATATAAACCCGGTAGTCAACTGAAATCTCGAAGGATTTCAAACCAACTTGCATACAACCAAGATCACAGTAATTCAACATAACATATCGATGCGTTACAACATTTCGCAGACGTTCGCAAAATAGATTACATCATCACAGAGTCAACGTTATTACAAAACACGCCTTGTAAAAACATGCGGAAGCAAATAGTTTAACTCACACACTCGAGTTCAAATACACATACCGGGTTCGCCGATCACAGCCCGCAAAAAGCATTCAGATAAGGGAAGAGATCATGCCCATGATCTAGTCTTCATCACCACGCAGGTGGAGACAATACTTACAGAATCCCCGATATAGAAGGTCATCTGCAACAAGAGGAAATAAACCCTGAGTACGGGAATGTACTCAGCTAGACTTACCCGCCGAAACCAAAATAAATGACACCAAGGATTATGCAAAGCTTAATGTAGTGGATCTGGTGACACTTTCTTTTTGCGTAAAAGCATAAGTAATAATGATCAAATCTTAGCCTAGACTAGCAAAGTGACTTTTTAGCCATTAACCTGTCCACTATATTAGCACCTGTACTAAGCAATCATATTATTAGGTGCAAACATTAATAACCATATCGTATTCATTGTGGCAACCTTATCATCATCCTCCATTTAACCATATCGTTAAATTAATTGAATCTACGTTGTCACGCTCACCAAGTTCTCACTATCCGGGAGAGACGGCGATTCAATCGATTCCTATCCAAATTGGAGGGTATTCCTAAACACAAACCCTCGCTTCTCCGTCGAGTCGCAAACAAGTCACCTTTGGTACGATTCAGAGTCGCGAGTCCGATCGGATCGACATTCTCGAGAACCACTCTGCCAAGGTTGTTTGGGACTCTAACCCGCCTTGGACTTATGCCAATGGCTCTCCGCACATCCTTACTACCTCCGTAATGCCGCCATCGCTCAAGGTCCCCGCCTGAGTCGAGCTACTAGGCTTCATGGTCGAACGACTTATCCGCCCAGCTAAGTGTTAGGTCTGCGTTCAACATGACATGAGGACGTCTGTGTGAGATCGGTCCTTAAACGACTCAGACGGAGTCACTATGTTCAAACCTACACAAGACTCCGCCCGGTCTTAATTCATTAATCACATGGTTCTTTTCCACGATAGCAAATATAGCCAACCGTGATCCACCTCATCCTAAAGCTCGCAGGTGACAGGAAATCACCTGACTTCTACCGCACTAAGCATGGCTAAGCATATAACCCGTTCCTGAACTTAAATAGGATTCCAGTGCGATATCTGGACAAGGAAGGATATATAATGCAGCAATTGGTTCCAACCAATTCCTATACTTAATGCATCATCAACAATAAAAGGTACTCAAAGTATTTGTAAAAACATGGGAGGCTTAATATGCTCCGGGGCTTGCCTTTCAGGAACGAGGAAGGCTGGTGGTCAGGGCACTCGGGCAAATCCTCCGCGGCGACTGCTTCGTCGACTTCCTGCACCTCGGGTTCCTCCTCCTGGTTGGCTCCCTCGAACTCCAGCAACGTCACTCCCTCCGGCACACCTATTGCATGAATGCGCAAGATAAATATCATGGATGCACATGAACGAATGTCAGGGATGCTCGGGGAATGCACATGTTCGCTGTAGTTTGCATATTCCAACTTAAGCCCTATTCAAATCACTTTACTTACCAAGTTTATACAACCTAATGTATAATTGCTCATCTTCAGTTAATGACCTAGCACCTGCACCTAAGCATATTCTCAAGTTAGGCTAACCCCTAAACAATCAACGATTACATTGCAACACATTCACTCAAGCATTTGTATTTCAGCAAATGAAGACTATGTAGCGGTACAGTAAACTAGCCATAACTGGAGATTTATAATTCCAAATGACATGAAACAAGACAATCTGGAAAGCTTATGAAATTATATACAATTCATTTTTAGACCTCAAAGCATGATTCGACACTTTACCAAGTTGAATTTATAAATCAACAGAACCCTGTCCTCACAAGGCAGAGAGTAAGCAAAACTGGAACCTAACTTTAAACAGCTGTAGTTTCTAAACTACAGGACCAAATGCCCTCAAATTTTGACAGGAGCTAGATACATAAGTTATCTACAACTTTTGTATTCATCATAAGCACAGAAAACCACATTATCAGGGGGAACTTTCCAAAGTCCCCAGATCTGTCCAGAGGGACATGATGCAAACAAATAATTGTTAACTTATGATATAAACGCTTAATTGGACAAAACCAACTTTACTGACATATCACACATATCACAAGAACACCAGAAAGTAGGGTGTCCATCACCAAAACATTTCTTTTAATACCTTTCTTAATTTATTTAATTAATTAGGGGAAATAGTAAAGATATATGAAAACTGCCCCATTAATTCTACAAAAATTACAGTAGACACTACATGCTCTAAGTAGACTACCATAAAAATTTCACACCATTTTAGTAAGTATAACAACCTACACAAAAATGGTAAGGCAGAATGGCTTAAAATGGCATAATTAGGAAACCTTAGTGAAAAGTGTCAAGCAACAGATTTCATATTTTTCCTTGCATCCTTAAGGTACTAGGACACTCTCCAAAAATTTTCATGGCCAATGGATTCATAAATAATTTACTAAAATTCACCCAAGTATCTACCAATGATAAAAGGAAAATCTATAACTCAAAAACTACGCATGCAATGACTCTCAAATTTTAACCAGAGCTTCTACTATACAATACTAGCTTACCCACAAAAGTTCATAATTTTTGGATCACAGAAACTCAAGATATGATTTAAACAAGTTTGCATGCATTCAAAAACACATTTCAAGTTCCTATTTAATTCATCCAAAATTTCTACATAATGTGCTCAAGACATATTTTTCTTAAATACTAGACCTAACTGTGAGTCTAACAAAATTGGAACCACCCAATTTGGATCTACCAATTTGGAGTTACGAAATTTACAAAACAGCACAAAAACTGGAAATAATTGAACTGGCTTTCTATTCATAGTGACTGACAGGCGGGGTCCACATGTCAGCTGGCCCACACGTCAGCGATACGAAAAACAGAGCACGGCGGTTCGCTCGACGGGGACCGGCGGAGCTCGCCGACGACGAGGACTCCGGCGAAACCGAAGGCACCGGCATGTTCCCCAAGCTACCCCGCGTCGATTGATACCCTAATCCAAGACCCTAGCGGCCATGGCGCACGGCGGCTCGGCCATGGCGCGTGGCGGAGCTCCAGCGAACCCCGGCATTCGGTGACCGGACAAGGCGCGCGTAAGCTTCTAGGGATCACGACGGACCTATCTATGCTACCGCTAAAGGCTGAGGTGAAGTGCTCAAGCGTGGCCACGGGAGGTCACCGGTGGCGACCGTGGCGCGACGGTGCGCGGCCGTGTTCTGGCTAGGCCAACCCGGCTTTACCGATAACATCAACGCTAGAGCCACTACGCGTGCTAGAGAAGACAGAACAAGGGTTATGGAAGAAGGAGTGGCGCGGTGATGCTCTGGCCATGACGAATCGCAACACCGGCGAGGTCCGGCCATGGCTACGGCGTCGGAAACAGGCCAAGGTTCCTCACCTAAGATCGAATTGATGCTACAAGTCGGTGGAGATGATGGAGCTAAGCAATGCGGAGCTTTTGGGCGTGCTGGCTCAGACAATGGCGGGGCTGCGGTGGCGCACGAGCTCGGCTGAGCAATGGCGACGGCGACGGCTTTGCGTTCTTAGCGCCTCGGACGCGCGCGAGAGTGAGAGAGCGACTGAGAGCGAGCGAGAGGGCAGACGGACGCGGCCTCTTTGCTGTCGACCGCGGCCAGTGACGCCAGGCCAGTCACGGCGCGTGGCGGCCATGCGGCGGCAGCGGCCTGTGGCCGGTCGGCCACTGTGCCGATTCATATTTTCGATTCAGCTAAGCCAACCGAGCCTGACAGCACAAGTTGACGCTGATCATACTCCCAATCCGTGATGATCCAAGTTAAGGTGTAGTTGACAAAGTTGTAGTACCAAGTGAGATCTTCAACTTTATCAATTGGAGCTCGAGCTGGTTTGGCTTGGTTTGGTAGCTACAGGGCTGACAAGTCGAGTACATGAAACTGTTTTTCAGAGTTAGCACTTAGAAAAATTTTGTCTCTGGAATCAGGGGTAACTTTTGTGTTGTAATCAAATTTTGAGCATGTTCTGCACATTTTCATGAGATGGTCATAAAAGAACTTTTGTTCCACATATAATTCTCTACAACTTTGCTTTAGGTTGCTCAGACATGCAAACATCCTAAGCTACACTTTTTAAACAGTCAAACACAGGAGCTCTAGGGGTCCAAATTGGTCAACCATGACTTGGAAACCTAATTAGGCAAAATGATCAACATGAACATTGTTCCTAATGACATTCTAAGTATGACTAAGGTTCTTAGAATGATACTTAGCCACACCATACCTTGGTCACACAAGAATCAAGCAAGGTATGTACTGAAACAATGAAAAACACATGAAATGTTACAATGTTTCAAGAGCATGTTTCATGTAATATGAACTCATAAATGGATGAATGATGCTCATGCTTATGAAATGCAAGTGCAATTGTGGAAGCCAAACACCTGGGGTGTTACAGCAGCGTCCGGTCAGTACATCAGGAGGAGATACAATAAATGAAGAGGGACTGGACGATCAACAGTATTTCACGCGCGTCTAGTGACAAGTTGAAATTCATGTCCGGTCAGCGCAAGATGGAACACAGGATTGATCGGACTCAGCTCTATGTCTGGTCACAGTGCCATGGACGCGTCCGGTCGCTGTCTACAGCGTTCTAGAGCTCTCTATTTGTGATAGGACTCTAGAGGAGCAGCATCAGGTCTTTTGTGTCTACACGTTCAGTCGCAACTATGTTCACGAGCTCTGTTTCAAAATCCGACTGATGTGTGGGGGCCACCCTCTTCCTTTTCTTTTGATCGCGTCCATCCTTTTCTCTCTGTACATTGCGCCACCGCCGCTCTAACCCTAACCACCACCGCCGTTGCGCCTCTCCAGCCACCGCGCTGTCTCCGGCCAGCGCGCCTCCTTCGCCGTGCCCACACTCACCATCCCTGTGGCCGCACTGCTCTAGCCACTGCACCAACCATCGCTGCTCACGCATCCCTAGCCGCCATGCTTGCCACTCCGGCCACCGCACACCATCACCAGCTTGGGCCACGTCATTCGTGCGCCCACGCACAGCACTATCACCGTGGCCACCTGTTCACCCCACGCTCATGCCACCCCCGTGCCCGTGTTCTGCTACATCCCTACTTACCGTGACGAGGGCAGTCGCCACTGCCTCTAGGATCCACTACCACCGCCGGTCGCGCCATCTCCTTACTCAACCACGGTAACTCAGTGCTGGTGTTCCTGGCGTACGGAGCTCCATGTCTGATGTTTCCTTGGTTCACTGTCGATTTCTCTAGGATCCCTTGCCGTGATTGTGTGGTGCCCCAATGTGCTTAGTTCTCACCTTTCCACAGGTCCTGGCTATGATCTAAGGTAGCGAGTCTTCTCCTTTTTTCTTATCTAATTTCTTGCTTCTTCTAAGGATCATCGCTTCTCTAGAATATAAAATGCTTATATACATCCTTCCATTCTATCTTGTGCAGCAAGTTGGGTAGTGGAAGTTGAGCAGTGACAGATAAACTTGGGGCCAAGCCTGCGAGTAAGGATTGAGGCCAAGCCTCAGCAAGTGTCAGTTGGGAAGTGATTCTTAGTGCTAAGGGGAGTCAGTGATAGTTGTCCCTTGTCAGTGGTAGTGGTCCTTTGCTCGTCAGTTGTGTTCTTTGAAGTGTCAGTTATGGCTCATTGCAAGAATGTCGGGGGTGGCCCCAGTGATGATGAGAGGCGTCTGCCTCGCCTGACAGAGTAGGAAAAGGGAAAGGGGCCAAAGAAGACCACTACAAAGAAGAAGCACAAGAGAGGTGACATAGAGGTAGAGAGAGTAGCAGCAGTGCCCACCGCCGTAGATCGTGCTGAGAGTGGTGGTAGAGGTAGTGGTATTCGTATTGACGATCAATTGTCACCAGCTCAGAGGACCATAGTCGAGCAGCTCGAGGCCAGTCTTGGTAGTCCACGTGGTACTATCATGCTTAGAGGTCGGCATGTATCTCTAGAGGATATACCAGAGGGCGCTTGGGTGATGGAGATTGAGCCTCAGGAGGAGACCGAGCAGCACCAGGAGTAGGCAAAGTACCTAGCACAGGTAGAGCAGACAGAGCAGCCAAGGCTTCGACGTTCTAGTCGTACTCGCACCCAAGTGTCACCGAGGCCTGATACATAGAGACGTGGTTCTCGTCCATGTCCTAGACCAAAGGGTCCATCTCTAGTGGTACACTTGGACTTGCAGGCAGCCACAGCTAGACAGGTGCAGCAACTCTATTTTGTGAAGTTTGAGCAGTGGTTTCTGCTGAGGCGAGATGAGCGTGCTTCAGAGCAGTTCTACATAGTGTTGCAGAACTTCTATAATGCCTACCTCAACAGTGGTGTGGCATTCAGATCTCAGAGAGTATGCTCCTTCGAGGCTATAGTTGCAGTTGTAGGAGAGTAGATTCGTCCCCACCTTAGCTACCTGCTAGGTCTGGCAGATCTCCTAGGACGGACTGGTCGGTACGTTCCATCATGGGTCAGAGAGTTCTATGCTTCTTTGTGGATTGACCTGAGGCACAGGTACATTCACTTTGCCTTTAGAGGCTGTGACTACAGGCTACAGAGCTCGAGGTCTACAGAGATATTGATGATTCTAGAGTCTCCTGTTTAGATTCACGAGATCTGTTATGGAGAGACAGAGCCACCGGGATGCCCTCACAGTGGACTGGTACCACCCACAGACTTGGTCAGAGCTTGCTTCACTGAGCCGTTTGGAGAGGGATCAAGCCGCACACCGCATGACCTTACACCTACATCTCATATCCTTGATGCAGTCATGAGGTCTTTGCTCCCGAGGAGTGGCTATCGTGAGGGGTTGACACGTATTTAGCTTTGGCTAGTCCACCACTTGATCTCTCAGACTGTGTTTGATATTTGGGATGTGATGCTCTCAAAGAAGGAGGAAACCTTAGCAGAGGGTTTCAGAGGCCATCGTCAGGTGCCATATGCTCATAGGATCATATTTCTTATCTTATAGGTAGTTTCACAGATGTCCCCAGAGACAGTGGCTGAGTGGAGTGGTGCTACTACGGAGTTCCCATAGTATGACATGAGCTAGCTATTACATCATAATTGTGGGAGGGCTCCTAGCTAGCCGAGCCATAGACTAGAGGTGCCAGAGACTGCAGCTGAGTAGGATGAGGACATCAGGGCCATTGCTGAGACCGAGTTAGAGCGTCTAGAGGCACAATAGGAGGACGTGGTCAAGAGCGACCTGACTAACAACTTAGAGGAGGACTACCAGCCCATCCCACATATGCCACCACGTGCACACGACAAAGAGGCTGGTGGCTCCATCTCAACTCCACGACAGCCATAGCCGCTGTAGACAGACCCCACCTTACTAGCTATACTTGAGCGCATGCGGCAGGACTAGGCTCATCAGGCACAAGAGACAATGGCTACCATTGCTCAGGTGCAGGCACATTAGGATCAGTTCTAGCAGCAGCAGCAAGCCATGCAGCAACAACTAGTCATTCAGCAGCAGCTTCTTGGTTTTGTGTAGCATGTCTTTTCGGCTACAAGGATAGCTCCTCACCAGCCCATGTTGCAGCTTGGTCAGCCTACTACTACTACTACCCTAGTGACTCTAGCTATACAGCCTAGTGGGCTTCAGACTCAGGGACAGTCGGCTACATAGTTTGCCTCACCTACCGAGCAGGTGTCTCAGTGGTTTGCTTCACCAGGGATAGAGCAGGCTTAGCACTTCACTCATATAGTCATGGGCTTCACTCCTACTCAGTCCATGTCAGTGCTAGTGATGGATACCCCTGTCTCTAGTAGTCTGGTGCTACTTTTAGTGAGCTCATAGGATGGCATACACCACCTGAGTTATGAGTCCTTGCTCCTACCACAGCCGCTCCGATCATTGGGACTACTGAGATGATCCCACCCTCTGTTTCTTCATCCGAGCAGTCTCAGACAGTCACTCCCACCCTTGAGGTTTTAGCGACAGCGACAGCGATAGTTGTGGCTCCACTTTCTACAGTGACACCTTATGAGCCACAGGGTTAGGCTACTACCATAGCTTCAGTGTTACCATAGGCCGACTCGGCTATCGAGTCCACTGAGCAGACCCAGGCCGCTTCACCTCCACTTCTAGTGATAGAGGGTCCGACTGCTTAGAGTTCAGGGTTCGAGGATGATGTAGTTCCATTTTAGATCTCTCACTGCATCTCAGCGCTCGACTCGTCTGCTTCAACCCCGCTGTCTGACCCTTAGGTTTTGGTGCTTGACGCCAAAGGGGGAGAGGGAGCGAGTATGTTAGATTTAAGGGGAGCTTGTGAGATGGACTCAATCTTTTGTGTGTGATACTTCATGCATTCACGTCTACTCCCATGTGTGCTCTCTACTTTGATATATATGTCATGTCACTTTGTTATGCTCATTTGCTTTGCTTCCACGTTTTACTCCGATACAAATCAGCTTTACTTTGTGTACTCATACGTAGTTCATATCTTGTGAGTACATTGCGTTGCCTTGGATCATATAAGCATGCCTAACCCCATTTGTTCTTATTGTTAATTGCTTATATGAACTAAGCATGTTGAAAACCTCACTCATCTCTTATACATACTCGAGGTTGTGTTGTCATCAATCACCAAAAAGGGGGAGATTGAAAGCGTCTAGGCCCCTAGTTGGGTTTCGATAATTAATGACGATATGAGATTACTATGACTAATGTGTGTTTTGTAGAGGCAACTTGAGTTAGGTCATGGTAATGATGATTCTTTAGGCATTTATGGTTTTCATGCCCCTATCAATGGAAAACATTTTGGTTTCCAAAGGTTTGACGACAAGGTTAAGGACAAACTAGTTCTAAGTGTCGTTTGGCATTGGAGAGACACTTAGAGTAGTTTAGGACTTTATTTTTCATTTGGCCGTACTATTAAGGGGTTTGAACTAGTAGCTTGATCTTGGTGAGTCTAATGGGTTAGGTGTGGTGCACACTTGTCAACTTAGCACTAGGTAGCTCAGAAATAGCCTAAAGATCAATTAGAGTCAACCTCATTCACAAAGGATTTTGAATTGGAAGTGAATGGAGGGTCAAATGTTGACCGGACGCTGTTTAAGTAATGACCGGACTCACAGGTTGCGTCCGGTCAGTGATCAGCACGCACAGCAGAAGCCGAGGAGCGACCGGATGCTGCACAATGATTGGAACCGAATGCGCCTCTAGTCGTATCTGTAGATGTAGGGCCTCACTGTTAGGGAGGACCGGACGCTAAATAGTAAACGATGGGACGTTGTGTTTGCAGCGTTATGTCAACATCTGAGAGGGTCTAGAGACAAAAATTCCTAACTGGACGCGTCAGGTGGATGTTGACCGGACGCTGGCAGCGTCAGGTCACTCCAACAGCCTTCTCTAGCAAGATGACGCCACGTAGCCGTTGCTACTGACTGGACACGTCCGGTCACTTTGATCGGTGCATCTGGTCACCTCAAAAACTGCTGAGTTCGACCATAATGGTTATGTTTGAAAGTGGGGAGTATATATACTTCTCCTACTCATCCAATTTAGCTCTCTTGCTCATTTGTTTAGCTAAGAAACATCTTTGGAGTGTAAGGGAGAGCAAGATCCTAGTGGGGTGATTGAGATTTGATAATCCAAGATTAAGGACCTCATTAGTGCATAGGGAGTAGCAAGTGTGCATCCACCTTTCTCATTAGGCTTGTCTTGGTCAAGTGAGACTTTGTGTTTGTTACTCTTGGTGATCGCCATCACCTAGATGGCTTGGTGGTGATTGGAAGGTTGGTGATCATCCGACAGAGCTTGTGGATGACTCAAGTCATGGTGTGAGCGGTTGTAGGCGATTCATTGCGATGGAGTGTCAAAGAATTAGCCCATAGAGAGCACTTGATCCTTGCATGAGTGGATCCTCACCAAGGCAATAAGGATGTTATGCCTTTTTTTTCTTTCTACCACTAAGGCTTATGTTGAGTTCATAGGTAGGGAAAAGCTAGAGCATACTTGCAATGCATATATTGTAAAGTCAAACCTCGGATCCAAAGAGAGATGAGTCATACTATAAAATCAAGATGTGCATGTGTGTGAATATATGTGTGGTGGATATATGGTGGAATCCTAATTCTACTATGCTCCTTGAAAACATATCTCTCTTGAAACTTAGAAATATTTTTGCGAGAAAACAGGGGCTATCTTATTCATCTCTCTCTTTTTTCAGACGGGCATCTAAGTACCCATTGTTTTCAATATCTCAGATACTTTTGTGTCCATTTTTTCTCAACTTTTTTTTCTTTTCTCTTTTTTTTATGAATAACTTTTGCATAGCCCATGTGAAAGCCCTAGTTTAGTTTTGGCTAATTGATGAAACCTAAGTACTAACCTTTGTCATGAGTGTCATGTGAGCAAGGTTGGTACATACCAAGTGATGGAGCATGGTGATGAAGTCAATGGAGATGGAGATGGACATGTGTTGCAGATGATCAAGCTCAACTTGGTAAAGAAGAAAGAGAAAAACAAAAACTGAGATGATCAAGGCAAAGGTATATGATGGGTTTTTGATTTGCACTCAAGACACCATAGAGGGTGTGAGTGACTTAGGATCGATAGCCATACTATAAAGACGGAAAATATTCGGCTAAATGGTTTATCGAGTGCCACTAGGTGATATGACTTTTGCATATGCATTTAGGAACCTAGTGTGCTAACCTTGACCATTGTAAAATGCTTTCAAAAATGCTAACACACGTGCACACAAGTTCTACACTTTATGGTTAGCAAGTTGGAAGCAAGGGTGAAGTGGTTGTGGACATAGAAAAAGAAAAAGAGGAGATGGTCCATGACCGGACGCTGGCCGTGGGGTGACCGGACTCACCCTAGTGTGTCCGGTCAATTATAGGCAAGGCAGCGGGGCTGGCCGAGAGCAAGGAGGATCGACCGGGCACTGCCTTGGCTTGTTTGGCAAGTCCAGTCACTTATTGAAAGGCGGCACGGTGGTAGGATCGGATGTGCAGGGCACGCATCAGGTGCGTGCTGACGTACACTGACGTCAACCCCAGGCAAGCGCGCGAAGGAGAAGTGCGCTGATCAGACACACAGGCGCATCAGGTCCTCTATGACCGGATGCGTCCGGTCAATAGAAATCACCTTGGGGAGCTTACAGGAAATGACCGGACCCTGAGTGGCACCGAGTCCGGTCGCAGCTCAGGTGCATCCGGTCAAAACTTAACTGATCGAGTGCTCAGGATTCGACCGATGAAGATCTATGGCTGAGGTTTGAAGCGGGGACACATGGACGCATCCCTATGACCAGACAAAGGGGGCCGAGCATCCAGTCATCTTGATCGGCATGTCCGGTCCCTACGCAGTGAGCCCAATGCTAAGCCTAACGGCTCTATTCATTTTGGGACATCTATAAATAGTGTTTGGCCAGCCCTTGGCTCACTCTCTTAGCAGTTTGACATCCTTGTGGGCCTAAGGAAACACCTCCCACTCATCTCCATCATTGATTTATCATCATAGTGAGATTGGGAGTGATTCCAAGTGCATTTGCTTGAGTGATTGCATCTAGTGGCACTTGAGGATCGTTGTGGCTGCGAATTTCTTATTACTCTTGGTGGTTGCCGCCACCTAGATGGCTTGGAGTAGCGGAGGAGGATTGGCATGATTTTGTGATTGTTCGTGGCCATCTCCCGTGATTGTGAGGGCTCTTGTGCCTTCCCCGGTAGAGTGCCGAAAGGAAATTCTAGTGGATTGCTCGTGTCATTGAGTTACCTCACATGTGGGTAGGTTCTTGTGGTGTCCAATTGTGTGGACGAGGTTCGTGCAGCACCTCTTAGCTACTAAACCACCAAGTGTTGGTCGACACAATGGGGACTAGTGTGACGGCAAGCACGTAAACCTCAGGAGAAAAATTGATTGTATCTTTCCCTTTGGTATTCTCTCGGTGATTGAATTGGTATTCATCTTGTGATTGGTTCACTCCTCTACACGGCAGTATAATCACCCGACTCACTCATTTACATTCCCGCAAACTAGTTGTAGCAAGCTCTTTAGTGTCGCGAGATTTGAGAGCTTGCTTTGTAGTTTAAGTTCATCTAGTGGAGCTCTTTATTGTGGCAAGTGTGAGAGCTCTTAGTGAGTAGTGACTTAGCCATTTGTATGCCTAGTGATCTTAGTAACTAGACTTGTTGGATAGGTGGCTTACAACCCTTGTAGAACTAGAGCAAATTTGTTTTTCGCTATTTGTCATACTAATCAAATTGCTCTAGTTGGTTAGTAGATTTTTAAATAGGCTATTCACCCCCTCTAGCCATATTAGGACCTTTCAAGTGGTATCGGAGCCATGGTCACCGTTTGATTCAAGGCTTCACAACCTTGATTGCAAAATATGGCTCAAATAGTGTTCAACCATGTTGGGGGCAAACCACAGTTCTTTGATGGTACATCTTTTGATTATTGGAAGAGAAAATTGAAGATGTACCTTGGTTCAATCAATGACAAGGTGTGGGATGTGGTAGAGAATGAGTTTGTGATCATTGACCCTACCAATCTCACGGACAATGACAAGATCAACAAGCAATGCAACACTATGGCACTCAATACAATATACAATGGCATTGATTCAAGGTATTTGAGCAAATCAAAGATCTTGAGAAGACAAGTGAAGTTTGGGTGAGACTAGAAGAAACATATGAGAGCACTTCAACGGTAAAAAGTGCTAAGCTCTACATGCTCAAAGACAAGTTATCAAACTTTAAGATGAAGGATGATGAGTCTATTCTGGAGATATTCTATAGGCTACAAGTCATCATCAATGATCTCAAGAGTTTGGGTGAGAAGGTGAAGGATGAGGACTTCTCTCACAAGTTCTTGATGTGTTTGCCAAAGAGATTCAAGACATTGAGAACTATCATCTTTAGAGGTGGATTGAAGGATGTCACTCCAAATGAGGTGCTTGGTGATGTGATGACCAAGGACCAATACAATAGTGATGGTGAAGAGCTTGTGAAGGAGGAGGACAAGAAGAAGAAGAGTGTAGCATTCAAGGCTAGCTCATCATCCAAGAACAAGGACAAGTCCAAGAAAGAATCAAGTGATGATGAAGATGCTAGTGATATTGATTATGAGGCCATGGCTCTTCTTATCCGCAAGATGGGAAAATTCATGAAGAAGAGAGGCTATGGTGCAACAAAGAGAAGAGATCACAACAAGGAGTATGTGAGGAGATCTACAAGTACAAGAGCTCGGATCATGTTGTAGCGGATTGTCCCTATAATAGTGACAATGATGAGGATGAGAAGAACAAGCACAAGAAGGACAAGAAGGAAAAGAAGGAGAAGAAGGAGAAGAAGATGACCTTCCAAAAGAAGAAGGGTGGAGGCTATGTGGTGACATGGGATAGTGATGGCTTTTTGGATAGTGATGGCTCTAGTGATGATGACAAAAAATCCATCAAGAAGGCACTGGCAAGCATCGTCATCAACAACAAGCCCTCCATCTTTGACACTCCATCGACATGCCTTATGGCAAAGCCCACCAAGGTAAAATATGATGTGAGTGATGATGATTGTGATAGTGATGATTGTAGGAGTCATGATGACAAGGAGTAGAGCAAGGAGGAGCTCTTGGACATGTGTGAGCAAGTGCACACTTGCTTTGAGAAGAAGAGAAAGGAGTGCAAAGAATTGCTCAAAAAGATCAAATCTCTTGAGCAATCCTTTGATGGGCTCAATGCTTCTCATGAGAGTCTAAGAGAAGACCATGAGGAGCTTGGCAAGGCTCACACTAAGCTTGAAAAAGCTCACTCCTCTCTCCTCAAGCAAGTCAAGAAGGAGGAAGCCAAGAAGAAGCAAGTGATTGTGACATGTGATGTGGGACTAACATGTGATATTCTTGATGAATAATTTTATAAGCCCATTGTTGTTGCTCCCACTAACCCTTCTTGTAGCACTAATACTTCTACTTCACATTTGAGTGATGATTTCACTTGTGATGCCTCACTAATGGTGGAAAATGAGACCCTCAACAAGGAGGTGAATGAGCTCACTCGTGCCTTAGGCAATGCCTATGGTGGAGATGCCCGCTTGCTAAAGTGCTTGGGTAGCCAAAGATTTTCTCTCAACAAAGAGGGATTAGGCTATACCTCCAAGAAAGGCGAGGCGGCCTTTGTCACTTTCAAAGCTAGCTTTGTGAAGGGCAATGGTTGGTTTTGCAATAGATGCAAGCAAGTTAGGCATATAGAGCAATATTGCAAGACTAATAAGAACAAGCAACCTAATGTATCATCAATTAGATTTGATTCTTGTTACATGCTTGTTAAGGGTGTCAATGGTGTGAAGGTTAAGTTCATTGGTACACCAATTGTGGGCCCAAAGAAGAAGTCCATTTTGGTGCCAAAGACCTTGATAACTAACCTTCAAGGACCCAAGCAAGTTTGGGTACCTAAAAAGAATTGATCTTCTTTTGTAGGTCAATTATAAAGCCGGAGGAAGGCATTGGGTACTTGATAGTGGGTGTACACAACACATGACCGGTGATTCAAGAATGTTCAATTCAATCAATGAAAATGAGTGCAATGGGATTGATAGTATCACATTTGGTGACAATGGCAAAGGCAGGTCAAGGGTCTTGGTAAGATTGCAATATCCAATGACTTGAGCATTTCCAATATGCTACTAGTAGAGAGCTTGAACTTCAACCTATTGTCGGTAGCTCAATTGTGTGATCTTGGTTTCAAGTGCATATTTGGTGTGGATGATGTAGAGATCATAAGTGTAGATGACTCTAACTTAATATTCAAAGGATTTAGATATGAGAATCTATACTTGGTTGATTTCAATGCTAGAGAAGCTCAATTGTCAACATGTTTGCTCACTAAGTCTAGCATGGGTTGGTTATGGCATAGAAGACTTGGTCATGTTGTAATGAAACAATTGAATAGGTTGGTTAAGCATGATCTAGTTAGAGGCTTGAAAGATGCCACATTTGAAAAGGATAAGCTATGTAGTGCTTGTCAAGCCAAAAAGTAAGTTGGCAACACATATCCTAAGAAGAGCATGATGAGTACATCTAAGGCATTTGAGTTATTGCACATGGATTTGTTTGGGCCAACCACATACACTAGCATTGGCGAAAACAAATATAGTTTTGTGATCGTGGATGATTTCACTAGATATACATGGTTGTTCTTTCTTGTTGACAAGAGTGATGTGTTTGCAACCTTCAAGACATTCATCAAGAGAATTCACAATGAATTTGAAACAACCATCAAGAAAATAAGAAGTGGCAATGGTAGTGAGTTCAAGAATACAAGAGTTGATGATTTGTGTGATGAATTTGGAATTAGGCATCAATTCTCGGCCAAGTACACTCCACAATCAAATGGCCTAGTTGAAAGAAAGAATAGAACATTGACATGGCAAGATCAATGTTGAGTGAGTACAATGTGAGTCATTCATTTTGGTCCGAAGCAATCAACACGGCTTGCTACTATAGCAATTGACTCTATTGTCACCCCATGATGGAGAAGATAACATATGAGCTCTTGAATGGAAGAAAGCCCAACATTACATACTTTTAGGTTTTTGGTTGCAAATGCTACATATTGAAGAAAGGCACTAGATTGAGTAAGTTTGAGAAGAAGTGTGATGAAGGTTTCTTGCTTGGTTACTCAACTACTAGCAAGGCTTATAGAGTTTGGAATTTGGCTAGTGGTACTCCTGAAGTGGTGCATGATGTGGAATTTTATGAAACCAATGGTTCCTAAGAGGAAGATGAGAATCTAGATGATGTGAGAGGCACTCAATTGGTAAAAGCAATGAAGAACATAAACTTTGGTGACATAAGGCCTCGAGAGGTGATTGATGTTGAAGATGACAAGAATCAAGTACTCTCTAACTCAAATGTGCAAGCTAGTGGTTCTCATGATCAAGTTCAAGCAAGTGCAAGTAATGACAAAGTGCAAGATCAACAACAAGTGGCTAGTTCATCATCTCAACTAAGTGATCAATCAAATGCAAGCAATCAAGTACAAGTGCTCCAACCAACAAATGTTGCAAGAGATCATCCATTAGACTCTATTATTGGTGATATCTCAAGAGGTGTACAAACAAGATAAAGATTGGCATCATTTTGTGAACACTTTTCATTTGTGTGATCCATTGAACCGAAGAAGATAGATGCAGCTTTGTTGGATGTTGATTGGGTAAATGTTGTGCATGAAGAGCTAAACAACTTCATAAGAAATCAAGTATAGGAGTTAGTTGAGAGGCATAAGGATCATAATGTAATTGGAACCAAATGTGTCTTTTGGAACAAGCAAGATCAAGATGGGATAGTTGTAAGGAACAAACAAGATTAGTGGCTCAAGGATACACTCAAGTTGAAAGGTCTTGACTTTAGAGAAACATATGCCCCAGTTGCAAGGTTGGAAGCAATTAGGATCTCATTATCCTATGCTTGTGCCCACAACATCAAGTTGTACCAACTGGATGTGAAGAGTGCATTTCTCAATGGGTACATCGATGAGCTTGTGTATGTTGAGCAACCACCCGGTTTTGAAGATAAGAAGAAACCCAACCATGTCTACAAGTTGAGAAAGGCTTTGTATGGATTGAAACAAGCACCAAGAGCATGGTATGAGAGATTGAGGGATTTCCTACTCTCTAGGGGATTCAAGATGGGAAAGGTTGACACCACTTTCTTCACCAAGAAACTTGGCAATGACATGTTTGTGTTGCAAATCTATGTTGATGACATTATCTTTGGATCAATCAATCAAGATTTTTGTGAGGAGTTTGAAAATATGATGGCAAGTGAGTTTGAGATGTCCATGATTGGAGAGCTTAGTTACTTCCTTGGTCTTCAAATCAAGCAATTGAAGAGTGGCACATTTGTGAGTCAAGGCAAGTACATCAAAGATATGATTAAGAAGTTTGGAATGAATGATGCTAAAGCTATTAGTACACCAATGGGAACAAATGGAAACTTGGACAGTGATGCTAGTGGCAATATGGTGGATCAAAAGATGTATTGGTCTATGATTGGAAGCCTACTCTATGTGACTGTATCAAGGCCAAATGTGATGTTTAGTGTATGCATGTGTGCTAGATTTCAAGCCTCACCAAGTGTCGGTACAGAAAGTGACCAACTAGTAAATATTTGTAGTTTTACCGTACGTTGTGATCGGAGGTGACCTAGCACTCAATGACACAGGGTTTATACTGGTTCGGCCAACGTGCCCTATGTCCAGTTTGAGTCGGTCAGTGACTTTATTCCTGAGCCCAGGTGCTCGAAGTCTGCAGTGGGGTTACAAATGAGAAGGACAAAGATGGGGTGTACAAGAGGTCTAGTCGGCTCAGGTCAGGCCTGGTGCCAGTTGCTGACAATGCTGAGAGTGTCCTGGTACAGACCGGGCCGCTCGTGTACCAGCGGTCAGTGTGGAGCAGGCGCCAGGTCAGACCGTGGTGCGGCTGCTGCCCCCGGGCCGTACCCGGCGGCTGTAGCGGCGAGCGTATGGAGCGATCTGTCTGTCGCGTCCCCATTCCCTCGGTGGGGAGAGAGGGCGCGTGTCGGAGTCATGATGCGGAGCTTTCCGCCTGTTGAACGGCGGTGGCTTCTACCAAAACCCAGAGGTTCCGGGAGACCTCCTGCTCCCGAGGGTCGACGGGCTCAAGAACGCCACGCAGAAGCATCGCCGCAGCAGCAATGTTCTGGCTGGCCCAAGTGAACTATGGGGGATCGTTCCCCTTATTCACGATGTCATGTTGGACCTGGCGGGCGCGACCCCAGGCGCCACCCGCCGGGTCATGCGCATGGGGCGCAACGTGCTGTACCAAATGCGCCGGCGCAGGCGGTGGCTGGTTCTGCCGCCGTTGTCGTAATTCCTCAGCATGCGCTCACGCAGACGCAAGGGCCCACACACACGGGTCACACATGATGTCGAGGAAGAATTTGACTGCCTCCTCCGAGCGGATGTTGGTGATGGGCTTAGCCTCAATCCACTTGGTGAACTTGTCGACTGCTACGAGTAGGTGAGTGAAACTACCTGGGCCCTTTTTTAGGGGTCCCACCATGTCGAGGCCCCAGACCATGAATGGCCAGGTGATGGGGATGGTTTGGAGCTCCTGTGCCTGCAAATGGGTTTGCCGAGCATAGAACTGGCATCCTTCACACCTGCGGACGACCTCCTCTGCATCTCGTAGCGCGGTGGGCCAGTAAAAACCTTGGCGAAAGGCTTTTTCGACCAGCGACCTTGGGGCCACGTGGTGTTCGCAAATCCTAGCATGGACCTCGAGGAGGAGCTGCCTCCCCTGGTTGGTGGGGATACACTTCATGAGTACCCCTGATGGACTCCATTTGTAGAGCTCGTCACCGAGCGCGATGAAGGTCTTGGCACGTCGAGCAATCCATCAGGCTTTAGTCCTTTTAGGTGGGAGAACGTCCTTGAGGAGGTAGGAGAGTAGCGGTGCTCGCCAGTCGGTTTGATCGAGTGCTAGTACGGCGACGTTCGCGGGTGACATCGTTATAGAGGTACTGGGATCAGAGCCCCCGAGCACTGGCTTGGTGTTGGAGTCAGAGCCCCCGAGCGTCGGCTGGGCATCGATGTCAGAGCCCCTGAGCGCTGGCTAGGCATCGGGGTGTGTTTGGATCGGACTTTCTGGGATGCGGGCGGACGGCTCGTGGACATCGTTGATGAAGACCCTGCTCGGGGATGGATCCCGCCTGGCGGCCAATTTTACAAGGAAATCGGTGGCATCATTGTCCCTTTGAGGGACGTGATGTAGTTCGATCCCCTAGAATTTGTCCTTGAGCTTGCGCACCTCTTGGCAGTATGCTGTCACGAGGGGGCTTTTGCAGGAGGACTCCTTCTTGACCTGATCAATGACTAGTTCCGAGTCGCCGCGAACGTAGAGTCATGTAGCACCTCGTATTCTGCGGCGTTGTTTGAGGCTAAAAAGTGCAGGCGGATGGCATACCGGAGCCTACTTCCATCCGGGGAGATCAGAACCACTCTAGCCCCCAAGCCGAGCGCCATTACGGACCCATCGAAGTACATCGTCTAGTACTCGTGGGTGACGTCCGAGGTTGGTAGCTGTACCTCTGTCCATTCGGCGACAAAATCCGCGAGGGCTAAAAATTTAATGGTGGTACGGGGGGTGTACCTCATGTCATGGCCCATCAGTTCGAGTGTCCACTTAGAGATCCGTCCCATGGTGTCGTGGCTGTGGATGATGTCCCCGAGTGGGTATGAAGTGACGACCGTGACTTCGTGGTCGGTGAAGTAGTGTAGGAGCTTCCGGGTTACCATTAGCATGGCGTATAAGAGTTTCTGCACCTGGGGGTACCGGAGCTTGGGGTCGGTGAGTACTTCGCCGACGAAGTATATGGGCTGCTGGACCTTAAGTTGGTGTCCCGGCTCCTCCCTTTCGACGACCAGCGCGGCACTTACCACATGGTTGATGGCCGCGATGTAGAGGAGAAGGGGTTCCCCTCGTTTGGGAGCGACGAGGATCGAGGCTGACGTCAGGGACACTTTAAGGCTCTCCAGGGCCTGCTGGGCTACCTCAGCCCAAACAAAGGTGTCCGTCTTTTTGAGGAGCTTGTAGAGGGGCATCCCCCGTTCACCGAGCCGGGAGATGAATCGGCTTAGGGTAGCTAGACAGCCGGTGAGCCTTTGCACGCCCTTGACGTTGCGTACGGGACCCATGTTGGAGATGGCCGTGATTTTTTTGGGGTTGGCCTCGATGCCGCGCTCGGACACAATGTATCCTAGCAGCTTCCCCTTTGGAACCCCGAAAACACATTTTTCGAGATTTAGCCTGATATTGAACCTTCAGAGGTTCATGAACGTTGTGGCCAAGTTTGCGATCAGGTCATAGCCTTGAGCTATCTTGACCACTATGTCATCAACATAGACGGTGATCGTTGGCCTTGGCCGCTCGGTTTGGTCAGGCTAATCGAGCGGGTCGATTTGGTCGGCGAAGCATTGCTGCATGCACCTTTGGTAGGTGGTGCCAGCGTTCTTCAAGCCGAATGGCATGGTTATGTAGCAGTACTAACTGTATGGTGTGATGAATGAGGTTGCGAGCTGATCAGACTCTTTCATCGCGATCTGGTGATAGCCCGAGTAGGCATCCAGAAAGGAGAGGATCTCGCAACCCGAGGTGGAGTCGACTATCTGGTCTATGCATGGCAGAGGAAAGTGATCCTTTGGACACACTTTGTTGAGGCCAGTGTAATCAACGCAGATTCTCCACTTCCCGGTCTTCTTTTTAAGAAGAACGGGATTGGCAAGCCAGTCGGAGTGGAATACCTCTCTGATGAATCTGGCTGCCAGGAGTTTGGTGATCTCTTCGCCTATGGCCCTGCGCCTCTCATTTTCGAAGCGACGTAGGCGCTACTTGGTGAGCTTCGAGCCTGGGATAAGGCATAGTGTGTGCTCAGCGACCTCCCACGATATGCTCGGCATGTTAGAAGGCTGCCATGCGAAGACATCGTGATTGTCGCGCAGGAAGTCAATGAGCTCGCATTCCTATTTGGCCGGGAGCTGGGTCCCGATCCGAACCGTCTTGGTTGGGTTGGTGGGGTCGATTCCCACTGCCTTGGTTTCCTCGAGCCAACAAAAGGCCACCGAGGAGGTTGGTTTGTTGCAGTCTAGGACTACCGGAGCCGACGATTCCCCGAGCCACGTGAGCTCGGACGAGTTGACGACAGCGGTGGCGAGATCGTAGTGCTCGCGGTCGCATGTGAAAGCGTACGAAAAGGCGCTACTCACGGTGATGACGCTGTTTGGTCCCGGCATCTTCAGCTTGAGGTAGGTGTAGTTGGGGATTGCCATGAATCTTGCGTAGCATGGCCGTCCCAAGATGGCATGGTAGGACCCTGGAAAGTCCACTACCTCAAAGGTGAGGACCTCCGAGTGGAAGTTGGCTCGGCTACCGAACGTGACGGGCAGATCGATCTGTCCGAGCGGGTATGCCTGCGCTCCTGGGATTACCCCATGGAAGGGGGAGCCCGCCAGGCGGAGCTCTGATCGGGGGATGTGCATGGCATCGAGGGTGTCGACGTATAGGATGTTGAGGCCGCTGCCCCCGTCCATCAGCACCTTGGTGAGGCACTTCTTGCGGACGATGGGGTCAACGACGAGTGGGTAGTGTCCTAGTCTCACGACGTGGGAGGGATGGTCCCTCTGATCAAAGGTGATAGGAGATTCTGACCAGCTGAGGAAGGAGGGGACGGTAGTCTCGGCGGCGCATGCCTCTCTATAGCGAACCTTGTGCTGGCGCCTAGACCAGATGGCATCAGATCCACCAAAGATCATGATGCATTCGTCAGCGTCGGGGAAACCATCCCCATTCTTGCCCGTCGCACCTCCTTTCTTGGCCGCCGCCTCTTTGCCGTCCCCTTCCTTCAGCCCGCTGGCCTGTCGTAGGAAACGTTTGAGGAGCTCGCACTCCTTATAGAGGTGTTTGATAGGGTAGGCATGGTTGGTGCATGGACTGTCCATGAGTTTGTTGAAGTGGTCAGGTAGTCCCTGTTGGAGCTGCTTGGCCGTGCGATCAGCCACGGCGACCAACGCGGCGCTGTCCGACCGGTGCCGATCTTTTTTGTTTTTGTTGCCCCTCTGTGTGGAGGGGCCCTCATCTTGGTCTGTGCGCTTGGCCTTGTCTTTGTCCCGGCCTCCATTAAAGACCGCTCCGACTGCTTCCTCGCCAGAGGCATGGTTAGTGGCGATGTCGAGCAGGTCGCGTGTGGAACGGGGCTTCAGGGATCCAAGCTTGTGGATTAGGGACTCACAGGTCGTCTCAGACAGGAACGCGCTGATGAC
Source organism: Miscanthus lutarioriparius (assembly GCA_904845875.1). Taxonomy (NCBI): domain Eukaryota; kingdom Viridiplantae; phylum Streptophyta; class Magnoliopsida; order Poales; family Poaceae; genus Miscanthus; species Miscanthus lutarioriparius. Next base: position 77,714,232 of record CAJGYO010000012.1, on the reverse strand, counting down.
GTCGGCGTCGACGATATCAGGGAGGGAGTTGCATCATTGGGAGAACCTGCGGATGTAGTCCTATAGGGACGTGCTGGGCTCCTACTGGCAACTCTTGAGGTCCCAAGAGTTCCCAGGGCAGACATACGTCCCCTAGAAATTTCCGACAAAGACCCTCTTGAGGTTCGCCCAATCGTGGATGCTATCATGTGGGAGGAATTCAAGCCATGCCCGAACATGTTCCCACACATAGATGGGGAGATACTAAATGATGAAATAGTCATCATCCACCCCTCTAGATCGGCAGGCGAGCCGGAAATCCTTGAGCCAAATGCCGGGGTTTGTCTTCCCGGTGTACTTGGTGATGTTGGTGGGCGGTCAAAAGCGCTGTAGGAACGGCGCTCTCTGGATACGCCGGTCAAAGGCCCGTGGCCCCGGACCCTCAAGGCTAGGACTCTAGTTGTCCGGTCAGCGACCGTACCTAGGGAGTGTTTCACCGCTCCCCTCGATGGTTCAGCCAGGATCTGTGGCGCCTGCTCTTGCCATCGCCCGGTGGACATCATCATCGTGCTAGGCCCGGTGCCGATTGCTGACGATGCTGAGAGTGTCCTGGTGCGGACCGGGCCGCTCGTGTATCGGCGGTCGGTGTGGAGCAGGCGCCAGGTCGGACCGTGGTGCGGCTGCCGCCCCCCCGGGCCATACCCAGTGGCTGTAGCGGTGAGTGTATGGAGCGATCTGTCTATCGCGTCCCCGTTCCCCCGGTGGGGAGAGAGGGTGTGTGTCGGAGTCATGATGCGGAGCTTTCCACCTGTTGAACGGCGATGGCTTCTACCAAAACCCGGAGGTTCTGGTAGACCTCCCGCTCCCGAGGGTCGACGGGCTCGAGAACACCGCGCAGAAGCAACACCGCAGCAGCAATGTTCTGGCTGGCCCGAGCGAACTATGGGGGATCATTCCCCTTATTCACGATGTCGTGTTGGACCTGGCGGGCGCAACCCCGGGCGCCACCCGTCGGGTCATGCGCATGGGGCGCAACGTGCTGTACCAAATGCGCCGGCGCAGGCGGTGGCTGGTTCTGCCACCGTTGTCATAATTCCTTGGCTTGCGCTCACGTAGACGTGAGGCCCCCCACATGTGGGTCCAGAGGGGTGTGAGTCTGCACAGATTCCACAACTACCAGCGACTGTCCCGGAGCATCTGCCATAGCGCACTCCCGGGACGGACGGTGACGAGGTGCCATGTCGCCGATGCTGGAGCCGTCGCTCTTACCCTCGTCATCTGGGAGTTCGCGGAGAGCGGCGGGAGTGTAGCTCGCCATTCCCACGAATTCGAATGTGAGGGGGGATGGCACCATCATCTTTCGGAGCCCCGAGCGTACGCATCCATGGAGGACGCGAGGCCGTAGGGAACCGATCGTACGGTGTTTGTGGCGTGGGCGGTACGGTCCCTCTGGACGATCGGTGGGAGACAGTGGATAAAGGGTAAATAACAGTATGCATATTACTTACAGCAGGGTTTGAGCAGAGAGTTTGCTCGGAATGAAGCGTAGATGCCGCGTCGTCGAAGTCATGCATCCCGAAGTCGATGGAGGGCACCCCTCCTACGGGTGCCGGGACGTGAGCCTCCTCATGGAGGTGTAGTACGCTGAGCCGGTCGGCGACAAAGTTCAGGCTTTCGAAGAGGAAGGCCTAGGATGGCTCAAAGACGGGTGGAACCCGCATCCCAATCGGTGGGGGAGCGGGAAACTCGAGTGATCCAAAGTGAATCGTATCGCCTAAGCTCGCCATAGCGAGGGTGGCAGAAAAGTGGGCCATCCGATGACCAAAAAGTGTTGAACGTACAACGTCTTCCCCACGGACGGCGCCAATTGTCGGTATAGAAAGTGACCAAATAGTAAATATTTGTAGTTTTGCCATACGTTGTGATCGGAGGTGGACTAGCACTCAATGACACAGGGTTTATACTGGTTCGGGCAACGTGCCCTACATCCAGTTTGAGTCAGTCAGTGACTTTATTCCTGAGCCCAGGTGCTCGAATACTGCAGTGGGGTTAGAAACGAGAAGGAGAAAGATGGGGTGTACAAGAGGTCCAGTCGGCTCCGGTTGGAAGGGCCATGAGTGACAGGAGCTCTGCTATGAGCTAAGTGTTCAAGCGTGTGCTTGAGGTTCGAACCTGGCGGTTCTGTGGTTGTGAGCTAGTGAACTTGGCTGATCTAATGAATCTAGAATGACTTGTATAACCTTGAATCCACCGAAGAGAACTGGGTTATGTTGGAGGGCGCGCATCCCCTTTTATAGATGAAGGGGATGGCCTTACAAGTGAGAGGGAGAGAGTACGTTCGCTGGTAAGTCTTGTTGCCCACGCTGATGGGTACAAGATGTTTGTAGGCGCCCACAATACTGTTGATGTCACTGTAGAATGTCAGATGCATGTGGGAGGTTATGTTGCCTTCTTTAGGTATGGTAGATGTCAGTACCTGCATAAACTATTGATGCCTAGAGGCATGCAAGGGGTTTCACCATGTTCACTCGGTACGATAAATCCCGACGCCCACAACACTATCGGTGCCTAGAGGCATGTGGGGTGCCTTACCATATGGGAGTTAATGGCGCCCACAATACTATTGGGAAAATGTCAGCGCCTACAACACTATTTGTCAGGGAGGCTGCAGAGTACTGTTCTATGCAGGGAATGGTCCCTGGTACCGTGGTTTGACTTGTGCGCCTCGCCCCACTTTTCTCTACACATCTCCTGGTCCCTACTGAGCGGGTGTCCCTGATCGATTGATCCTAGTCGGCTCTGATCGCGCCAGTCAGAGGAGAGCGATGAGCGAGGGCTGGGCGTATCCTCGGTCAGAGAGTGCGGGGTCGAAGTTAGAAGCGGTGCTTTTGGCCAGGCCTTTCGATTGGAGAGGTCGTCTAGTGGTGGGCTGGCGACCAGATCGAGAGCTCCGGTCGGAGAGGTGGGCTAGGGTCGAAAAACGGGTGCTGTTCCTTCTCGGCCTGACCTTTCGGTCGGAGATTGGATCACTCCTCTGGCCCAACGCTTAGGTACCTGGGCCGGCCCATGAGTTGTGTGTTGTTTGCTTGGGCCAAGCCTTGGCGTGGAAGCCGGTCCCCGAGAGACCCTGGGTTTATGAACCCGACACCAAGAGAAAGTCATTTGAAGGTAACAAAGAGAATATTGAGGTACTTGAAGCATACACAAAATGTTGGATTGTGGTATCCCAAAGGATCAAGATTTGAGTTAAGAGAAAGAGCACATCGGGTACAAGGGATGCAAAGTTAAGAGAAAGAGCACATCGGGTACAAAATGTTGGATATTTGGACTCCAATTACAAGGGATGCAAAGTTAAGAGAAAGAGCACATCGGGTACATGTCAACTATTGGGAAGATCACTTGTGTCTTGGTCATCAAAGAAGCAAAATAGTGTAGCACTTTCAACCACCAAAGCAGAGTACATTTCGTCCGGTAGTTGTTGTGGTCAATTACTTTGGATGAAGGCTACTTTGAGTGACTTTGGAATCAAGTTCAAATAAGTGCCATTGCTATATAATAATGAAAGTGTCGTGAAGCTCACTAACAACTCAGTTCATTCAAGAACAAAGCACATTGATGTCTGCCATCATTTCATTAGAGATCACCAACAAAAAGGGGATATTTGCATTGAGAGTGTGGGCACCGATGATCAACTTGTCGATATCTTCACCAAGCCACTTGATGAGAAGAGGTTTTGCAAGCTAAAGAATAAATTGAACATACTTGACTTCTCAAATATGTATTGATGCACCCCCATATATGACATGACTCTCCTTCGAGCAAAGCAAGGTAAAATTGATTGACATGTCATTCATCATTTGCTAAGCACTTGTTTAGTGCATCTAGTCATTCCTCATGTTAAAAAGGCTCACTCATGAAAATAAAATGAATTTGATGCTTGTATGGTACCACTATTGCTTGTATGCTTGAAATGATCTAGTGGTAGCATATGACATGTTTGTGGGCTTGTGAACCTAGTGTTTGATCCAGAAAATGAGCTATAAGTGTTTAACTCAACATGGTGCATCATAACCCTTATTTGGAGGTGTGAAGAAGCTTTCCCTTGGATCAAACCGAGTTAAATACCTTTTGCAAGTGATCTAGATTGAACCAAATTGAGAAAATAATCCTCACTTCACATGGTTTCACCCCAACCTATCTAAAATTTGAGCTCACCTTTTTTGCTAATTGTTGACAAAGGGGGAGAGAATTCACAAAGATAGTAAGAGATAGGGGGAGCAAACAAATGTAATGACATTGTAAGGGGATCAATTAAATTTTGAAGCACACAAGTAGGGGGAGCAAGCTCATAAACTTGTATGTTGCATTAAATATGTTTGCTTGCATGGCACAAGTTCTAAATTCCATATCCATGCTTGTGTGGTGTATGCTAGATTATAGAAAATGATTGATAAAATGAAAACTAGCATGCATAGGATAGCTAGATATACCTTGATCTTTTACAAGTGGTACTAGAACCTTGCTTCTAATGTTGATCTCACAAGGTATCTAGTTTGCCTTTGTTTTCAAGTGGTATCTAGCAAATCATGGTGCTAAGGATGGTGTTCAAATGGCAACACCGATTGGTATCACACTTCAAAGGTCCATTCTTTACACCTTAGCATCATTTGGTAGATATTACTCTCCCAAACTTCTAATCCATGCATATGTGCAGGCTTTCAAATCCAAACTATTAGCACATATGTAGGGGGAGCTAATACTACCAAATTGGGTTGATCAAACTTGTCCATAACCTTTACACATGGTAATATGATTGGGCATGCAACATCAATCTAAAAAGATTTCATTGAATATCTTTGTAAATAGGTTGTCATCAATTACCAAAAAGGGGGAGATTGAAAGCTCTAGTTTGGTTTTGGCTAATTGATGAAACCCAAGTACGAACCTTTGTCATGAGTGTCATGTGAGCAAGGTTGGTACATACCAAGTGATGGGGCATGGTGATGAAGTCCATGGAGATGGAGACGGACATGTGTTGAAGATGATCAAGCTCATTTGGTAAAGAAGAAAGAGAAAAACAAAAACCGAGATGATCAAGGCAAAGGTATATGATAGGTTTTTGTTTTGCACTCAAGACACCATAGAGGGTGTGAGTGACTTAGGATCGATAGCTATACTATAAAAAGGAGAAATATTCGGATAAACGGTTTATTGAGTGCCACTAGGTGACATGACTTTTCATATGCATTTAGGAACCTAGTGTGCTAACCTTACCCTTGTAAAATGTTTTGAAAAATGCTAACACATGTGCACACAAATTCTACACTTTGTGGTTAGCAAGTTGGAAGCAAGGGTGAAGTGGTTGTGGACTTAGAAAAAGAAAAAGAGGAGATGGTCCACGACTGGGCGCTGGCCGTGGGGTGACCGGACTCACCCTGGCACGTCCGGTCAATTATAGGCAAGGTAGTGGGGCTGGTCGAGAGCAAGGAGGATTGACCGGACGCTGCCCTGGCTTGATCGGCGCATCCAGTCACTTGTTGAAAGGCAGCGCTGTGGCATGATCGGACGCGCATGGCGCGCATTAGGTGCGTGCTGATGTATGCTGACATCAGCCCTAGGCGAGCATGCAAAGGAGCAGTGCGCTGATCGGATGCACGGGCGCGTCAGGTCCTCTGTGACCGGACACATCCGATCAATAGAAATTGCCTTGGGGAGCTTACCGTAAATTACTGGACCCTAAGTGGCATCGAGTCCGGTTCTTTGCTTTCAGTGCGTCGGGTCATAACTTAACTGATCGCGTGCTCGAGATGCAACCGTTGAAGATCTGCGACTGAGGTTTGAAGCGGGGACACATGGACGCATCCCAACGACCCAATGCAGGGGACCAAGCGTCCGGTCATCTTGACCGCCGTCTGAATCCTCGCGATGAAACCCAATCTTTGAGCCTAACGGCTATATTCGTTTGGGGGCATCTATAAATAGTGTTTGGCTGGCCCTTGGCTTACTCTCTTAGCACTTTGACATACTTGACATCCTTGTGAGCCTAAGAAAACACCTCCCACTCATCTCCATCATTGATTCATCATCATAGTGAGATTGGGAGTGATTACAAGTGCATTTGCTTGAGTGATTGTATCTAGTAGCACTTGAGGATCATTGTGGCTGTAGATTTCTTGTTACTCTTGGTGGTTGCCGTGACCTATATGGCTTGGAGCAGCAGAGGAGGATTGGCATGAGTTGGTGATTGTTCATGGCCATCTTCCGTGATTGTGAGGGGTCTTGTGCCCTCCCCGGTGGAGCGCCGAAAGGTAACTCTAGTGGATTGCTCGTGTCATTGAGTTACCTCACTTGTGGGTAGGTTCTTGTGGTGTCCAATTGTGTGGACGAGGTTCATGCAACACCTCTTACCCACCAAACCACTAAGTGTTGGTCGATACAACGGGGACTAGCGTGCCAGCAAGCACGTGAACCTCGAGACAAAAATTGGTTGTCTCTTGCCCTTTGGTATTCTCCTAGTGATTGAATTGGTATTCATCTTATGATTGGTTCACTCCTCTATATGATGGTATAATCACCTTACTCACTCATTCCCGCATACTAGTTGTACCAAGTTCTTTAGTATAGCTAGAATTGAGAGCTTGCTTTGTAGTTTAAGTTCATCTAGTGGAGCTCTTTAGTGTAGCAAGTGTAAGAGCTCTTAGTGAGTAGTGACTTAGCCATTTGTGTGCCTAGTGATCTTAGTAACTAGACTTGTTGGATAGGTGGCTTGCAACCCTTGTAGAGCTAGAGCAAATTTGCTTTTTGCTATTTGTCATACTAATCAAATTGCTCTAGTTGGTTTAAAGATTTTTAAATAGGCTATTCACCCCCCTCTAGCCATATTAGGACCTTTCACCATGTCTCTTTTCTGCAATAAAACTTTGAGAGAGATATCAACAAGAACTTAGAGTATTTATTTTGAGTAAAAACTTAACAAGCAAGTTTTTGTGTTCACCCCTAGTGGATCTAGATGGAAGGCATGTTCACCCCCAGTAGAACATTTTTTGGTGGATCTAGATGGAAGGCATGTTTTTGTGCCTACCCCTAGTGTAAGAGTAGTGCATATTTAGGTGGTGTGTACGTGATCTTGATTTTAAGAGCATGACAGATCTCTTATAAGGGTCAACAATGATTGACTAAGCTCAATGCAAAACAAGCAGCATATAAGTGAAAGTTTTCCTAGCCTAAATAACATGTATGGCTCTGGTAGGAATTCAAGATTTGTCATATTGGAACTCATCATATAGCATTTTTGTGTTTTTCAAAAGATAAATCTCCAGAACTTTAGTGTTACTTGGCATAAGATAAACAACTGCTCAGACCTTCTCATATCATATCCATCAACTATCTAGACTTAGATCAAGCATATGCTACCCCCGAGTTTCAGGTTCAGAGTAAATCTTTATATCAAAACAATTTTATCCAAAACTCAGGAGAATTCAAGGCTGAAAACTAGGTACTTGAAAGGAATGGCAACAGAGCAACTATTCATCATTTCCATTTAAGAGATTATTTAGAGTCCTCTTTATTCGTTAACAACTCTTAAATCAATCTACCATACACACTCTTTTTATTTTGTTTTCATTCATCATTTTTTAACAATTTAAAAGAAACTACAACCTTAAATAAAGGGAAAGAATACTTACCTGGATACTTGGAGATGTGTCTCCCCCAAGCTGGCTCTTTCGATGAGGGTTCGGTGTTTTAAGTCCTTCGAACCAGACTTCTCGTGAAGATCATTATTGAGCACTTTGGTTGGCTCAGAAGATGAGGATTCTTGTGGTGGCGCCTCAAATGGTGATGCCACCTTCTTCTGCCAAGCCTCGTCTTGGTTTTGAGTTTGATTTTGGTTTGACAGGTTCAGAACTTTCACTTATAGAAATTGGGGAATTGACTAACTTTCCCCACACTTTCCTTGAAGTGTGTCATGCTCAATAAGACAAGGTAGAGATCAAGTGCATGGGCTCTATTGGTGGCAAAACACCAACAAAACCAAAACTTTATTTATTCTTCTCTAACCTTAGGCACTTTGAACAAGATGAAGTTGATGTTATAAGCCTTGTTCACTTATAACATGCGTGATAAGAAGATTGAGATGAATGTAGTATTTAAATACATTTGCATGAAGGGTTGAGTTTCTTAACCTATGGAAGCATTATCCATAATGTATCAATCATTACATGATTATGACTATCATCTTCTAGAGATAAGGTGTGCAACTTTTTAGCTCATTTGGTTAAAACTATGAGATCAAGAAAGTGGTGTTAGGAACAAGCTTAAAGAACTAAACAAGTTGAATTAATTAGATTGGATTAAGTAAGTTGTAACTCATGCATTGGTTTGTCCCTACAAGTTCAAGCAGGGTAGTTCATTATATTAGTCACACGTATGAGCAACTTGTAATGTCAAACTAAGTACGAGCCAAATTGGATAGTACCTTCTGTTTGAACCAAGAAATGAAATCGGGCATTCCATTTCCTGCACCCTCTCTAAGAAGGGTCGAAGTTTCCTATGGGGCAGGTTCCCTTGATTCATGCCAGAATTGTTCATGAAATTCCCTGTACCAACAAGAAACAAGGGAGTTGGACAAAGAATTATGACTACTTGAGAAAACGTTTGTTGAGAACTTACAACATGTATGACTCCACTTTGGATAGGTTGGTCAACACATATAGCATAATTGTGTGCCACTCTTCATGTTTCAAGGTCTTGTTAGTCGCACCACTTGCACTTCCTAGTTGCCCTCGGAAAATGCTAAGGTTCGATTCATCTTTGCCAGCATTGTAACGAGGGGGTGGATTATGCACGCTAGGAAAGTTGTCAGCATAGTATTTTGTTGTGAAGTTCGACACCTCCTCCAGAATGTATTCCTCTGCTATGGATGCTTCAATTTTGCATTTATTTTTACATTTAGTTCGAAGAACCTTTTGAAATCTCTCAATTGAATAGCACCAATGGCCCTGCACAGGCCCCCCATTCGTGCCTCATACGGGAGGTGCAAAATCAAATGCTGCATCGGATTGAAGAAGCTAGGTGAAAAGATCTTCTCCAACTTGCAGAGCGACATAGGTGCCATTCTTTCCATGTCTGCAACCACGGTACGAGATAACTCCTTAGCACAAAGCTAGTGAAAGAAATTGCTCAACTTCACCAGCACTATCTAGACATGCTTAGGGACATAGCCTCGAACCATCACCGGCAGTAGCCGCTCAAGCCATATGTGGTAGTCATGACTCTTGAGCCTGTTGATTCGCAAAGTAGCTAAGTTCACTCCTCTCTTCAGATTTGTTGCATACCCATCAGGGAACATTAACATTTGGAACCATTCTAGTACTTCCCTCCTTTGGGCCCTCGTCAGAACAAAATCGGCCTTAGGCTTTCTCCATGACTTCCCGCCTTCGGGAGGCGCCATGTCTAGCTTTGGTCTATTGCATAACCTCGCCTGATCCACTCTAGCCTTAACATTATCCTTTGTCTTATCAGGAATGTCCATGATTGTACCAAAAATTGCCTCGGCGATATTCTTTTCAATGTGCATTACATCAATGTTATGTGGAAGTAGAAGGTCATCAGAATAGGGGAGATTCCACAAGCACGACTTGTGAGACCATGCATGTTCCTCACCATATCCCAGAAAATTATCTCCTTGGTCATTGACCTCGAGAGCGTCTAACTGAGCACGAACCGCGGCACCAATCATCATCTGGGGTGCAAGGCCTTCAACTACTACATCTTTCATAAAGTTCTTGATGTCTCGTCTGAATGGATGGTCAAGAGGAAGGAATTGTCGATGTTTGTCGAATGAAGAATACTTACCACCCTTCATCAACCAAATGAACATCAGAGACGCCTTGTATACTGGGCATGAGAACTTCCTGTGAACACATCAGCCGTAGAATATCCCATACGCCGAAAAGTCATGCAGGGAGTACTGGTACCAAACATACATTTTGAAGTTTGTCTTTGTAGCTTGGTCGTATGTCCATACCCCTTCCTCCCAAGCATAGACCAAATCATCAATCAGAGGCTCCATGTACACACTCATATTATTCCTCGGGTGTTCAGGAATTATCAATGACAAGAATATGTTCTATCGTTGAAAGAGGACGCCAGGGGGGAGATTGAGAGGGATAACAAACATAGGCCAACAAGTGTATGAGGCAGCCGCCATTCCATAAGGATTGAACCCATCTGTTGCCAATACAACACGTACATTATGAGCCTCTAGAGCTTTCTCATGATGAATCATATCAAACCTTGTCCACGCTTCACCATCGGATGGATGCACCAGCTTCTTAGGATTGTATCAATGTCCATATTTGTGCCATGTCATCTGTTTCATGGATTCCTCAGTCATATAAAGCCGTTGGATCCTCAGTATGAATGGAAGGTACCGTAGGATCTTCACGGGGACGGTGAGCTACCTCTTCTGACCATCACCAGAGTCTACCTCTAGGAACCTAGATGATTTACACTTCACACAGCACTTTGCTTCTGCATATTCTTTCCTAAATAAGATGCATCCTTTCGGACAAGCATGTATCTGCTCATATGGCATCTTAAGTGCACGAAGGAGTTTCTATGCCTCATACATGCTCTTTGGCAGGATGTGACCATCCGGGAGCAGGCTACCAACAACTGTCAGCATAACATCGAAGGCTTCTCGACTCAAGCTAAATTAGGACTTTACGACCATTAGGCATGCAATGGCATCCAGTTGAGAAACCTTGGCATGCCCGTGAAGGGTTGCTGTGCCGCAGACAACATATCGTAATATGCCTTTGTGGTTGGCTCTGGCTCGTCCTCCCTACGTCCTTCATCGAAGTGTGCTTCAAGATAGTCATTTACCATGTCTCCTACCCCGGCATCAGCATCATAATCCTCGATGCCTTGTCTCACGACCTCGTCTCTCACACGATCGGATTCACCATGGTAGATCCACCGGGTATAGTCCGCCGTAAATCCATTCTTGCAAAGATGTTTACCCATGACCACCTTTGTTTGTCGACGCGTGTTTGCACAAATGTTGTAGGGACACCAAGTGCCACGCGCTCCTTTAACCCTTGCAAATGCTAGTTCCAAGAAAGCATCGGTCTTCTCAATCCATTCATCAGTGAACGAATCCTGACTAGAGCGGCCCGTGTACATCCACTCACGGTCATCCATCCTCTAACATATCAGCAAGTAATAAAAAAATCAATTGCATCTATAGGTTCCTACGTGGCGGTCTAATAGGTGAAGATAGGTCCTAATCCCACCTGAGGATGTGTAGATGGGGTTAGTTTCCATGCTATACTCCTATCCGAGATAGAATTTTGGTAGCACCTCCCCGCTGTTCTCTAAATACATGTCCTGGTAGGGAGATTGTGTATCCGGAGAACAACAGGGAGATGCTGCTAAAACTCTATCTCGGATCTGAGTAGAGCATGGAAACTAACTCCATCTACACATCCTCGGGCTGTCCAAAAAACATGGACAATTCAAAACAGATACGGTTATAGATATGCAAAGATCTGCATATTTTCAACCGTGTCTCTTTCTAACGGGAGACATCTAGCTAGGTTACATGATATATGAACATGATATGGAAAGAGGGGTGTAGGATGCCTCACCTTGCTGTCCTGCAAAGTGACGAGTCGAGGACGGTGGGAAATAATCCTTGCAATAGCCTCTCCTGCAACAAATGAACATAATAGTGTCAATTGTAAATTTCGGCAGCACCTCCCCTGCACGGTGAGGTAACCAAAACCTACAACAAACCAATGGCACGATGGCCGACAACCACATACATAGCAAACCAATGGCACAATGGACGACAAAGCCATGTGATGCAAGATTCATATATGAAACACATTGATGAACAACCACATACAAATGGAAAGGCTCTGCATCCATATTTTAGCAAGCAAAAGCAAAACCCTGGAAGTAGGGCAGTTCAGCAAGCATTATGATGAATTTGCATTTCACTATGCTCACTTAATGTCCTACCTGTTTTGTTAGACTTCACCTATCTGCTTTAAATAACATATGCAAATCTCATATGTTAATACATGTGCAAGTATCAATTGATTCGACAGATTGGTTAATAAAACAATTTAACCAAAAATAGCCCCTGCTAACTTGTTTGTAAATATACTTGGTTCTGTTTATTTTTCACATATCAGCTTGCAAAGTATCCATATCATGATTAATGAAGCCTTCACTTAGTTCATACTGTAATATGACGTGGTAATAGATTTTTTATGTTTCTAGAGTTTCGTAGTTCAGATTTTCGTCAGCTACTGATCTTAGGCTGGTTTCAATAGAATAAATTGCACGATTGGAATTGAATTACTATGTGCGTGCTACAATCTGCTGCAAACCGCTACCTTGGTTAAGCAAAAAGGGCTAAAAATTAGTGCATAGTGGAGTATAAATCCTTTATCTGAACATTTTTTCTCAACTGATTCAAGTCAACTCAGTTTTCAATTTACATCTTAAACCATATATGCAGTATCTAATTCAGGGTTGAACTCGCTGTTACCTTGAATGAAAAGGGGAGAGGGAGAGATGGCTCGGCCAGAGCACCACCAGCTGCCGATGCTGAAGAAGCGGAGGCAGGGGGTGCGGCACCACCGGGCTCGGCGACGCTGAAGGGGACTGACCGCCGAGCATGCGCAGGGCCGGAGGGGACGGCAGCAGTCGCGGGGTGCACCACCACCAGGCTCGGCAACGTTGAAGGGGAGCCCCATGGGCATGTGTAGGGAGACGAGGGGCCGGCGATGATCATGGGCGCAGCACCACCGGCTCGACGACGCTGAAGGGGACTGGCCGTCCCGTTCACAGCGAGGCAGGCTGGAGCAGACGGCAATGTCGCGAGGCGCGCGCGACGGGCTTCTGTGGTGGCGTCGGGCTTCCGGGGCGGTGGTGGCGTCAGGCTTCCACGGCGACGTGGTGTGGGCGGGTGTGGGCGGGCGGCACTGGGGGCTGGTGTGGGAGGGTGGCAGGGCCGGCCAATGGTGTGGGCGGGCGTGGGACCAGCGGCGGCGGCGGGTGTGGGCAGGCGGTGGCCTTGAGACCAGCAAGCATCGGCGTGTGTGTGGCGGCGCGCCAGGGGTGGTGGGCGCGTGGGCACGTGGCTGTGTGTTAAGTTTGAGTGTGTGCATGTGTGTGCGCCCGGGTGTGGGATTGGCGTGGTTATGAGGGAGGTTTGTCGAGTGCCCGCGATCTAGCACTCGGCAAACCCCCGTTTTGTTTTTTCATTTTTAATACCTAAACTGCGTGTGTGTGGGGCCCTTAAAGCTATTTGCCGAGTGTATCGTATTTGACACTCGGCAAACTCATCTTTGCCGAGTGCTAGATTAGGGGCACTCGGCAAACCAAGTTTTTTTTTCTTCATTTCCCTTCGTATCCTCCTTTACCTAAACCCTAAAATACTATGCATAGGGTCGGGTGTGGGGAGTTTGCCGAGTGTCCCAGATATGACACTCGGCAAACCACATATTTGCCGAGTACCAAACCAGGTGCACTCGGCAAACCCACTTTTTTATTTTTCTTCGTTTCCTTCTTTTTTCATTTGATTTTTCTACCAATATTATTCCATTATAATATACCAAATCTTAACATGGAGTACCACATGTTGTATGTAGAGTAGAAAAAGTTTCAAGGCCAGAAGTGAAAAAAAGTTATTATTTCATGCAGTTTGTCACTCAAATTCAATGTATATCAATTAAAATTCTATAATTGCACTTAATAAATTAAAATTATCAAACGGATCCAAAAAAATTACCAAAATTACACATGAATCAATCTATGTTCTCTATTGCCTATACAAAAAGTTTTCAAGTCAAACCCCAATTCGATCGACACTTTGACTCCAAATCTTACCGAATCCTTCTCAACGCTACCATTCTTCTTCTGAGATACTTCGGTTTGTACACATCATACGTGATAGATTGTCCAAAACCTTCTCAATTTTTACCACGACCTCCATGTATGATATCATGAGATCTTGACAAATCTCATGATTTTCAGACTTTATTTGCTTTTTTTAGAATTTAAAAACCATTCAGCCACACGTTCGTGGTCGTGTTTTCTGAACAAGATGTTTGAAATTTCTTTTCATGTCCTGGGTAAGGCCTCACACCGAACTCAATAACATGAATATCATTTTTCTACTCATTTTATTATATTATTTGAATCACTTGCGGTTCGAATTTGACTTATACCAAAAAAATTCCTTTAAACGTAATAAATTTATTAAATTTAGCAAACGGATCCAAAAATATACCAAATCTTAATATGGAGTACCACATGTTGTATATGGAGAGTAGAAAAAGTTTCAAGGTTAGGGGAGGAAAAAAACTTATTATTTCATGCAGTTGTAGCTCAAATTCAATGTATATCAATTAAAATTCTATAATTACACTTAACAAATTAAAATTATTGAGCAGATCCATAAATTTATCAAAATTACACATGAATCAATCTATATTCTCTATTGCCTATACAAAAAGTTCTGAAGTCAAACTCCAATTCGACCATCACTTTGACTCCAAATCTTACCGAATCCTTCTCAACGCTACGATTCTTCTTCTGAGATACTTCGGTCTGTAAACATTGTACGTGACAGATTGTGCGAAACCTTCTCAATTTTTTACCATGGCCTCCACGTATGATATCATGAGATCTTGACAAATCACATGATTTTTAGACTTCGTTTGTTTTTTTTAAGAATTTAAAAATCATTCGGCCACACGTTCGTGGTCAGGTTTCATGAACAAGATGTTTAAAATTTCTTTTCATGTCCTGGGTATGGCCTCACATCGGACTCAATAACATGAATATCATTTTTCTACTCATTTTATTATATTATTTAAATCACTTGCGGTTTGAATTTGACTTATACAAAAAAAATTCCTTTAAACACAATAAATTAATTAAATTTAGCAAACGGATCCAGAAATATACCAAATCTTAACATGGAGTACCACATGTTGTATGTGGAGAGTAGAAAAAGTTTCAATGTCTGGGGAGGAAAAAACTTATTATTTCATGCAGTTGTAGCTCAAATTCAATTTATATCAATTAAAATTCTATAATTACACTTAACAAATTAAAATTATCGAACGGATCTATAAATTTATCAAAATTACACATGAATTAATCTATGTTCTCTATTGCCTATACAAAAAGTTCTAAAGTCAAACCATAATTCGGCCGTCACTTTGACTCTAAATCTTACCGAATCTTTCCCAACGCTACGATTCTTCTTCTGAGATACTTCGGTTTATAAACATCGTACGTGACAGATTGTGCGAAACCTTCTCAAGCTTCACTTATGATATCATGAGATCTTGACAAATCTCATGATTTTCATACTACATTTGTTTTTTTAAGAATTTAAAAATCATTCGGCCACACGTTCGTGGTTGGATTTCGTGAACAAGATGTTCAAAATTTCCTTTCATTTCCTGGATAAGGCCTCACATGGGACTCAATAACATTAATATCATTTTTCAAATCATTTTATTATATTATTTGAATCACTTGCGGTTCGAATTTGACTTATACCAAAAAATTCCTTTAAACGCAATAAATTAATTTAATATAGCAAACGGATCCAGAAATATACCAAATCTTAACATGGAGTACCACATGTTGTATGTGGAGAGTAGAAAAAGTTTCAAGGTCAGGAGTGAAAAAAACTTATTATTTCATGCAGTTGTAGCTCAAATTCAATGTATATCAATTAAAATTCTTTAATTGCACTTAACAAATTAAAATGATCGAACGGATCCAAAAAATTACCAAAATTACACATGAATCAATCTATGTTCTCTGTTGCCTATATAAAAAATTTTGAAGTCAAACCCCAATTCGACCATCACTTTGACTTCAAATCTTACCGAATCCTTCTCAACGCTACGATTCTTATTTTGAGATACTTCGGTTTGTAAAACAACGTACGTGACAGATTGTCCGAAACCTTCTCAATTTTTTACCACGGCCTCCACATATGATATCACGAGATCTTGACAAATCTCATGATTTCCAGACTTCGTTTGTTTTTTTAAGAATTTAAAAACCATTCGACCACACGTTTGTGGTCAGGTTTCGTGAACAAGATGTTTAATTTTTTTTCATTTCCTGGATAAAGCCTCACACGGGACTCAATAACATGAATATCATTTTTCTACTCATTTTATTATATTATTTAAATCACTTGCAGTTCAAATTTGACTTATACCAAAAAAATTCCTTTAAAGACAATAAATTAATTAAATATAGCAAACGGATCCAGAAATATACCAAATCTTAACATGGAGTACCACATGTTGTATGTGGAGAGTAGAAAAAGTTTCAAGGTCAAAGGAGGAAAAAAACTTTTTAATTTGCCGAGTGTCAAAATAAAACACTCGACAAACGAACCTATTTGCCGAGTGCCAGATAAAAACACTCGGCTAACCGACACTCGGCAAAGTTCTAACGGCCGACACCCTAGTTGACGGCCGTTACACGTGGTGGTCTTTTGCCGAGTGTCTATTCTTTGTCGAGTGTCTTGTTGTTGTTTGTCGAGTGTTTTATTTCCTGCACTTGGCAAATAAGTTTTTTGCCGAGTTTTTATCTATAGGCGCTCGGTAAAGATATTGTTTGTCGAGTGCCCGAAGGAATGTACTCGGCAAACCACCAGGCACTCGGCATATATACTATTTCCGGTAGTGAATTCTAGCACACTGCTATGGTTTAGTATCCTAAGTTTGATTTATTATAGATAAAAAAAAGCATCAATATTTATGATATCAAATAAATATCATTAGATTAATTATGAAATGTATTTTCATAATGAATTATTTTGGAGCAGTAGAAATTTAGTCAAACGTGGTGAATCACTTTTGCTGACACGCAACACGTAATTGCATTCTTTTTTAGATGGAGGGAGTACATTGGTGCAGGTTGCGAAGCAGATCGTCAACAAAATTAATTATTAACAGCTGTGAAATGCAGATGGTGGAGGGACCTTTATGACACTGCGAAGCTTCCGTACGCTCGGGACCTGTATGGTGGAGATCTACTTCTGGACCTGTGGCATGCAGCATGAGGAGTACTCCCTAGCCCGGATGTTTTTTGCCAAGACATTTGGAGTGGTGTCACTGATGGACGACACTTTTGACGTTCATGCCACTATAGAGGAGTGTCACAAGCTCAAAGAAGCTATGCAGAGGTAGGCTATAAGATCATCTCCAAGAGATTAGTCAAAAAGGCTAGCTAAATTTACTAATTTAGTTACTCTCTAAAATAGATTTGACAAAAAATGCTAAAGTACTTCAACAGACTCTGTAAAACCAAGAGGCTGGATAGCTAGTGAGGTAGGCTATCTAAAAGTATAGAGCAAATGAGGTGGTATGGAGAGCTATAAAATTTGGATAGTCATTTATAATAACCAAATTTACGTTTAGAAAACGATTTGACTAATTTCTTGGAGATACTCTAATGATCCATATTTTATTTTTCAGCCAAATTTAGCTGAGTCCGTCTTCTTCTTGAGACACGTTTTGTTAAACATCACTCTTAAGGTATATTTACTATCTGTATGCAGATGGGATGAAAGTGAGGTCTCTATTCTGCCCGAATATCTGCGCATGTTGTATGTCAAAACCCTTAGCAACTTCAAAGAGTTTGAGGATATTTTGGAACCAAACAAGAAGTACCGCATGGCTTACACAAAAGAGGCTGAATGTGCACAGTACTTATGCAGCATGCATATCTATTCTACCATGGGCCCCGTTTGGCTTGCTAAATTTTGGCTGTGTTCTGGCTGAATTATTGTGAGAGAAAAACACTGTTCCAGCTAAAAAAAGAAGCCGAACAAACCGGATATAGGGTAAGCCGAACGGGGCCTAATATATGTAGCGTCTTGTCAATTATTGTGCAGTACAAGTTGTGCTCCAAAAATTACCTCCAGGAAGCCATCTGGTCCAGCTAGAAGTACCAGCCAAGCTTGAAGAAACATGAGGAGTTGTCAATCATGACGTCTGGTCTGCCGATGCTTACGATCTTGACACTAATGGGCTATGGTGATGAAGCAACCCAGGAGGCGTTTGAATGGGTAAGCAATGTTCGTGAAATGGTCCGTGCTGGTTCACAGGTCACTCGCTTCCTCAACGATTTGTCTTCTTACAAGGTATATATACTCACTGTCACGATACTTACCAGCCTTGCATGATTCACTGCATGATATACTATACAGTTTCAGCAAGCATATGCCTGTATACTCACCGCATATACAATCATACATATATATATGCAGTTGGGAAAGAACAAGAAGGATATGCCTGGCTCTGTGGAGACCTACGTGGTAGAGAACGGCTTAACCGGGGAAGAGGCTGCGGGCACTTCTAGAGAATAGGTGAGGATATTGAACCAAACAGGCATGGATATAGATCACACACTATTGCCAGCGGCGCAGGTGGTGGTCAACATGGCGAGGGCAAATGAGATCATCTACCTCCACGGCAGGGACGCCTACACCTTCGGTGCTGACCTTAAGGACCTTGTCACCACACTATTCCTCAAGAAAGTGCCTCTCTAGACAATATTTTATTCACATGACCAGATGGCTAGGACATTGTCCTGTTTTATTAAGCTAGCTTTATGCTTCATTATGCATGCATGTGATAAATGACTCATCTATGGATGCTAATATAATAGTCTAGATGGATTAATTAACTTACAGTGCTCAATGTATCCATGCCAGCATACATATCTTCATCTTAATATTACTAATTCGATGCCACCAACAGAACTTCCACCTTAATTCCCACAAGATGGGCAAGGAAAAACGATAAATCCTAAAAATTCTCACAATAATCAGAAACATATTGCCTTTAATTTGGGAGACTCTAATCATCACCACAATAATAATTATTGGGGCCCACTCGTCATTCAGCCATATCCATCATCTTTCCAATCTACTAAACGTGGGGGCATAGGAGAGGAGGGGAGGTGTAACACCCCTAGTGTTACGAGCTCGTTTAGCATCAAGATTTATGCCTAAGAAAATCTCCGAAATGAGTTTCTCAGATTTTTATTTAAAAACACACTTGAAATGATGCACAAATCTTATGTGGCTCACTTCTCTGAGAGAGAGAGTCAAATAAATACAGTGAGTTAGTTTACTTAAATGCATATACGTGTTAATGAAAAATCCTAACGCGAAGAGCAAAATAAGTAGTTTTAAACATTGGCACGGAAGCAATTTTTATAAACAAAAATCAAATATAACTTGTATGTAGTACTTGAATAAAGTTAGAGTATAAGTGCAGTAGATGGAAATGCAATATTAAATTTTGGAGAATACAGACTATTAGTTAGTATTTTGGGAGTTTAAAAAAATCAAACTTGGAATTTAGAAGGGTCATTTTCGTTGCCAACAAGCACTTGAGTTTATGTTTAAAAGTATCCTTCTGTGGCAAATTATATTGACAAACTAATTAGGAAGTGCTTAGATATTATGTTTCTAAGAGTTAGTATGTAGTATGGGCTAGGTCATGGTATAATTGTTAGTTGAATCCGGCAAGGTTTAGACACTTTAAAAATTATGGCAAAAACGCTAAAGGTTGTTAGTTCTAACCAAGCCTTTACTCTGTCCAAGTCAGAAAAGAATTGTAGATAATGACATTTTGGCATTTAAAATTCAACAAAAATGATTAATCAATACATCCATGTTTTTGTACAGTTGGTTGCATCAAGACGAGCACTTGGGCATGGTGTAAGTTATAGTCATGTTGGTTGTCACGTGGAACTCGTAAAAATTGCCCAAAACCCCATAGAACACGTGACGGATCATGTTTCGGGGCTCTGTTCGCAAACTAGCATCCAACGCGACTAACCTGTTTTGGCGTCTCACTATCTTCCTCTCTGGCCATCCTCTGGTTGTATGGATTGCTCCTCTAGCTAGCCATTAGTGTCAACTTTGGGGTCATGGAATTAGTTGAGCCTTCGCTGAATCGATGAGTAGTTTTTAGGCCGCTTTAATAATCGTGCTTGGCACCGCTTCGGCCGTTGGCCCCGTGGGCGCGGTCACCGTGCGCAGGTGTGTAGCGTGTGCCGGGCTTGGTCCGTGGTCGGGCGTGTCCTCTCCCTGCAGGCCAGCGCGTGTGTAGCTATGTCGTGAGAACTAACGTCGTGGCGTGTCTCTCGCCTCTCCTTGCCTCTTGTTGTCCTACCCACGCCGTGCCGTTAGGCCACGCGCAAGTCTGGGCCGACGCCACGGCGGCCGCCGTCTAGCTGACGTGGCGTGTGTCTTAGCTGCACATTTCACCTACCCGCGCTCCAATTCATCTACCATGAGCCAGTGCTGCTGCCGCCGCATCGTGGCCATCCGGTCCCGGTCGCAGTGCCGAGGTGACGCTCCTCTACCTTGCTTGTCCCGCTCGACGACACTTGCGGGCCCGCTCGGGTCTCACCACTTCAAGCCATGCGCACCATGCCAAGCTCTTCCCTGCCTCGTCAGCTGGGAGCACGTGCTTGTACCACTCCATTTTAACCTGCTTGGCCCGCCCGTGTGCCTCTCCACGACATGGCAGCAGCAGGGGCACCGCACTTCCTGATCTCCCAATTCACCTTGCTCGAGGCTCCGCAGTTCAATTCCTCGCACCAGCAAGTAGCCTAGGAGGTTATCTAGTAGCCCGGCCTGCACCAAGGTGCAGCTGGGCATTGTGGTCGGCCAATTTGGCGTTTGGCTGGTCGTCGGTCAAAAATCGCCGCCGTGCTTGGGAAATTGGGGGTAACGCTCGTAGGGCTGGTTGCAACTCGATTGATGGTATCCTTGAGCTCGCCTTGATGTCCCCTATTCGATGCTCGCATGCTTTTGGCCTGTCAACTCGCGCGTGGACTGACCACCCTGACCCCTTCTATGCTTCAACCGTCACTGCAGCTCGGATCGCGGTGAGCTCCTGGTGCTTCCCCACTATCTTTACTCCTCCGTTAATGTCATAGTCCACCGGAATGCTTGCGCCGCCTCACGGTTCAGCCCGACATTGTGGTTAGGTGCGGTAGTGCACCGTTGAGCTCCCTTCTGTTTCGCATCGCTGCGCGTAGGTCCGTAGGTCTCCATCAGTCAGTTAGGGGTGCCGATTAAGCCTTGGTTGGCCGTCTTAGCCATGCAATGCCGATCAGAGCTTCGCTGGTGAGCGCGGTGGCATCGGGGGCCACCCCGTTGTTAAGGCGGATAGTTCGGGGGGTAGTTTATAAAACCACTCACATAAGGCATAGTGCACCTAGTAGTGGTATTAATATCTAAAACCTCGAGGGCTTTCCTACAAAGCTACCATCCCGCGTGGGGCGTGTCCGCCGTGGGCCGCTCATTGGGCCGGCTTGCTAGCGCGTGGCCTCGTTCCGCGTTGGGCTGCTGGGCCGATTTGGCTGTCGCCGGCCCTTTCCATTCCTAACGCGTTTTCTAATTAGGTTTCCAAGGTAAACTTGTAAATTCAATAGAAATTTGTGTAGTTGATCAAAAATTATGAAACCAATTTTGTTAAGTTCATAAAATCATGATCTACCTGCTAGTGTACTTGGTTCACATGGTTCTAAAATATTTCACGGTTGCCTTAAATATTTTAACATGCTCTAATATTATTTAAGCATAAACTTATAGGAATTTTCGTGATAAATTGGTAATAGTGTTGGCTATGAAACTTTCATAGTGAATTCCTACCATTATTAGGTGCTCACTATAATTTTTATAGCTCCATAATAGTTAGTTTGCTAAGGTAGCTAAATGAGCCCTAGTTCAAATATATATATTTAATTAATAAAGAAACACCTAGGGATTTGATAACTAAAACATTGTGGGAAATTAGCGCCTAGTTCGACAACTTGGATACGTGGTCTAGTACATTAGTCGTCAGAGCTAGCTCGTTAGCTTGAGAGGCATAATCGTATTTTAAGAGTTGCGATCGCCGTTGATTATTTATGTCTCTGCGTTGCATCCACGAATATCATAATAGGGACAACAATGGATTGTGGAGTCGACCGAAGTAGCAGAGAAGATGGTGCCTTGACGATTGTGTCATCATGATGGAACGTTAACTTTGGTTATATCTTACCCAGGTAAGCCCCGGTGCATAACCCCAATTATTCTGCACTTTATTTTATGCTTGTGCCTTAAGTTTTAAGGAGTTGAATGAAACCCACTTGCATATATATATCCTTATCCTATGAGTCTTACTAGTATGACAGGATCATGTAGATTGCTATGCTACAGGACTCCGGTAGAAGTCGAGTGATTGCCTGTCACTCGCGAGAGATAGGAAATATATTATTGTTACTGTTATCATGTTACTATCACATGGAATATATATGGATAATAATTGGAGACCAGACGGGACCATACTTTGGGTTTGGATTTGGACTTGGTTAGGTAACCGAGCGAGGCTCTGGTTGCATTTATCCCGCCTATATCAATTGAGGACCGTCCATTGCAGTGGATTCTAGTCAGGTCACATACTTATTATCCTGAGCACATACTTGCTTATGGGAGCAGAAAGGCTCATTGCTCTCTTGTCGTGGGTTCTGGCTCTTTTCGGACTGACTGATTAGAGGTAGCGATGGTGGAGGTCTAAGCACCATACTGAGTCTAGGACTCAGGAGTGGGGGCTTGGAGTCTAAGTTTGGACAGGGACCTAGACCACTTGACAGGAGAGTGGTGGGTTGGTCTTGCTTGTATTTGGGGTACAAACAGGACATGTGTTTCAGGGTACCCAGCTGGGATACATTGGTTCATGAACCGTCGTGTGATACGGTACGACTTGGCTATGATCTAGCACCGTAGTAAGAACTAGAACATGAAAGATGGTAAAATGGTTCTAATTGCTTACCACCTGCTTGAAAGTAGTATAGATGCTTACATAGAATGGTTGGTTAATGAATTAATGATGGCTTCTAATAAAATTGAATATAAGGACGCACGTTTAGTAATGCTTCCTGCAATACAATAAACCCACAAGCCAGATAGCCTTGCATATCCTTGGAGTCTTATCTTTCCTCCTAACGGGTAAGTCTTGCGAAGTACAATTGAGTACTCAGGGGTTGTTCTACCCTATTGCAGGTGACATGTGGATGCTAGAGCTGACACTTGTGTGTGGAAACCTCCTGGTGGGCTCAGTAAGGATTTCCTTACGATGCGGACATAGAGTTATTTATAACTTCCACCCAAAAATGTTTTGCAAAGGAAAGAATTACAATCTGTTATCATTCCATGTATATATATGCTCCTCATGTTATCGTTTGAACTGTCATTACCTAAATTTTGGTTTCCGCTGAAAACTCTAATAACATTGTATAATCCGCTGTTATAATCAATTGGTGTCATACTCTGATGTTGCATTAAAAGAGATGTAAGAAATGGTTAAGCATGTTGTAAGCTTTATCCTCTCATTTATGATTCTGATGGAAAAATGTGGATTTTTGAGTTCTCCCTCGGGGTGTGCTCGACAGAACTGTCTGATGTAGCTCACCTTTGGGGTGCTTAGTATCTAGTAGAAGACAAGCACCTCCGTAAGTGTGTTATTTCGGGCGATTCTGCCACAAGTGGTATTAGAGTATAAATGAGGAAATAAAGCTTCAAAATCCTTTTCTAAACTAAAATTTGGCAACCTATTTTTGTAAAAAGTTAGGACGTTTAACTATGAAGTATATAAGTAGCCCTATTGCTATAGTTAAGCATCCGGAATAGGTTTAACTAGGCTTTCTCCAGTGGACTGACTCTCGTGTAGTATACGATCTTTAAGTCAGTTGTGCTAGTAATGCCTTAGTCGTTGTGACCGTATTGCTGGTAGATGCGCCCTTCATAGATGTCACGCATGTCGTATTGTGCACAACTGACTCGTCCTTGTTCTGGAGTTCTTACTGCACTGTGACTTCATGCTTCGCGTTCGTTTGTGGTTCACGCCTGTCGTGACCCACACCTTTCTGTAATCCTTCTGCGCTCATGCCAGACCTTTGCCCTGCAGTCGTACTAGTCATTAATGGCCTCGGACATCGCTCGCCTTGAGCGCGTGAAAAATTTGATCGATCCATTTGTAGTGATCCCGCGCAGGAACCATGGGAGGACTGCGCCAGGACCACTGACCGCTCTGCCATTATAAGTAGGGCCTGGCCTAGTCATTGGCACCACCACTCGATGTACTCCAGCTCACCTAGCCCTTCCTTTTGAGCAAGCTTTTCACTCAATCCTTCCTTGCAACCACCCACCAGGGATGGCAGGAGCTTGGGTTAGTAGTTACTGCCTAAACACTGAGGGTTTTCCCAAAATCTTGTATGCCACCCTGCAAAAGCTCGGAGTCAAAGATCGTCCCGAGTATGAGGGCCGTGAGTATGAAAAGCATGGCACTGAGCGGTGTGAAGTTACCGTCTACATTGGGAAGAGTGAGGAGTTCCCCGGCATCACTGAAGCCTGGAATGTGACCACAACCGGGTTTTGCTTCATCGACACCTACCAGGTTGTGGCCCACAAAGCCTTGCGGTACCTTTGTCAGATCTATGAAGAGTCCATTGCTCGTACCCCCATGAGGTTCTTTCCACCTTTGGAAAAGAATCGACGAGCATGGAGGGCTCGAATGGAGGCTTTGCAAGGGCGGGATGCGCAAGAAGATAGTCCAACCGTGGTGCACTTGACCACGTACCTACTTGCTCTAGATGAGCAGTATGATCGGCAGGCCTCGGAGCTGAGGAAGTGCCTCCAGCGAGCCGAGGAAGCCGAGATCTTCTCCAGGATGCTTCAGGTGCAGCTTGCCGAAGCGCATGCCGGTGCGGCAGCCGCGGAGAGTCGGGAGACTGCCATGTCGGAAGCCCTAAAGGAGGCTGAAGATCGGCATGCCCATTAGTTGGGAGAGGCCTACCTTGTTACCAGGGCCAAGCATAGGACGCTGGCCGCTGAAAGGCAGGATCCCTTGATCTTGGAGGGAATCCCTGTCCACCCACCAGAAAAAAGGAGGACCGGTGTTGCAGTACCGCCAACACCCCCACCCTCGGAAGTGTTAGAAGTAGAGCCCTTGCTTCCCCTCACTCAGCCCCTGCCAAGAGAGGAGGCAGATCCATAGTCAGGGCGGTAGAAGAATCCGCCGAGCCCAGGAATGAAGATGTGTGGTCCGACAAAGTAGATTAGTTGCCTTGGGAAGATGTACCCGTAGTTAGTGGTGTCTTTCATTGCTGTCCTCCAGTATTGTAATCTTTCTGTTGTATTTTGTCCGTAGTTGTTGAGATCGTCTGGTCGTAAGGAAAGTGAACGATGTGTCGACAATGGGAGAGTGAGTGCCTATATGTTGTACCTGCATATGGATGTCTGGAATGTGCATTTCATTTATTTCGATGTGTTTATTGCGTCCATCTACCCTTAGGTCTCGTTAGACGTGCTTAGGTTTTTCAAGGGCGGCGATAAGTGGGTTACAAGAGAGCCACCATTCAGATGCCAGTAGACCGGCCATGATTGGATAACATAGGATACTGTATCAACTAATTATGGATGTCTCAACAGAGAACTTGAGTTTCCTTGAATTAAATATATCATGGGATTTGATTTCCTTGTTCCTTGTTGTGAAAGGAACCATTGTTGTCTGAATCTTTCCTTGCAATACTCCTCTTATTATGTGGTCTATGACCCCACTATTTTCACTACGTGTAAGTTGGTAAAGTGGCCTGGTTAATAGCATATGGTGCGCGACAAAACCGAGGGCCCCTATGGAACAACTGCCACATGGTGACGCTGCTCGGCATGCACTGGTATCGAGGGTGTTGACCAGTCCCTTTGCCAAGTTACACCGTTGTACCGCTCTTGCTATAAATTATTCTCCTTGGAAAGTGTTCTGGTGTTCGAACGGGAAATCCACAACGGGTTGGTGAAATAGTGTTCATTCGAAGTAACCGAGATGATGTGGTTTGGAGGAAGTACGTATGTCGTGATCTCAGTTCACACGAAAGACTAGCGCCTACTGTGATCAAAGAAGGGAAAGAAAAAGAAGAACAACAAGGAAAAGTTAGTCCTCGGGTAGTGGGGAGTGATAGGAAAAGCCTGAGTGGACATCATGTCCCAAGCCTTGTGTCCAGCTCGACCACGTTACGCACGCCGGTCACTATTGTCGCGTGCCCTGCGGACGCCGTCAGTGTCAGGGTGCACTGGTACCCCGTTCTCGCGTAACCACGACATTATGCCGCATCCACCGTACTCGTGCACTGTGCGCTTCTCCTTTTCCCAGCATTCGGTCGGCTCTTGATCCTCGCCCTCGTTCCCATACCGGACCCCCTCCTTTTTTCTCTTTTGGGGACATGGCCGCCCGCACGTCTCCCTCGTTGAGCGAATCCGCTCCTCTCCTTTTTCCTCCCTCCCCTCAAGCTCGCGCAGGGAGTGCACCATGGCTAACGCTCTTCCCACCTTGTGACCATCAGTGTTTCCTTCCACGCCGCCTCCACTTCCGGTACGCTGCACCCCACCTCCGTTCGCCACTAAACATAGGCGGAGTTTACATTACCTTGGTTGATTGCCTTAATTGTGGATGTCAGGTGGCATCTGGTTCTGTCAGGCCATGCATCTTATGCATAATCATCAGATGTTGGGCGCTGATTTTTGTGTCTTGCACGCATATAACTAGGATGTGATTGATCAACTTTGTTGACCCCATTGGGGTTACATCTGAAAAGTCCAGTGGCATTGAATTCATTTACTCAGAAATGAGTAAAGTAAATCATCTTGGAGGTTTCATTTACAAGCCGTTTGGTACTAAAACTTCCATGTGGCAATTTGCATTGGTGTGCAAACTTTGCTACACTGTTAAAAGTTACAGAAATGAGTGTAAATCATCTTGGGGGTTTCATTTACAAGCCGTTTTGTACTAAACCTTCCATGCGGCAGTCGTGCGCAAACTTTGCTACATTGTTAAAAGTTACAGAATTAACAATATTAAGCTACCAAATACTTTGCTGCAGTTCTTTTGTTAGTGCAGAGTAATTGGTAATTTGAGAGATTGAAAGCAACCACTTTGTTTTGAGCGCCTCATTGAAAAATTCAGCAAATGTTTGTCTTGTCAACAAGTAATAATTTTATTTTTCCTCTGCTATGAGATGTCATCACTCTGATGCACCGGGTTGGAACAATTAATCTAGCCTAGCAGATGGTTGGGGTAAAACCTTAATGAAAAACTAGTTGAGCTTGGCCTGACCTGCCCATTCTTAAAGAAAAAAATGTTCACTAAGTAATTGAAGTTCCGTGGCACCTTAATTGTTTTCGTAACACATGCCTGTTGTGGGATCGTAGCCCCGATTCCAGAATTGTATGGCCTTGTTGGTCACTTGTATTCTTGTGTGCTAGCCGTCCTAGCATGCCCCAACCAGTTACCTTTTTTTCGGGAGCTAGCAAGTCACATTCCGTTACAAGTGATCCAGGCCGTGGCTGAACCCGTGAATGCCGTTGGTATCGCCGTTTTTGTTCACTAATCACATATGCCTCCGCCAGTTCTGATGTGATCTAGGCTAACCCAGACCATCAGCTGAGCTCCAAGGACTGCACATCAATTTGGGACTTTGAGAGTACTGGATGACCCTTGCTTATTAGCCACATTGCCCTGATATTTGCTTCGATTGCAAGTGTTCTTCACTGATTGAATGTTTTATTTAATCTCGACGTGCTTACTATGTTATACTGCAGAGGTGCAGAATGCTACAGAACCTTTCGTGACTCATTGACAGTGGGAAAAAGTGAAAAGTTTTGCAAGCTCTGCTCTTCACTTGACTCGTGTATTGACTGGTGTCTTTTTATGGTGACCCAGGGACATGACATACTAAACTATTTGGAGTGAAAACGACTGAGACGGACAGGACATCAAGTGGTGTCGTGTCAAGCACCGTACCTTCTCCATGGAGCTTATGATCAGACTGTTCGCTTGATCATAAACCTCATAAATAATCGTGAATTATAAGTTAGAATAATATTTTTCTCTCACACCAAACCAGCCAGCAATAATAATCCACGCTCGTTTCAGCCGAAACGATCAGACTAAGCAGCTGTATCTATGCCTCGCCTGTCCTTGGGCCCTGTTTGTAAACTGATCTTTAGTTATCGTGAATGGTAACACTGGCCATCTTTATACCATGGTAAAGAACTAGCGATATGGCTGTTCTATTGTTGGTTTTTCTTTGTACTATGTGTTTTGCAATCGTGATACCTGGAGAAACGAAACCGACATGTTCTCTGCTGTATTTTGAACTGGAGATTGCAGTAACAATATACCATCCAAATCGTGATCGTGTCAATTGAGGGTGCTTTGCTTCTTTTTATCTCCACTGGTCATACATAATTCTAACTGCTGTCATGTTGGCCCTCCCTCCACCAAGTCAAGACCATGCTGATTAATTGCCTGATTTACTAATGGTACCATCTTTGAAGCATTCACCAGATCACCACATGGCCTATATGTCAGAACTGAAACCAGATTACTGCTCAATTCTATCTGGATCGCGCACTGCTGCAAGAACAATGACAATTAGTACAGAAAAAATAAGAACGATGACATTGACCAAAGAAGTTACATCTGCATGCTGCAAAATTCGACTGAGCTAAAGCCATAATGTCAGGAGCAAGGAAAAAAAGGGAGAAATTCACAAGCAATAACAGCAAGAACAAGAACACGAACTGAAATTGATAGCGAAGTAGTTGCACCGAATCCTTAGGCGCCTAAGCAAGAAGAACTGAAAGTAAGCCATTGGATAGCTGATCGACGTCTCCAGTTCAACTCAGCGAACCGGTACAGCCTACTCCAGCTTCCTCAGTTAACTGACGAACTGAAGAAATCGACACCTGACGAAACTGAATGACTCGCCTTATCTGAATTTCTGATACATAACGCTCTTTTGCACGCAGTCACGTGTTCAGACGGGCCCTAGAAGCTATATAGGCCCACACACTGCGATCCTATCTCGCCAACAATTCCCCGAAATCACCGAGCCCGTCTTCCGGTCCCGTCACCGGCTGCCGATCCGGTCGTCCCATCGTCTCCGTCTCCGTCTCCGTCTCCGTCTCCGGATCGTCACCTATCCAGAATGTAGGGACAGATGAATCAGGTTGTCACCAGCCGCCAGTCGCGGCGCCAGCCGATGGATCATACGACTGGACTCTCCGGGATGTACGTGGACCCGCACTTTGTGATGGAGCGCACCGCTAGTTTTTGCATTTTTACTACCCCGCGAGTGTTTTGACTTCACTGATCACGGTCAGGGTACTAGTTGTACTTCTACTGAAGTTTTTTTCTTTATCTTTGCACATGTTTGATGACCAGTTTTACTGAACTAGTATTGAATGCATGATGGTCCTTTATGAGCATCTACCACATCCATACTTTTAAAGCTCTAGTATACAAATTGAATGTATGATGGTCCTTTATGAGCATCTATGTCTAAAAATAATGCTCACCTAAATTCCATCAACTTTACTGTATGTCCATATTTACAGTAGGGTGCCTCATGCAGCCTACCAAGAATTAGGACAAAGCCTACCAAGAATTAGGAGATTGTAATACTGCATATTATATCTCACTACAACAGCGCATCATTTTAATCAGAAGATCATGTTTAATTCTTTTATGTAACAAGTCATGAAAAATGCTTCTTCTGACTTGATGGTACCAAAAGAGCAGTGTTAATAACTTGTCCTGCAATAATGATCAAAACTAGGGTAACAGCACATATAGATTCCATCAGTTTGTTATCTGTCCATATGCACATCAACATGCAATTCATGCAGTGCACCAAGAACCATGACAATCTGCTTGCCATTATTATGCAGTATTATCTACATTAGCAATCAAACTAGCACTGTGGATGATGAATCACACAACCCTCACCCACGTGTTCTATCATATCCATCTAGTACCCATGTATGTGTGATGGTCCTTTATGATCACCTATGACTAACATAGTGCTCACCTAAATTTCATCAACTCTATTGTCTGTCCATATTTACAGCAGGAACACAACTGATGTGACCTACCAAGAATTAGGACATTGTTATTTAAAGCTGAATGAATTGCAATACCATATGAAAGTCAATATTTACTTTGCAGATTATATTTCTTTCTGCCGTACCAGTAGCATGAGTTTGCAAGTAAGTTTGGAAGTGATTAAAGTTGTTAAAGATGATAGTCAAGAATGAAGAAACAAATCCTGCTAGGTTCTTACCAATCTCCTGGACTGTGAGCAAGCGCGTGGTGGCCCCTTAATGAGCACTCACCAAAATACCATCAGTAGTATTCTTTATCCATATTTAAGAACTCAACTCATGCAATCTACCAAGAATTAGGAGATTGCAGATTAAGAACACAAAGAGGTGCATATTTACCATTTACAGGCTATAATTGCAGAACATAATTTTTTTTTCCCGAACACACATAAGAATCGCATATCAAAAAAAAAAAAAAAAATCAACCTGCAGGGGAAAGACTGGCCCTGCGGCATTGCATTAAGAATAAACTTCTTGCACACAAGCCGAGAAACACCCCAAACCTTGCAAAACACATACACCACAAAGACCCAAGTGAGGAGCGCCTTCCTACAAAAAGAACTTGACCACGATCAAACCTCAAGGAGCCACAGCCAGCCACATTGATGAAGCTCATCACTAGCAAATAACTGAGCTCTAGCAATGCTCAGAGATACTCCATCAAATACATACCAATAACGGTGACACCACAAAGTCAAGACACCAAGAATAATCAGAGAGTTGGTGCCCTCCTGAATTGGACCATTCAAACTACTAGAGATCTTTTTCCCCACCAATCATCGAAGGAGTCCTCTCCTAATTGTGGAGCCAAAAACTGTAAGCCAACTTTTGTGCAAAAGTTTGAACCAGAATTCATAGGCATACACACATGATACCAAAAGGTGATTGATGGTTTCATTGGATTGGTCACAGTAGGGGCAAGTTGTTGGGTGTGGGAGACCTATCTTAGGAAGTGCATACTCCAAGGACACCAAAAAAAACACACTTATGATGGTCTTATACATATATTCTGGGTATCATAGAAAGCCAACCTAAGTTCTTTATTCCATATCCATATTTACAGCAAGACTCAACTCATGCATACAGCCTACCCAGACGTCTTTTGATAAATTCTAGGTCAGTAAAAACAATTTAGTCTATTTGTTTACGCACATTAGCAAAAAAACATCAGGTTTATTTAATAAACCCAACATTATCCATTAACTATATATGAACAAAAATATATAGACAGTTGCTAAATCAAAAGTAATCATAGATCACACGGTGCAGTATGAGCTTACTGTGCAACTGTAAATGGAATACATACATGACAAGGAAGAGACGTTTGAGCTTTTAACTACTCGTAGATTGCCTTTTTTCTTGCATATGAAAATTATTTCTTGATTGCCTTTGTATCTCCTTTGTACTTGAAGAACATGGTCTTGAGTCTTGACACCATCAATTCTCTCCTAACTGGTGTGACCCAGTAATCTCTTGATTTCTCCCTTAAAACAGGGCCTTCAGTTTTTCTTCTGCTTTTGGTTGTATGTTTTTGCTTTTGATGATCACCCTGTACCTCCTGGTTCATTGGGTTAAACTGGTTCCACACAAAACTTCTTCCTGCCTAAAATTTTGTCGCCCTTCCCTGAACTCAGGTTGCAGAGCTTGCTTTAGTTTCCTTGGCTCTTCCCTAAATCTTTTGCACACTGTTTCCACTAAACTCTGCCTTATTTTCATCCTCTTCCAGTTTAGCCTACCATTATGAGAGGCATCAAAGAGGCAAAAGATCAGCTAGATGCACAAGCTGGATTACACATTTGTGGGTTATGAAATCCACAATGTTTCTTAATGCAATGATACACAACTCTCGTGCGTGTTTGAGAAAAAAAAATGAAATCTACAATGGCCCAACCATGTCTCAGTACTCACTAGGTACCTTTCGTACATTGTTTTCAGCAGCCAAGTTGAATATAAAAAGGGGCGTACCCAGTGCAGAGAGCTCCCGCCCTGTGTGGGGTCTGGGGAAGGGTGTCAGTGGCAAGCCTTACCCTCGCCTTTGCAATGCGAGGAGACTGCAACTTGAACCCGGGACCTTCCGGTCACGGGCGGTAAGACTCTACTGCTTGCACCAGGCCCGCCCTTCAAACCAAATTGAATATAGAATTCCTGAAATCCTCCTCAGCCATTCTCTGTTACTTCTGGTTTGAACACAAAAGGGAATGATATCAGTAGCAACACAAATACAGAGACAATGCATCCCTTATCAATTTTTTATATGCATTTACCACTGAGTTAAAAATGCCTCCACGACAAATGATGGATTTAGCAAAAGGGAAAGTAATAATCCATATGCAGCACAATGTTACTTGAGATGGAAAGCAAAGCACAGTTTGACCGATGTCATCAAATATAAACTCTACGCTTTGAAAAGAAACTGTAGACCATGCTGCAAAAAATACTAATTCAACTGATGCAACTGTAAAGCCAATTTAGGTGAGCAAAACAACCAGCACTTAAGATTCTTGATAAATAGACTATTTCATTGTAGAAGTCTATGCTGAGGTAAAATAAGACATGATGAAAGCCACAATCAAATGACAAAAAACAACAAGGAGATGTTGTGAGCATGCAAAAGGTGACAATTTCTAGTCAAGTGGATAATGTGGGGCTAATTTCCAAAAGGCACTAAATCAGTAATTTTGTAGTGGTGGTGGAGGTATGGTGGATTTGGAAACATAGGAATGCTTGTGTCTTTGAAGGGATCTCACCTAATGTTAATGCTCTCATGCAAGAAATTAGGTATGAAGCAAAATTGTGGTGTATCTGTAGTGTGGCGTTTAGGTTGCTGGTCAAAGTTCCTTGTTTCCAAGCTAGTCACTTAAGTAAAAGCATGCTCTACTGAGCTTGTATGAGTCTTCTTAGACTCCTCCTATCTTCCTCTCAGTATAATGATACACAGCTGTCCTGCGCATTCGAGAAAAATGTAATGCCAAATAAAGAGTTAGGTGATCAGTTATACATGCATAGAATCTTAAGACAGCTTGAAGTTACGCTATCACAGCAAAATAAATATGAAGCATGTTCATTCTTATAGAAGCAAAAGTAGGCTCAGGAAGTGTAGGTGTGACTGGTCATGGAAATCAGAATGAAGAAATTCCCATAAATAGATTATATAAACCAAAACGGAGAAATTTAACTTCACTAATCATGAGAGTACAATGATGGCAGAAACAAACAAACTCTGTTATGACAAGAACCCAAAACGAAAACAGGAACTAAAACCCTCAAAGAGAAGGGCGAGTTTGCACTGCCATACTAGAATTTCACAACAAAAATTACTACATCCGTCCCACAAAGAGTGACATTCTAGCTGTCCTAAGTCAAATTATCTTATGTTTGACCAATTTTAAGCGAAGAGTATTAGCATTTATGACACTAAATAGATATAGTATGAAAAAATATTTACAGTCTTTGAGGGTCAGGGGTAGTAAGTAATAGAAGACTAGACAATGCCCCAGAGAGCAAGTCTATCCCATTATCTAAAAGATAAGAGGTGCATCAAGTATTACAGAAGCATATTCCACTCGTACCACCAAACTTAGCGCCAAAACTAAATATTTAGACCAAAGGCATTGGCCCTGCTTTGTATTGAAAGCATAGAGTTACTGGGGATACCAGTTCACAAGACAGACCATACAAGTTCGCCAAAACTAATATGGCGACGCTTAATCCAACACAAATGCCGCTTGACTGGACACTTCGCTCTAAAAAAATTTGATTTAAGCCAACGATACAGATCTAAATGATGGGGCAATCAATGGGATTGCAATGCATCTACAAGCCAAAACAAGGTCACAGTTCTACCACTACAAGAAGCTGAATCGCACTACAAGAACAAGCAAGGAAAGTACCACGAAACTCTCCTTGCCTGCAAGCTTCAGCACAGCTCCAGCTCTTTGTCCCCCAATAAGTTCTCGCCGCAGATCTGGATGGAAATTAAAAAAAAATACAGAAGAAAAAGTAAATACTAGCCAGCATCAGCGGCAGTGGAGAGCCAACCTTCTCCCAACCCTATCCCCATGACCGAGACCTCTTACCTCTGGATTCGGTCCTTGCGCTGGCGGAGGCTGCTTCGCGGATGTGCGCGCGCGCGCGAATGCGACAGCCTTGGCCTGCGCGTGAATCTGCCGCATCATCCTCAAGGCGCGGTCGTACTCGTACGCGCGGCGTCGCTCGGGCAAGTAGAGTATCTGTGCCACGCAGTGGCCGCCATGGATTCCAATGAGAGCAGGGAGCGAAACGGCGCTTTGGGGGTTTTGGCCACCTTAACCCTAGCGTCCCTTTTAAATCGACGCAAATTCTAATGAGCGGCCGGTTGCTCGCTGTGCGTTGCGCGCGACGTGGGCCAGCTCACGCGACCCGGCCCACGCAGCCCACGGACGCGGGGACAGCACCCAATTTCCGCTCGTCACATACAACAGCAGGAGCTCGCGAACACTAGTTTTTCTTTCCTGCTTGTGTCGGTCCAATAAAGCTGAGACGTAGATTCCAGAAATTGATGGACGTCACATTGAACACTGTTTTCATGTTGTTCATTATGTAATTTTAGTCTTTAATGTCCTTTTTTTCTGTTCTCAATTTCAGTTTTTATTTTGAGTGAGTTTCTATTTTCAGATTTTATTTTTTTTCAATGTTTTTTTAGTTTCAGTTTTCAGTCAAGTTTTTTTTTTTAGTTTTATTTTGCAGTTACCCTTTTAGGTTTTAATGCCTTTCTAAATCTTACATATTAGTTGCCTCATCTACAATGTATAAGTTGTCATAAAAAAATAGCCATTGCATACATAAGTTGTCACAGAAAAATTTGCCCCCACCTTGTGCAACAACTTCTATTTTTAGGTTTGTTGCAATAATTTGCCCCCCCCCCCCAAAGTTGTACTACTATAGTATTACATGGTAATAACTCATTTTGATATTTTTTTTGCCCCCACACCCAAACTTGTGCATACTATGTAATAACTTTAGTATATTTTTGGAGTAGCAACTTTAGCTTTACATGGTAGTAACTTCTTTTGATTTTTTGCTCTCCGGGCCTGTGCATACCATGTAAAGATTTTAGTATATTTTTGGAGTAGCAAGTTTAGTATTACATGATAGTAACTTCTTTTATAAATCTCCTGGAATATTTTTACACATAAATTGCTACTGAAATAAAATTCTTCGAAACATAGGTAAGCGGGGTCTAGTTTTGTTCGCCTCGTTACGTAGAACACAAAGGTATAGACGAAATTAAAAATGGATTCGTCATTCAAAAATTATTGATGTTCAAAGAAAATGTTGTGCTTTTCTTTTTGTGTTTGTGTTAGCTGACGTCACACCTGCCAAAAATGGAATTGGTCTAGGCGCCTAGCAGACTAGTTGGAGTGGCACGGAGGGGGCACGCTCACGTGTTCCATCGCCCTCGCTTACTGTTTCTTGCGTGAACTATAGTTGATGTCATTTATCTTCCATGGCTCAGCCTCCTAATCCCAAGAAAATGCCACTACCTCTCCCTGATTGGAGATTTGGCCTGCCAGAGGATCTTCTCGAGTCTATCGGGCAGCGTCTCGCGTCAGGCCACGACACGACGTCCTTCCGATCCGCTTGCTCCCCATGGTGCGCCGCCGTCCCGTTCGCGACCTTCGGGCCGCTCCTGCTACTCCCGTTCGACCCTGACTCGGACCGTGTCGACTTCTACTGTGTCCCGAAGAAGAAGGTCTTGTCCAAGACGCTACCCGACGTGCGCGGCAAGGTGACGTGCGGCTCCTCGTGTGGGTGGCTGGCGCTCATGGACGAGGCGGCGTCCGTGACGCTGCTGAATCCATTCGCTGGTGCCCGTGCCCCCCGCGTTGAGCTCCTGCCAGCAGGTGAACACGTCGCGGCGGTGTCCTCATCGGAACGCGTGTCTAGGGTCCACGGCCGGTGGGTCCTCCATCCCACCAACGGCTACGGGGACGCGGATGCCGCAGGCAGAGCCATCAAGCTAGAAGACATAAGGGACGCGTTCTTCCGTGAGTTCGTGCTCTCGGCGCCGCCTGACGCCGCCGACCGCGAGTGCGTGGCCATGGCCATGCTTGGGTGCTCCACGGAGGTCGCGTTCTGCTGGGTTGGAGTCGACAGCGCATGGACGCTGCTCGACACCAAACTGGAGTTCTCCGTGGGGTCCATCGTCCACTGCCAAGACAAGTTCTTGGCGATCGACTGCACTGGAGAAATCTCCGTCTGCAGCAGCAACGCCGCCGGCGCTACTCCAACCGTGACGCTGCTGCCATCGCTGTCGCCACCTACGGGGCTCTGCCACCGTAGCTACCTGGAATCAAACGGTGAGCTACACATTGTGGGTGCCATGGTGAGCACGTTCCATGAGACACAGAGTTTCACCTACAGGCTACAGCAGCGCAATCTACAAGTATAACCTCCACGACCGTACGCCGGAGTGGTCCAGGGTGAGGGACATCGATGATCAGACACTGTTCGTGTCTAAACATTTCAATGAAAGCTTCAGTGGAACAAATGTATCCAAGTACAAGAAGAACAAAATCTACATATCTGATGCATTGTATGAGAATCCATACGACTTGGTCCATCGACTGGAGATTGTTGATATTGCTACCGGCGCATCCGAAGTGAAGCCCGTCCAGGAAAAGATGCAGGGTTCCGAGGCTCTAGGTTGGATTCGACCCAATCTCTGGAAGCTCTAGAGTTTGTGAGCCTGCGACGCCGCGCACTCCGTGACTGTGTTAAATTCATAAACTTTGATTTTTGGATTAAATGAGATTTTGACTTCAGATTTTTCACTCAAAATAAAGCAGATAAAACAAATTGATGATTCAATCTGTAGCAGCAGCAAACTAGAACTTTACTGACTATATTTTTCAAATCCTACTGCCTCTGTTCCAAAAAGAAATATCATTCTAGGTTTAAACTAACTCAAATTTTCTTGAAGTTGACTAGGTTTATCAAAAATATTATCAATATTTTTATCTCTAGATATATTTATTATAAAAATATACTCCATATTTCATCTAATGATATACTTATTACACATTAAAAGTGTCAGTACATGTTTGTATGTATCTAGTTAACTTTGGGCTTGTTCGGCTGACCCCAAACCCGGCTTGATCCGCTTCTTTTTTCATCCGGAACAGTATTTTTCTCTCACAGATTCAGTCGTGAACAGTAAAATTCAGCCGCTACAGCTTTTTTTTATACCAGCCGAACACAGCCTTTAAGGGTCCGCTTGGATTCTTTTATTTTGGAGGAATTGAAATATATATAATGGATTAGGCTATTTGGCTTGTAATTTGACACTCTGTAGCATTCCCAAGCTCACAAATAAGGCTATCTCAAATTTATAGGGTGAGAGATAGAATGGATTCTATAGATCACTATACTATAATTCTATTCTCCAACTTATAGCACACTCTTCAACTCATTTCCCTACAATAGAAATGCAACATATAAGTATGTCCATTGTATGCCTAATAATAAATATACAAATATTCCTTATGCAACTATATTAGCTTAATTAATCTATATCTAAATTATAATTATTAGAATGAATTCAATTCTAAGAATTCAAACGGGCCCTAAGATTTATTGACTCACCGAAAATTAAGAATGGCATTCCTTTTTAGAACAGAGGTAGATAAAAAGTCAAATAATACTCGTGAGTATTCATATTTTGCTCGCCTTAAGCTCAACTCAAGATGGCTCAAATGATTAACCGGCCAAGTTTGAGCCTAACTCTAGGCTCGGATCGAGTTCGACTCAATCCTCTGACAAGCTCAAACTTGAGAAGACGAGCTTGCTCGAGCTTGGTTCATTTGCAGCCTTGAACTTATAATATAATAAGGTAATCTTCGAGAGTCTCTCTTAAACTTACTCTCTAAATCATCATTTAGAGAGCTATTTAAATAAAAATCGCTCTTTATATTTTTCACTCTCCAATATTTTTTATATATATTATGCGCACTATATAGAACCATTCTCGCTCCCCATTTTTGACTAGCGAGAAACACGGAATAGTGGATGACTATATTAGGAGACCTAATTAAAGAAGTTGTTAGAGATTATTTTTTTTTACCAAAATCTCTATTTATAGGATATATAAACAGTCGTTTGGAATTACTCTTATAGATGGGAAAAAAATATTCCCTATCAATTTATTATCAGTATATATAACTCTAATTTCAATAAAAACACTCCATCAAAAGGAGTAAACTTATCAGTAAAATTGAGCCTCCATTGTGGGGTGTACTGCAAAAGTTCCCGTTACATAAAACCCTCGTTGCTACCTGTATCCCGTGGCCCGCCTCGGTGCGCCGCCGCCACGCCTCCACCATGGCCGCGACCGCGCCGGCCACAGACCCACCGGATGCCTTGCCTGCGGTCACAGCCGATGCTCCCACTCCTGCTCGTCCCACCCCGGCGGAGCTGGTAGCCCGCGCCGTCGCCCCCGTGAAGCCCGCCTTCCTCCGCCCGCCTCCCGTCCGCGAGGCACCCAAGGAGGAGGGCGGCGGCGGGGCCGTCGTAAAGGTGGAGAAGAAGTCCAAGCGCCAGCTCAAGCGCGAGCGCCACCAGGTAACTACCGCGGTACCGCGGCGCAGGGTGCTTGCTCTACTGCTGCTTCGGCGTGTCATTGGGCTCTGCTTGCCAGGTGCTCGTTGAAATGTATCTGCGGATCAGTGCGATTGTTTCACTTTTCGGCGCTATTTACGTCGTGCTGTAACTTGTTCCTAAAACTCGTGTCGATTTCTGCGGCTTGTGTATCTGTGTATGTGTATCAAAATGTTACCAGATTAATGAGCTCTTAGCTGTAGTAAATGTGTGCAGAAAATGAGCAATGCCATAGTTGTTGCATAGTAGGTTTTAGCAACCTGTAGTTCGATTTATCCTTTAATCCGTTAGGCGAAAAAACAAACTTCTGGGCTCCTGATTCAATCTAAGCGTGGGCCAACTTGTAGCTAGATCATGTGGCATTCCAAGGTTTCTTATGGTTATGTGAGTGCTGTTTATTATAAATTTTGTCAAAGCATAGCCTGTTGAAAAGTGAATACCAGTGTTTTTGTTTGCAAGATCTATATTTGACCTCCACACCCAGTTATTGCTCGATTTAGTAATCTGGAATATTTTCCTTAATCATTATTTCTGTTGGTTAGTCAGGAATTTTATATCCTAATCCTAAGGTGGAACTTGGGAGTGACATTGTACTTCTCCATTTCTTCTGACACTTATAAAAATGCTGAGTTATTATT
Organism: Miscanthus lutarioriparius; assembly: GCA_904845875.1. Taxonomy (NCBI): domain Eukaryota; kingdom Viridiplantae; phylum Streptophyta; class Magnoliopsida; order Poales; family Poaceae; genus Miscanthus; species Miscanthus lutarioriparius. Next base: position 77,674,917 of record CAJGYO010000012.1, on the reverse strand, counting down.
TGGGGCTCATATATGTTGAGTACTCCCTCCGTCCCAAAATAATTCAACTTCTAGAATTCCTCTAACTCTCTAAGTCAAACAATCTACAGTTTCACCGAATTCATAGATACGTGCACAAATATTTATGACGTCAAATTAATATCATTAGATACCCTGTGAAGTATAATTTCAGAACTGTTTCTCTCGGCAACATGATTGCTTTACGATAATAACTACCTGCATGCTTTATAGTTTATAGTGCATCTTTATACTCATGGGGTACCATCTTTTGCATGCTTATAGACAGCTCATGTTGGTGGTAGGCTGGTAGCTTTTGTTTCTCATTGTACCGCCAATGATATCCCATTACCTCTCAACTTAATTTGGGCAATTATGTCCTCCACTGACTTATTATATTGCACAGGAACAAAAGTCTACTTCTCATCTTTGTATCGAAGTAGGGAAAAGTGGAAATGTGGACTCATGCAAATACGGTACCTCTTGTCGTTTCAGCCATGACATAAATGCTTATTTGTCTCAGGTATTGTTTTATTTGCCTATATAAATGGTTAGTGAGCTTTATAACTTATTTAATCCTAAATTGCCTTTCTGTGTGCAGAAACCAGCTGACCTTGAAGGCACATGCCCATTTACCTCACTGGGACAGTTGTGTCCATATGGAATGACTTGTCGATTCCTTAGTACACATAAGGATACTGTTGCTCCTCAAAATCATCCAGAGGGAAACCAAGAGAGAAATCCTTTGAGCAAAAAAATTCAAAAGCTCTTATGGAAGAGCAAATATAAATTTCCCAAGGCCAGTGCCCAGATCAAACTTCTTGGTCTTAAGGTATATAGTTAACTTTTACCAATGTCTAGCCGTATCTCTGATCTCCCAATTTTCCTTTTTCTTGTATCTCTTGATTTTCTACAATAAAGTAACCTTCCTATGCTTTTATTCTCATTGTGTTCAGTTTGCTTCTTAAAACGTTGCAAGTTACTTTGATCATGGGTACATATAATACATGTGTTGGTGCTAAGCATCTGCCAAAAGTGTAGTGCCTTCCTTCAAAATTGAATATATCAATGGCATGCAGCAAACTAATATGATTGCCCGAAATTGAAATATTGTATTCTTAATTGGGAAAAGTCCAAATTACTACCTCCAAGTATCGCTTATGTCCAGATATCCTCCAAAACTAACGTTTGGTTCAGTTTACCCCCCTTAACTATTTTAGTTGGTCCAATCTACCCCTTAACAAGATTTGTCTTTTTCATTTCTCTACATACAGGTTTAATTTTAATTTCGAAATTTGTGCGGTGATAGTGGACACCATAAATTATTTTTAAAAATACATTATGAATTTTATGTCATTATGTTTAATACATTTTTGTATTATAGTGTTAATTTATCACTATATGTCCTAACCTGTCAAAATAATGATACTGATTTATGACATCTTTTTAAACATAAATTATGGTGCTAGCTATCCCCTCATAAAATTTGGAATTGAAAATCAACTTGAATGTGGAGAAACAAAAAACACAAATCTTGTTGAGGGGTAAATTGGACCAACTGAAATAATTAAGGGGAGTAAACCAAACCAAACGATAGTTTAGGGGGTTATCTAGACATTGGCCATGCTTGAGGGTAGTATTTTGGACATTTTCCTTCTTAATTCTAGACATCAGATTCATTTGTTGGTTGTCAAGGGCACATTTTCTCTGCCCTCCCTTGCCTTGTGACATTAGTGGACACATATATGTTTGGATTAAAATTAGGTATGACGGCATGGGTTTCCTTTCTTTTAAGGGATGGCAAATTCTCTTTCTTCCTAATGAAAAGATTTGTGTTGCCCAACCTCTGCTTGTTTGCAAGGCTAGGGACGGTTGGGAAAAGAAATGAAATATGTTCTAAGATGTGCCCAATATAGTTATAAGATCCTCTAGAATTTTTTTTACAACACTTAGCCCATTATAGTTATCATAGTTCTGTTAGTTTTTATATGGCGGGCCAAGTTTGTTTAGAATCTACTCTTGGCTATATGACATGTTTTGTCAAGCTCCTAGTTCAACGTGTTAGTTCTATTGGTCCATTACTCGCCGCTACCCCCCCCACCCCCACCCCCCAACTAAGTCCAGATCCTGTCATTGCCACTATTTTCTGGTTCCTATGGTCCTACCACTATCAATCTTTTGGCACATTTATGACACAGGATGGAAACAAGAATAAAGCAGAAGCAGCAAATGATGATAATCCAGATGAAACATGTGAGCTGAATGGTGATGACAAAACATCTCTCTCTAGCATTCCTGTGAATGTTGAACCTGATCCCGCGGGCAAAGAAATAGATAATTCAGAGGGAAAACCTTTGGTTGTTAACTCAGTTGAATCTGTGGAGCCAAGGCCATCAAAGAAATCAAAGGTTGAAGTTGATGAAACTCAGGGCCATGGAACTGGTAATTTGCTTCTGAACTCAGATATTGTTTAACATTCCCCTGTTGCTTATTTTTATTATTTCCTATTTCTTAGATCTTTTTAACCCTTTTTACTATATCATGGATTAGGTATTCATGACAATGAGGCTGAATCTGAAGTTGTTAATTTAATCAATGGAGTAAAAGTTTCCTCAAATAACCAAAGTTCCTGCAAAGTTGATCTGATCACAACACCTCATTTACGTGAAAAGAAAATTATAGATTTCCGAGAGAAGCTGTACCTTGCTCCCTTGACCACTGTCGGGAATCTTCCTTTTCGGAGGCTCTGTAAAACCTTGGGAGCTGATGTTACTTGTGGAGAAATGGCTATGTGCACAAATCTTTTGCAGGTTAGATCAAGATATTTCTTCGTTTTATCTTTCCTTTTTCTGAGTGAAAATTTTGTGACATGCACTATTGAATTTGCTAGCAAAGTTCATAGGTTATTACCAGTTTGATTTTCTTCATGAGGTTTGAGGTCTTTCCTTGTGATATTTTCATGTAGGGGCAAGCTTCAGAGTGGGCTTTGCTGCGACGGCATCCATCAGAGGATTTGTTTGGGGTGCAAATCTGTGGACCGTATCCAGATACGGTAGCACGGACAGTTGAACTTGTGGATAATGAATGTTCAGTTGACTTCATAGACATAAATATGGGCTGCCCAATTGATATAGTTGTCAACAAGGGTGCTGGATCATCATTGCTCACAAAGCCTATGAGGATTAAGAGTATTGTACAAGCAGCATCTACTGTTACTGAAAAACCGTTAACTGTTAAGGTAATGCAGCCATGAAATTCTGAACATCAGCTAATTAATGTACTAGAGCTAGATTTTTGTAATTTCACACAGATGGGAAGATGCCTGTCTATATGCATCTGGACATGTAATCTTTTGGTATGGTGCTGCACATGTAACCATTTTTTAGGTAGCAATTGCAGAAGTACTTATGTTCGTCCCTGTTGCTTGGTTTCAGGTAAGAACAGCTTTCTTTGAGGGCAGGAATCGTGCTGATTCTATAGTTTCAGATATCTACAACTGGGGTGCTTCAGCCATAACAATACATGGTCGATCACGGCAACAACGCTACAGCAAACTTGCTGATTGGGACTATATCTACCAGTGTGCACAGAAGGCTCCTGACTATTTGCATGTCATTGGAAATGGTGATGTATTCTCTTTTACTGACTGGAACAAACATGTTTCAGACTGCTCCAAAATTTCCACTTGCATGATTGCTAGAGGTGCACTTATCAAGGTTAGCATCTGACATTTTACATGTTTCTGCATATCTCGGATGCAACTTTTGCTGACCTCCTTTCCATCACCATATACATTTTTGGGAGCTCACATTGAAATAATCTGAATGGAAATTACAAATGGAGATGCAGATTTTCAGTACTAAAGAGTAAACTTCAATCAGAACCATCACATCTATAAACAGAAAACAGATTTCGTAGACTTTCACTCCAATGTGAAAAATGTTCATGAATGTTTCATCCTTGCCGTTTAGCATTCTGCTCTTCCTAAAGTTAGAACATCAGCATTTAGCACCATCTTGTTGTCCAGAGCTTTTCTCATGCTATTCAATTTCCTACATCATTGCAACCATGCTGATATGTTTGAGAGTGCATATTCCAGCTTGGGCAAATAAGAGGGTGTATCCCGCACTTCAACCCTTTGAGTTGTCCACTCATCAGGCAAGCAAAGCTGCCAGCTTTGAATCCTACCAGTGACAGTAGGTAGGGATGTGCAGTGAAGAGAGATTTGAAAGAATGGAAATAGCCAAAGGGCCAAAGGATTATCCTTGGGTAGAACTTAGAAAACAGCAGTAGTCCATTTGCCCGAACCATGACCTAGGTTACAGAGATAGTAGGTCCAGTCTAGTTGCGTTTCAAAATTCAGAAGAGGGAAGTGGGTCGACACAATGTTTTGTGGATTGCTCTAAAAGATTGCATGGATCAAAGCCTGATCACCATCACCATTCACACATGAAAAAAACATTGATACATCATGTGCAAGGAAATATGGATAGCAGTAAACTCTTTCCTGTTAGAGTATTTATTTCCTCTAGCTTTTACTTTGTATCGGCTGTCTCCTGGGGTTCTCCCCAGTGCACTGCCTAGGTACTCCCAGCTTGATTGCCTAGGACTTCTCCCCTCTTAAGTCTTTAGTATTAACTCTCTAGCTTAGCCTCTCTCTATATATGTAACCCTCTTGTAATCTCATCATCAAGTAATCTAAGCCTCTTGGCCTTTCTCTATCATGGTATCAGACTAAAACCGATCCCTCTGCTTCCGCTCCTCTCGGCGCCCGCCTCGAGCCGCGCCCGCCCCCTCACCTTCCCGCGCGCGCGCCCAGTGCCGCCGTCTTCCGCGGTCCTTCTCGGCCGCCCGCGTGCCTGGTGCTGCCCTCATCGTCGCGCCTAGTGCCCCAGCCGCGCGCCCATGGCTACTTCGACCTCCGGCGCCTCCACCGCGGCTACCGCGATCAAGCTTCGTGATGAAGCTCTCGCCGCCGCTCAGAAGCTGGAGGAGGAGGCCGTCTCACTGCACTCCACCAACACCAACCGCAGCCAGCAGCTTCAGACGGAGGCTGACCTCCTCAATTCTGCTGCTGCCGCGCAGGATCGCGTTCGTGCCGCTGCTGACACCCTCGAGAAGGAGCGCGCGCAGGCCGACGCTCTGGAACAGCAGGCCGCTGCACTCCGGGACCGTCTCCGCCCGGACTCCCTCCACGACGACGACTCTCAGGACGGCGACGATCACTCTTTCTCCTCCGACGCCGCAACCATCGTTCATCTGCACAGCCAGGCTGCTGCTGTCCAGAACATCAAGAATTTGATTCCGATTGTTCTGGACCTCCAGTCCTCCAACTACTCCAAGTGGCGCGGCTACGTCCTCCTCATCCTCGGCCGCTTCGCGCTGAAGGATCACGTCCTCAGTGACGACTCCCGAGTCACCGACCCAGCGTGGTCCCGCATGGACTGCGTGGTTGTCTCCTGGATCTTCAACACCATCTCCACCGACCTTCTGGACGTCATCCACGAGCATGACGGCGTCTCTGCTCGGGCTGCGTGGCTCGGTATCGAATAGCAGTTCCTCAACAATCGCGAGTCACGCGCCATGCTCCTTGATGCTGAGTTCCGCACCCTCTCCCAAGGTGCTCTCTCCATCGACGCCTATTGCCGCAAGATGAAGGGCATGGCTGATGCCCTTGCTGATCTGGGTGAGCCAGTCCATGACCGTACTCTGGTGCTCAACATCCTGCGCGGCCTCAATGAACGTTTCCAGTTCATGTCGCAGTTCATCACGCGCCAGAAGGCGTTTCCTTCCTTTGCGGACGTCCGCGCCGACCTGCGCCTGGCCGAGCTCAACATGGCACCTCCTTCAGCGCCTCCATCGGCCCTCGTCGCCTCTTCGTTCAGCAAGCCACCTGCCTCCCCGCCGGCCTCTGGGTCTGCAAACCCGCGCCCTCAACAGCACGCCGGGGGGGGGGGGCTCGTCTGGCAATGGCAATGGTCGTGGCCGGCGTCGCCGTGGCGGCCGTGGCCAAGGAGGCTCGACCAGCGGCTTCCCAGGCGGTTCCCAGTGGCCCTCCCTCAATCCGTGGACAGGGTCCATCCACATGTGGCCCGGGTCAACTCCCCGTGCTCTCGCGGTCCACCTCCCCCCCTGCCCATCTGCGCCGCCATCACCAGCTGCAAGAAGATGCTTTGGTGGCTGGCGTGCCTCCAACCTTCTACCCTTCGACTCAGGGGACATACCACCAGCGCCCACCCAGCACCCTCCCCGCACGGACGCCAAAGCCCACCTCCGACGCCCCAGTTTGGTCACCATGGGACCAACAATCCCTCGCCAACGCCTTGAAAGACCGTCACCCTCACCCCGCCTCCAAACTCCTCGGACTGGGTGATCAACTCGGGTGCCTCGTCTCACATTGCCTCCAACCCTGGTATGGTTACCGTTTCTCCATCATCCTCTTTTCCTTCCTCCATTGTTGTGGGAAACGGTGCTACTCTCCCGGTTGTTGGCACCGGATATTCCACCCTTCCTGGCCCTTTCCATCTCAACAATGTCCTTCTAGCTCCTGACATCATTAAAAATCTGCTTTCCGTTCGTCAATTCACCACTAACAATTTTGTTTCTGTGGAATTTGACCCTCTTGGTGTCTCTGTGAAGGATCTCCGTACCAGGAACATCCTCCTTCGATGTAACAGCTCAGGGCCGCTCTACACCTTGCAGCTCCTGTCGTCACCTACTGAAACTTGTGCTCTTGTGGCCACTCCTTCTCCAACTATCTGGCATCGTCGTCTCGGCCACCCCGGCAAGGCTGCCCTTCAGCGTCTCGCTCAGTCATCTTCCATTTTCTGCAGCAAGTCCACAGAAGACTCCATCTGCCATGCTTGTCAGCTTGGGCGCCATGTTCGCTTGCCTTTTGCTAGTTCCTTGTCTAGAGCACCCAAACCTTTTGATCTGATACATTGTGACCTGTGGACTTCCCCCATTATCAGTGTATCCGGTTTTAAATACTATCTCGTTATTCTTGATGATTGCTCTCATTTTGTTTGGACTTTTCCTCTTCGATTAAAGTCCGAGACGTTTCCTGTCCTCTCCAATTTCTTTGCCTATGTGCACACTCAATTTGGTTGTACCATCAAATCCGTGCAATGTGACAACGGTCGTGAGTTTGACAACTCCACGTCTCGCGCTTTCTTTCTTGCCAAAGGTGTCTCCCTTCGCATGTCATGCCTCTACACCTCGCAGCAAAATGGCAAAGCCGAACGCATGCTTCGCACCACCAACAATATCACCCGTACCCTGCTCTTCCAAGCATCCATGCCCCCCTGCTACTGGGCCGATGCTCTTGCTACTGCCACTCACCTCATAAATCGCCTCCCCACCAAAACGCTGAACATGAGCACTCCCTTCTTCGCTACCTTCAGGGCACTATCAGTTTTGGTCTTGTCATTCCCCGCTCTGCACCAACTCAGCTCATTGTCTACACCGATGCTGACTGGGCCGGCTGCCCTGACACCCGCCGTTCCACTTCTGGCTATGCTGTCTTCCTCGGTGGCAGCCTCATCTCTGATGTCGCCAAGCGCCAAATTTCACCGTTTACGCGGTCGGCGCCGAGGCCGAATACCGTGCAGTTGCCAACGGCGTCGCCGAAGCCTCCTGGCTGCGGCAACTACTGCAGGAGCTGCACCACCCTCTGGATTCTGCCTGCCTCGTCTACTGCGACAACGTCAGCGCCGTCTACCTCTCCACCAACCCCGTTCAAAGATCGGCATTACCAAGCACGTGGAAATCGACCTTCACTTCGTCCGGGAACGGGTCGCTCTTGGGGCTGTCCGTGTGCTTCACGTTCCCACCACGTCGCAGTTCGCCGATGTCTTCACCAAGGGCCTTCCTTCTTCTGTATTTATGGACTTTCGCTCCAGTCTGAATGTTCGTTCTAACGACGTTCCGACTGCGGGGGGGTGTTAGAGTATTTATTTCCTCTAGCTTTTACTTTGTATCGGCTGTCTCCTGGGGTTCTCCCCAGTGCATTGCCTAGGTACTCCCAGCTTGATTGCCTGGGACTTCTCCCCTCTTAACTCTCTAGCTTAGCCTCTCTCTATATATGTTCTTGTAATCTCATCATCAAGTAATCTAAGCCTCTTGCCCTTTCTCTATCATTTCCAAAGCTGTCCTAATGCCTAATTTAGCAACATGAGGTAGTAGGGTTGAAGTTGGTTGGTTAAAAGGACGAGGCATTTAATACCTCCTGCTAAATAACATAAATGAGATTACCATCTCATATTCCTTCCACAACTGCAGGACCGTGTTGCTTGTAATATGCTCCATATTTGGCCATAGTTACTATTACTGACTTGCTGTTGTTGCTAAAGAATATTCATGTCTATATTGGCATGATTTTATGTATGCTTGCATGATTGATTTTGTGCTAACACATGACACCTGGGCAGCCTTGGTTATTTACTGAGATAAAAGAACAAAGGCACTGGGATATTACATCTGGTGAGAGATTAAATATTCTTAAAGATTTTGTGCGTTTTGGTCTGGAACATTGGGGCTCTGATTCCAAAGGTGAGTTATCTCAGCCCATCTCTGTAGATGATTAGACAGATTCAGGGTCTTGTGGAAGTAAACAACATATTATGAATGCAATACAGCATTAGTCTGTTGTTTTCCCTTGGTGCAATGTCAATTCTTGAACCATCTATGTGTTTCCGGTTTTCTATTTTTTTAGGAGTTGAGACAACACGCCATTTCCTACTGGAATGGCTTAGTTACACCTGTCGCTACATTCCGGTGGGTCTGCTGGACGTCATTCCACAACGATTGAACTGGAGGCCTCCAAGCTACTATGGGCGTGATGACCTTGAAACCCAGATGGTCTCTGATTCAGCAGCTGACTGGGTAGGCACTCCCTTTGTTGCTCAGAATGTTGTATGAATACTAAGGACATGGCTGGAAAACTGATGCATCTATTCCGTGCATGCAGACAAGGATCTCAGAGATGTTGCTTGGCAAAGTTCCAGAAGGATTTACCTTTGCACCGAAGCACAAGTCCAATGCCTATGACCGAGCAGAAAATGGTTAAAGCTTTGGGTTCTCTTGAGGATCCGAGACAACTACCGAGGTCCATGCTGCATTCATGGTGTAACATGATTTTACTTTAGCCAAATGGCAATTGTACTAATAGTTTAATTATAGACTATAGAGTACCAATAATTGAAAGGCATCCCAATTCTCACCATTTAGAAACGATAATATCTGATGTACGAACGTACGTTTCATCAGTTTTCAGAAATGCAGCACCATCAATGGGTTTGGTGCTGGTCAGAGCTCAAATCGGAGCCAATTTGCCGTTACATGTTAGCACTATTATTACAACTAAGTTTTATTTGTTGTGATTGATGCTTGTTCTATCCTACCATCTTTTGGTAACCTGGTAGATTTAAAACCCGGTATCTCCCTGCGCGGGTAACAAGTGCCCTACACCCAGACAAATGTAGCAGTCTGAATAAAGCCAGCAGTTCACCTGGTCAAAACGATCTTATGAACAGGGACGAGCACGATAAAAATAAAAAACACTGACTTGATCACAAGACATTTAAGTGCAATAGAACAGTTCCACGGAAACGTTATGGTCATAGATAGATTCAGTTACAATCTGAAGATCGTACCGTACCCACTCACTTTACCGCCAGCAGAATGTAGGATTCAGTATTCAGTTCAGGGGAAATCCTGAGAAGGAGGTGTTGAGTGAAGACCAAAGGCATCTGGCCTCCGTGAACAGTTCCTGTATACTCACTTTACCTCTATCACTTCTGTTTTTAACAAATTCTAGCAGAAGCTCAGCCTTGCAATTAAGAATGGAAGAAAAGTTTATTTATATACAGGAAAGTGGTGTGACCGCCAATCTCAAAGGCTCCACATCCCTACCCTATCAGACAAACACCTCTCCAAGGAGGCCTCGACCAAAACACCGGATAAAGCTCAGCGACCTGCGTCATAGTGCAATGCTTGTTTTCAAAGACTCATTTCTTTCTTTTCTTTCCATAAGTTTCACATGATGTAAATGGCCGTACCATTGAATTTGCGTCTTTGGCTTTTGTGAACCGAAATTGCTGCAGCGTGCTGTGGGATCACGAAAACGAATGCTCCCAGGTGAAAACTTGCAACCAGACCATTTGCATGAAGGGGCAGAGGAGGCAAAGATGATGCCCAGTTTCTGGAGGCCCATTGCAAAGTGGACAGCTGGCTTGATGCGGCGAACCCCGACACCTCTATCACTATCTATCAAGTATGGGAATGAAGAACAGTAAAGGAGGGGGTAGTGCCATAGTTATGCTGTGTCCCGAAGAAAGACGATTTTCTCTTTACCTCTCTCTTAAAGACATGATATAAAGAGAACATATTCCGGAAGCAATGCACAGAATGGACTTGCGCTACAGGATATCAAAAGATCAGCAAGTCATGACATTCTGAAGAACATGCACCAGCAAATGATGGTACAAATAAAAGAGTTTCACAAAAGAGACAATATGAAACCGTCCCCAAATGGAACATAATTCTTAAAGACGGAACAAACCTTCTGTGATGACCATCCAAGTATTTAAAACTCTGGATTTAAGATAAGCATAAAGCCTGCAAAAAATTGTTATATGCTCTTCAAGAGAGCTCGAACTATGAGCCATCTCTTAGTTTAGCAATATTACTTACAGAACAGAGGCGACATGAAAAATGTTATCAGAACATAGATAGCTGTAACTGACCATTTTCTTCATTTAACAGTCGCCGACTAGTAAAATTTAGCCTCTTGGGACCTCAGACCACGCACTAATAAGAAAATAAGCATTAGAGTTAAATGCACTCTAGGTCCACAAACTTGTTTAGGGGTGCCAGATAGGTCCATAAACTTGGAAAATGCATTTGTGGCACAGTAATCTTGAGTTTTGGTTCACTCTAGGTCCATGTTGCCAAATAAGCAGGTTTATGCTGATGTGGCGTGTCCAGGGTGGACTGAGCCTCCCAGCTGTGTCACGTGAACGGCGCGTGATGCACCCAGCCAGCCCGCATCCTCTTTGCCAATATGCAGAAAGCCCCCGCCGCATCCTCCTTTTCCCCATTTGACCGAGGGTTTTGTTCTCGAGTTCGTCGTGCGGGAGGCAAAGAGACAGGCAAGCGGGAGAGGCGACCGTGGAGTGAAATCGGCATCGCGATTGGAGTGTTGTGCGGCGATGACAAGTCGTTCTCCCCGCGGCGAGGGCAGTCTTCCCCGGCGATCCTGGTGGAAGTGCAGAATGAAGGCCAGAGTGCGGCGGAAAGGGGAGCCATCCCCTGATTACAGTAAGTGCCTCCAAGGTCCAATCTTGGTTGTGTTTTATAGTGTTTATCGCTGATTTGTTGAGAATGATTCATGGATGGGGTCATATAGAAGCTTTTTTTTGCCTAGGCTAGGGTTTCTGACTTGGTTGTTCTAGGTCGAATTAGATGGATGAATGTCTGAATATGTTCTGTTGTTGTTCATGTAGGTGGAATTAGTGATCAGTTTACAGTTGAGATACATCACAATGGTTTCTTTGTTGGTCATGGTACGAATCGGTCATACATTGATGAGAGAGTGAGCTTTATCGATCATGTTCAAGCCCAAACTTTGTGTCCACAGACCTTTCATGACCTCAGTTTCATGCTTCACTATCCAAGGAATCCAGAATTGAAGGTGTTTTGGTTACTTCCTGGAAAGGATTTCCCAGATGACATCAGGCTGATTGTTTTAGAAGAAGACACTTTAGTGATGGCTTTAGTTGTGCACAAAGTGAAGACACTTGTATTGTATTTTGATCATTAGGCCATTACATCAGGCTCAGATTGGGATGATGTAGTTGCAAACCCTGTTGCATCCTTGCCTAGAGTGATCAGCCCATCCAAAGGTCAGATAAGGCAGAGAAACAATGAGGCAGCAGATGATGAAGGCCCTGAAGATGCACATGACAACTCAAGTGATGACAGTGATTTTGATGATAGTGATTATGACTTAGAGGATGATGATGACCTTTTTGTTGACAATGTTGATGAACATGTGACAGATGAAGGTGTTGCCAAAGGGAGGAAGATAGCTAAGGGAACCAAGAGGGCAGCAGGAAGGACCAGTACTGGAACTTCAGTAGTTGCTCATGATGATGATGAAAATGAGGAGTCAACTGATGATGATAGGCTAGAATTACCTCAATCTGGTGGTGAATGTGAACCAGCATTCAAATTCAAGTCATTCAAACCAGAGGACATGGCCCACCCAGTGTTTAAGGTGGGTATGATGTTTGACACTGTTGAGATGCTAAGGAAGGCTATAACTGAATATAGTCTTAGAAACAGAGTGGATATCAAGATGCCTAGGAATGAACAGAAAAGGCTTCATGCTAACTGTTCAGAAGGATGTCCTTGGTTCCTTTATGCATCATATGATAAGAGGGCTAATGGCATGATGATCAAGACTTATACTGGGAAACACAGTTGCCAGAAGCAATGGGTCTTGAAGAGTTGCACATCTACTTGGCTTGCTGAGAAATACATTGAGACATTCAGAGCAGACCACAAAATGTCACTGTCCAACTTTTCTAGGACAGTGCAGAAGGAGTGGAATCTTACTCCATCAAGGACCAAGCTTGCTAGAGCTAGAAGGTTGGCTATGAAAAAGGTGCTGGGAGATGAAGAGGAACAATATAACATGCTTTGGGATTATGCACATGAGTTGAGGAAGACCAATCCTTACGGCACCTTCTACCTTAACCTAGATGCCAACATATTCAAGTCACTGTATGTGTCTCTGGGTGCTTACAAAAGGGAATTTCTTGGAGGATGCAGACCTCTTATTTGTTTGGATGGGTGCCATTTGAAGACTAAGTATGGTGGTATAATGCTTACTGCAGTTGGAATTGATCCTAATGATTGCATCTTCCCTATTGCTTTTGGTGTAGTTGAGGTGGAATGTTTAGATTCTTGGAGATGGTTCTTGACAACACTGAAGCAGGATTTAGGGATTGAGAACACATACCCCTGGACACTAATGACTGACAAGCAGAAGGTGAGGAATCTTCCATTCATTGTAGTCCAAGTTATATTAAATCTGTGAACTTATGACAACTGTGTGTGATTGTTGTATACTTATGACAATCTGTGTACTTGAATTTTGTAGGGCCTAGTTAAAGCTGTGGGTAAAGTATTTCTAGAGTCTGAGCACAGATTTTGTGTTAGACACATGTACTCCAACTTCCAACAGCACTTCAAAGGTCAGAACTTGAAAAAACAACTTTGGGCATGTGCAAGATCTAGTACTGTAGTTCAGTGGACAAAAAACATGGATAAACTTAGGGTGCTAGATGAGAAGGCTTATAAGTGGGTTGAGAAAATGCCCCCTAACACATGGTCTAGATCTTTTTTTAGTACTTACAGCAAGTGTGACATCCTATTGAATAACAGTTGTGAGGTTTTCAACAAATTCATCCTAGATGCTAGAGAAATGCCATGTTGAGTATGATAGAGCAAATTAAGAATCAATTGATGGCAAGGCACTACTCAAGGAGAAAGAACATGGAGATATGTGGCGGGGTCCAATATGTCCCAAAATAAGGAAAAAGGTCAATAAGATTTACGAGTGGGCAAACACATGTTATGCCATCCCTTCCGTAAAGGAATCTTTCAGGTTCAAGATAGGGACCATAGTTACATAGTTGATATAGGACTCAAGAAATGTGAGTGTAGGAGATGGGATCTCACCGAATACCTTGCTCCCATGCCATCTCATGTCTTAGGCATGAAAGAATTCCTCTGAGAATCAATGGTCCATGATCATTACAGGATCTGCAAGGTTCCTTGCAGCATATGGTCCTAAGATCATGCCATGTAGTGATAAGACCACTTGGGTGAAGGTATCTGCACCCAAGGTTCTACCTCCCAAGTATGAAAAAAAGGTGGGTAGGCCTTCAAAGAATAGAAGGAAACTATCAACGAAATAGAAATCTGCTATGAGAAGTAAATCACAAAAACATGGAGTGGCTATGACATGCAGCTCACTGTGGAGACAAAGGCCACAATAAAAGGGGTGCGCCACTTAGGAAAGCGGGACTGATGCCCCAAAAACAACCAGAGACCAATGCTGAAGATGAACAAATAAGACAATCGAGATCAAGGGAAGCAATGCCAAGTAATATGCATGAAGAAGACATGTATGATTATGCAAGGGCTCAGGTACTTGCGATGCTACAAATTTGTCTCATTTCACTACCATGCAACAAATTTGTCTCATTTCATCGACATTATTCTTGTGCAGCATCAGTATACCATTTTGTAGATGGGAGTCAGCCACCATGGTCTCAGATTACAGAAGGAAGTGTAGAGGTAATAGAGAATGATTTCACATCTGGACCAAGAGGTATGTACAGAACATCATGATCACTATTATTTTCCTTTGCATTTCACAACTGACTATAGAATTGTACTAGTACACACAGGTTGCAACATCAAGCGTCCAACCTCAACCTCTGCCTGACTCAACCTTCATCATGTCAAACACACTTTCACACAAGACACTCAGAGCACCATCTATCGCTACCAAGAAAGGAAGAGCCGCATGGGAAAGCGCAAGGTGCCTACAAATCCCAAGGAGAAACCTCAAAGTTGCAAAGAAGCCATGGAAGAAGACTACTCCAACAGAAAAAAACTTGTGTGTGGCCCGATCCAAATTGTTGTCTCAGAATATGTGATGTAGCACCCAAAACAATGTGATGTAACACTTGATGTTGATATCATTTTGGTACTAGAGTAACTTAGTGGAAGTCGATTACTAGAGTAACTTAGTGGTGGTGGCACCAAGTACACACAGTGGTGATAGATGCTTTTGATAGATCTGGTGATGATACCGATTCATACGCATGATGACATGCTTTTGGTTCCGTAAGATGAAAGTGCTACTTGTTGGTGACTTGGTTGCCATGAATGCTGCTTGTGAACTTTTTCAATGCAATGTCAAGCTCGGTTTTGGTGTCAAATATTTCTGTGTCCACAATTTCATTAAAATTTTGCACAGGTTCACATTGCTCTGTCAAATATTTCATCGACCTCAAAGATTACTTTGGGTTCACAATTTGTGTCAAATATTTCAAGATCAATGGCATGATACTAACTGCCATTCCATTGCATCATTATGGTTAACAAAAGTACGGACTAACAATTTACATGATGTCATTGACTACACTAACAAAGATTAAACAATACATGGTGCCATTCACTTCACTAACAACACTAACAAGATCAGCACCTGAACTACTAGCATACAAACACACACAAAACACAGAGCTTTCAATGTCACAAGCAGTTCTTCCCTAGGTGCTCTTGCTAACACTCCCCGACTCCTTCACCATTGGTTCTTCCCTAGGTGCTACCAAATTTCATATCCTTCATCTCGAAGCTCTGCCTCCACTTTGGGAACTCCAGGTCTTGTGCTCTCCATCACTTGCCAACAATGGAGCCAACAAGATTTCACAGCTAGCACCTTCAGATGCTCCTCATACTCATCTTCCCAAGAGAAAAAGGACAACCCAATTCCTCTGCAGCCAAAATGAAATCAAGATCGAGATGCAGCTCACAGGCAACCAAGCATCAAACTTTCCAAACCCTAACTTACCTTATGGGAGGGGCAACATTAAAAAACTTGCCCTCGGCTGTGCTCCTGCGTTGAAACCCGCCGCACCACCCTCCGCCGGCTGCAATCCGAGCATATGATGAGAGGGAGGTCAAGGTTGCGCCGATTCGGGACTGAGCCGATCCACTGTTGCGCCATGGAGGAGATCGACAAAGTGGAGGGTGTAGGCAAGGGCAGAGAGAATGAGGGGAGCAGGGGAGCCCGAGAGAGAGACAGTGACTGAGAGAGAGCGAAGGAGGATGCAGCGGGGGCTTTCTGCATATTGGCAAAGAGGATGCGGGCTGACTGGGTGCATCACGCGCCGCTCACGTGACACAGCTGGGAGGCTCAGTCCACCCTGGACACGCCACATCAGCATAAACCTGCTTATTTGGCAACATAGACCTAGAGTGAACCAAAACTCAAGATTACTGTGCCACAAATGTATTTTTCAAGTTTATGGACCTATCTGGCACCCCTAAACAAGTTTGTGGACCTAGAGTGCATTTAACTCTAAGCATTATCCCGCTGATTTTTTGAACAAATTCTATGATGGACCCTGATCTTGGCATGTGTTGATCAACAGTTACTACACATCGTCATACGAAAAAAGCTAATCAGACAGCTGCAAACCGATGCCCAGATTACACGAGTCTACGGATGAGCAAATGAAGCGTGTTTCTCTGCAGTCTTTTTTTGAACGTATGTTTCTCTGCAGTCTGAAGATATTTTGTTTGTCATTCCTATCTATCACTCTGCTCCACCAAGAATCAAGAAACAGGTTCTTGTTTGGAAGAGCCTAGCACCGCCTTCTGGCTCAAACAACGTAAGTAGTTCACTGTTTTATAACTAAGAATTGTATATCAGATGCAAGCGGCCCTTGCTAGGTACTATGATGAGATTCATTGCCTTAAGCATAATTTTCTAGGAACCAGAATGATCACGAAGTAACTTCAACATGTAGGACCAGGACATGGCAGGATATCAATAAGCGCCTGGTGCAGTTGGATAACGATCCATCCAACAAATTAATAAAGTGCGAAAATTAGAAGAATCAATTCCATAAGTTACCTTGAGATCGATCAAGCAAGCAAGATTCCATAAGTGTTCTGATCCATCAAGCATTGAGCATCAGGACTGCTTGCGCGCGCAAGACCAGAATTCAATAGCCTCAAGAAACATCTGTTACGGAGCGTTTGGTTTACAGGATATCAAAGATTAGTGGGAATCTTAATAATATTCCCAGAAAAATTATTCCTAAGAAAATGATCTCAATCAAAGGGAGGTATCAAAAGGTTAAGCTCTAAAGCTGTTTCAGACAAATGGTACTTATCAAGAACTCAGAACCCTGCAGCCACAAGAGAGATGTGAGTAAACTGAGGAATAAAAAGGGAACATATACATAAAGCAAACCCAAAGATATGGCCTCGTGTACCAAGTAAGCTGGACCACATCGTCACATAGCAGAATCCATGAAGGGCATTGTTCTTGCAATAGACCAGATGCTCCTGTAAGCTAGCTGCAGAATTATTGAACCGCAAGCTGTTTCGATTCTGAGGTCAAGGATCTACCTAGTGCTGTTAGGTATGACACTGAGGCTGTGTATATTGTCATTGGATGTTTCAGATCAACCCATTATTCATAGGGGACACCCCCTCCCCCCCCCCACCCCCCACTCCAATGTTCTTAATTTTTTGGGGGCAATTACCCTCTTCCAAACATGCCAAAGAGTTGTGGTTCCCATGCTTTGTAAGATATTGTGACAGCTCTTATTTATTACTAATCTGTAGTTGTAGTGAACAAAAGAGAGAGTCTTAGTTTTTTGAAAAAGTAACACCAAAACCTAAAAAAGTTACTCCCTCCGGTCGCAACAAAAAGATACATTTTGGACATCTACAAGGTCTCAGAATTAAATCTATCTAGTACATAACATAATGGGAAATTTTGCTATTGGACATGCCAAATGACGCGTCTTTGCTGGCGGACACTGCGTTTTTCATCTTTTGCCGTGAGACACTCTGGTTTTTGGAAATACTGCCAGTGGGCACCGCAACCCAGTTGCACCCGGTTTTGGAGAGAGAAAACTTTGTTTTGGACATCGGGTGCCCCTGAACCATACTTGGCGCCGTCCCAACCTGGTCTGGTTCGACCCACTTAAAACGGCCGGCCCGCACCCGACTCGTCTCCACTGCTCGTCTCCACTGCTCCTCGTTCCCCCTCTTCACCGCAGAGGCGGCGGCGGCATAGGCTGCGGCGGCCGGTCGGGCGGGGGTGCCGGCGCAGCGTAGGTTGGCGGGCGTCGTCGATAGGAGAGCGGGCCTATAGAAGATGGCTACAGGATCTGGCGCTTCTTCGTCGACTGGGTCGCGTGGAGCGAGAGAGGGGCAAGCGCTGTGCCCTTTCTGCCACACGGCGACGGTCGTGGAGCGGACGTCGAGAACCACAAAAAATCCAGACAAGCCGTTCTACACTTGCAGGAATCGTGACTGGGTGAGTTTTCTTGATTTTGTTCTTGCTACATTTGGGCGTTTTGAAATCGGATGTAGGGTTCATCCTATTGATTTGGCTTTCGCTGTGAAATAGGGCAACGGTACCTGCAACTTCTTCATGTGGAAACCAGAGAGCGCTGGAGATGGCATGGATGGTGCAGCAGTGATGGCTACGTTGAAGGCTCTGGAGAATTCTCTGTTGAACTTGAACAATGTTGTAGTTGCTCAGAGCACTGTTGTGGCTAGAATAGCTGGAGAGCAATTAGTTGTTAGGATGATGGTTGGGGCCAGTGTGTTTGTAGGTGTTGTTTGCTTTTTTGCTTTGTGCATGGTATTGTACAAGCAAGCATGAAGTATGATTTGTAATGTTTGTGAAATATGAATGAAATGCAGTTTGAATGGAGTAACTTCAACTTGATTTGTTCCTTTTTAGTTGTAAAGTTAAAATTGCAAAGCATCACTACCTTCAACTTAACAAATGACTTAATTTTAGCATGACAAACACAGGCATACCAGATCATTAATTATGGAACATCATACCGATGGCAATATCAAGTTGACACCAACAATAGCCAAGTTCACTACATTACCAGATTACAATACCAAAGTTCACACCAACAATATCCGTGCTCAAAAGCACATAGATTACAATAGCAAGTTCATAGAACCACACAAAAGCACACCAAAAGCACACGTGGGCTCAAAAGGTTGCTTCATCTTTGATGTTCCCAGTCAGTGCATCGTGCCCCTCCCTCTTGCTCCTAGTGCAGCGCTTGGGCTCGACTCCTAGTCTCAGCCCCCTAGGCTACCTCCACTTTTTGTTTGGCACCTCCTCCTAGTGACTGGGGATCTTGGAACCTCAGAAGATGGCAGATGTGACCATGTTATCAACTTACACTCATCGCACTTGGCTTTAGATTAAGAACAAAGGTCTTTGGCAAGAAATGGATCACTTATCTTGACCGATTGCTCGGGAGGTGTAGGCTCGATTGGAGTTGTCTTCTTCTTGCTAGTTTGTTTCCCCTTGGTGGAGGCCTTTCTCTTCTTCTTGGCTCTCTTCTGTTGTTTCTATGATCTCAACAACCTTTGGCTTATAAGTCCTTCTCTTCTTCTTTGGAGGTGCAGTGGTGGTGCATCGTGGTCTCGCAATGCTTTCATTGCAGTTTTTACAGAGGTGTCCAAATCCACCACACCTTTTACACCTTCTCCTGCCCTTGCTGCTGGAGCCACCTTCTTCAGCTCCAACTATCCTTCTCTTCATTGGCCTTCCTGCTGCTCTGTTGCATTTAGGTGGAAGGAGGTTGAAGCCAAGGTTCACTTTTCCCATTCATCCTTGCTTGGCATTGAGGCACTGGAGTTGCATAGGTCAGCTTGAACATGTCTCTGAGAATAGTAGTGGTCAACATAGTCCTCTAAGTCTACCCTTCTGGTGCCAATGAAAGCTAGGGCATGAACACATGGCAGATGTAACACCCGGGCTCAGGGCTTAATAGGATTAAATAGGATACTCGTACCAACAAGTTGCAACTTCTTTTCTGGAAGCACATCTCTTAAGAACTCCAAGGTTAAGCGTGCTTGGCTGGAGCGATGGAGGACCGACCAGGAAGTTCTTCCCGGTGCGCGCACGAGTGAGGACAAAGTGCGTAGAAAAGACAAGTGTTGATCCGTGAGGGCGATCTATATCCTAGTTAAGCTGCCAGATGTAAGCGGGCCTAGCCTCGGAGAGGTGGGACGTTACAGAATGGTATCAGAGCCGACTCGCGGTTTTCACGGGCACGTGTGTAAATGAATTCTTGTGAGCATGGTGTGCATGGTCGGTGTGGATCCGGCGTGGTCACACAAAGATGGCACATGCTACCGGCACTAGACACACGGACGTGGCTAAGAGGGGACGTTCTGGCTTGGGATTGATCGACGAGGACGTCCGATCTCTTAAGGGGAGAGGATGTAACACACGGGCTCGAGGCTTAATAGGATTAAATAGGATACTCGTATTCAACAAGTTGCAACTTCTTTTACGAAAGCACATCTCTTAAGAACTCCAAGGTTAAGCGTGCTTGGCACTGGAGCGATGGAGTGACCGACCGGAAGTTCTTCCCAAAAGCGTCTGAAGAGGACAAAGTGCGTAGAAAAGACAAGTGTTGGTCTGTGAGGGCAGTCTATATCCTAGTTAAGCTGCCAGATGTAAGCGGGCCTAGCCTCGGAGAGGTGGAACGTTACAGCAGACCAGTTAACTGCCAACCTCTACAGGTGCACTCTCTCTTGTCTAGGTCAACAATGAACCTCCAAGGGACCAGTCCTTGTTGACTCCTCCAACTTCATCAACCATTGGGCCACTCTTGTGAATGTTGTACTTGATTTCTACTTTTGTTGTGCAGCTCCTTCATGACAAATTGGCGGCGAATCTTGAAGGCGAAAACTTGGACAGCGAGCTTGCATCCTGGTGCAAAATCTCTCCATGATCAACTGCCTTATCTTGTCCATTAGCTCTACAACAGTAATGACTTCTCTTCCCCGATCCAACTGTTGAAAGTCTCTCTATGTTGTTTTTGTGACATAGTCACATTTGCTTGTCATGCTAAACTTACACCTTGCCCATAGTCGCTTGTGATTGTCCTGCAGCCCACCTAGTTGCCTTGGGGCATGCCTTGTCCATCTCATTCCAAAGGCCTATCATGGGTTGTCTGTCTATAGCACCTTGATGCAGGCCATAAGTTCCTCTCAAACACTTCTCCCTAAACCTCTTCTTCGAAAATTCTTGACTAAATGCCTCATGCATTCTCTGTGCTCCACCCATTCATCGAAAACTTTGGTAACAACCTTGTCTATTCCTTTACCTATAGTTAGTAAGCATGGAAACAATGTCGTGGGGAACATACAACACTCAATTGAAAAACAAGAGCACAATGAATGCAACATACCAAGCATCGGTTGAAATAACAAGACCATTTGGGGAACCAATAGCCTTGTGCAAACATCTTTATGAACCATTCCCAATTCTCCTTGGTCTCACCGCAAATACTCCATAGGCCACTGGGGAACATCCAGTTGTGGCCATCTATCCCTCAAACCGATGCTAATTGTCCCTTCCACTTTGTTTGTCAAAATTGTGGAATCAATTCCTAAATAAGGTCTCAAGAATTTTGCAGAAGCCATCTATGCATGGCTTTAGTGCTACAAACATCCTCATCAATCTTCTCTTCTCATCTACAATCTCCCACTCAATCTCTACAACACCGCCAGACTCCTCTTCTCAATCTCCTTTTCCAAGAAAACACATGTACAAAGCTATCTTCCCACCACCCATGATCTCATCTAAGGCCATTTGCTTGCCGTCCCAAACCACGTAGTAGCTCAAATTGCACACAAAAAATTCTCCTCCAACTTCTACTTCAAATCTTTAGCTCCAATAGTTGGATCTTCCCTAAGCCAGCTTTATAACTCTCTGTCCTTCACCCAGTGATTGTTAGCCATACAGTTGTTCTAGAATTTGCTTGTGCTGGCACAATTATGCTTGTGTGGTAGCTTCTTAATCTGCAGCCATCAACCAACGGTTATCACACAACAATTGATAACTAAATTAAACTAAATGAAGCATTACAAAGCTCACATACCTGCCATGTCTTGCCATCAGATAACTGAGATGCATGAATCCTCCACGGACATCTCTGGGCCTTACAATATGCTCTCAGTACCTCCGTGACGCACTATATGGAACTACAAGTTCAACTTCATTAAGCACATCATATTGTCTAATACATCTCTTAAAGCAGAAACCATCTTTAAAAGTAACACCAAGACCTATCTTAGGGTTATCTATGTCAGTGACATGAACAACACCGTCACAGTCCCTCCCATCGTCCACAACTAATGGGTCATCATCTTCTGGGTCACTGTCAGGATAGTAAGCAGGGTCAGCATCACCATCATCATTGACCCCATCCTTGTACTTCTCATTCTCATCATCTACTCCTACATACTCCACTTCATCAGCCTCTCCCCAGTCATCTTCAGCAATATCTTCTTCTTCTTCTTCAGCAATAGCATCATCATCTTCACCATCATTATCAAGATTAAGACCCTCATCACCATTAGCATCAGCCTCACAATTACCATCATCATTAAGATCAACAGCTTCACCATTGTCATCAGCTACTAGATTAGGCAGTACAAGTTCATCACTGAAGATCATAGCTATTGGCTGACAATTAACCTGACTCTCCTGAGTGATAATAACAGACTGAGAAGACTTTAGCAAACGAGGACCAGTGTCAACAACATGTACAGTCAGTGGCACCTTCCTACTGTCCCAATACACATCAAATGCATGTAACAGAGCAGAATCAGAATCTATGCGCACTGTCTCATCCTTGGTTTTGTCAAAGAAGGTGACCTGCAGTTCTTGGTCGACCCCATGGACTATCTCCTCACCAAGGCACCCAAGAAACCCCATCCAAGAGAATTTATCCTTGTCTACCACACGAATGTAATTAGTAGTTACATGATAATCATCGAGCCCATCTGCTCTTTGCTCTACATATGCAGGTACGCTAATCGCCAGTCTACACGCGGAAGTCGAATCCATCCTAAATCAACACAAAGGATAACAACCAAACTAAACGATTTCAAAACCGCAAGCATTCTACCACATCCGCAGGCATTCATCTGCAAATAGTAGGGATTCAAAAGACTCACCCTTTCACTAGCCATTTGAATTGAGGAACCCTAGGCAGAGACCTAGGGCACTGCCCGTTCTTCGAGCTGGGGGACTTCATCTTCGGGGCGCGGGGGAACTATAGATCCTCAACCCCCCATGGCGGATGACGGCCGAGGCTCGATCTGTCAGCGACGGCGGGCACTGGGTGGACGGCGGCGCGACGAGCAGTGGAGACGAGTGGGTGGCGGCGCGATTGGGAGTGAGCGGCGGCAGCGGGATTGGGGAAAGCCTGGAACCCCAACGACGGAGTCGGGTGCGGGCCGGCCGTTTTAAGTGGGTCGAACCAGACCAGGTTGGGACGGCGCCAAGTATGGTTTAGGGGCACCCGATGTCCAAAACGAAGTTTTCTCTCTCCAAAACCGGGTGCAACTGGGTTGCGATGCCCACTGACAGTATTTCCAAAAACCAGAGTGTCTCACGGCAAAAGATGAAAAACGCAGTGTCCGCCAGCAAAGACGCGTCATTTGGCATGTCCAATAGCAAAATTTCCCTAACATAATTGTAAAAAGTAGCAACTGAATATTGTTTTGAAAACCATTCGAAAGGATCGATGAATCTCAAAATTCAAAGAGGAATTAATGCTCGAAGCTCAAACATTCTGGCTGCACCCTACTCAAAATGTCACTTCTTGGTGACCAAAGGTCTTATTTATTTTCATCATAAAACTAATCAGATTCCATCAGCAACAACTGCAAACCGGCCCTTAAGCATATAATAAGCATTGGGATCTTATCGTGCTTCGAGTTGAAGCCACTACCTGACCTCCTATATATAGAGATCAGCTGGCTAATCTTGTTGCATCTGCATATGTACTGAAACTGAAAGAGAGATCAGTCATATCATAGCAATAAGGTTGAATCGAGGCCAATCAATTTCTACTACGTACTGATAGGTAGAGATCAGGCAGGAGCTAATAAGCATGGCGTACCGGGAGTTGGAGCTGACCCTCCTGTCAGCGCAGGAGCTGAAGAGCGTGAACCTGATCACGCGCATGCACGTGTACGCCGTGGTGAGCATCTCGGGCGACCCACTAACACGGCAGTGCACGGCGCCGGACACCTACGGCGGGCGGAACCCGTGCTGGCACGCGACGTTCCGGTTCGCGGTCCCCCCGACGGCGGCCGGCGCGGCCGGCGCGTCGCTCCACGTGCTGCTCCGCACTGAGCGGTTCCTCGGCGACCGCGACGTGGGCGAGGTCGTCGTCCCGCTGTCCGACGTCCTCGCCGGCGCGACCGGCGTTGGCCCCCAGCCACCGCAGGTCGCGTCGTACCAGGTCCGGAAGCTCCACCGGTGGGAGCCCCGCGGCGTGCTCAACGTGTCCTACCGCCTCGGCCCCGTCGTGGCCCCGGTGGTGGAGCGGGCCACGGACAAGCCAGCCGTCAGCTTCGAGGCCGCCTATGCGCCTGTGGGCGTGCCACGGCAGCCGTCACATCATCAGTCCTCTGCCGTTGCGTACCCGGCGCCAGCTCGTCCGGCCGGCCCTGTCGCCGCCGAGCACGACGAGGCGGCTCAGAAGAAGTCACCCGTCGTCATGGCCTACCCGGTGGGCGTGCCGCAGCAGGCGTCGCATCCCCCGACGAAACCGGATGCGTACCGGCCGCCGACGCCGGCTCCGAGGAACGGAGGGAGCAACGGGCTGGGCCAGGCGGGCCCAACTCATGTCTATATGGGCCCCCATACTCAGATCATCTTCGTCGGTGCCCCTACCACCACCGCCGGTCCAAGGACGACGTCCGCCGCTCCTCGATCCACCATCAGCCCAGCAGGGAAGAATGACGAGTTCATGTCCGTCATCAGCCCGAGAACAAAGGAACAGCAGCAGGCAGCGAGCAGTCCAGTTGCTGCACCCTCTCACCGCCTGGATGCTTCCCCGTTTTCCTCCCGCAGCTCCTCCTCCTCGTCACCGCTATCGCCTTCCTCCCCTTGCTCCTCCTACTCGGCTCACCCTTCCACCGCCACTTCTCCCCACCCGCCGGCCGACGCCGAGGTTACTCATGGCACCAACAATACTTTCCGCTCTACCTCCTCTCGTGGAGCAGCCATCCCTTCGCCATTGCCTTGGTCCTCACCTACGGTACCTAACCACTCTCGCGGAGCAGCCGTCTCTTCACCATTGCCTTGGTCCTCCCCTCTGACACCTAACCCACTCTAGTGTGGTGCCCTCGCTCTGAACTCACCCTCAGAGACCCAACATGAACATGAACATGAACAATTGCATCAACCCTGGCCCCCGCTACCTCGCCACCAGCGTTAGGTTATCCAAACTTGCTTCAAATTAAAAACACCATATATAAATCCAATACATAATATCTGTCTACATATGAGAAGACCACAACGCAATGCATAACAATCATATAGTTAATTTACCTGTAAGTAGTGTATGTGCAAGTCTGTTTGTGTACTTGTGGTCTCAAAGAAATAAAGGTGTGTGTGTACTTGTGGTTACAAAAATAAAGTTCTAAGTTTATATATGAATGATAACCCTTTTTCAAGAAAGTTAATACGAAAAAGTTTTGTATGAATTCATAACTTGAGCTTGTAATCACAGGTGCCTTACTATTAACTTTAACCTGAATAAACTTGCAACCACATCATATATATTATTACGTACAAGTAGTGACCGGTATGAGACTTACAAAATATTTCATATTGACGAGTGAAGCTTCCATAGATAGAATATACAAGCGCCTGAAACTACTAAAAGCCTATATATTCAACCCCACCCCCCCTCATCAACCTTTTGTTTGGTCATAACTCATAAAACCTTACCAAGTGGTTGCAAAATTCTCAGATACAGAAACCAACATTCCCATGAAGTGCAAAATTGGCTAACCCGAACAAGATCGATAAAATTGGTGAGCATCAAAGCATGAGCTGAAATCACACATACATTTCATAAAATCTTAACATCCTATCTACAGTTTAGTTTTCTACACAGGATCAGCTGTTAGGTAACATCTAATGTGATTCACTTTTATTTGTTTGATAAAGAATCCATGAGACACAAAGGAACAAACATCGAGGCCAAGAGTTATAATCAGAAGCAGACAAATAGACTGTCGCCAGGAAAAAAAAATTGGCATTCAGGAGCTCAAGGCATCATCATCAATACACAGGTTAAGCACAAATGCTGTTGGAAACGTGTTGTCACACATGATTTATCTCTGCCCGGAATGTAACTCAGGCTCTCCCAGCAGGAATAAAAATACAGGTCCTAATAGAAAGCCATAAGCGCTAACTGAAAGCCTGAGGACTCAGCTGACAGCGTGATCCTCTCCTCAGGCAGTCCGCAGGATGATGTGAACCCCACTGTCAGTGTCCACGATCTCGCTGAGCTCACCAACCTTGAGGGCATATGTGGCATCCTCAAATGGTTTCTGCATCTGCTTCCTCCCAAAGGTACCTGTGCTCAAAACATCATGGTTGGAAAACATGATATCTTGAATCAGGGCTGACGGAACGCAAGCTGATTAAATAACAATGATTGCATGCCAACAGAGCTACTACTGTATGGTTTAATGTATATATCCAATTGATATTTTTCTTCCCCTGCAAAACCCCTGTACCCAACAAACATGTGCTTTTCTATGTCTTTATACCAACAAACACAAGAGATGCACACCGATATCATCATTCCACACAGCACATCTGCATTTGAACTACCATTCTCATGGTGAACTTGTGAATTAGCTTGACCCAATTTCTTATTCTTGTAAGTCAAAACAAGAATTTTACCTTCACACACTTTCAATCTTAAGAGTTGTTACATATCAACTAATCTCTGATTCTCGTTAGCCATTACATAATTATTAGTTGTATTACTCCAAACTCTAAAGAATCATCTGATATTAACCAACAAACTCTTCAAACGAAAGTGCACAGGAGTATGGAAGGGAATGCCACATGCTATCACTCATAGTGTGTAATTTAATGGAGAAAACGAGATGTCCCTGTGACATGACATATATAAAACATATATTACAGCAGCTGAAAGGTGTAGCAACATGAACTTGCACTGTGGAACATCACAATGACAAAAGAATAATGATGCAAAACATGCACAAGCAAATACACAGGATACACACACAAAAGATATTAAAACTGATAATATGAAAAAATTATAACAACTAATGATGTACCAACCAACTCTAATGACTTTGGATTTAAAGTAACCAAAAATTTGGGAAGCTTTTAAGCGCTTCAAGATGATTAGACTTATTATTATCAAACTCACTTCGTTTAGCCCTAACTAACGATCTCAAAAACATGGCCCGGTACAGAGCTGCCTTGAATCACATGAACATATCTTCCAAAAGCTACTCAAACTTCTGCTCTCCACAAGGTTGAACCCACTCTTGCAAATACATCGCCTCAAAGTTAGGTAGCACGAGAATGGACAAATCTTTTATGCTAGACAGACCATGACCAGAAGGCAACGTGATCAGGAAATGATAAGTGACAATTTTTGAGACAGTAAAAATTGCTTAGTGCTTACAGAAAAAATGTAGTCCCATGAAAACTCAAATTACGCTACAAAAGTAGCACTTCATTTGATTCTTTATACTTCTTTCATAATTTTTATTGAACAGGAACCTATGATAGGCAATAGCTACTCCACACTAGCACTAGCAGAAAGATATTGATCCATGCAGGACACACAACCACAAGTTTTTACCTCCATCGATTGTCAGTTTATCGGCAAATGAGCATAAACAGTGTAAGTCCATCTCATTATTTATGCTTTAATTACTCGGATCAGTGCATGCTAAGTTCAGTGAATTGAAAAGTTAATCAGACAGCTGACATTACTAATGCCCAAATTACATGACTTCAAAAATCAAATAACTGTGTTTTCTACTTTTCTTAAAGACAAAAGGGTCCTCCCCTGGTTTTCATTACCGAGAACCAAGTAGTAATAATACATATAATATGTTTCCGGTCTCAGCATCATCACCATGTGCAGTTTAAACACCCAAATGTGCAGTTGAATCTCCAACATTCTCAGTTGTGGAACCAACCTATAAACTTGTTAGACTAGAAATGTCCAAATAATTTCCACAATCTCAGTTTGCACCATAATATCCACACTAATGTTTTGTACCTACCTACCGAATTTCAAAAGGCTTTGAATTGAAGCACGTCTTTTTTTTCCCTGCAATCAGTTAACACATCACACAGCTTTACTGATCCAACAACAGCAACCGACATGCATCTATCGAAATTTAGCCTCACATAAAACCAACAGATCTATACCGCGAAGCAGCTAGTATCCATGGTAGCCACCAGATCTATCTCGGCGGCGCACGACAAGCGCGAAAAAAAAAACTGAAAGAGAGCGGGGGGAAGGGAAGGGATAGATCGTACGTACCTAGGTCCCCGCCACGTCGCGCGGAGGAGCAGTCGGAGTGGCGCGCGGCGAGGTCGGCGAAGTTGGCCTGGCCGGAGAGGATCTGGTTGCGGAGGTCAAGGAGGCGCGCGGCGGCGTCGGCGCGCGTGGTGGCGGAGATGATACGGCCGTCGGGGTCCTTCCAGGAGGCCTTGCGGCGGGAACCCTGGTGCTTGATGAGGATGTGCGACGCCCGCACCGTCTCCCCCTCTCCTCCCGCCGCCGCCGACATGGTGTGTGAGGGAGGACAGACGACTGACGAGGGCTTCCTACGAGTGGCGGCTACAAACAAGATGCAACCACTAGTTTATAGCTTTTGTTTGACTATAAATGTATGAAAAATAGTATAAATATTTATATTCCTACAAAATTTATTATAAAAATATATTTTATAACTAAATATATGCCGTGGGTTACACGGTGCCATCGATTGAACGAGACAATCAATTGATGTTTATTTTGTACGGAAACAAGTCACTGTGACATCATAATGACATCACATGTCCTCACGTTCATGTGGCCATGCATTTAGCAAGGCCGCGTTAACGTGACACAGTAAGACCTTGTTACATGGAATTTGTTTCTCTAAATTTTCTTGACTAAAATTGTAGTTTTAGATATAATAACGTACATCTAAGTTCATAGAAAAATTATGTATTAAAGAAACTAAAACGTCTTATAATTTAGAACGTGGGAAGTATTATTTAGCAAGGCTGCATTACTGTTACACAATAAAACCTTGTCAGATGAAATTTGTTTCTCTGAGTTTAACTTGACTGAAATTGTAGTTGAGGAAGAGAAAACTGAAAAGAGCCATACATGAAAGGAATTCATATGCATGCTAAAATAGCACAAATCAAATCTCGTTCGCAGATTTGAAACAAAGTTTGTTATAAGTTATAACTAATTAGTATCAAATTATTTTTGTAGTGATTTCTGCAGCAGCATATAGTTGGGGGGCCTGCAGACTACATTACGTTTTTTTACGCAACAAGCAAGGTAGGCTGGCTGCGAGCTCGATCGTTCTCGGAGCCTGTCTGGCTAACGCAAGAAAAAGTGATCTCCAAGCATGCAGGCCGCCGTGCGCACGAGGTGTGCCAGCACCGTCGTCCCGCCCCCCTCCGGCGCCGCTTTCTCCACTGGACACACGCTGACACCCGTCTGCCGCGTCTTCGCCTTCCCCGCCGCTGCTCAGGTCCCCTTGTCAGACGTCGTCCGCGCGCTCAGCTCATCCCTCGCAGCGGTCCTCCTGGCGTTCCACCCTTTAGCCGGCGAGGTTACTACGCGCCGGAGCTGGGCACGGTCGACATCGTCTGCGGCAAGGATGCCGGCGTTGCGTTCGTGGAGTCGGAGACGGATATCGACATCGCCAGGCTCGTCGCAGGCATGGATGAGGATGCGTTTCCGCAGCTCGTGCCGGATATCCGCCGGGAGTAGCTCCCGGCTCCGGTGTTTGGCGGCGCAGGTATGCCGTATATCGTGTAGCCAAGCAGCATGTTCGGAAGGCCGTATCATATCGTGGATTATTTACTGCTGTCTAGTTTGGTGTGAGAGAAAAATACTGTTCCCGGCTGAAAATTTATGATCGTTTATGAGCAAGCGAACAGGATAAAGATCGTTCCGTCGGTGTCTAAATATCCCTCGTGGCGTCGATATGTGGCGTGTGCCGTGTGCAGGTGGTGGGGCTGCGGCAGCATGGATGGCCGTTCTTGCGAGCGCGAGTTGCAGCGGCGCCAGTGAGGACCTGCGCGAGGCGAGATCGCGAGAAGGCTTCTACTCTCGGTTGGGATCCCCTTTTAATCCCGGTTTCCCAAACGGAAGTAAGAATTCGGGAGTAAAGAGAAGACCCTTTAGTCCCGGGTCAATAATCGGGAGTAAAGCCCCCTCCTCAGTTAAAAAAATAAACGAATTCTTTGAGACCTCGCTTGCGCTGTGTGGGATTCAAACACAAGACCTCTCTCATCACACGTAGATTCCTTACCAACTCAACTGCACACCACATGTGACATAGTCCTCCCCGCTCCTACTTTTAAATTGACCCGTGAGGGACCTTTAGTCCTGGGTGAGAGACCTTTAGTCCCGGTTCGTAATATCAACCCGGACTAAAGATTGGAGGACTTTTAGTCCCGGTTGGTGGCTCCAATCGGAAGTAAAGGTCCACCTTTAGTTTTCGGTTGGTGTCTTCAACCAGGACTAAAGGTCCCCTGCCACTGTGCCGAGCGCAGTAGCCGTTGGGCAGGGATCTTTAGTCCCAATTGAAGACACCAACCAGGACTAAATGTCTCTCTAGTCCCGGTCGCAAAAAATACCGGGACTAAAGCCCATTTTAGCCTCGGATGAAAGGTTTGTTCTCTACTAGTATATGTATACGTAGGCGGCTCACGGAAACGCAGCCGGCGATGAGGCGTGGTCGCTGAGTGTACGTTCGTTTGGACTGATTTGACTTATAAGTCATGATTGAAAGTACTGTTGGCTGATTTAGTATGAGAAAAAAAATATTGTTTGTTGACTGATAAGCTATAACTTATAAGCCAAATACGATCGAGGGAACAGACTGGAGGTGCAGCCGGCCTGGAGATGGATATCTCCTTGATTGAGGAGGCCACAACTCGGACTCGATCTCCTTGATTGCACAGACCAAACCTTGATGCAGGGAACTGGGTCGTAGAGTTTGGAGACGTCACGCGAGGCAGGGAATCCACAGCGTCGCGCGCACACACGAAAGAAAATTGGACGAAACCTGTCCATATTTTTTAGGTGGTATATATATATATATATATATATATATATATATATATATATATATATATAGAGAGAGAGAGAGAGAGATTAATTTAATAGTATTTATTTTATATGATAAATGTTAGTATTTTTATGTAATTTTGGTTCAACTCCAAATTGTTTTGTTCTTTGAGGATTTTGAATCTTTATAGACAGAAGAGGTAGCACATTACACACGCGACAAGCTGACAGTCCATGAAACGGAATTCTTTTACCAGAAGGACGACTGGCGCCTGAACATCCGAAACGCGGTGTCCATTCGAAACGTGGCCCGCACCAAAGCCCGACGCACGCAACTCGGACGAAGCTCCGCGCCGGCACCCGACGCTCGCTCATATCGATTTTTTATTTTATTTTTAACACTTTCTATAAATTAATTTTAAATCTAACACTGTTTTTTTTTTCTCCAAAACTAACACTTTTGGTCGCGCCTATTGCCATCGTGCGACGAAACGCCTGTGTCGCGCCATGCATGGTGGCGCGGCGGGAAGATGACGTGGCGACGACCGGGGCTGCTGACCGATGACGTGGCAGGGTCTGCCGTGTCACCGATCTTGGCGCGGCACTGACGTGCCACGACGCATGGCGCGACAGTACCTGGACGCAGACAGAATGCACGGTAGATCTCTGACGGCTGCTGTCGGTGAGGATCGGCAGCGACGTGACCATGGACCCCGGCTTCCTCGACCCCTCGCCGGTGGACTCCGACCAGGTGCTCTAGTCCGACATGAGGTCGCGCAGCACGGTCGACTACTGCGCGTCTAACCAGGGTGCCTTCTTCGGCGATTTCGTGGCGGCGATGACCAAGCTCGGGAGGATCGGGGTCAAGACGCCGGCCACCGGCGTCGAGATACGTCGGGACTGCCGGTTTTCGAACTAGTTGCTACTTAATTTCGCCGGCAGTGCTGCCGCGACGCATTGAAACGAATATGAAGCAAATAGATGAAGTCCGTGTGCAAGTTGACAAGCCACCACATAATATTTTCATTGATTCGACATAAGTTCGACATAACATAACCAACTAAGCCAGCAAGTTTCAGACGTCAATATTCGTTCGATCTAACAAAATAAGACCCAGGAGTGTAAGGAATTATTGGCAACACATTGGGAGTATAGCCAACGTCGGTATGGTCGCGTTGCCGATGCGTACGGCTCGTATCCTGCAAGTATATGATATGCACGATTACTTATAATCTTTATGATCGTTAGTTCATAGAGCCTACGTATTTAAAGAAACTACCTTTGTTAGTACCTGTGAGGCTCCTTGGGTACCAAGCGGGGCACCACCTAGCTAAGACATGCCGATCTCGTCCTGCGGCCAATCGTCTCACTGGTCATGCTGTCTGCGGAAGCCCGGGGGGGGGGGTCATCGTCATCGTCATCGTCGTCCTCGGTTGTAGGGTCCTTCCCAGCGCTATGATGTGGTGGTGTACGCACTGCGGAAGTGGCATCTGTCACCGGCTGAGAAGAGCCGGCTAGTGTCCTTAAAGAGACTGAAGACGTGCCACCCGATCGCGCCGGGAGTGGTGGTTCCACCCAAGGAGTGTCCATGCAGCTCAGCTTCTGAGCTAGCTTCCTGCAGTTCTTCTTCACCTTCTGTACAAATAGACGTTAAAGTTAGTACATTTTCCAAACGCATATACACTAAAGAAATATTTTCGGAACGGACAAGTTTATGTTTACCTCCACAAAAGCCTTGAGAACGCCTGGCCCCTGCCCTCTAGACTCATAAAGCCGGAACGCTGCTTCGTTGGACATCCTTGACAATTGTGTCGTCTGGGTATAGAAACGCGGTTGGACAATTTTAGTACACATACTTAATACCAAATGGATAACAAATTGTACCATTCAAGTATCTTGCTATGTATCTTTGAAGCGGGGCTCTCTGTAGCTGTGTGTCCTCCCTAGTGGCAACGTCGTACACATCTTCGATCACATCTTTCTCCGAGTCCTCGTCAATCGCCTCCTCAGTGTATGGGGGCTTGATATGTGTCCTCGTAGACCTATGAAGCCACCGCAGGTACTCGTCGAAGGTGTGCTAGTCGTGTGGAGGACCCGCATGGACCGGTTGCTGTTCCCTGTTCTACCACAAGTGGATGTGCGCGTTGTGTGTCACGCGCCAATCCTTGGTCTTGTACCTCTTCCTGCGGTCATACCTGCAACAAAACGATGTTAGTTGTACCACACACACCTCTGAATTGTAGCTTTATTTTTGATTGATAACGCACCCGTGCAATTCTTAGTTGGTGGAGTAAAGCGGTGGTGGACAGTCTGTCATTCTTCCAAACTGTCTGCAAACCCTAATGGGCAAGTGAATCTCGACCACGTGGAAGAAAATAAGAGGGACATTGTAGCGATACTCGTCTGACTTGTTCCTAGTGACAGGACTGAGATAGTACTGGAGCTCCGGAGCATCCCAAGGACACCAATGCACCTAAACATTTTGTAATTGAGTTAGGTTGTGATATAGTATACATCGAACAAGACACATGTATGATAGTAAAGAGAGCATAACCTAGTGCTGTTTCAGGACATCGAGACCGTCCATGTACTCCCTATACTTGCGCCTCGCATTTCCTCTAACTAACTCTGCTTCCGTCCAGATATACAGAGCTGTAGGGAGTGTATCCTGCCTGTTCCATTGCTGCATTGAATACGATAATGAATTAGCCATTAATAATTTTATCATATGTAACTGCCTCAAAGAATATAGTGAACCGAAGTACTTACTGATAAACCAGTATTAAGGGGCCTCCCAACGGACCATCGTTCCCAACACCAAACCTAGAGTAGGTAGGAGCAACCCCCAAGGTTCGCATACCTTGAGGTGCGACAGCAGGCAATGCATAGCTGTCGATACGTCCATGTTAGGACTACGCTGCCCCAGCTGTACGCCGCTATGTTCTCCCACGGCTGGCGTAGTATGTCAAGGAAGATCCAGCTGATGGTGTTGCCCGAGGCGTCTGGGAAGAGGAAAGCACCAAGGAAGTGCCAGAGCCACACTCTAGCGAACCTATCGATCTGAGCCTCCTCACCCTATGGGTCCAAGTAATCAAAGCGCTCTGTGATCCAGGATGACGAAACACCGGAACATTTCCTAAAATTCACCAAAGAAAATGAGACCCGATGGCTGCAGGAAAGCAATGCAAGTGTTAACTAGGCTTGAATTGCTCACTTATTTTTCTTTGAAACCTCGTTGTCCGGTGGAAGAAAGCCAGTGAACTGAGCCACCAGCTCCCTCCAATGATCGTTGTCAACTATATCCGTCACTGGAAGTCCTCCCAACCGAAGGCCAAAAATAGCCTTCACGTCCTGCATGGTCAAGGTTGTAAGAAAAATGGACCCTTGGCCCATTTACTTTGGATTTTGGTGTTTGATGACCAACACAACCAAATTGGACTAATTAAACTTGCAAGTGATTGTTTTGTAGTTCAATAGGATGCAAGACGTGACTTGGACAAATGTGACGTGATGATCCTATGATCAACAACATAAGCAAGACCCTAGGAGCACAAGAGAAGACCCAAGATATCAAACAAAGTCCAAGCATGAAGATAGAAACCAAGCCGTACGCAAGATCGCAAAGAAACGAGCTCACAGAAGTGTCCGGACGCTGGAAGAAAATGACCGGACGCTCCGATCAAGAGGCTCGGCAACAGGCGCGACCGGACGCTGGACCGGACACTGGATGCAGATCGACCGGACGTAGGACAGCAGAGTTCGGTCGAGTACAGAGAGGTTCCAGAGCGGTGAAACTACGACCGGACGCATCCGGTGGCAGGTGACCGGATGCTAGCAGCGTCCGATCAAGTGTTCGCGGCTCCAACGGTCGGGACGACCGGACGTGTCCGGTCAGGACGACTTCAGCGTCTGGTCAGTAGCAGAAAAGCAGGAATTCGTCCCCAACAGCTACTTTCTCAGTGGGGCTTATAAATACGACCCCAACCGGCCAAATGAGAGGTGTGAAGCTAAGGAAACATACCAAGGGTGTTGATACACCATTTTAGTGATCTCCACTTGCATAGTGCTTAGTGATTCATTAGGTGATTAGCGTAGGTCCTATACGAAGTGCTTAGGTTGATTAGACCACCGCTTATGCGCTTGCTCTAGGTTTAGGCCTAGTGTTTAGTGAGGTTTGCATACCTCTTACCACTCGGTGCTTGCACGCACCATTATTGTACATTAGAGGGGCTTGTAGTCTTGTGAGATCACACCAACCGTGTTTGTGGTGTGGCCGCCACCGTGTACCGGAGGGAACAAGGCCCGCGGCGTTTCGGCTGGAAGCTTGATAGTGAAGACGGCGGGGAGCATCCAGGAGAGGCTTGCCAGAAGGCACATCGGAGACCCACTTGCGTGTGGGGAAGGCCCGAGGCTATCCATGGAGTTACCCGACCGGGAGCTTGACCCTTGCGAGGGATTCCTTGCGAGGGCTTCAACGAGGACTAGGGGGAAGCTTGCGCGCTTCTCGATACCTCGATAAAAATACCGGAGTCGTTGACGGGAGTTTGCATATCTCTACCTTGCTCTTTAGCTTCCGTATTTACATTAATTGTATTACTCCTTTTGCGGTAGAGATAGCAACACACTAGCAAAACCGTAGTTGCACATTTAGATAGTTTATCTTTTGCATAGGTTTTGCTAAGGTTAGAAAAAGAGGCCATAGTTTAGAGTTAGATTTTTAAGTTGCCGAATTCACCCCCCATCTTAGGCGTCATAGTCCCTTCAATTTGTATCAGAGCCGGTTGGCTCAATTTGGACCTTTGGCTTAATCGCCGTTGAGCCAACGCCATTTAGAGTGGTTGGGATGGATACCTCTAGGTCTCCGCACTTTGACGACACTAACTTCCTTTATTATAAGGCTAGAATGGCTTGCCACCTTGATGCGGTTGATTTGGGTGTATGGAGAGTCACTCGTGACGGGATGAAACCCACCAAGAATCCCGAAAAACCCACAAAGAGTGATGAAAAAGAAATGCATTTCAATGCTAGAGCTAAGAATTGCTTGTTTGAATCATTTAGCATGGATGTGTTTAACCAAGTATTCACTTTAAATACGGCACATGAAATTTGGTTAAAACTCCAAGAGCTCCATGACAGCACAAGTAATGTCCGTGAGCAAAAACATTGTCTAGCTAAACAAAATTATGATTCCTTTAAAATGAATAATGATGAGCTTGATCGTGATACGTTTTTACGTTTGAATCTAATTATCAATGAGCTCCATTCAATAGGATTAATAAAGCTAGATGATGCGGACATCGTGAGGAAGATCATCTTCGTGCTACCACAAAAGAAATATGCAAGCATCATCACCATTTTTCACAATATGGAGGACTTGAGCACCATGACCCTGAGCATAGTCATCGATAAGTTAGTGGCATTTGAAATGTCACGTAAGATGGGTCAAAAAGAAGCTTCTTCATCAAGCAAAGGCAAAGCTCTCGCATGTAGCGAAAAAGAAGAAGATGAAGGGCAAGCAAGTTGAGGCAAGCTCAAGCTCAAGCTCCTCAAGTAAAGATGAAGAAGAAGATGAGGACGATGATGATGATGATGATGAAGATTCAAGTGATGATCAATCTTCCTCCTCCATCCCCGACCTTGACAAAGAATCAATTAAATTAATCAACAAGGTGAAGAAGATGATCCAAAGGCTCAATGTCAAGGGTGTGCCCATCCAAATTCAAGATCTCATTTTCACAAATCAAAGAAATGAGCAAAGAAAGAGAGGATGCTATGGATGCGGCGAGTTGGGGCACTTTGTGGAAGTTTGTCCAAACAAGCCCACACCCAAGATAAAAAAGAAGGCATGCAAGAACCAAGCTCTCATCTCAATAAGATCATGGGATAATTCTTCAAGTGAAGAAGAACACCATCACAAGAGGCGAGGCCACAAGCACTCATCATCAAGCTCTTCTCGTGTGTGCCTTATGGCACGAGGTAACGAAAGCTCATCCTCTAGTGAAAGTGATAGTGATGATGATATGCCTTCTTATGATGAAATTGTGCAACAAAATTTTAAATATGCTAAAGTTTACACTAGTCAACAAAAGAAGCTCAAAAATTTAAAAGAAAAACTAGATAGTTCACAAGAAACATACAAAATTTTACTTGAACAATATGAGAACTTTGCTAATCTCAATGTTGAACTATCTACTAAAATTGAGCAACTTAAGGCTAGTGCAACAACAAATGAATGCACAATAAATGATGAGCAACTTGTAAAGAAAAATGAAAAATTAAAAGAAAAGTTAGCTAGCTCACAAGATGCTTATAAAAGTTTGCTTGCAAAAATAGAAACCATGTGCAAACATTGTGATGAGCTAACTAATAAAGTTGCTAATCTAAAAGCCGTTAGTACTACCTCCACCAAGGCATCTAAAAAGAAAAGTTCTATCTTTAACATGTCTAAAAATGATGCCTCTACTTCTTGCAATGATCTATGTCTAGACTCACCCTTGTGCAACCAAGTTTGTGTTGAGAAAGTTGTTGTAGATACATGCACACAAGAGGTTGCAAAGGAGAATGAGCAACTCAAGCAAGAAGTAGCTCGCCTCACCAAGGACTTGACTCAAGTGAAAGGCAAGGCGAAGCGAACCCAACTTCATCAAGATAACACCGTCAAGGGAGTGAAGAAGCTTGATGAAGGACAAACCATGGTTTGTTATGTGTGCCACAAGGAAGGTCACAAGTCCTATGAGTGCAAGGTGAAGAATGGAGGAGAAGCAAAGAAGAAAAAGAAAAAGCAAACAAGCAAGCTCTCCAACACCTACACCAACAAGGTGGACAAGAAGGCCTCCACACCTTATCTCTTGAAGAAAAAGAAAAATGACAAGGTGGTGGCCATCAAGGTGAACAAGCAAGCCAACAATGGGGTCAAACATTTTTGGGTGCCAAAGGAGATCATTTCCAACATGAAGAGCACCAAGAAGGTTTGGATCCCGAAAGGGAAGTGAGAAGTCCAATGGACGGCGGGGAATTTTGAGACTTGGCAAAGTATGGATGCATTTCATGGGGTGCATCATGATGGACAAAATCATTGCCAAATGGGTTAGTGAATACTATGGACCCAAATTCTCCTTCCCATGTTAGGTAACTAGATTCAATTTACTTCAATTGGTATTAGATTTTCCTACAATTGGTATCTTTTAGCATCTAGTTACCCTTCATGCCTAGGTTTGCATTTGCATGCTTATATCTTTTGTCATGCAGACATTAGGTATATCTTATGGTAGACTTGCTCGGTTTCATTCTTAATCCTTGGAGCAAACCTATATGGTTTAAATTTGTTTAGGAGCATGGCACATAGCTTGTCTTTTGATTATTCATCTAATATGTGCCAAAGTCCAAATTGTAGATAATTTCTCCCGAATATTATTTTCGAAAATGATTCTCACATTCATGAGATGTCATCTTTCAAGTGGTATTCTTGATTCTAAAATCAATGTGCATGATTCCTACAAGTATTCCACACTTGTGTGTGCATAAATTTAGGGGGAGGTTAATCTACAAGTTGGATGCTTTGAGACTAATACCCTTTTCAAGTTTATCATGTGTAGGGATGAAAACGGATCGGATACGAACGGATATCACTCATATTATATTTGTTTTCATATTTCTGTTCGGATTCGGATTCGGACACGAATAGCGTTCGGATACATATACGAATATGGATTGACTCGGTTACGGATACGAATAATGAGTATCGAATACGGTATGAATCGGATTCGGAGAAGGTCGGATACAAATATCTATTCGGATATTGAGTAAAAGCAGCATATATATATATATATATATATATATATATATATATATATATCATACGTGCGTAAACCATTACACCACTCTATGAGTCCATAATCCATCTAGATTAAGCCAAAAGACTAACGAGTAAAGCAACAAATAAGATAAAGATACAGATACATCATACATCAAACATCATACAAACACCAATCTTCGTGGCATGAGTAGAAATAGCCAAGCTCATGGCTTCATGGGTCTCATGGAGTCATGGTCATGGATTCAAGATCTACAATCCTTATATAGGCCATTTTTTCATTTGAGAAAGTTTGAACAAAATGTAGTTCAAATTTCACAAGTGTGTGACATAGTTTTAGAAAGTCTGTATAAGATTCAAGAATTTATGACTAGTGTTTGATAAAACTTTCTCAAATGAGAAAATGAGCTATATAACAATTATAGATCTTGCTGAGATGATCAAACTTGGTATTCAGAGTTTTTTCATCTGAGGTCATTTAGTGTCTCATTTGAGCAAGTTTGACCAAGTCAAATTTGGTCAAATGAAAAAATAACACTTTGACTCTAGTATTATGAACTCTAAATGACTTTAAATTGAAAAGTTTTGAATACCAAGTTTGTTCAACTCATCAAGATCTACAATTATTGTTTTGGTCAACTTTCCATTTGAGATAGTTTGGACGGTTCAAATTTGTGATTTTTAAATTTCGATGCTTACAAACTAGTTTTCGGAACCCTAGGTTGTCTCAAATTGAAAAGTTTTGAATACCAAGTTTGTTCAGCTCATCAAGATATACAATCCTTATATAGGATATTTTTCATCTGAGAAAGTTTGAACAAAATGTAGTTCAAATTTTACAAGTGTGTGACATAGTTTCAGAAAGTCTATATGAGATTCAAGAATTTGTGACTAGTGTTTGATAAAACTTTCTCAAATGGGAAAATGAGCTATGTAACAATTGTATATCTTGCTGAGATGATCAAACTTGGTATTCAGAGTTTTTTCATCTGAGGTCATTTAGTGTCTCATTTGAGCAAGTTTGACCAAGTCAAATTTGGTCAAATGAAAAAACAACACTTTGACTCTAGTATTATGAACTCTAAATGACTTCAAATTGAAAAATTTTGAATACCAAGTTTGTTCAACTCATCAAGATCTACAATTCTTGTTTTGGTCAACTTTCCATTTGAGATAGTTTGGACGGTTCAAATTTGTGATTTTTAAATTTCAATGTTTACAAACTAGTTTTCGGAACCCTAGATTGTCTCAAATTGAAAAGTTTTGAATACCAAATTTGTTTATCTCATCAAGATCTACAATCATTATATAGGCCATTTTTTCATTTGAGAAAGTTTGAACAAAATATAGTTCAAATTTCACAAGTGTGACATAGTTTCAGAAAGTTTGTATGAGATTCAAGAATTTGTGACTAGTGTTTGATAAAACTTTCTCAAATGGGAAAATGAGCTATGTAACAATTGTAGATCTTGCTGAGATGATCAAACTTGGTATTTAGAGTTTTTTCATCTGAGGTCATTTAGTGTCTCATTTGAGCAAGTTTGACCAAGTCAAATTTGGTCAAATGAAAAAACAACACTTTGACTCTAGTATTATGAATTCTAAATGACTTCAAATTGAAAAGTTTTGAATACCAAGTTTGTTCAACTCATCAAGATCTACAATTGTTGTTTTGGTCAACTTTCCATTTGAGATAGTTTGGATGGTTCAAATTTATGATTTTTAAATTTTGACGCCTATAAACTAGTTTTTCATTTGAGAAAGTTTGGACGGTTTAAATTTTGAAGCACTAAATGATTTCCAACGAAAAAGTTGTAAACAACAAAGTTTCATAACTTTTTGAGATCTACAATTTTTATTTTGATCATTTCTCCATCCAAGGTCGTTTGAATAATATCCGGATAATATCCATTTTTAAATATCCGGATATATCCGATACTTATCCGGATTATCCGATATCCGCCGGATATCGATGATATTACATCCGTATTTGATATCCGCCTAAGATATCCGTTTTAGTATCCGTATCCGAAAAAAATTACGGATATCCGAGTAACTATCCAGATAAGTGTTCATATTTGTTCGGTCGAATGGACGGTCGAAAAAATATCCGTACCATTTTCATCCATAATCATGTGTGTAGTAGTCTCATTGCAAGGAAAATGGAGTCCCCGGAGTTAAGCATCACACTTCAAATTTTCACCACTCATTGCAAGTGATAGAAATCAATTTGGTGTCCACATGTGGTATTTCTAAACCAATATCATCATGTTGATTTTATTTTGATATTTATATGCTTTCTCCATGCATTATATAGATTAAATTCCCTTGAGCTATATCTTACAAATTATGCATATGCTTTAGTCTTCAATTGGTATCAATATGCATAAATTTAGGGGGAGCTTAGTCTATATAATGTGAGAGTCAAACTTTGTGACCTATTCCATTCCACATAAAAAGGATCACAAAGTTTGACCCTCCCTTTTGCTACTAATGTCTTCCTTTTCGGTGTTTGATTCCAAAGGGAGAGAATTTAGAGGACCAAAAGCAAGCATCAATAATTTACA
This sequence comes from Miscanthus lutarioriparius, assembly GCA_904845875.1. Classification (NCBI taxonomy): domain Eukaryota; kingdom Viridiplantae; phylum Streptophyta; class Magnoliopsida; order Poales; family Poaceae; genus Miscanthus; species Miscanthus lutarioriparius. The sequence continues at coordinate 77,633,557 of CAJGYO010000012.1, read as the reverse complement.
AGTGGTAATGGTCCGAGAAAGGGAGGATAGTGGATTATGGATTGCCTATGTAATAGGGAGAATATGTAGGAAACTAGACGTAAATCCATAATGCCACATGGGGACATTTGCAAGGGCAAGATAAGTTTTATGTAGTACCCTTTAGTTTTACAAAGTAATATCTTTTAGCATCACATAAACTTGCCCCTTGCATTGCATCCTAGCAAGTAGGTAGTTTTCTAATTTCAAAATTTTTTATTATTTGCTTGCTTTGGTCGTGTTGTCATCAATCACCAAAAAGGGGGAGATTGTAAGAAAAATAGACCCTTGGCCCATTTACTTTGGATTTTGGTGTTTGATGACTAACACAACCAAATTGGACTAATGAACTTACAAGTGATTGTTTTGTAGTTCAATAGAATGCAAGACGTGACTTGGACAAAGGCGACATGATGATCCGATGATCAACACCATAAGCAAGACCCTAGGAGCACAAGAGAAGACCCAAGATATCAAGCAAAGTCTAAGCATGAAGATAGAAACCAAGCCGTACGCAAGATCATGAAGAAACGAGCTCACAGAAGTGACCGGACGCTGGAAGAAAATGACCGGACGCTCCGATCAAGAGGCTCAGCAACAGGCGCGACCGGACGCTGGCGGCAGATCAACCGGACGCAGGACAACAGAGTCCGGTCGAGTACAGAGAGGTCCGGACGAAACTGCGACCGGACGCATCTGGTGGCAAGTGACCGGACGCTGGCAGCGTCCGATCAAGTGTTCGCGGCTCCAACGGTCGGGACGATCAGACGCGTCCGGTTAGGACGACTTCAGCGTCCGGTCAGTAGCAGAAGAGCGGGAATTCATCCCCAACGGCTACTTTCTCAGTGGGGCTTATAAATACAACCCCCAACCGGCCAAATGAGAGGTGTGGAGCTGAGGAAACGTACCAAGGGTGTTGATACACCATTTTAGTGATCTCCACTTGCATAGTTCATAGTGATTCATTAGGTGATTAGCGTAGGTGCTTTGCGAAGTGCTTAGGTTGATTAGACCACCGCTTATGCGCTTACTCTTGGTTTAGGCCTGTGTTTAGTGAGGTTTGCATACCTCTTACCACTCGGTGCTTGCGCGCACCATTGTTGTACATCGGCGAGGCTTGTAGTCTTACGAGATCACACCAACCGCGTTTGTGGTGTGGCCGCCACCGTGTACCGGAGGGAACAAGGCCCGCGGCGTTTTGGCCGGAAGCTTGATATTGAAGACAGCTGGGAGCATCCAGGAGAGGCTTGCCGGAAGGCACGTCGGTGACCCACTTGCGTGTGGGGAAGGCCCGAGGCTATCCACGGAGTTACCCGACCGGGAGCTTGGCCCTTGCGAGGGATTCTTCACGGAGTTACCCGATCGAGAGCTTGGCTCTTGCGAGGGATTCCTTGCGAGGGGCTCCAACGAGGACTAGGGGGAAGCTTGCGCGCTTCTCGATACCTTGGTAAAAATACCGTAGTCGTCGACGGGAGTTTGCATATATCTACCTTGCTCTTTAGCTTTCGCATTTACATTAATTGTATTACTTCTTTTGCGGTAGAGATAGCAACACACTAGCAAAACCATAGTTGCACATTTAGATAGTTTATCTTTTGCATAGGTTTTGCTAAGGTTAGATAAAGAGGCCATAGTTTAGAGTTAGATTTTTAAGTTGCCTAATTCACCCCCTCTCTTAGGCGTCACGGTCCCTTCAAAGGTCATCTCGCCGCAAGGTAGGTGGAACATGTGGGTCTCAGGCCTCCACCTATTATAAGAATAGAACGACGGTTAGTTGACTCAAATTTGTTATAAGAATGTTTACGTATAAAGAAGGCACTCGCGCCTGTCTACAGCTGCAGTAAGTAGTGCTGGGTCAAGGGGCAAAAGACCGTAGTTGACAACACGAACAAGCTCGAGGAAGCCGGCACGCCGTATATACGGCGCGTAACGCTCGTCCCACTGGTGCGCCCTGGTGTGCGTGCGGGGCCTCAAAGGAGGCAAGGCCACCTCTGCGTCGGTGTCACTCAAGATATGTATTCGGTGTTGGTCGTCGTACTCCACCTCAAGAATGGGATACAATGGGTGCTGCATGGGAGGTGCCATCCTATTGCAAATTGATAAACAAAGGGTTAGAGTATTCAAATTAACAATATTCAAATTAACATTATGTAATATTGCAAAATTTGAACTACTTGTTATGCAATACGAACACAATATGAAAGCACATGTATATATTTAAAGTAACATTACCAGACATATTAAACAACTTCACTAGAAAAATAAGTATTTGACGAAACTTCATCAAGTCATCCAAATCGACGTATCACGCACTACTAAGTACCGACACTTGAAAACTAGTATCTATACCCAAAATCCCTAACTAAATAACTAACTATAAACTAAATAATAAATACCTAATCAATCTCTAAACCCAAAATCCTAACTAACAGTAACCTAAACCCTAACTACCTAACCAAACCTTAACTATACTACAACACACAACCTCAAACCTAAAACTACCTTACTAAATCACAAATAAATTCACTAACCTAACTATCCTAAATCACTAACCCTGACTATCCTAAATCACTAACTATATTAAATCACTAACTATCATAAATCACTAACTATCCTAAATCAATAACAATCATAAAACCCTAACTATCCTAAATCACTAACCTAACTATCCTAAATCACTAACTATCCTAAATCAATAACAATCATAATAACATGAAATCGAGAGGGAGGTACCTTGATATGAGCGGGCGGCCGTGATGCGCCGGCGTTCGTGGCGCGGCGGGCGCGGGCGGGCGGCCGTCCAGGCGCGTGCGGGCGATGGCGGCGGGGCGCTGCACGGCGTGCGGGCGGGCGGGCTCGCTCGCGATATTTATCTGGTCCTACCGCGCCAAGATCGGTGACGTGGCAGACCCTGCCACGTTACCGGTCAACAGCCCCGGTCGTCGCCACGTCATCCTCCTGCCGCGCCACCATGCATGATGCGGCACAGGCGTTTCGCTGCGCCATGGTAATAGACGCGGCTATAAGTGTTAGTTTTGAAAAAAAACAGTGTTAGATTTAAAATTAGTTTACAAAAAGTGTTAAAAATAAAAAAAATTCCTCACATCACACGCCAGCATCTGGAACCGCACCCACGTGTTCACCTGTGAACCACGGCGTCGCCCCTGCAGTAGCACCAGGCCTGCCGTGCCCATTCCGCGCCTGCACGTGAACCACGGCGGCGCCCCCCCGGCAGTAGCACCAGGTGGCCGCGGCATGCTGTTGTCCGCCAGCAACCAGCGCGCATTGCAATATGTGTAACACCCGATCTACTTTTAAAACATAAAGATAAAACATGTGTGACATACAACTAAAACAGTTGAAATATTTGAAACATACATCTGAAACAACAGAAACATTTTGAACATAGGCTTGAAACATGCGTATATTATCATTGCAACGTATGAAACATTTTAGATCTACATTTGCAATATCCAGATGAAACACTTCAAATATAAGTCTAAAATGCTCGAAACACTTGAAACACGATGTCGCCGGTGACCATGGCCTACCTGGTAGGGGACTACAGTAGCCAACAAACTTGGGTCGAGAGCAACGACAGGCGACCCCCGGTGGCGTCAGGGTGGTGCTAGCGCTTTGCATGCCATGACCACGCCCAACGAGGTGGATGGGTCGCGGCGGTGCGGTGGACGCCCTGTGCGGCGCAGGATGGGGCACGGCGCAACGCAAGATTGGGGTGGGTGCGGCGTAGGATGGGGCACGATGGTGAGGCAGAGTAGGCGGACGAACGGCACATCGTGACTGTTGCGAGCGGATGCGCAGTCGACGCGGTGCGGCAGGCGGACGAACGCGATGAAAGTGGTAGCGGTCGCGAGTGAGGAAAATATTTGGGAGTGGAAGAACGGACGTTGCCTGTTGGACCCAATCGATACGCTGGCCTAGGAACGGGGGTGTCCGGATCGACACGCCCGGACGCACGTCCTCGTCAAAACATCATCGTAAAAATTATTTTTTACAGTACAATAGAAAATATGTCTTACTTGTCAGCAATGACGAAGATTTCTGGTGTGCGATCTGGAATGTGGAAGGCCTGGGACGTTTGAGACATTTCCTCTTTGCTCGAACCTGAATGGGCGTGGAGTCAAAGCTATGGACCGGTGCTTCTTGTGTGGGCGTGCGGACGAAGACGGCAGCCACCTGTTTTTCCGCTGTAACCAGGTGAAGGAAGTTTGGCGGTCGGCCGGTTTGGAAGCCATCAGATGTGCCCTGTTTGGTTGAGCTGTGGCCGTGGGAGAAAGCTGCTGTGGGCTGTGAGCTATGAAAAAGCTGCTGTGGGCCGTGAGCTGTAGAAAAGCTGAAAGCTGTTTGGTTAAACAAGTATAAAATATACCTTTTATCTTTATCTCTCTTGAAACAATTATGGAAGAGCTTTTTATTTCACCAATTTCGAAAAGCAGAAAGCCAAAAGCCAAAAACAGGGTCAAACCAGCTTTCAAAAATGAACTACGGAAAAGTAACTGCTTCTGAAAAAACACCCTCCAAAAACAGCCCCTTTGGTTGAGCTTTTGGCTTTTAGGGCCAAAAGCCAAAGCCAAAAGCCCAACCAAACAGGGCCTCAGTCTGTGTACAAGTGCCAAGGAGACAGTGAGACAAATTTTACAGCTCAACGGCGAGGCTAGGCTGAAATCTATTTTTATTTTGAACAGTTGGTGGCATGAGCGAAATGCTGTCCGGGAGGGTGATATGAGAAGTTCGGCTGATCACATTGCTATGCTGAGTGGCCAGCAAACTTTGGAGCTGACGAAGATGGAGTCACCTGCGCCGGGCCTAATCTGTAGACATGGGAGGCGAAGATGGCAACGCCCCCAGCAGGGCGTGCTGAAATTGAATGTCGACGGCTCCTTCAAAATTCAAGAGGCGAATGGTGGTTGGGGTTACGTAATTAGGGATGAATCTGGGGCTGTTATCCAATCAGGTTGGGGCCGTAAAGATTTTGCCTGCAGTCCCCTGCACATGGAGTTGCTGGCGTGTCCCCAAGGACTAGGCGCAGCTATACAACTTGGCATTCAAAATCTGGAGCTGGAGACAGATGCAAACCAAGTTGTTGAAGCAGTTCATGGGAATGAGTTCAGACTCTCCTTGGTCGGAGGGCTCGTGCACGAAGTGAAGGAATTGTTAGCTGAGAATTTTATGCAGCCCTTAGTGAAACATGCCCCACGTGAATGTAACCGCGTTGCTCATGAATTAGCTGCTTTAGGTAGCAAGAGTGAAGAGGCTCAGCCCTCAGTGTTGGCCGGAGTGCCAGAATGTATCATGTTCTTAGTGTCAGGAGATTTAGCCGACATGGTTGATTAATAGAATTGTAAATTTCCCTCAAAAAAAAAAACTTACGACTCCAGCAATTTGTTTGAAGGATAAATGTTCTCTCAAAACAAAGAATCTATATCTATATTTAAATTTAAATCTAAATTTCCATAATGGGTTCGAGAGCTCCTCACCCTCCCAGTCTCCAGCCATTCTACTCGCTCTCTCCTGTCCTTGGCCTCCGTGCCGCTCGTGCCCACCCCGCCCACCACTGCCCACCTGCGTGCGCCGCTGAACTCCAGTGACGCGCTAACCACCCTAGAGCAATGTGCGACCATGGAACTGCCGGGGCTGGCTCTAGCGCTCGTGCCATCCTTGTTCGCACAAGCACCCGAGGCCGCCACCTCCTCCCTATCGGCACTCCCTCTCGTCTTCCTCGACGTCCGGCCTCCACTCCGGCAACCAGTGCCGTCGGCCTCTGTCCCATGCTGGCGCTTCCAACAACCGCGCCCTAGCTCCATGCCCGCACAATCACTTGTCGATGCCCTCGGCTTGGTGGTGGTCGGATCCGCCCATGAACCAAGCTCGCCTCGGTCGATCGTCCGTCGGAGCACGACATAGGTATGTTACACGTCACTCGCATGCTTGATAACAGGGCCCACTCGCCTCACTGTTCATCCATCCAAACTTTGATGAGAGAGGGGAGGTGACGGAAGGTGAAGAGGAGGTGGATGACGCGTGGGGCTTGCCTATAAATCAGGTGAAAATCGAGTATTCACGATCTGTTTGTTTGGGCTGGTTTGGCTTATAAGCCACGGCTGAAAGTACTGTTGACTGGTTTGGTGTGAGAGAAAAATATTATAAGTTGTCTGATAAACCATGACTTATAAGCCAAACACGACCAAACGAACAGGCTGTCGGTCCATACAGAAGACCATATATGTAGGTAGACCTGCAACTGGCCTGAGGTTGCTGAGATATAATACGTATAAAATGATAGATTTCAGGTGTCAGTAGAAATTATAACGGCATATCTCAGAATAGATGAATGTTAACCACGTTTTTTCGATCCACAAATTATAATGACATCGTTTCAATTACTCCTTTATATTTATATAATGGCCAGAGCTTCTTGTAATGATTAGCATCTGGTCATAGTTAAGATGCGGGTCAAATTCTAATGTTGTGCTCACTATTCTGCAACATATTGTCTTTTAATTTATTTGCGAAAATGAGTATATTATTAGTTTGCTAAGTAATTTTAAAGATTTTTTTATAGATGCTCCTAGTTTTAGACATGTCTTCGGATCGGCTAGTACTATTTTTTCTTCTTCTGATCGTTTAAATTTTATACTTGGTGTACTCTGTATATATAACATCTATTTTAGGGGCATATATAACACACTTAAAAACCACTCTTTTTGTAGCCACAGCAATCACTCAGGCCCTGTTCGCTTCTCTTATAATCCGTCTTTTTCAGCTTGTTTTTTCAGTCGGAACAGTGTTTTTCTCTCACAACAAATCAGCCGGAACAGTGTTTCGGTTTGTTTTTTCAGCGAAACGAACATGTCTATATAGCCCAGCCCAGCCCAGAGCAGCCCGGGGTTAAGGCCTACGCAGCCCGCATTAAATTGCAAACAGAGCCCACATGTCTGAAGAGGGTTTACATGGCTGATACACAAAAGCACAACAATATCCTGCCAGTAAAAATCGGGATCGGGAGATTTGTTCTAAAACTTTAAAATGGGTCCTGCTGGTCTAGAAACATAGCGTACATGCTAAAATATATTATATTTTCTAAAAAATGTATTATATGGCAACGAGATAGATAAAAAATAGTACATATTCTCCTATTGCATAATCTTTACTTGAAAAACACCATTCTCTTAGTGCTCTTTACAATAAAATCTCTAATGATATAATCATAACTAATCTTCTTCACGATTTCACTCTCAAAAGCTATTGTGGCCAAATTATAAGTCTTTCTTGTGTCATCTTCGTAGACCAGAAGTAGGACTTCAATAACTTCAGTTTAGAAATGTTTCACTCCGCCGATGCAGGAATGATAAGCAAATTCATATTTTGTAGACCAGTTTGCAGAAGACATGACTTGAATCTTGGTACACTACACTACTATATATCAAAAGCATTTTTAAAGGTGGGCATTTTCTATTTACATAGGCAGACAAGCCAACCGTCTCTATCAAATATAGTCTCTGTTAATAAGACATTTATAGAGGTGGTCACTCGAACACATGACCTTTAGTTCTCACAGCACCTTTCTACCACTATACACTACACTCGTTTGTGGGTATATATAAGATGCTATGTTTTATCAATATTTTGTAATATTCTAATTTTATATAAGATGCTATGTTTTATCGATATTTTGTAATATTCAGTAGCCAGCTACAAAATAAGTTATTCTGTAGTCACCTCCATTTACGATAATTTTATATACTAATTTACGATAATGTCAATACATATTTACGATAGTTGGGTTACTATAACACATGGAGATATTTACCATAACATTATAGTAAACCACTATATATATATATATATATATATATATATATATATATATATAGAACTACTACCCTGTAGCTGGCTACAAAATAACTTATTTTATAGCCACTTTGAGTTACGATAATTACTATGTTAATTTACGAGATTATAGTAACTCCTTGTTAAGTGGTTTACTATAACGTTATGGTAAATATCCCCATGTGTTATAGTAACTCAACTATCGTAAATATGTATTGACATTATCGTAAATTAGTATATAAAATTATCGTAAATGGAGGTGGCTACATAATAATTTATTTTGTAGCTGGTTACTGAATATACTCTCCCTATATATATATATATATATATATACTGTTCATTGGAAATACAACGAGAATCATTTGCATCACTTGATCTCTCTCTCTCTTTCTCTATTTTCTAACATGTTATCATGCACGTTGTTCTGCCTGAGTTCACCGAGAACAGATGGGCCTGGTTCGGCAAGAACAGACGCCGGTGTTCTTCACGCTGATGAAAGAAGCACCATCAGCATTCTGCATGAGAAAGCCACGAAGCGCCTTCATTGATCAAGAAAACAAGAAAACGAAGGCCAACAGCAACATGGATCCGATGATCTCCATCCAAAAGCAACACAGAACTATAAGGTGCCATGAAATTTTCATAAATCTATGAAGTTCTTATCTTTTGGACAGCATCGGACGATGATGACTGTGTTCCTCGGCCATCGCATGCTCATCCGCCGCATCTTGTATGATCTTGCTCGTGAGCGGCGGCTGCAACCGGATGTTTGCCTAACCAAGCCCATGCTCGGAACGAGGCGGTGGCCCTACCCACAACGGGACCGACGACGGCAGCGGTTACTTCTCCTTTAACGAGGATGAGGATGGCACCCGTGGCAGATGGCCCTCACGGTCGGGCACAACGCGCCTTGCTCCCGTGCCCGCGGCCGGCGGCCCACGCCAACGGCCTCGTGCCGCGGCCGCATGCCTCCCGGCGGCCAGTGGCTCCGCACGGTCCGCATCAGCGGCCTCGCGCGGCCGGCGGCCTCGGTGCCTCGTGCCTGCGGCCCGCGGCTGGCCGCCCCCAGCACCCGGTGCCGCGTCCAGGTCCTTCCTGCGGAGGCGGCTGCGACAGGCTCCCATGCTCGTGGCCCCGTGCCGGTGGCAGCCGTCTCCGCGCGGCTTCCCCACGCCTGCGCCTCTAGAGCACCGGCCGGCTGTGGCTAGGATCATGGCGACTGGTAGCCCCTCCCAAGCCCGCGGAGACGGCCCCGCGCCTGCGACTCGCGCACGGCAGCCGGCGGCTCCTGCACCCGCGGCTGGGGAGCTCGCAGCGGCTGGGCCCTCGCGGCCGAGTCGTCACGGCAATCCTGGACTTAGCTCGCTGACGGCTGCTGGTGGAGGCGAGGCCGCTGCAGGCTGCAGCTACGGCGGCGTCCTCACGGCCTCGGGGCCGTACGATGCTTTTCCCTCGATGGAGAAACCGTCCGTGAGGATAAGGTTGTGCAGATATGCACATAAGTCCTTATTACATAATACATTCATGACTTATGTTTTAGCACTTAAGTTTTAACATAAGCATATATCTGCGGTATATTGTATTTATACCTTATATGAATGCTTTGTTTAGATTTCGGATCTAAATAAATTATGATGCAAAATATTTACTTGTGTAAATAGATGGTTTTTAAGACCTACGAGTCTTTAGAAATTGGATCGTGATAATATTGCAGATAAATTTACTATTGTCATGTTTAGATATGTTTTCTGTGTCTATGATTTTCTGTTTTAGTCATGGACTCTAACAATATTAGTATAGGTAGAGATTTTACTCCTATAATTTGTTTGCTTTTAAGATCAGAAAATTATTCATGTCTAAACATCCATAGTTTATTGGTTTTGTTGTTTGGCAATTAATTTTAATTGTAACAAAATCGAATCCTCTTAATTAATTGATAGTTAATTAAGCAAGGATAAATTTAGGTTCATATGAGCCTAATTCGAAAAAGCAAAATGGCAGCTAAACCATTTCTGCTAGTGAGGCTAACATATGAAGTGGATTTTGCTTTGATCTTACGGGATCTTGCATAGTTATGCTAATAGCCAACTATAGCACTATGTGCTTAGTATGTTTTTTGTTTTAGTCTATGACTTTAACATCATTAGGACATCTGTACTTTGTTGATCTTGTTAATTTAGTAAATTTTCCATAAATTACATCTTAACAATGGTAGATCATCTTAATTAAGTGTTTCTTAATTAATGATGGACTATGCAAAATGTTATATTCATATCTTGATATATTTGGGATCCTAACACAAGTGGGAGTCCTAGACATTGGCTGTGCTTAATTCAACTTGAATTATCCGGCCCAGAGACCGTGCCTATGGCAGCGATTATTCGCCCATTACTGAGAGGTCTACATCATGTTTATTTTAAACTTGATGATTACCTACATTGTGTTGTCCTAAATGAGTGTTTTGGAAATATGAGAATGATACACCTTTATGGTGACTACCATCATTCATTATTAAAGGCCACACGTAGGTAGTAGAGTCTTAGGCATTGGCTGCGGTATATTCCTACAAATATATCAGCCCAGAGACCGTGCCTATAGCAGCATTTGTTTGCCTACTACTGAGAGATCTACTTTATGTTTTGGACATAGAGATTATCTACAATGTGTGTACCAACATTAATAATGATTGCTTGTGAGGTCTGTGATTACCTCTAATTGTTGTGAGGTTTACATTTTTGTGATTACCTCCAACTATCCAAAACAAAGTGATAAGATATGGAATCCTCTAAATTTTGCAATTGGAGATTACAATATTACCATAGTGATTTTTAGTTTACCTTAGGTGTAAACTAATTAAATAAATGGTTTATCACATGTTGAGAATACTGACTTAAGAGGAGTTTGATGAACTCGCTCTAGATGGCATCACTATCCCACATGGACAATGGACATTACCATTTGTTTTTATCCCATGGACTAATAGAACAATTTAGTAAACTTCAATTAGGGGTTGTTTGCTATAGATCAAAGGAAATTGTGCCTTACTGTAGTTAAGGTACTACGTTCATAAAGATCATCGATAAGATTATCTTGTGGAAAGAAATACACATTCTTCGTGGCTCACTCTTTAGGAGTTTTATGAACAATAAATAAACTCATATAGCTTGAGGCTAATCATGAGTGTATCATATCTGTAGTTTTTCAAACTATTGAAGACTATGACCATATTGTTCATATAATTTGCTTCCACTAGTAAAAGCAAAAGGCCTAATGTGCAATATGAGTGATGGAAATATGAACCCAAGAATGACAAAGAGTAATGTCATATATGTGGTTGTGTTTAGCATAGCGCTAAACAATACCGTACTCTTAAATTTGCAGTTGATCTATATCAACATTCTATAAGGGATGAAACAAGAGCTACAAAAATAAGATATGAAGGGTGCTTCAATCTTAAAAATCTAAAGCTACATAGGAGGTTGGTTGTTTATGCTAGATCTTATGGGATCACATAACAACACTTCTCATTTTTTTCTCATAAAGAGAACATCACATAGATGAACAATATGATCATTGAATATGCTTCGAATGATTTGTTTTGAGATTTGGAATAATCTCATGGTCCGTTGATAATATGTGATAATATCCATAAAAATGTTATAATACTTGTGTTGTCAATGCATAACTATTGTGGGTATCCTATCGATGTATTTGATACTCGGCAATATTTATGGATTTCTATATATTAGACGAGAATCTCATTAAACTCTTGTCATATATAGATTGTATGGGAATCATTCCAATGAGGAATGATATGTGCATAGTGGACATTTGTATCACAAACTCTATAATTAGGGAAACAAAATGTTTCTGGTTCTTATGACAAGAAGATGAAATAATTTTAGCCATCGCTGATGTGATGCAATGATAGTTTGGCCTATGTTGCCACTATCAATCCTCCTATGTATACTGAGTTAGCAGTTGAGGATATTTAATTCTGTCCTAACTAAACTCGTACCTTACCAAATTATAGAGATATCCAAATGTATTTTCGTATGAAAACACAAAAAGACAACATTAGATATGGCATATAAGTAATAAGATAAGGCTCGTTTTGGTTGTATTATGCATACAATCATCTCCATACAACATGTTATGTATAAGATAATTTTTCACACTAGTGATGCATTCTATATTTGGAATGATCAACTTGACCATCCAAAAGGGATGGGTGAAAAATTATTAGCAATTCTTTTAGTCATGACTTTCCTCAAAGTGTGGATACGATAAGTGCCATAGGGAAACATATTTTAAGACCCTCTTATCTTAAAATCAGATTAAATGTCTTAGATTCCTTGACCATATTTAAGAGAATATGTATGGGTCCGATACAAAGATTGTATGGACAGTTCAGGAATTTCATAGTTGTGAATATACATCTATAAGATGATCTAGAGTGTGTGAAGTATTCGCACTTGGCCATGCATTTGGTAAATAATGGCTCATGTTGTGAGCTCATTATCCTGAACACTACTGAATTTTTGTGCCTACGATGACAATTGCTTGATATACCAAAAGTTTAGTTACATATCCAAATGGATAAATGGAATCTATGAGTATGACAAGGTCATAGCAGGACCATCATTACTAAATTGCTATTTGCCAACTTCGTGTTGGGGTCAGGTAGATTTACACACTCCTGATTTGTGATTAACTGCATATCCCCTATATGCATTTAGTACGTAGAAATCCATGAAGATTTTCTATTTGCGTAAGATTGAGTACGTTGTATACATACTAATCTCACCACCACAGCATACATTAATAGGTACACACAGGAAACTAGGGATCAATGTGAGATTTCAATCTCCATCGATTGTTAAGTATTTAGATCTCTTATGGAGGATCTATTTACGACTCATATGCTGGTTTTATTTTGATAATGTCATTTCCAGGCATTAGGGGAGATTTGATGTACTATATATAATGCTAGGAAATTATTTGGAATGCATAAGACATTTCAAGCTCAGGATCACGTACTAAATGAACTAAATTTTGAGTTCAAAGAATTATTGATTTGCATAATATTGCAAATAAACTGCCAAATGCTTTTACTGGTTACTAAGGTATCTTTTAAACCTATTAATCCGTTGCAAGTATATGCCTGAAAGAGTAGTAGTACCAAGTGAAACCACTCAACTCCCAATTATAAATAAGAGGGGAGAAGTATGGCCATAAAGTAGGATTATTCATGCTAGCAATAGAAGGTTTTCCTTCTAAGATAGTAAATAGAGATCAACCTATGATTGGCGACACCTTGTGGGTAAATATTAATTATTACCTAGTGGATGGATGTCATCCACAAACCTAACTCAGAGGTGCACCTAAATACTGATGCTAGGATATCGAAAAGCCCTGACTCTCGTTTTGGAAAGTCACGATGAGTCATTCATGGTACTTTGAATTTTGATAACAAGAGAATTATATCATAGAAAGGCTACATGTGTCGACATGTACTTCTCTGAATAAACTGTATACAACACTCCAAGTCATCTAGTCAATAAGACCATGGTAGTGCTTTGCTCATTCTTACTGGAACTTGTTGAGTGATGTAATACATGTAGAGATAGTCTTGCTCACTAGAAAAGAGGTGTTTTGGGCTGTGATGCCAACACCTCATGGTACCTTTACTATGGGTAAAAAAATGTTTTTGTCCTGGAATGGATTGAGAACAATGTGGTGGTGAGATCAAAGCAATACTAGTAGCACAAGGGGTTTACGTAAAGCCCATGCATTGATTTTCAATGCAAATTATTCTCCATAGTATGTTATAAATTTCTGATACTATCTTTTGATTGGCAGTACAAAAACATCTATCTTAGCAGTTGATAATTGATAGATGTAGCGATCATATATATTTATATGATCACTTGATTTGGTGTATTTGTGAAGCTTCTGGGAAGGACTTCACATACCCAACCCTCATATACAAAATCGCAACATATATTGTGTATAGCTTAAGTCAATATATGGCTTAAAGAAGTTAAGTCAAATTTGGTACAATTGACTTTATGTGTATTCCCTAAACTGAAGGGATACAAAATTGATTACACGTGTTCATTTCAAAGTCCTTGATTGGGTTTCATAGTGTCATATGATAGTCAATAATCTTGACATCATTAGTGACAAACACATATTAATAGCACGTTGTAATTTAAAGACGGAGTTTGAGATGGAAGATACGGACTAAACCAAAATTTCATTTATGTTTATGATCCAAGCATCTTCCTCAGGATTTTATACAAAAAGCTATCTATATCCAGATCATATTGAGTGATTCAATATGAAGGTATCCTATGGTTGTTCTACCTCATGATAGAGTAAGTGCCTATTTAGTTTCCAAAATTTTGCAAAATTTTTCAAGATTCCCCGTCACATCGAATCTTTGGACGCATGCATGAAGCATTAAATATAAATAAAAAATAAAACTAATTACACAGTTTAGACAAAATTCACGAGATAAATCTTTTAAGCCCAATTAGACTATGATTGGACACTAATTGCCAAATAACAACGAAAGTGCTACAGTACCATTTCTCAAAAATTTTTGCCAACTAAACAAGGCCTAAGATTGTTTTATGCCATAATGATTGAGAGGAGATATTGAGACATGTGGTCCATTATCTCTGTGCTATTTATGCGCTAATATATCTTGCAAAAGTTTCTGGCCAGATATTATTTTTGCAATGGTTTGCTATCTAGTAGCAGCGCTACTCCTACCAAATGTTGATGGATTGAAGTTAAGAATATCTTTTTCGATATCTTAATAGCACAAGTGATCTTGGTATGTTCGTTTAAAAGAATCCATGATCCAGTTGGATATAATAATTTTGGTTATCTATAAGATCCCTAAATTCCAGATCATTGAAATAGGTTTTATATGAATATGGAAAGACCATTTTGTGATAGTCTTTAAATAAATATTTAATGGTCAATTCTATTAATCATTCTGACATTGTATTGTACAAGGCTTCACATAAATGTGTATAGCTTGACAGAATGATATATCACATACCGAAGTTATGTGGTGTTGATTCTATGAATCAATGGTCATTATCTATAAAGGTAATGCGACTTGTATTGTGTAGATGGAGATAAGTTATACTTAATGCAATATTTTGCACTAAAATGGTTCTATTCCATAGGTAATATGGGCATATGATTATTTGCAAATTAAGTCTCGTGATAATCTTACAGAGATATTCACACAATTTACCATACTCCACATTTCTTATGTGTTAAGTGCATTGGTATAAATTTATTTTGATGTTTGCTAGTATCAGGGGGAGAGTTTCTCTGATTAATAACTTGTTGCAAACATCATATTGCACTCTTTTCTTTGTATGAGTTTTTCCCTTTGGATTTCTCGTATAAAGTTTTTAATGAGGCAATATCAACACAAGGTTATGTCATATCATCCATTTTCCCCACAGGGGTTTTTGGTGGACGATATTGGGACATAAGATGCATTGTACTCTTTTCTTTATGTGAGTTTTTCATTTATGGATTCTCATATAAATTTTTTGATGATGCAATATCAATACAAAGGTATATGCTATATCATCTATTTTCCCCACTGAATTTTTAGAAGATGATATTTGAAGCATATTGACCCTATGGTCAAGGTGTTTTTAGACTAAGGCTTTAGGTTTATCTCAAAGGGTCTAATAACATTGGCGATTGTATATCATGGTGTTTCTCTTTATTTTTTCCCATAGTGTTTTAAGGAGTTTTGCCTCGTATACCAGTATTACTTTGGTTTTTCCCACAGGGTTTTCCAAAGATTCATAAAGATGCATAATAGATAAATAGTAAAAACTACAAGGAGCTAATAGATCAAGGGGCGTGTTGAGAATTATTATTTAGTGCTCAATTAGGGATTATTCCAAAGGGTATCTTTTCACCCCCTCTCTCTTTCACACTTGTAACCGCCCACATGGACCCTGTAAATATGTACACACTGTTAATTAGGAATACAACGAAGAATCATTTGCATCACTTGATCTCTTTCGTTCCCTATTTTCTAACAAAAATGAAGCGAGCTATCTTTTAAAATTATTTTTGTGGTGGTTCATGTCAAAATTTGTCTATATTTCTAAAAATAGATCCGCAAAACAAAAGTTTAGAGTGGATATATGATTTTTCTTCACGATCAGACTACTCACAACAAGAAGTATCTTTTGTTTGCTACACATAACATGATCCTGCCATTATCTGACGTCCTTCAAATCCTCCAGGAACGAATCTCAGAACAAGCTCATAAGTAGATACTACTCTCTGAAATTCATTCATCTTCATGAATGGCGTTTAGCGACATAGATGAAAAGTTTCCAGTCCTTCACTAAAAAGGAAAAAGAATAGTAGTTCAGAAATGCTCTCCTCAGAGCGTCCGGACGGCCGGACGCTCATGTTGCCATGGGCCATGGTGGCCCGAACGGCCCAACTAGAATGTCCATACTCGCCTCAACTCTATTCGTTTAGCCGTCGTCTTCAGCGGTCTCCAGAAACGTCATTTCCACTCGCCCGACTTCGCCACGCCGGCGCAACGTGCTCCACCATGGCCACGCCACCGGCCCGGTCGGCTGCCATCCCCTCTCTGCACTGCACCAGAGCGCTGCCGTCGGCCTTCCACCCTCTCCACCGCAGTTCACCAACAGCTCGCCGTTCGACTGCGCCGTCCTCTCGACGCTCACCTTTCCCTACCACCAGGGCCACTCACCCGGGCACTGCATCCGCCCACCCAGCCACTAGCATCCCCCCCACGCCACTCCGCGCCGACGAGCCTCCATTCTGCCATGCAGCAAGGAGATGTTGCACTAAAAGGGCATGTTGCAAGCGTATGTTTCAAGTGTTTCAAATGTCTTAGAGGTATGTTGCAAGTGTTTTAGACGAATGTTGTAAAAGTAGATCTGGATGTTGCATATGTTGTAATTGTTTGTACACATATGTTGCAAGCGTCTATTCCTAATGTTTCATCTGTTTTTCAGACGTATGTTGCAAATATATGTTATCTGGATGTGACATATGTTTCACTGATATATTGTAAGTGTTTTATCTGGATGTTGCTTATGTTCGCAATGGTAAGTGTTTTTCAAGTGTTTTTGTAAGTGTTTCATCTATCTTCTTTTGTATATTGCAAGTGTTGCATCTAAATATTTCAAAAGTAGATCAGGTATAACCTATGAGATGATGATAAAGAAGAACACCCACTCGTTTCAAACCGGCCTTGTTCAGGAAAATGTAACCTTGATTGACTATATTTCAGCCCACGGCTGGCCCATCAGGTACCATTCCGATCCAGATATATATATTGCCACGAGCAGCGCCGTCTCCTCTCGTCGCACACTGCACGAATCCATTACCCATCTAATCCTAGAATACTAGATGGCAACGGAAGTGGCGGCGCTGCCGGACGACGCCGTTGCCGGCGTCTTCCGTGCCTTGCCGTTGCGGAGCCTGGCCGTGGTCCGGTGCGTCTGCAAGGCGTGGCGCGACATCATCGACACCCGGTCGCTCCTGTTCCCGCATCTCGTTCCGCGCTCCGTGCGAGGGATCTTCATAAACTACATCGACCACGAGCGCCCGCACCACTTCTCCCGTCTCTGCTCGTCGTCGACGACTCCCAGAGTAGACGGCATGCTCAGCTTCTTGCCCAACGCCGACAGCTGGAGCTCCTCATGGTCGGTCCTGGACCACTGCAGCGGCCTCCTCCTCTGCGATATGGAGTGGAGCACCGAGCTCTGCGTGTGCAACCCCGCGACACGTCGGTGGACGGTGCTCCCCGGCCGGCATGCAGATGACAGATGGCATCGTCATTATGCCGGCGCGTACATTGCGTTCGATCCGGCTGCGTCGCCACACTACCAGGTTATCTTGGTTCCCGACGTGCCGGAGGCGCCCTCTCGCGAGGACCGCCGGAAGGCGGAGAAGGAGCCCTTCTGCTTGGACTGATTCTTCTCAGAGGACGGCGGCTGCGGCGGTGCAGCATTTGGCGAGGAAGAAGAAAGAGAGGTGTATCATGACGAGGAGTTTTGGCAGCTGCCGTCCGTGGAAGAAGAGGACGTGGAACGTGAGATCGATCCATGGCGCCTCATGGATTGGCCACCGACGCCATGGGCGCTGCGCGTGTTTTCGTCGAGGACAGGTCAATGGCAGGAGAGGGCTTTTGTCCGGCAAGGCACGCCGGCGGGGGCAGTTGAGAAAATGCGATTGAATCGGACATCTCATTTTGCACGATGGCCATACGCCGTTTACCATAGTGGATCGCTCTATGTGCACTGTCGAGGTTCTTTTGTAACAAGGTATGCATCGATTTTAATTTCATCTTTTTTTTTTCTCAGGCATGACTGTCGAGGAGCTAGTTTAGTATCAACAATATTTATTTTTAATTCATTCTTTGTGTATTACTCCAGTTTATCATTTTTGGCATATTAGGAAGTTTCTTATAGCTTAAAAAAAGATAGTTTAAATGAAAAACATATATAAAGATATTTGGTATAGTTAGGTAATTCCCTGCTTTGTTATATCTTTTTAGAATCTTCTAAAATAAAAACATATAACTCCCCCGTTTGCTTATATATATGTAATTAGACAATTTGGCATTTTATTATCTTCCATATATGTTTCATCATCGCCATACATTTAGTTGCTATATATGGTTTTACAAAAAATATTTATGTTCACGTGCATTATTATAATTAAATGGTTTAATTATTTATTACTATTACTTAGTTGTAGATGGACTTAGATCAGTAAATCAAATGAATACATCATATAGTAACATGGTAGTTTAAATTTTTTTTACAGGCTTTCATTGTCAACTAGTAACTATGGAGTAATTGAAATGCCAACAAACCTTAAGTGCGCACAACCATATTTGGGGAAATTACATGATAGTGTATGTTTTGGAATAGTTCATGATGGACAACTAAAGATTTGGATTCTTAATGAATCGTGTGGTCAAATGGAGTGGCTTTTGAAGTATGAAGCTGAGGTTGGGCCCTATGCTCAATATGTAGCATCAATCCCTTATGATCGTAGTGGTACACAACCAGATGGATCTTGGATTGTCGAAGAAAGTATTGATATCCACGACACTGATGACGATGTTGAATCTCAATCAGAAGAGAGTTATGAGTGGGACTCTGACAATGATGATACTTTTACGGTTGACATTGAAAGCCTGGAAGACTTTTACAGCCGATATCTACACATTATGGGATTCCATCCTTACAAGGAAGTTGTCTTTATGGTTGAACCATTTAGAGTTGTTGCCTATCATTTGAATAGCACCAGGATTCAATATCTGGGTAACTCGCGCCCAAATTGTTACGGTTTTAACCACTCGAATGGTATATATGAGTCATTCGTTTACACACCATGCATGATTGGGGATCTCCTTCTTGGCGACCAAACTGGCCAAAGCTCATATGAAGATTAATACTTAAGAGTTGAAAACATGAGCAATTATAACAATATGGTATTGCTTACTTTGTTCTTATTAGGTCCAATTGTATTCATTATGAACCCTATGCACCAATCGTTTGCCTATTAATATTTAACAATGGGTCCATATTTGTTTTGTTTATTTGGCTGCTCTGTATCCAACATCATTTTTCATTTCAATTTTTTTGCTAATCTCCAAACTGTCTAGTCTTGCATTGTACTGTTGCTATCAGAATAGGAACACAAAAGTTGGCTGCTGAAATATATTTACGGAATGATAGTGCGCAAGTTGCACTTTCGTAGTTTACATGTGGTGTCTTTGCTTTCTTCTTGGCAAGTCCATAGTGTACAACAAATTGCATGTATGTAGGGCGTCTGCTGTGTGAAGGATGGACCGTTCGTCGGCGAGGGTGGATCGAACTGTCCAACGGGACTCATCCAGCACACAGAATTGATATGTTGGGAACAATTTCAGGTGCATCGGAACACCGATTCGAGTGAAGTGTGTTGTTGTGGCTTGCTAGGAATATGGGGAATTCGATCTAGGTATGGCTCGGTCATGCATCAATTGTGGGAAGCTCTAGCTCATCCATGGTGGTGACCACGATGGCCATGGAGCTTTGTGGGGAGGCCGATTGAGAGGGGGTCGAGGGGGAGAAGGCTTGGGGATTGCTCATCTTTGGGGTGCCTATGTAAATTTATTTTCAGAGATGGACAACTTTGGGATGTCTTCGTAAATAAAACGGACGCTTATGAAAATCACCGGCCTACAACAGCTTGTCTCGGGGTCGACTAGGGAGGGAGATCAACCTTGGGTATGCCTTCATGGTCTCGAGGAAGATTTTTGGGCTCCATCTCCAACTCCGGTGGTGACGTTGTGGTGCAGCTCGTCACTAGGTGCACCTCTGGTGAAGCTCTAGCGAGGCCCTCCTCTCCTCCCTTCATCGTCCTCTTCTCTTCCTTCTCCTTCTGCTTCTTCTCTCTTCTTCTCCTCATCTCTCTTTTCCTGGTTCTGTTTCCGTGAAAGAGAAATGATGGGGTGAGGGATCGGAGAGAGGGCAGGTGGGAGTGTTGTGTATGTGTGAGTGAGTTTGGATGGCATCTGGTCTGAGAGAGTGGAGAGAGAGACAACAAGGCCAAATTGCCAAATGTTATAGGTGTCATTGGATTATGGGACCGTCCGATGTAAGTTATCAAACCGTTCGATAAGTGTCATGTCTGTGCAAACTTAACAGGCCTGAAACCTATGTTCACGGACCGTCCATGAGCGATGGATGACATTGGACCGTCCGGTGAACAACAACAGAGCCCCAAAAAAAATACAGAAGTTAACATACAAGTTTTTTTTTTTTGGAAATTGAGATTAAAAAAACTCAACAAGAGGGGGTAAGACAGCCCCTGGTATTGCATTAAGAAGAAGATCTCTATGCCGTAGTCCATGTGAGAATGACCACGACCGAAGCTGGGTCTTAGACCTGTGCTTTGGCGTGGGATATACGAGGGCATTTTTTAACCCCAGCCTGAAATTCACTGTCACGGGATGTGCTTTGGCGTGGGACAAACGAGGAAAAGCCAAGCCTTAGACCTGAGCTTTGAAGTGGGACATACTGAGGGGATTTTTTTTAATCCAACCTAAAAATTCAACTTTGTTCCCAAAGATCTATATACTTTATGCCAGAATTACGATGTAAACTGAGTACCTCTATCCGACACGATTTTCTTGGGAACACCATGTAAGCACACTATTCTTTCCATGTACAACTCTGCTAGTCTTGCACCCGTATAGGTAGTCTTGACTGGTAAAAAGTGAGCAACCTTGGTGAGTCGATCCACTATTACCCATATTGAATCATAACCTCTTTGAGTGCGGGGCAAACCTACGATAAAATCCATACCAACTTCTTCCCATTTCCATTCAGGAATCTTCATTGGTTGTAACAACTCCGCAGGTCTTTGATGCTCAGCTTTCACTCTTTGACAAGTGTCACACAAAGCCACATACTCTGCCACATCTCTCTTCAAACCATACCACCAATACTTCTCCTTGAGATCCAAATACATCTTGGTACTTTCGGGATATATGGAATAAGCAGACACATGGGCCTCTTGCAGAATTGCATCATGGATAGCCTTCACTTCAGGTACACATATCCTTTTCCCGAACCAAAGAGTACCATTCTCATCCATCCTAAATCCTGGTGCCTTTCTAAGCACTACATTCTCCGCTATCTCTTTTAGTTTTTCATCCTCCAATTGACCTTTGCGTATCTCTTGCTCCAATGTAGGCTCTATCACCAATTCCATTGCATTAGTGACAAAACTCAAGTTGAGATGCTCCATTTCAGCACACAACTCTGCTGACATAAATGTCATCCCAAGTCCATTAGCATAACTCTTCCTGCTAAGTGCATCAGCTACGACATTTGCTTTTTCCGGATGATAATGCACATCCAAATCATAGTCTTTGATCAACTCCAACCAACGACGTTGTCTCAGATTCAGATCTGATTGGGTAAAGATATACTTTAAACTCTTGTGATCCGTATAGATATCACTCTTATGCCCAATTAGATAATATCTCCAGATTTTCAAAGCGTGAACCATAGCTGTCAATTCCAAGTCATGAGTAGGGTAATTCAACTCATGCTTCCTCAATTGTCTAGATGCATATGCCACCACCCTTCCTTCTTGCATAAGCACACATCCAAGGCCCAAACGGGATGCATCACAATATATAGAGAAATTCTTGCTTAAGTCGGCCAAAATCAATACTGGAGCTGTAGTCAATCTCTTCTTTAGCTCATCAAAGTTTGCTTGGCATTTATCAGACCATACAAATTTGGCATTCTTTTCCAATAGAGCTGTCATAGGCTTAGCAAGTTTGGAAAAACCTTCAATGAACCTCCTGTAGTATCCAGCCAATCCCAAAAAGCTACGAATCTCACTTACATTGATTGGTGGCTTCCAATTCAACACATCTTGTACTTTGCCTAGATCTACTGCTATTCCACCATTGGAGACAACATGACCCAGAAAAGAGACCTCCTTCAACCAAAACTCACACTTGCTCTGCTTAGCGTGCAACTTATGTTCTCTAAGCTTTTGCAAGACCAACCTTATATGTTCTGTATGTTCTTCTTCGGTCTTGGAGAATATCAGTATGTCATCAATGAATACCACCACAAATTTATCAAGAAACTCCATGAACACCTTATTCATCAGATATATTAAATATGCAGGTGCATTGGTCAATCCAAAAGACATAACGGTATACTCATACAAGCCGTACCGTGTAGTGAATGCTGTCTTGGGTATGTCCGAGTTTCGAATCTTAAGCTGATGGTATCCTGAGCGGAGATCAATCTTGGAGAACACATAGGCTCCTCTCAATTGATCAAACAAGTCATCAATACTAGGCAAAGGGTATTTATTCTTGATTGTAACCTCATTAAGTGAACGGTAATCCACACACATCCGTTGATTACCATCCTTCTTATCCACAAAGATCACAGGTGCTCCCCATGGGAAAGAACTGGGGCGTATAAAACCTTTTTCTTGCAACTCTTTTAGTTATTTCTTAAGCTCTTCTAATTCATTAACCCCCATTCTATATGGACGTTTAGCTATTGGTGCAGTTCTAGGTAATAATTCAATAATGAATTCAATGTCACAGTCAGGTGGCATACCTGGCAAGTCATCGGGGAAAACATCCGGGAATTCCTCCACAACACGATCTTGTTCATTGGCATCACCATCCAACTGATTCATAGTGGCTGTTGGCTGAGCTTGCACTATCACTTCTACACAGATTCTATCTCCATTGAGTGATGTCACAACAACAGATTTCTCCTGACACTAAATCACTGCCCGGTGTTGTTTCATCCAATCCATTCCCAGAATAAGATCAATCCCCGCTGTTCTCAACACAATAGGTTTCACTTTGAAGTCTACCCCCTTAAGGAAATGCTAGTTGAGGGACTCCAATATGAAGCAGGCATACTACCTCCCGGTGAATTCACTAGTATGGGGTTTTTCATGGCACATAAAGGTATGCTATGCATTCTAACAAAAGCTTAGGAAATAAATGAATGCGAAGCACCGGAATCAAAAAGTACTGTAGCAGAGATAGAGTTGACACTGAATGTACCCAACATGACCTCGGGCGTCTCCTGAGCTGCATCAGATGACACATAGTTCACTTTAGCAGTGTGAGGTGGTCGGGCGTTGAACTTCTGATTGCCATTCTAGTTCTGAGGAGCCTGCTGGTTCTGCTTCTTTGGACACTGATGAGCATAGTGACCTACTTCTCCACAATGGTAGCATGCATTGGGGTTATTGGGTGCACCACTCTTCACTGGAGCATTGTTGGTCATTCCCTGGCGTGTTGCTGGATTTCCGATCTGTTGCGGGGGACGCTGATTACCATACTGTTGCTGGTACTGAGGGCGTTGCTGGAACTGGTTAC
The DNA here is from genome assembly GCA_904845875.1 of Miscanthus lutarioriparius. NCBI lineage: Eukaryota > Viridiplantae > Streptophyta > Magnoliopsida > Poales > Poaceae > Miscanthus > Miscanthus lutarioriparius. The sequence goes on along the minus strand of CAJGYO010000012.1, from coordinate 77,609,718 downwards.
GCTGAGGATACTGACCACGGTTTCCCTGGTGAGTTGGTCCTTGATTCCTCTACTAAAAACCCTACTAGGGATAAGCACGGGGGCATGTGTTACTTCCAGAAGCTTGCCCTTGAAGCCTCCTCTTCTTGGCTTCCATCTCTTTGCGCTTATTGTCAATCACAATAGCGCGGTTCACCAAAGACTGAAAGTTAGGGTAGGTGTTGGACATCAGCTGGAGCTGCAGTCCATCATAGAGTCCCTTGAGGAAGCGGAGTTGCTTATCCTTATCCTTAGCTACATCATTTGGAGCATAACGTGATAGTTGAGCAAACTTGTCACGATACTCTGCCACAGTCATGGATCCTTGCTTAAGGGATCTAAATTCCTCTTGCTTCAATTCCACCAGTCCATCGGGGATATGATATGACCGGAAGTTGTTCTTGAATTCCTGCCAGGTGATAGCAGGAGCATTGTTGGGGCGTCCATACTGGAAAGAATCCCACCAATCCTGAGCTGCTCCCTGGAGTTGACCAGAAGCATACAACACCTTCTCAAGATCGTTGCATTGTGCTATGTTAAGTTGCTTCTCCACAGCACGCAACCAATCATCTACCTCCATAGGGTCTGAGGCATGGGTGAACACCGGTGGGCGACCCTTCATAAACTCTCCACGCTTATCTTTGACCTGAACAGGCGGTAGTCCTCTTGTAGGTTCGTTATCCAATCGTTGCATCATGGCTTGCATTAACTGCGCTTGCATTCCCATCAATTGTTCCATGGTCATAGGTGGCGGTGGTGGTGGATTTATGAGAGCATCACGTCCACGACCATGGCCTCTGCCTCTTCCTCCTCTTGCGGCCATCTGTTTTCCAACAAATGCGCAAATTTTAAAGATTTCCAAATTATAGAGAGCTTACAAAAGATAAGAAACAATGCTGAGAATTTTCTGAACAAGATTCAAAAAACAGCAGTTCAGTAAATCTATCATAACTTGAGTTTCAGAGATCCAACAGATGTGTACCAAGAACGGTTGGAAAGCTTAGGAGATCAGCTACAACTTTTATTTAGATCACTTTTACAGATTCTGACATACACCAGGTCAAAAATAGAGCTAAACCGAATCTGTTCTGGGTTCCAGTCTGTGCAGGAACATCAACTTGTGACAGCTAGATCTCACAAACTTGAACAGATTTTGACGTGATTCCAGAGACATTTGAAAGATACAGAAGTCTAGTTATCTCCACAAAAACTTCAGAATTTTTGGCAGCCCCGATTTCGAGATACAACATAAAGATCACAGGCTGCTCCAGAAAACAGCACAGCAGAGATAAGATAAAACAAACCATCTGCATTAAGATTTCATCTAAACTTAAGGTTCCAATCTAAGGAAGTTGTGGACATGCCCACAAACTTCCAGAAAACAACCAAACTCCAAATCAACCAAGTTCACAATTAAAGACATCTGATCACTAAAGTTCACAAAGACACAACAAGACTAGACATGTTACTCGAACTAACAACGTAGTAATCTTATTCAAGGCACCTAACACCTATGGGGCGGTGTCAATCATGGTGAACGACCGGAGCTTCTTCTTGTAGATCAGTGGCTGCCCAAGTTGAGCACGTAGTTCATCAACTTGCTTCTGGAGGCGTCTCTCGGCCCTCTGTGATGCACGCAGCTCTCCTTTGACTTCTTCATCCACCCCCTGCATAGCATGGCCATGCTGCACTGTTGCTTCCAGAGTTGGGTCACTCTTTGGTGGTGCCAAGACCTGCCAAACACCCTCATGATCATTGCGAGGAAGGAACCTAAAGCGATCCTCCCTCATGGCCTCAAAGCGACGACCATGGTAGTAGATGTAGGCGTCCTGCGCTGCATCTTCCATGCCATCCAATGCATGGGCCCTCCTGGCAGTGGCACGGTGGACAGTCTCCACCTCATGTCCATTCTTAATGTCATTCCAAGCAGTGACAACCAGCTCTACCTTCCAAAAGGTTGCCTCCAAAGGATGCTGGTACTTTGCACAATGATAGCTGATGGAGGCGTGCAGATCGGTGTAGTAGTCATCCAGCACATGGGTGAGGAGGTTGTGGTAGTAGGCCGTCTCAGGGGCTGGCTTGAAGTAATACTTGCACTTCCAGCCTATCTCCTCATCCACCACAGGGACAATTGGGGATGGCACAGGTGTAGGTGAAGTAGCTAACGACTCCTGTGGGGTAGCTACAACAGGATAGACAAGTGCAACAGCTGGAGTAGGAGCAGGTGCAGGTGTAGGTGTAGGAGTCGGGGTAGCCATCCACTCCTCATCATCCTCGAGCAAGGGTTCCTCCTCATCATCAGAGATGATCACAATCTCCTTCTCCGCCTGTGGAGCACGGGGGGTGAACATAGCACGGCAGCCGGCAGTGCTGAGGTGGGCGGTCTTTGGGTTACGAGACATCTATAGATTTAGAATAAGATAGAATTAGAATCAATAATTTTATATAATAGATTAAGGTATGAATAACATAAATATTTTAATAAAATAACAAGAATGAGACATTAAGCATGAAACCAAAGGAGCAAAGATGCTAAAACGACCATTTCTAACTAGGCTTGCGTCCTATAGTCAACACGGCTCTGATACCAATTTGTCACACCCAATTTTAAGGATAAAATTGAATGCACTAACTCATGTGTGCCTAGGGATCAATCACACACACAAGCTGACAAATTATAAAAGAGTATCATCACAGTGTATCTCACATCACGATAATAACAATACTTAGTCTTATACATCACAGCGGAAAAATAAAAGATAACTCTCTCTCGTGGAACACCATCACAGGGAAGGTCAACTGGTTGACCACAAGCCTAAAAATCCTCAGGAAACTCCTCCTACCCGTTGTCATCTGTTACCCATCCGGGATTTTTGTCCAAATAAAGAAATAAACAAGCGTAAGTACTTCCCGTACTTAACAAGATAACATGGGGTTATGAAGCTCAAAAAGGTTGACACTGGTTTACTGCAGTTAGCACTTTTAGTAAGTCAAGATTTTATTATCAAGTATTATCAAGTTATGCTTAAGCTCCCATTTAAACCCACTTAATCAGATATCAGCATTATTTGGATCATATCATCATAAACCATCATAAATGAATAACAATGAGTAACCAATTATTCCGTGAGTTTATCGGGCCACTCGTGACCATGAGCACGGCTGTTATAACAGTTTGTAACCCTCTGCAGAGGTGGTGCACATTCACCGCGAGTCATGATCCCCATATGCCTGGGTTAATTACTCCCATATCACTGCCAAGGTGAGCGGGCAGGGTACACTATGAAGCCATTTCATAGGTTTGTCTAACAAGTTAGGGCCGCTAGGTTTCCTCGGCAGGCAGATGTAGGAACCCCCCTTTCTTATGGCACATATCCATCGTGGCTATACATATAGGAACAGAGGCAGTCCTATACCCAACATGGCAAGCCCCTTTTGCGCCATAAAGGTAACCTCTAACAAGCTAGAAAAGGTAGTATTACTGAGCTAAAGTCAGAGCCATATGACTCTCACAGTTGCACTGTCAGTCCCAGCTTTTGCCAACAGATAAGTCCTTATGGAGGGCCGGGAGCAACATGATCAAAAGTCATTTACACCTTTGCCCTATAGATCAGTTGTTACAAATCACGTTATACTTTTAGTTCCATAGAACCATTAACCATTGTATAGATCATGTTCAGTTAGAGCACTAGCAATCTACCCATATGCAATTAACCCATAGGAGTCAAGGGAACAAGTCATCAAATGACTAGAATGTCCTTATGGTTATCAAAGTTAGACACATGCACATGAGTAAATGATTAAAGTGAATAGGACATCAAGGTAGGCCCATGCTATACTTGCCTTGATTAGCAAACTCCTGCTGGTCCTACTGGTCGTCTAAGAACTCTTGGTCTCCAACGTTCTCCTCACCGTCTGAACACGACCAACACAGCAACACACAACATTCCAGGCACATTCATGCAAAGCAAACAATCCTACAGTTAGAATAGTACACCAACAGTATAGAAAACAATATAAAATGTTTATGAAAAGAATCTACGTCTCGCTACGATCACGTCAACGCGAAGTTCACGAAAATTGGAGCTAAAACGCGAAAGTTATAAATTAAACGGGTTTTCCTATAGCACTTTATTTAATTAATCCTAACCATGAAATTTAAAAGTTGCAAACTTGATTAAGAGTGGTACTAACACGTAGATTATGAAATTACGAAGCTAACGCAATTTTAACGGATCAATTCGGAGCTAAAACGAAGTTTTTATGAGCAAAACAAATCTAGTGGCATTTCTGTAAATACTGAAAACGTATTTTGAACTAAAACAGTGCACTTTACGTTTTCAAAACGAGAAAGCGTACTCTGGAAACTACGCTAGGGACGACGGGTTAAATTTGGTGAAAACAGGCGGTCTCTTTAGCAAATTTACATGCGAAAGGGTAACTTCTAATCCTGGCCGCAGATCTGGAGATGGACGGCTTGGATCAGTTCTGGGGAAGGAAGAGAAGGGAGGTCCTGCCAGCACAGTGACACCGGCGGCAAACTCCTTGGCCGACGGCGTGGAGGTCACCGGCACGCGCGGTTAGGGGCCTACGGGCCACGGTTCGAAGAACCGACAACACCGGGAGAGTGAGGGGGAGCAGGGGATCTCGGCTAGGCCGGTACGGTGGCCGGAGGAAGCAGCCGAGACGGCGGTTCCCATGGTCGGTGGCCAAAAGCTCGCGGGCGCACGCAAAACAGGGTCTATGGCTATGAAACGAGAAATAAGCTGCACGGGGAGAGAGAGGGGAGAACGACGAAGCTCACAGCGGGGAGAAACAGGGTCGACGGCGGCTCGGAGATGGCGGTTCGCGCGGAGAGGCGGACGGCGAATCCCGGTGACTTTGGAGCGGCGGTTGTATCTTCCTCGTGCATGGGTAAACGGGAAAATGGAGTGGGGAGGCAGCAGGGAGGGGCGGCGAGGGGTTCGGCACCCTTTTGTAGAGGCTGGGCGCGGGGAGGACGCTCCCACGACGCGAAACGTGGGCGCGGAGCGGCGGCAGTTGTGGCTGACCGTGCGTGGACACGGGATGCGCGGGAGGAGGGGGAAGGCGCCGACAGGCGGGCCTGAGCCGTCAGCGCCTGAGAGCGGGGCTGAGGCGCGCGGCAACGGCTGCATGGCCGAACAGGGCCGGCGCGTTGCTGGGCCGCGCGAGCCAGGGCGCGGGCGGTTGCGTGCGCAAGGAAGGAGGGGAGCTAGGCCGGCGACTGCCAGGGAAATGGCCTGCGGGCCGAAAGTGAGGAAGCGATGGAGAGAAAAGAAGAAATCCTTTTTTCTTTTTCTTTTTAGAGTTTTTTTCAAAAGTATTTTTTTCAAATGGATTTGAATTCTTGTTTTTCAAATTTGGTCAAACCAATCATCCCAAGAATGAATATGCAGCAGCATGTATGCATCAAGAGGTTACTAACCTTATATTTGATTTTATTTCCATAAAAATTATTATTTCCCTGGGTTCAATGCTCACAAATTGCTTAAATAAATCAATTTGGCTATTTTAGAAAATGCAAATTTTTCAGGGTGTTACACCGACGGAGTGAACGAGGAGGAGAACAAGGACGTCGGAGGCGAGTACCGCAAGTTCGATAATAGTGAGGGCCGTTTCCCCTTCCCGCTCCTTGGCCGGCGGGTTGCTTCCCCACCGTATACTCTGCTCTAGAGGAAGGTGAGGACGTGAATAGGTAAATAGAGATAATAGTGGGTCCTAGGTGCGATAAATGTGACTCACACGAATAGTGTAGTCAGGACTGCAGATTGATTTGGTAAACTACAGGGTCCTTTTTGCATAATGGCGCACCCTCTCTGGACCCTGGCCACGCGGGCAGACTTGTTTGGCCGCGCTCGTCCACGCGTGAGCCGGCCTGCTCGCGCTGCCAGCTTGGTCCACCTGCGCCTGGGCCGCCTTGTAGGGCCGCGTTCGCGCCCGCGCCGCTTGGGCCGAGCTCGCCCCGCCTGGGTCGCCTGTTTGGGACAGCTTTGCGCCGGTGGGCTGCGCGCGCGCTGTGCGCCTGTGGGCCAAACCAACTCGCCGCCGTGGGCCTCACTAGGCCGTGTTCACTGCTGGGCTGGCTAGTCATTTTTGTCGAGCCTAGGCCGCTGCCGTGCTCCCGCTGGGCCGGCCTGGTCCCGCCGTTCTCCACTGGGCCAAATTGGGCGGCCGGTTCTTCAGGTTTCTAAAATGATTAAGAAAATTAGTTTTGGGAATAAATTTGTAAAATCAATGTAAAATTATGTAGCTATCCAAAAATGGTAAAACCAGTTTTGTTAGTCTTCTAAAATCATGCTCTACCTGTTAGTATATTTTGTTCACATAGTTTGATAATATTCTTGGAAGCTATATAATTAATTTAAGGTACTTAATATGATAAAATATAAACTTGTAAGAATTTCTGTGATAAATTGGTAATAGTATTGGATCTGAAATCTTTACAGTAGGTTCTTAGCAATATTAGCTGCTCACTGTAATTTTTATAGCTCAAGAATAATTAGTTTGCTAAATAGATAATGATGCCCTATTCTGAATAAAGATTAAATGGAATGAATGAAATAAAGAAACAACTTGAGTTTATATAACTAAAATAATTATTGGGAAATGACGCCTTATCTGACAACATGTATATGTAGCCTAAGTACGATCGTCGTTAGAACTAGCCCGTTAACTCGAGTGGCGTACATCGTATTTTATGAGTCACGATTGCAGTGGATTAATTACATCTTTGCATTGCATCGCGTGCATATCATATAGTTACGATGATGGATCAACGAATCGATCGAAGGATGATTGAAAATCCGAAGATGGTGTAATGGTATTCTCTCCAGGAGATGATGCAATGGGCTTTCCATTCTGATGATGGTGGATGATCTAAAGATGCAGATACTAACTTTCCCTGTTTGTATCAATTAAGGACCGGTCGTTGCATAAGGCATCTAGGTAAGTCACAAACTTATTTTCCCGAGCACATACTTGGGTATGGGCGTTTAGAAGACTTGTCGCTCTCTTGTTGTGGATCTGGCTCTTTCCGGACCGACTGTCAGGGTTTTGTTTTCGGTGGAGTGGGTCCTTGCACCGCACTGAGTCCGGGACTAAGAGGCGGGGGCTTGGAATCCCAGTTTGGACGGGGATCTAGACACCCGGGACAGGAGACTGATGGGTTGGTCCTGCTTGTGCCTTGGGTACAAGCGGGGCATGTGTTTTTGGGCTACCCAGCTGGGGGCATCGATTCGTGAATAGCCGGGCGATCCGGTACGGCTTGTTTCGTGCCTAGCACCGTAGTAAGAACTGAAGATAAAAGATGGAAGACGGAAAAAGGAAATCCGATTACTTACCACCTGCTTGAAAGTAGTACAGGTGCTTACATAGAATGGTTAGTTAATGAACCAATACGGCTATTAATAAAAATCGAATATAAGGGCGCATATTTAGTAATGCTTTCTGCAGATGCAATAAACCCACACGCCCGATAGCCTTGCATATCCTTGGAGTCTTTTCTTTCCTTCTATCGGGTAAGTCTTGCTGAATACAATTGAGTACTCAGGGTTTTATTCCCCCTGTTGCAGGTGACAGGTGGAGGCTTGAGCTGACCTTTGTGTGTGGATTCCTCCTGGTGGGCTCAGAGAGGATTTTCTTTACGTTGTGATCGTAGTTTTTATTTATAACTCTTACCAAATGTTTTTATAAATAAAAGTTTATAATCTGTTGTCATAGTTTACATATCAATACTTCATCATGTCATTAATAGATGTTTATTTCCGCTGTAATTCTGATCACATGTTTATATTCCGCTGTTCAATTAAATTGTTTATAACTCTGATAATATGATTTCGTTCCGCTTTTATAATAATAAATATTATTACTCTGATATTGTATTAAAAAGTGATGTAAGAAATGGTTAAGAATGATGTAAGCTTTATTCTCTCCTTTGTGATCCTGATGACAAAAATGTGGATTTTCGGGTTCTCCCCTGGGGTGTGCCCGATGGAATCGAGTAATTTAGTGTTCTCCCTCGAGTGCTTAGTGTCTAATGGAAGACAAGCACTTCTGTGAGGCATTAGATTAGGCGGTTCTGCCACAGGTGGTATCAGAGCGCAAATGAGGAAATAAGGCTTCAAAAACCTTTTTCTAAACTAAAATTTGACAACAAATTCTTTTCAAAAAGTTAGGACGTTTGTATGCGAAGTTATATAAGTAGCCCTATTACTACGGTTATGTATCCAGGATAGATGGCACTCTGCTGACTTAGGTAGACTTAATCAGGTATTATGTAGGTACACTAACTCGAGCATAGTTCGATAGCATCGATTAGTTACAGGGAGAGAACGATGTGCCAAAAATATAAGAACGGTTGCCCTATATGTTGGCAACAGTGAAAGGACGTATAGGACGTGCATTCATGCATATCCTGTTCATGCATTATAGCGCTCGTATTGCTTGTAGATACACCCTCCCTAGGTATCACGCGTGTCGTATTGTGCACGACTGGCTCGTTCCTGTTCTAGTGTTAGGTTTGCACTGTGGCTTCGTGCTCCGTGTTCGCCCTTGGTTCATGCCTGTCGTAACCCATGTCTCCCTATACCCCTTTTCTACGCCCTTGTCGGACCCTTGCCCTGCAGTCGTACTAGTCAGTAATGCTATCGCACGTCGCTCGCCTCAAATGCGTAGAATTTGGTCGATTCGTCGTAGTGATCTCGCACGGGAACCCTAGTGAACCACACCAGGACCACTGAACGCTCCGCCTTTATAAGCAGAGCCTAACTTAGTCATTGGCACCACCACTCGGCGCACTTTAGCTCACTTAGCTTTTCCTTGAGCCAGCTTTTCGCTTAGCCTTCCTTACAACCACCGCCAGAGATGGCAGGAGCCTGGGTTAGTGCCTACTGCCTAAACGTTGAGGGTTTTCCCAAAATCTTGCATGCCACCGTGCAAAAGCTCGGAGTCAAAGATTGTCCCGAGTATGAGGGCTATGAGTATGAGGAGCATGGCACCGAGCGGTGTGAGGTTACCGTCTACATCAGGAAGAGCGAAGAGTTCTCCAACCTCACTGAAGCCTGGAGTGTGACCGCAACCGGGTTTCGCTTCGTCGACACCTACCAGGTTGTGGCCCGCAAAGCCTTGCGGTACCTCTGCCAGATCTATGAGGAGCCCATTGCCCGTACCCTCATGTGGTTCTTTCCTCCTTTGGACAAGAATCGACGGGCATGGAAGGCTCGCATGGAGGCTTTGCAAGGGCAGGATGCGCAAGAGGATAGTCCCACCGTGGTGCACTTAACCACGTACCTGCTCGCTCTAGATGAGTAGTACGACCGTCAAGCCTTGGAACTGAGGAGCTGCCTCCATCGAGCCGAGGAAGCCGAGATCTTCAACCGGATGCTCCAGGTGTAGCTCACCGAAGCGCATGCCAGTGTTGTAGCTGCTGAGAGCCGGGAGACTGCCATGTCGGAAGCCCTGAAGGAGGCTGAAGATCGGCATGTCCATCAGCTACGGGTGGCCTATCTTGTCACCAGGGCCGAGCGAAGGGCGTTGGCTTCTGAAAGGCAGGATGCCCCGATCTTGGAAGGGATCCCTATCCACCCGCCAAAAAGAAGAAGAACTGGTGTTGCAGCACCGCCATCACCTCCACCCTCGGAAGCGTCAGAAGTCGAGCCCTTGATTCCTCTCACTCAGCCATTGCCACGAGAAGATGTAGATTAGTTGCATTGGGATGCTGTACCCGTAGTAGTAGTGTTTTTCGTCGTTGTCCTTCGTATTGTACTCTTGCCGTTGTTGTCGTCCGTAGTTGTTGAGCTCGTTCGACCGTAGGTGAATGCTGTGTCATGAATGGGAGCCTGAATGCCTGTATGATGTACCCGTATAAGACCGTTGGAACATGCATTTTATTTAGTTTGCTGTGTTTATTGCGTTCATCTACCTTAAGTTCGTTAGGTGTGCTTAAGAGTTTCATGGGCGATATCAAGTGGGTTACAAGAGAAGTTGCCATTCAGATACCAGCAGATCAGTCGTGATTGGGTGTTATTGGACACTGTATCGACTAATTGTGGATGTCCCAACAGAACACTTGAATCGCTTTAAAATAAATCCGCAATTGGATTTGAATTCGTTGTCCCTTGTTGTGAAGGGAACCTTTGTTGTTTGAATTTTCCTTTGTAGTACTCCCCTTATTCTGTGGTCTACGACCCCCACTGCCTTCATGGCATGTAAATTGGTAGTAGTTGCCTGGTTAATAGCTTATGGTGCCACGACGACACTGAGGGCTCCCTGTGGAACAGCTGCCACATGGTGACGCTGCTCGGCATGCGCTGGTATCGAGGTTGTTGACCAAGTACCTTTGCCGAGTTACACCGCCACACTATTTTTGCTACAAAATTTTCTCCTTGGAAATATTCGGGTGTTCAAACGGGAAATCCACAACGGGTTGATGCAAGAGTGTTCTCTCAAGTAAACAAGAGGAGATGGTTTTGGAGGAAGAAAGTATGACATGGTCTCAGTCTACTTGAAAAAAATGGATGTGGTCGAGTAAAGGAAAGAAAAAGAAGAGTAGTTGGGAAGGTTAGCCGTGGGTAGTTGTAAAAAGTCTGAGTGGAGGTCATGTCCCAAGCCCTGTGTTTAGTTGACTGCGCTACGCATGTTGGGTCATTTCGCTACGTGCCCTTCGAACGTTGTCTGTATCTGGTCCGTAGCTCCCCGTTTTCGCGTGGCCGCAGCATCGTGCCGCACTCGCCGTCCTTGTGCACTGTGCGCTTTTCCTTTTCCTGGCGTCCGGTCGGCTCTCTACCCCACACCATCGTTCCCCATATCGGACCCCCCATTTCCCCTTCCCTTCTTTCTTCTTTTTGTGGACACGACCGCCCGCACGCCTGCCTCGTCGAGCGGACCCCTCTCTCTCCTTTATTTCCCCTCCGTTGTTCGCGTAGGAAGCGCACCAAGTCTCCAACCTTATCTCCACAGCATGCACCGCCCGTGTATCCCATCCCCGCCGCATCCGCCTCCGATGTGTTGCTCCCCACCTCCGTTCGCCTCTATAAAATACCCTTGGTCCTTGTTCTTCTTCTTCATCACATTCCCTCGCATTCGGAGTAGAGCTACGAGATCCAGTCGTTACTCGAGGAGTTAGGCTCGTTAGTCTAAGATGATGGTGTAATCTGAGGAGAAGAAAGAATTTTGTCTTCGAAGAAGTTCAAGTCCCCTTTGGTTAGTTGGTCTTATGGTTCACGATGTTTGAGTTCTGGGAGTCCTGTTTCTGGATCATATGGTGCTATGCTATGTTTTGGATAATCATCTTCTTGTTGTTTGTCCATTGTCCTCGTCTATCTCGACTTCTAGAGTTGATCTTGGTTGTACCAAGTTGCTCTTAACCATGTATCCCTAGATCCCCGTGTGATTTAGTATTTGAAGTCGTGTAATCTTTTGTGTAAGCCCTGATCTACGAGATGTAATCGCGTTTCCCCTTTTCTGGTTCGAGCTTCGAATCTTGGGACGAGATTCTTTTTAAGGGTGTTGGTTGTAACGTCCCAGTGTTACGATCTCGTTAGCACCGTAATTTAAGCCTAAGTAAAAATTACCGAAACGATTTTCTCGGATTTTAAAATTTCAAAACCAGCTTTTCACGTCAACATCTGAAATTATATTTAAAAGTGCCGTTGTCCTTCGTTCTGGACGTTTGAGTACTGTGGTGCGTCTTCCTTGCGCTGAATAAATCCGTCGTCCAAATTATTAACGTCACGTCGTGGTAGAGTTAGGTTGAGTCAGTCCTACCTCCCCGCTTGCTCGCTCTCTCGGACTCTACTTGTCTTTTACGCCAGTACTCCCTGCTCATCGCTGCTACTGCCACGTACAACTTTTTACCTGCCTCCATTGTCCCGTCACTCTGCAACGTAGCCGGGGCACGTCGCGCGATCCCTAATTAATGGAAGTTGACCGGGCTGCTGCTGCCGTTTACTGCGTGCCTTGTTGTTTCTGTCGGACTCGGCCGAACTTCAGCTGTTTCCTCCCGTTCTTCTTTCTCTGATGGCCGTGCCGAGTTCCACGCCGCATCGCGCGAACCTCGCGACACCAGCTACTTGTGCTCCCTTGTCTCCGTCCGTCCTCTGGGATGTGTAGGACGTTTCCTCCTTCCTTTTTCTTCTCTGCGGCCGAGGAGAGCCATCCCAGCGCTGCTCCGTCCGATTTGCCGCCACGTACGCGCAGCGCACCCATGCCCGCTCTGCCGTGCACCATGCCGAGCCGCAGCACCTGCCAAGGCTGCCCCAGCCTCGCTGCCGTCGCGCCGAGCACCACGACCGCCTCCCTTCGCGCCTGCTGCGCCATTGCCGGCTTCCCGCATGCGCGTGCTTGTCCGTGGTTCGCGCCGGTCCGGTTTTCCTCGCGTGCGCACGTGAATCCCACGGCCGCACTGGACCGAGCCCCTCGCGCGTCTCGCCGGTGTCCGCGCTGGAGCAGCAACCAGTGGCGCTGTCCGCCGAGTCCCCGCCGTGTTGCCGCCCCTCCCCGCGCCGCGTCCCGTCGTGGCCGCACCGTCGGAACCACCTCGCCTCGTGCTACCTATAGAGAGCCCGCTACTCGCTTCTCCTCCACCCCACGCGAGCTCGCTGCTATTCAACTTCCTCCTCTGCTCCAGCAAGCACGAGCCAGCCCCAAATCCTCGCTTCGGTTACCTTCGACAGAGCACAGCTCGCTTCGTCAATCTCTCGTGTGTAGCCGCTGCAGCTCGATTGGTTCAGCGGTGAGCCTCCCCAGCACCTCCTCTGTCTCCCCCAAGCAGCCCCCTTTCCTCAATTGGTCTGTACCGAGCTGCTCTCGAGCTTCAGTAGCCATCCATGGCAGGCGGACGCATGGAACACGACGTCCTGTGTTTTGTCCCTACGTGGTTGCCTCATTCTCTCTCCTTGTTATCTCCTTCTCCAAACCAGGAGCAAAGCACGTGTTTGCATGTCTCTCCTAAATGACTTGTTTATTTAATCTCGCAGCCCACTTTGCAAATTAATATCTCCTCCATCCGTACTCTGATTCTAGTGATTCTTGTTCCTAAATTTATCTAAAATTAATATCTATCTTCCAGATAAATTTTATGATTTTTAGAGCTCTTTTGAATTTATGTGATTATTTAATTGTGTTTGTTTGCCTTTCCTAATGTTTCTGCGCTTCTGGCCGACGGAGTGAATGAGGAGGAGAACGAGGACGTCGGAGGCGAGTACTGCGAGTTCGATGCCTAGGATCCGGACTGCCAGCAGCGCCGTTTCCCCTCCCCGCTCCTTGGCCGGCGGTTTGCTTCCCCACCGCATACTCTACTCTGGAGGAAGGTGAGGACGTGAATAGGTAAATAGAGATAATAGTGAGGGCCTAGGTGCCTAGGTGCGATAAACGTGACTCACATGAATAGTGTAGTCGGGACTGCAGATCGATTTGGTAAACTGCAGGGTCTTTTTTGCATAATGGCGCACCCTCTATGGACCTGGCCACGCGGGCAGACTTGTTGGGCCGCAATCGTCCGCGCGTGAGCCGGCCTGCTCGCGCTGCCAGCTTGGTCCGCCTGCGCCTGGGCCGCCTTGTCGGGCTGCGCTCGCGCACGCGCCGCTTGGGCCGAGCTCGCCCCGCCTGGGCCGCCTGTCTGGGACAGCTTTGCGTCGCTGGGCCGCGCGCGCTGTGTGCCTGCGGGCCAAACCAACTCGCCGCCGTGGGCCTCACTAGGCCGTGTCCACTGCTGGGCCGGCCGGTCATTTTTGTCGAGCCTAGGCCGCTGCCGCGCTCCCGCTGGGCCGGCCTGGTCCCGCCGTTCTCCACTGGGCCAAATTGGGCGGCCGGTTCTTCAGGTTTCTAAAATGATTAACTAAATTAGTTTCAGGAATAAATTTGTAAAATCAATGTAAAATTATGTAACTATCCAAAAATGGTAAAACCAGGTTTGTTAGTCTTCTAAAATCATGCTCTACCTGTTAGTATATTTTGTTCACATAGTTTGATAATATTTTTGGAAGCTATATAATTAATTTAAGGTACTTAATATTATAAAATATAAACTTGTAAGAATTTTCGTGATAAATTGGTAATAGTATTGGATCTGAAATCTTTACAGTAGGTTCCTAGCAATATTAGCTGCTCACTGTAATTTTTGTAGCTCCAGAATAATTAGTTTGCTAAATAGATAATGATGCCCTATTCTGAATAAAGATTAAATGGAATGAATGAAATAAAGAAACAACTTGGGTTTATATAACTAAAATAATAGTTGGGAAATGATGCCTTATCCGACAACGTGTATATGTAGTCTAAGTACGATCGTCGTTAGAACTCGCCCGTTAACTCGAGTGGCGTACGTCGTATTTTACGAGTCACGATTGTAGTTGATTAATTACATCTTTGCATTACATCACGTGCATATCATATAGGTACGATGTTGGATCAACGGATCGATCGAAGGATGATTGGGAATCCGAAGATGGTGTAATGGTATTCTCTCCAGGAGATGATGCAATGGGCTTTCCATTTCGATGATGGTGGATGATCTGAAGATGCAGATACTAACTTTTTAATATATCTTACCCAGGCAAGCCCCGATGCATAACTCCTACTTTCTGCAGTTTAAATTATATTTGTGCATTAAGTTTTAAGGAGTTGAATGAAACCCACTTGCATATATATCTCTATCCTATAAGTCTTACTAATATGACAGGATCATGTAGATTGCTATGCTACAGGGCTTTGGTAGAAGTCGAGTAATTGCCTGTCACTCGCGAGAGATAGGAAATATATTATTGGATTACTATCACTTGGAAAATATAAAAATGGTGGAAAGGAAAACGGTGACCGGGCAGGGATATGGTTTGGGTATTGGTGGGTGTAAGAGGTTGTGTCGCCGTGGACACGGGGCATGGCTTGGTTACACTGCTTTCCCTGTCTGTGTCAATTAAGGACCGGTCGTTGCATAAGACATCTAGACAAGTCACAGACTTATTATCCCGAGCACATACTTGGGTATGGGCGCTTGGAAGACTTGTCGCTCTCTTGTCATAGATCCGGCTCTTTCCGAACTGACTATCAGGGTTTTGTTTTTGGTGGAGGAGGTCCTTGCACCGCACTGAGTCCGGGACTCAAAGGCGGGGGTTTGGAGTCCCAGTTTGGACGGGGACCTGGACACCCAGGACAGAAGAGTGATGGGTAGGTCCTGCTTGTGCCTTGGGTACAAGCGGGGCGTGTGTTTTTGGGGTACCTAGCTGGGGGCATTGATTCATGAATTGTCGAGCGATCTGGTACGGCTTGTTTCGTGCCTAGCACCGTAGTAAGAACTGAAGATAAAAGATGGAAGACGGAAAAAGGAAATCCAATTACTTACCACCTGCTTGAAAGTAGTACAGGTGCTTACATAGAATGGTTAGTTAATGAACCAATGCGGCTATTAATAAAAATCGAATATAAGGACGCATATTTAGTAATGCTTCCTGCAGATGTAATAAACCCACAAGCCCGATAGCCTTGCATATCCTTGGAGTCTTTTCTTTCCTTCCGTCGGGTAAGTCTTGCTGAGTACAATTGAGTACTCAGGGTTTTATTCCCCCTGTTGCAGGTGACAGGTGGAGGCTTGAGCTGAACTTTGTGTGTGGATTCCTCCTAGTGGGCTCAGAGAGGATTTCCTTTACGCTGCGATCGTAGTTTTTATTTATAACTCTTACCAAATGTTTTTATAAATGAAAGTTTATAACCTGTTGTCATAGTTTACATATCAATACTTCTTCATGTCATTAATAGATGTTTATTTCCGCTGTAATTCTGATCACATGTTTATATCTCGCTGTTCAATTTAATTATTTATAACTCTGATAATATGATTTCATTCTGCTGTTATAATAATAAATATTATTACTCTCATGTTGTATTAAAAGTGATGTAAGAAATGGTTAAGAATGATGTAAGCTTTATTCTCTCATTTATGATCCTGATGGCAAAAATATGGATTTTCGGGTTCTCCCCTGGGGTGTGCCCGACGGAACCGAGTAATTTAGTGTTCTCCCTCGAGTGCTTAGTGTCTAATTGAAAACAAGCACTCCTGTGAGGCATTAGATTAGGCAATTCTGCCACATCACTAGCCTTATATCGTATATCAGAGTTCTAAGATAGCGGTCCTATGTCAACGTGGCTCCATTTCTACAGGCAGCTTGGAGTGCGGATGTAACCTTAGCATTATTCCTTAAGCGTGCTCCTATTTTCTAATCATCATAGTCCTAGCATAGCTCTCTCATATGGCTCCGTCTTCGAGTATACTCCGGGTATCCTATCCTTGCATAGCTCTAGAAGTTCCATCCTGGTATGTCCTCTTGTAGCTTAACTCCTAAAAATATAGAATGGAGGGGGGATTGAGTACATAAAGTACTCAGCAAGCCCTAAACTTTGGGTGGAGGTTAGGTGGAAGGGAAAGCTATATGTGGAGGTGGATGGTGGTGGTGGAGGTGGATAGGTAGAGGTAGAAGTAATAGGGTGAAGTAGTCATAATTATAGGTTAGACCATGGCAGAGTATTACCATTCTCACCAGTTTTTGGGGTTCATTATAATTCACCAAATTATAGTAAGATACATCTTACCAGATTATCACAGTTGTAGAAGTCTAATCGTAGTATCTCATCCTAGCATCTGCCCATTCCAAGGACATGGTATTCGAATAGATTTAGTAAACTCTACAGAGGTGTACAAATTTCCCCACATGATAGGCATAGCCTCTAACCATGTATGGTGGCAGAAACAGGCCTAACAAAATCCTGTACCCGCTTGGGTGCTACCCTAGATTTCCATATAACTCTACCACGGCTTCTTAGGGGTTGAAAAACACACTAAACTCGGGAGGATACCAAATCGTCCCATCTCATAATCTCGGATGATACCACATCATCCCATCATATAATCTTGGACGATACCACATCATCCCAACATAAAAGTTTCGATGATACCAAATCATCAAAGTAAACAATAATAATATGGGCTTGAATGCGGCCAAAGTCAAGGGGCTTAACGTGGAGGATCACATAGCAACCACGCCAACCGAACCACAAAAGATCACATAGCATCCGTGTTGGCTCCTGATATTTTGCTGCCAACACCGGCCTCCTAGTAGAAATCATACTTCCATCTAACGAGGTGTGAGATCAAGTCTACCCATATAGACATGTGGCTATATGTAATATCGCACTAGGCGAGAGGGACTACGAACCGATCCTTATGTGACCGAGGCGAGTATGTCCCAACAAGAACCCTCACTAGGCAAACCTACCAAGGTAACTTGTACCACACAAATTACCCCTCACTCACCCCCCCGTCGGGGTTTAGTCCAGTTTTACCAGTTTTAGGTTTCATAGTTATTATCCTCGGGTTCATAGAGCTCACATCATATCAAGGTAACCATTACCTTATTATTAATCACATTATCATAGTCAGGCTTATATCATATCAATATAATTATCATCAATGTTCTCATTATCATAACCGAGCTCTTGACCCATTATACTTCTATGAGTAAAATGCATGAGAGATCCATTAACTTTTTAGGAGGTGTCATCTAGGTCCATCAACTCTCAAACTGCATTTTTGGGTCCCTAAACTTTTTAAGTGGTTCACCGGAGGTGCATACCCCTTCGTTTATGTTTGTATTTTATAGAAGCCACCCTCTATTTCTTTTTTCTTTACACACTCTTTGTCTTTCGGCCAGAGTATTGAGAGCACAGTGAGCATGCACGGCGGCATGCAACCACACACCCGCTTGTGGAGCACAGTGAATATGTGGGATCGATGGCAAGGCAAGTCCCAAACACGGTACCTCCCTCACTAGCGCCGCTAGCTGCAACTCTGCCACTGATCGTAGACACGGGAGCATGCATGATGTGGGTTCTAGTGTTGCGCTTGTCAATGGATGAACACACATGACCATGCATGACGACATGAATTCTAGAGTTGCGTGCTCGTCATTGGATTTGTGCTGCTCAGCTGCCACCGCCTGATCTTGGACGTTGGACCTGCTACGGTGGCCTCCGACGAGCACCGCTGCACACGCGTGGGGTCGTACCTCGGCGCTAGCCCGCACGCGCCTGGCGTTGCCTGTGCCTCCAACGATGCCCTGTGCCACCTGCTGGGCTGCCAGGCCGCCTCGGTGGTGGATGACGACACCGACAGCCGCTGCCTCGACGATGACGATATGGCCATGTAGCTGGGCACGAACAGCGGGTGGTCCACAGCGAGCTTATAGTCCATGCAATCATCGTGCTGCTGCTGCTACCTGGACGACGTGTAGGCATTGCAGTATGGGCTGGCCCGTGTGGTGGCGAACAAGAAGTCGTCGTGCCAGCCGCTGTACGTGTGCGCACTGGCGTTGGTAAGCACGGACGGCGTTGACGAGATCTTGTGGTACAGCTAGTTTGGACGGTGTGCTGCATAATGGCATCAAGTGTCAAGAACATAGGGATCGCCACATACCTGCTGGTGCTAGCTAGGGTGGTGCGGTGAGCTACGTAGGGTCAGCATCATCCGTGGCGTCCGGACGAGCTTCTCTTCCTCGAGCATCCGGACGCACGCCCTGTTCTGCGCGGCGACTAGCGCCTGCTTGCAGCACAGGGTGTGGCTGTCCTGGCTCCGCACTAGGTGGCCACACACCACCGCCTATGGTGGTGGCAATTGCAATAGCAATGAGTGTCTACATGTAGCATAGGGTGTGGCTAGCCTAGCGCCGCACCAGGTGGCCACGCACCAACGCCTACGGCGGTGGCAATTGTGACGGCGACGGCGTGCTGGTCCGGGTCCATCCATGGCTCTAGGAAGCCGTAGGGCTTGAGGAGGCCCTGTGCGGCGCCCTTGGCCGCCGACTTGGGTCGGGTGACGCCACCGGGCACCGGAAACTCCACCTTCGCTTCTCCTAGGGTATAGGCCTAGACGTCGGCGTCGTGGTCATCCCCGAGGGCAGGACGAGCAAGATTTGGCTGGTGCGTTTGTGTGGGATTATGCCATGGATTTACTGATGAGGGAGTCGTTTACTGATGAGGGACTCGTGGCCGCTGTTCAATGAAGATCAATGGAGCAACCAATCGAAGGACCAGAGCAGTAGGCTAGCTAGTGCGCGGTGGCTGGAGGACGGAGAGGGGTAAGTGTGTAAAGAAAAAAGAAATAGAGGGCAGTTTCTACAAAATACAAATATAAACGAAGGGGTATGGACCTCCGGTGAACCATTTGAAAAGTTTAGAGACCCGAAAATGTAGTTTGAGAGTTGACGGACCTAGATGACACCCCTTTAAAAGTTAATGAACCTCTGGTGCATTTTACTCTAATTCTATTATTTCATAAAAGAGATTTTAAGTAATAGGTTGAGTTTATTGATTGGTGGAGATGGGGTGTGGAGGGTTTATGGTGGAGGCTAGCAAAATGTTGTGGTGGTGGAAGGGGGTGGTTAAGGGATGGCAAGTATTGTAGAGGGAAATGGTAGGTGGGTGTTAGGACTTGCCTCCATTCGCTGATGATTATGTCCTCATCCGATTACTGTACCTCTTGCTCCTGTCTTCTAGACTTCATCGGGTTCTCTCCACGTCTTCTATCCTATGCTGTCTAGCATCGACAAACAAGGAAACATAAACAAGAAAAATAACAAGTAAGCATAATTAATCAAGGTAAAGGAACGATCCTAGATGGGTTGGTCCTATTGGGTGATGGGTTGTTATCTAAGGTTATCACTATTACGTCAATCTGAAGTAAGATTTGGATAGAGGGATTTCATCCATAGGGTAGGGCTTCTATGGGCTAGGTTAAGGTGGGTGGGTGGTCTGATGGAAAACCAGACCATATTATTAGGGTTCACTACTATGTAAACCTGAAAGGGAAAGTATGACCAAGTCATCATAGATGACCTGTTTGGTCTCTATAGGTCCATCGGGTTAGTGACACATACGCACATGCATATGTATGTGCCTTGGGTTAGTTAGGTTAGAGATAGGACGGAAGATAAAGTTAGCCATACCTAGGTGTATACCCGGGTATCGGGCATATCCATGTATGTTTATATATGGGTGGTTACCATTTTAGGTGATTGGGTGCCGATGTATTCGGGTATGTGTCATGGTACATGCACATATGCGAATATACGGGTTAACTACTACTATGGCGATAGATGCTACTATGGAAGCAAAATTGGCTTAAGTCATGAATATAAACATTATTCCAAATATCATTATAGATGTGTCTAAGGTATTTTGGTGACCTCACAACCATTTCATGCATTGGTCACATATGATCATAAGCATAATTAAGTATATGAGCAACATCACATGTGATAAAGAGAAGATAAATGAAATGAAACTTAATATGCTCATGCTCATGAATGCTTGGATGATGCTTGTGCTCATGAAATGCAAATGCCAAATGCAATACTTAACACTAGGGTGTTACAGCCCCTCCCCCTTATAGAAATCTCATCTCGAGATTTGCAAGACCTACCATTCTTCAAAAAAAGCTAGATAGACTTCACGCATGTGGCATCTTGTTCACTATGGTTATTCCACACCACCTTATAGAACTTAATGACCTTGCTCTGGGTTACTCTTTCCACTTCTTCTAGCACTCAGATTGGTTTCTCTTCATAAGTCAAATCCGATTGGAGCTTAATGTTGGTGGGTGCAATAGCTTCATCAGGTATGTGGAGGCATCTTTTTAACTAAGAAACATAGAAGACATTGAATATAGTACTCATCTCTAGAGGAAGTTGTAACTTGTAGGTGATATTTCCCTTCCGTTAGATAATCTAGTATGGCCCTACATATCTATGCGCAAGCTTCCTTTTTACTCCAAATCTCTGCACTCCCTTCATTGACGAAACTTTTAAGTACACATAGTCTCCCACTTTAAAGGTTAGTGGTCTTCTTCTTTTATCAGCATAACTCTTTTGTCTAGACTGAGCTGCTCTCATATGTTGTTGAATGATGCATACTTGCTCTTCCACTTCGGTGACAAAATCTATGCCATAGTATCTTCTTTCTCTGGGCTCAATCCAATTCAAGGGAGTTCTACATTTCCGACCGTACAAGACCTCCAAAGGAGCCATCTTGATGCTCTCTTGATAACTATTGTTATAGGAAAACTCGGTTATAGATAGCCATTTCTCCCATGAACCCTTGGAGGATATAACACAAGCTCTCAGCAAGTCTTCTAAGATTTGATTCACTCGCTCAGTCTATCTACAGGTCTGAGGGTGATAAGCTAAGCTTCGCACAAGGTTGGTCCCTAACTGCTTGTGCAAGTGCTCCCAAAATCGAGCAGTGAATTGAGAGCCTCTATCTGATATAATGGTTCTTAGCACCCCATGCAAGCATACTATCTGAGCTATGTAGATTTCTGCATACTGATGTGGTCGATAGTTGGTTCTCACAGGAATGAAGTGCGCGGACTTGGTTAGGCGGTCTACAATTACCCATATTGAGTCAAAACCCTTCTGAGTAATCGGGAGTCTAACAATAAAATCTATGCTGATTTCCTCCCACTTCCATCCTGGAATAGATAAAGGTTGCAGTAATCCAGTGGATTTCAAATGAACGGCCTTGACTCTACTGCAATTATCACACCTAGCGACATAGGCGGTGATCTCTTTCTTCATCTTGGTCCACCAAAAATGGGTCTTCTAGTCTTGGTACATCTTGCTACTGCCCGGATGGATAGACAACTTGGATGAAAGCGCCTCATCTAGAATTTGATTTCTAAGTTCTCGGTCTTTTGGTACCACTAGTCGGTCCTCAAACCATATCACACCTCTTTCATCCAACCTAAAATGTTTGGTTTCCTGTTCTTTCATCTTTCTCTTAATGTGAAATACACCTACATCTATCTTCTGTAGCTCAATGATTTTGCTTTCAAGTGAACAACTGATAGTGATATTGTGTAGCACAACAGGATGTAACAAATTAAATCCACCTTCCAACAAGGCTTCTAAGGTGTTACAATGAGATTTCTGACTAAGTGCTTTTCCTGGATGGTAGTGCACTTCCAAATTAGTCCTTGATTAGCTCTAACCATCTACGTTGTCTCATGTTCAGCTCAGGTTGAATGAAGATGTATTTGAGACTTTGGTGGTCAGTATATATGTGACATATGTTTCCCAACAAATAATGTCTCCGTATCATCAATGCGTGAACAACTGCGGCGAGCTCTAAATCATTGGTGGGATAGTTGACTTAATGCTTTCTCAATTGCCGAGAAGCATAGGCAATAACTTGGCCTTCTTGCATGAGCACACACGCCAAACCTATACCCGATGCATCATAGAACACATCGAAAGGCTTCTCAATGTCAGGTTGTGTTAGAATAGGAGCTGTAGTTAGCAAGGTTCACAAAGTGTGAAAAGTAGCTTCACACTCCGGAATCCAATTGAACTTTTCATCCTTCTAGAGTAGTCTGGTCATGGGCTTAGCTATTTTGGAAAAGTCAGGAATGAAATGACGATAGTAGCCTGCTAGCCCTAGAAAACTCCAAACTTCATGAACCAAAGTCAGGGCCTTCCAATCCATGACCTCTTTTACTTTAGATGGGTCTATAGAAATTCCATCTTCAGATAAGATATGACTCAAGAAAGGTACTTTCTTCAACCAGAATTCACATTTGCTAAATTTGGCATATAATTTATGCTCCCTCAATCTGGACAAAACAACTCTCATATGCTCTGCATGACCTGCCTCATTCTCTGAGTAAATCAAGATATCATTGATAAACACAACCATGAACTTATCGAACTCGGGCATGAATACCGAATTCATCAAGTACATGAAGTAGGCAAGAGCATTTGTCAGTCCAAAAGACATGACCAAATACTCGTACAAGACGTATCTACTGGAGAAAGTTGTTTTAGGTACATCTTCTGGCCTAATCTTAATTTGATGATAACCGAACCTCAAGTCAATCTTAGAGAATACCTTTGCTTTTCCCAGTTGATCGAACAAAATATCAATATGAGACAAATGATACTTGTTCTTAATGGTTACAGTATTAAGCGGCTTATAATCCACATACATCCGCAAGGATTTGTCCTTCTTTACAAATAAAGCTGGACAACCCCATAGAGATGAACTGGGTCGAATGAGACCTTTGTCCAACAGTTCCTGTAGCTGAATTTTAAGTTCGGCTAACTCATTTGGTGGCATCCTATAGGGTCTTCTTGAGATAGGTGTTGTACCCAGTACTAACTCGATCTTAAATTCTACATCCCTATCAGGCAGTAAACCTAGCAACTCATTTGGAAATACATCAGGAAATTCACAGACTACTAGAATATCGCATAGGGTAGTGGCTTGAATAGCACAAGACAAGTTTTGAAGATCAAAACTCCAAGGAAGTGGTACTAGAAAAGCATTACTCCCATTTGGTTCTCTCAACATAATTGTTCTAGTGGTAGTGTCAATGAGAACTCCATGACCCCTCATCCAATTCATGCCCAAAATCACATCTATTGCTTGTCCTGGCAATATTATAAGATCCATAGTGTACTCCCTCTCTTGTATAGAGATGAGCACATCTCTCACTAATTGATTAGTAGAAATAGTGGCCCCAGCTGAACTTATACTATAACCACCCTTGTCTACCTCAATTATCTTCTGATGATGCTTAGATGCAAATGTTTGGCTCATAAATGAATTAGAAGCTCCAGAATCAAATAAAACAATGGCAGGATGTTTGTTAACAAGAAACATACCGACAGTGACAACTTCTCCCATAGGGATTTCTTTCATGGCTGTATGATGCACGTATCCAGGACATGCTTTTGGATTGGCCTATTTCTGATTACCCTAGTTTTGATTGCCATTCTTCTTGAGATGAGGGCACTCCTTGGCCCAATGACCCAACTAATTGCAGTTGAAGCATGGCTAGTTGTTCCTTGGTCCTAGTGAGCTTCCTTGGCCTACATTGCCCTTAGGTAAGGCAATGGTGAATGCCCTACGGAATGTCTTCTGAGGGCGATTGGCTTGAACTTTTGGTTGAGGAGGCCTAACTTAGGCGCTGGTGGACGAAACTGTGGCCTAGCTTCCACTGGAGCTCTAGATTGAGATGACCCTGAGGCACCTGCCTCAGCTACTCTTTTATGACCCATTGCTGCTGCATGCAAGTTGTTCTAATTCTCCTAGGTTAAGGCATCACTGACAAACTCATTATAGGTGGCACACCTTGAGTTGGCCATAGTCTTCATCAGTTTGGTGCCAAGGCCTATCTTGAAGCTCTCTATTTTCTTTTCCTCTATGTTGACAAACTCTGGGGCATATCTAGATAGATTGTTGAAGGCATGCATATACTCGGTAAGAGTTTTGGTTCCTTGAGTAAGTCTCATGAACTCGGAGGCTTTTATGCGCATCAGCCCCGAGGGAATGTGATATCCCCTAAAGGCTAACTTAAACTATTACCATGTGACCTGTGCATTTACAGGTAGAGAAGATAGGAAATGGGTCCACCATTTCCCTACCAGCCCCTGTAGTTGATGGGACGCATATTCGGCCTTCAGATGCTTAGTAACCTTCAACAGATGGAACTTCTGCTCTATCGTGTTAAGCCACCCATCCGCCTAGAGCGGTTCTTTGGCCTCTTTCAAGATAGGGGCTTAGTGTCTTAGAAGTCTTTGAACGAATTGTACGGATTTGGTTTAGGCCCTTGATGTTGCTGGTGGGCCTGAGCGTTGTTCTACGCAATGAGGCGCAGTGTCTCTTCCATAGCTCTCTGATTTCCCAGAAATTGCGCGAAGAGCTCATTAGCAGAAGGTCACGGTGGTGGTGGTAAATCACCATCATTGCCCCTGGCTGGTGCCTGCCCTACCACGGGTGCGAGTCATCTACAAAATTACAACAATAAGTGATTATTGGTTGATGTCAGGAGATTGCGGATGAACTGTGTAATCATGCCAAACTAAAATTACTAGAGAGAATCTTAAATTCATACAATAAAACAGAGGCATAATAATTCATTCTCGCAACATAACATCACTAATTAGATCACTTATTGTACTTGCAACGCATTAACATACATGTCATATTTCACTAGTAAAACGAAACTAGAATTTTATGAAAGTTCAATCTGTAATGATACAACATGCAAAGTGCCAATATTACACCGAAGTTAAGTCATGAATACTGAAATTCAAACTACAAGTCCATTACACAGATAGCAGGGATACAACTAGAGCATTGACTAGCCCCTAGACGGCTCTACTCTTCAGCATGCTCGCTGTCGAGGTCAGAGATAGCATCATCCTCATCCGATGGAACCACTTCTTCTTCCCAACCGTCATCTTCCACAAACAATTCTGGATCTTCTTCTTCCTCATCTAGTTGGTTGTTCAAATAATGCACCTCATGCTAAAGATCCATTACCATGTGCTGGGTCTGCACAAGCTATTGGCGCAAGTCCCTTTCGATATGGTCCTGCTGTGCGGCTAAGGCTTTGGCGTTGTTTCATGCTGCTTCTACCATGGTGGCATAGTTGTTTGCTTGGATTCGCTGGCGTGTAGTTGTGAGTGCCTCGGCACGAGTGGCCTCTAGCTGCTCCCATAGTCCTGCTAGCACTGCCTGATCATTAGCTCTTGCCGCTTAGGCGGCAGCTCTCTGCTGATCGACCTGTTCCATCTGAGTGTGGAGTTCTCCCTATGCTACATAAGCTTGGTCGGTGTCCCATCGAGCCTCACTTGCTGCCTTTTTGTGCTTGCGAACACCCTTCCTCAGCTTACGCTGTGCAGCTTCGGCCCTCATGACCCTATCCATGCAAGTGATATAGGTCTCCTTCTAGAAGTCCTGGGTATCCTGACGAGTATAGAACATCTTCATCATGGCAAGCATTGCACTCATAGCAGGACTAGAACTATCTGCTCGCTCATCCCGGTCTCGGATCAATGCATTGCAGTTGCGCTGTGCCCAAACTTCTATGGATGGATCCACCTGAGAAAAAGTACCAGCAGCACAGCCGGTAAGCTTATCCCCGTGTTGCTAACATATCTGGCTCAGCCCTCAAAAGCAACTACCTGGGCACCTTCCCAAGGAGTTTTTCCTTCAGATTCTGCCTTCCACTCCTACGACAGGGGTGCTTGGGTATGAGCTGATATGGTTAGTTGCACCTCATACCATGGCTGTCCTTCTAGGTATACCTCATTCTAGGAATAGAGAGGCAGTTCAGTATATCCCACATAATGCAGGACCTTTCAAAGTAGGGCAGGGGTACCAAACATTTCCAGGAAAGTCTCACTCCTAGCTGATGCTGCCATCTGTTCCAACAAAATGGTGCAACTCTCGGAAGAACAATGTTATAATAGAAAAGAGTTACTTAATCGAATAAGAGACTTATAAGAGGAGGAACAATGCAAGTGTGTAATGAATGATTGATGATGCATGTATGTTTCGTACGTCCTCACAAACTTAGGAAAATTAAACTTCTAACGACATACACGGTGGCATACATGCGTTCTCTCATATATAACGTAGCTAGTCTGGCTACACGTTTCGCTGTTAGTGTATCTGCACAAGAATTTCATTTTAGCCCAACCCCACAAGTATATATACAGAAATAAAAATCTGGGCTCTAGGTTGCAAGCTAAATACTTCCATATATATATATACCCATATATATACTTCCGTATCAAAGCTACCCAAAAGTAAATACGTCCCATATATACATATAAATATGCATATACAGTCATATCAAAGCCAACACATAATTAAATACCTCCGTATATATATGATACATATATATACTTTAGTATCAAAGCTAACTCTCCCTATTAGACCGCATGCTCACATCTTGCGGTCATGCCACTCATCATCTTACCTTGGGCATAGAGGCAATTGATCCATACATTACCACTTAAGTGAATGACATCCATACAATAGCACACAGTATAGACGACGAAAATAAAACCCCTAAGTTAGTACTTAATTAGCCACCTAAAATCCTTAACTGGGCATAAAGGAAGTGATCACTGGCACACTTTAGATTCAAACTTTAGGTTTAAACACCTATATATATATCTATCAGTTGCTAAAACTGGTTTTAGAAAAACAAAAACCTTTGTTTTAAATACACATGTGACAATTAATGTTGAATCTTGCTTTGATGCTAGCTGTAGTAGAACCGTCCAATTTATAAGGGCACAAGTACAATAGCAGCCCGCAAGCTGTCGCACTGTCATACTTGAGCCCATATAAACCCGGTAGTCCATCGAGTACCACGAAGGGTCTCGATTCAATCAATATACAACCAAGATCGTACATGATTCAACATACATGTCATACGTTACATAAAGTTTATAAATACAGTTTCATACATCAGAGTATAATTAAAAGTTATTACAAACCAAGTTCAGGTAAAATAGTAGCAGAAGCAATTAAAGTTTGAAATCAACATATCCATCGTTGTTCAAATACTGTGCCAGCTCATGATCACAATCCTAAAAAATCATAAGAGAGAGATTAACAAGACATGCCTTGCCTAGGGCCCTACTCCTCATCCATGGTGGGAATAAAGTAGTTCTTATAGTAGCCATGATACATCGTATTATCTACAACAACAGAAAATAAACCCTAAGTACAAGAAGGTACTCAGCTAGACTTATCCATCATAAACCAAAAATAAAGTGACTCCAAGGATCATGCAAGGCTTTATAAGTGCAGCTAGCTTGACAATATTTTGCACAAAAAGCCACTAATTCAACTATACCTTTTATAATTTGGTCATCAAGTTAATTATAGCTATTCATCTCTAGATTAACGACTAACCTATGCCAAACATATAGTATATTGTTAATGACAGCACAATAATAACCATAGCCATTTAATATTTCATTCTCAGAACCATTCCACTTGCCACTTACACTACGATAGAAGGAAGCTCAGTCAAGTTTCTCACTATCCGGGAGAGACGGTGATTTGAATCGATTTCAACTAGTTAGAAATTTATTTCTAACACAAACCCAGACAGACCAGATCAATGGTCACCTTAGGAAACCTTTGGTACAACTTAGGTCCACATTTCGTGCGTTCGATCAGCGCCGCACAATCAGGGATGACCAGCTGCCAGGACGTTCAGGCCCGGCCTACCCTTGGGCTCACGTCTGGCTCCCCGCACATCCTTACTATCATCTAGAGTGTGCACTCTTACATAACAGGGCCCAGCCTGAGTTAAGCTACTCAACTTCGTGGTCGGAACGAGTTATTCGGCTAGCTAAGTGAGAGGCATGCGTTCAAAATGACCGAGGACCAACAACGGTACTGTCCTTAATCGGCGTAGACAGAATCACTTGAGTCAACCTACAACATAGACTCCGTCCGGCCTCGATTTACAACATCCATGGTTCTTTTACACGATAGCAAATATAGTCAACCGTGGTTCAGTGCCCACCTATATCTCGCAGGTGATAGGAAATCATCCGACTTCTACCGGTCTAAGCATAGCTAAGCATATATTTGATCCTGGATCTACACAGGATTAAAGGTATATATCTGAACAAGGTAGTTCTATGCATCAAGTGTTTCCAACCAACTCTTATAACCTAATGCATCAAACATAAAAGACTCAAGTGATATTTTGTAAAACATGGAAGACTTAGAATGCTCCGGGGCTTGCCTTTGATAAAGGAAGTTGGCCTATGATCCGGGCACTCAGGTAGGTCCTCAAGAGCTTGCTCCTCACCTTCTAGAGCTATGGGCTAAGGTGCCTCCTGTTGTTCCTATGTCTCTTCGTCGAATTCCAATAGAGTTATCCCCTCGAACGATCCTATATACATGAGCAGGAAATAAGATATCATGGATGCACATATAATGACTTGTATAATATGATATGATGTGATGAATGCATCCTCATAAGTGTTCTCAGCAGCATTGCTTTAAGGTGATAACAAGTTACACTTTCTTTTACTGGGTAGGTGTATATCTCTTCTATAGTAACTTAAACAAATACTTATGTAAATCATTTTCTGGACTATAAGACAACAGCCAATTATTTTGACCATAACTGGAGTTATACATATCAAAATAATATGGTTGTGGACATTCTAGAAATCTTATGAAATTTTCTACAACTTTCTTTTAATCATCTTAATGTAATTCAGTAGTTATCTATGTCAAACAATTCAATCTTTCAGATCTATCCAAAGAGCAAGTATTTTAGATAGCAAAATTCCGACCACCATAATTCTGAAACCATAAGGCCTATAACTATGACTATTTAACATAAGGTAGATAAGTAAGTTATCTACAACTTTGTTATTAACTATCTTTACAGAAAAGATCATTATCATCATGAAATCATCACCACAACAGAAACTACACATGCAGTCATCTAGTTGAATTATAAAGCAATAATTAACTAGTTGCATATAAACAAATACTTATAAGCCTCACTAATAGTATCATCATATTATGTGCATCACACACACCACAAAAAACATCATGGTTAAGCCTAACTAATTTATGTATATTCATTTATTAATTTCCTTAGATAATAAAGTGATTTACAGAGTAAATATTTCTAGTGCTCATTAAATTCCAAGAAAATTACGGTAGGCTACACATGACCTTAGTAGTCTACTGTATAAGTTTCATGCCATTTCGATAAGTATAGCTACCTCCATAAAAATGACAAGTTAGATATACTTATTTTAGCAAAAATAGTTTAGCATAGTAAAAAGTGTCAAGCAATAGATTTAATATTTTTTTTACTTTCCTCTTAGCATGAGAATACTGTGTAAAATTTGTATGATCATATATTATGTATTTTTACCCCAATTAATTTTACTAGAATCTAGCAATTAATTAAGATTAAATAGAAAGACCATACTAAAGTATGTCTACTGTAGGTTTAGTATTTTTTCTAGCTAGAGCATGTCAACATAAGACCAACAAAATTGGAATCACAATTTTATCACTTTCCTAGCTCAAGTTATGCATTTTACAAAATATAAACTACTTTAAAAGCACTTATTTTGCTCAATTTAATTATCCCAAAAAAATACTCTAAGAAGTAGATTTCATATTTTTATCAAATAGTACTCTTCATGATGAATCTAACAAAATTTGGTTCACCTCATTAGGATACTCCTAGCTCTAGATATAATTTTTGCAAGTTAGTATTCAAATCCATGAAAAATAAACAAAAATAACTAAACCCTAGATGCTAGGTACACCCGGTCTATACACCCCGCTGTGACTAACGCGCAGGTCCCACAGTCAACCCGGCCTCACATGACAACGAAATAGAACAGAGGCAGCGCTTTGACCGGTGAGAACTCACCGACGACGAGGTCACCGGCGATGAAGTCGCTGCCGTTGTGTTCCCCATCATCACGCGCATCTACTGGTACCCTAGGTTTGCTTGGAGGATCACTGGAGGTACCTCACCGGCGAGCATGGCAGCTCGACGGTGGTGCTCCGGCCATCTCCAGCGACGGCATGGCTAGGCGAGCGTGGCTACAACATACATGAACCCTAGCAAAGCTCTACGGCACGGATCAAGACACTGTGAAGCGGCCGTGAGGCTTGCCCGCGTGCATGGCAGTGCAGTGAGGCAAGCACATTGGCGGCACGGTGATGTTCTCGCGTGACGGCGGCGGTAGCAAGGAACTGGGATACAGCGTGAGCACCTACGACCTAGGGCGACGATGGACTGACAGAGAAGAAGGTAGGAGCTACGGTGGATAGGGCTGGCCATAGGCGAGCTTGGAGCTCGACGGCGCATTGCGGCTATGGCGGCGATGGCAACGCGAAATGCGGCCTCACCTGAGCTCGGATGGTGGCACAAACGGTTTAGGGAGGTGAAGCGGCTCATGGCCGAGCGGTGTGCGTAAGCTATTAGCGCAGCGGTGGTGGCACGCGAGCTCGGCGCCGACGATGGTGGCGCTGCGGTTCCGCTTCGGCGAGCTCGAGAGCGAGAGAGAGAGGCGAGGCAGAGAGTGAGCGCGAGTGAGAGGCACACGGCTCGGCGTCCACTAATGCCCGCTCCGTCCTGACCGGTGGGGCCATCGTCGGTGGACGGCCACCAGGTGGCGGCCGCGACCTACGCGTGGTCGGCCACGACGGTAGGCGTGGCGCTGCTCTGAATCAGCCATCAGGTCGACTGACGGAGCATCTTCAAGCGATTACTACTCCTAATCCATGGCGCTTTAGCAAAAATTTCCTTTATAAACATTGTAGAGTTACGTTTAAGCTACAAAATTGATTAAAAAGGTTTTGTCTAATTCGCAACGGTTTTCAAACTACAAAGCTCTAAAGTGAGCTAATTTGAAACTGAAATCAGTATTCTACGCTTAGAAAAATTGTCACAAAACAATATTTTGTTGGAACTTGTGAGCTCTATTTGACCATGTTAGACACTAAATTAGCTCATGACCCTTAAATAAAGTTTGTTACCCATGATGTGAACTACAATTTTTATTTAGGTCACACAGCCATGCAAACACTCTAAGCTACTGTTCAATTTTGGTCAAACTAGCATCATGAAAATGGCATTACAAAATAAACCAACACTGAGAAGCAAAATTGGTTTAAGTCATGAATATAAATATTATTCCAAATATCATTCTAGATGTGTCTAAGGTATTTTGGTGACCTCACAACCATCTCATGCATTGGTCACATATGATCACAAGCATAATTCAGTATATGAGCAACATCACATGTGATAAGGAGAAGGTAAATGAAATGAAATTTCATATGCTCATGCTCATGAATGCTTGGATGATGCATGTGCTCATGAAATGCAAATGCCAAATACAATGCTTAACACTGGGGTGTTACACCTCCGCTTGCCAGTCTTTGGCCTCCACGACGCTTGCGTTCTACACCGGCCATCAGGCTTCGCGCAACCGTGCTTGCATCGACGTCTGACCTGACCTCTCGTCAGTCTCGGGCGATCGATCGGTGTCTAGGCGTCAAGCCGCCGCCACTTCGCCATGACTACTTCGACTGGGATTGCCGTGGGAATCTACGATTAGCGGCTGCGGCGTAGATCGAGGCATCGAGTCGCCCTGTGGATCCGCCCTTGCTGCCGCGCGTGATCGACTGCGTGTAGCCAGGCGAACAGTTCTCGGTGGCTGCTCTAAGGATTGAGAATGTTAGTTTTTTTCCATATATATATATATATACACACACTTACTCAGAGCATCTTCTAGAGTTTTCTAAATATTCCTACTAAGAACTTCATGTT
The DNA here is from genome assembly GCA_904845875.1 of Miscanthus lutarioriparius. Classification (NCBI taxonomy): domain Eukaryota; kingdom Viridiplantae; phylum Streptophyta; class Magnoliopsida; order Poales; family Poaceae; genus Miscanthus; species Miscanthus lutarioriparius. The sequence continues at coordinate 77,577,500 of CAJGYO010000012.1, read as the reverse complement.
TTCCAACTTAAAAAAGCGTTAAGAGAGAAAACAAAATCATCTCCCATAGTTTTCAATATTTCACGATAAAAAACAAATTTTGGCCCCCTTGATTTTTTTTTTCTTTTTTGCTGCTACCGCCGCGACGTCCTCGTCGAGTGCCGCTGCCGCTACTGCAGGCTCTGGCGAGCCGCGAGTGTCGATGTTGGGCACGGCGCTGAGGTCGGGCTAGGACGATGACTGCGACGCAGCGCTCCGCGGCGGCTGCATCGGCCAGCTACTGCGACAGCGATTTACCGCTCCCGTGCCGGCCGCATCCGCATCAACGACAGAAGCGGCGAGCTACGGCGACCGCGACCGCGACGCATCGCTCCGCGGCAGTCACAACCGCATCCGCGCCGGCAGCAGCGAGCTACGGCAACCGCGACTTTGCTCGGCTGGGCTTCAAATTTGAGACCATTTGCGCTGCCATCGTTGCTGCTGGTTGCCGACGAGGAAAAGATGAGGAAAAGGGTGGAACCGTGGAAGAGGTGCAGCACCCGTAGGAGACAGCGCTCCTGGCGGGGAGGCGTGCCGCTGGCCGGTGGTCCTCGCGTTTGCTGTTGCGTGCGTGCGTCCCTGCGTGCTTGCTTGTATCCGCGCGCGACTACGAGACTCTGAGTAAAGTTACGCGTGACAGGGGAGAATTTCTCAAATGTCTAAATATTAGGAGGATAGATTAAGAATTGTTGGATAAAATTTAAGGATCAGCTAGATCTCAGGGTATGTTGTGGACCTACCGGCATACCCTGTTGGTCCGCTACTAATATGTGTATACGTACACATGTATATCAGATCAATCAATCTATTATTCCTAGCCATACTTGCTTTCACTCATGATACTTATGATAATCAATATGGCATGTGACAGAAGCCATAGAACTTTATATTTAATAGTTTCTGTTAATGGATAGTATAAAAATTAAAGCTATTATATATTTATGAGTAAATATTTTTTTCATGCTTTGCAATAGGAAAAAAACTATCAATACTATATTTTATTTTGATATAGATTTAATAAAACATTCTCATATTGTTGCCCGACATTGACTCAAATTTTGGATGTTGAAATCATAAATAATTTTTTGCTCTTAAATTTGATAGATAAGAGAAAACATAAATAGATACGTAGCATTCCGTCATGGTTATCCATGAATATTTGTAGTTTTTCTCTCTATAATTCCTATAATTCCAACATACGGGCTATGTTTGCTAGTTACTTTAATTTACATGTGGGCTGGACATCTTCACTATCGTGCCATCCTAAGCGGAGTGACAAACATAATGTCACGCCAACCCCGGTGGTGCAACAGTGGTCTTCCTGTGCGTAATCTCTCCGTGACAACATGGCAAGATTGTTGTGCTAATACATGTGGCGTGACAACGTGATTTTGTCACACCACATATACCGGTGTGACCAAACAAGTTAGAATACAAAAATATTTTTTGGATAGACTATTTTTAACATATATATTAAAAAAGGTTAAAAACGAAAAAAAAATCACCGTGCAAGTACATCCTAGTGGTGCATCATTGCTGCTGGTGGCGCGATTGGTGTTCTTGTACCTCTACTTCAAAGCATAGGCATGCGACAAGAATTCACTGCTTCCTCCGTCTCAGCTCTTCATCGACTGAGAACATCTATATCGTCGTGTCACCTGATTCAGAAGCGCTGCTGGTGATCACAAAAATGGATCTTAATTGGACGGTGTTAAGCCATGACCCGCCCAGCGTTGTGGGACTGCGTGACGCGGCTCCGCGTTCTTCCTCCCCACGCCTATGCCTTCTTCCTCCCCCACGCCCCGGTCTCCTCCGCCGCCGCCGCGACCAGCAGCAGCCGCTGCGCCGGCCACACCACCCACCTCCCACCCCTGCCGCTCTGCCTTGCCCTCCCCTAACCTCACGGAACCTCGCTGGCATTGTCCTTGTCCTCGCCCCTGTCTCCGCCTCTGAAGGGAACCGTGACGTCTAAGAGGAGGGGGGGGGGGGGTAAATTAGGCAACTTAAAATTTTAACTCAAAGCTATGACTTCTTTTTTTACCCTTAGCAAAACCTATGCAAAAGATAAACTATCTAAATGTGCAACTACGGTTTTGCTAGTGTGTTGCTATCTACCGCAAAAGAAGTAAAGTAATCAATGTAAATGCGGAAGCTAATGAGTAAGGTAGAGATATGCAAACACCCGTCGACCACTCCGGTATTTTTACTGAGGTATCGAGAAGCACGCAAGCTTCTCCCTAGTCCTCGTTGGAGCCCCTCGCAAGAAATCCCTCGCAAGGGCCAAGCTCCCGGTCGGGTAACTCCGTGGATAGCTTCGGGCCATCCCCACGCGCAAGTGGGTCTCCGACGTGCCTTCCGGCAAACCTCTCCCGGATGCACCCCGCCGTCTTCACTATCAAGCTTCCGGTCAAAATGCCGCGGGCCTTGTTCCTCCGGTACACGGTGGCGGCCACACCACAAATGCGGTTGGTGTGATCTCGTAAGACTATAAGCCCTCCGATATACAACAATGATGCGCGCAAACACCGAGTGGTAAGAGATATGCAAACCTCACTAAACACTAGGCCTAAACCTAGAGCAAGCGCATAAGCGGTGGTCTAATCAACCTAAGTACTTCGCAAACACCTACGCTAATCACCTAATGAATCACTAAGCACTATGTATGTGGAGATCACTAAAATGGTGTCTCAACACCCGAAATATGTTTCCTCAGCTCCATACATCTCAAATGGCCGATTGAGAGGTCTATTTATAAGCTCCACTGAGAAAGTAGCCGTTGGGGACGAAATCCCACTTTTCTACAACTGACCGGACGCTCAGGTCGTCCTGATCAGACGCGTCCGGTCGTCCCGACCGTTAGAGCCGCGATCAACTGATCGGACGCTGCCAGCATCTGGTCACATGCCACCGGACGCGTCCGGTCGCAATTTCGTCGCTCTAGAACCTCTCTATACTCGATCGGACGCTGCAGTCCTGCGTCCGGTCGATTTACCGCCAGCGTCCGGTCAGTACTAAATGTGTTGCCGGTGATGGTGAACAGTATCATCGGTGCGTCCGGTCACTTTTAGTACTCAGCGTCTGGTCGCTGCTGCTGACGCCTGCTATTGCTGAGCTTCTTGATCGGAGAGTCCGGTTGCTTTCCCCCAGCGTCCGGTCCCGCGTCCGGTCACCTCTGTGAGCTCGTTTCTTCGTGATCTTACGTCCGGCTTGGTTCCTATCTTGGTGTTTGGACTTTGCTTGATATCTTGGGTCTACTCTTGTGCTTCTAGGATCTTGCTTAAGGTGTTGATCGTGGGATCATCACGTCGCCTTCGTCCAAGTCACGTTTTGCACCCTATTCAACTACAAAACAATCAATTACAAATTTATTAGTCCAATTTGGTTGTGTTGGTCATTAAACACCAAAATCTAAAATAAATGAGCCTAGGATCCATTTTCCTTACAGCCTCCACCACCGACGGCCGGTGGCGAGCCGCCTTGCCGCGCCACCCACAACCCGCCCCCGCCCACGCTAACTACACCAGCTCGCAAGCGAGCACCGTTGCGACTCCTCCCGCTAACCCCGCCCAACCGGTTGTCCCTGGTCGCCTCGCTCGTCGTCCTTTAACCCGCCATCACCGCCGTGTCATGGCTGCCTCCCCCTAACTCACTTCTAGAGCCGCCAGGATCTCTAACCCTGACTACAGCGATGCACGGGCGCGGGCATGTGGGAGAGGGAGAGGGAGTGTGATGGTCGCGTGGGAGAGGGCCGGGAGAGAAGAGCAGGGTCGCTCCATCGCCTAAGAGCGCGACGGTCGTGTGTTTCACTTTGCCATCTTAATTATGACGTTCATTATGTGTAGGACCGACAGAGCATCCATTCAAATGTATATCATGTCCATCCACTCAAGAAATAGGAATCCGTACTCAAGAAAATAGGAAACCAAGGACGAATCTCAGAACAAACTGAAAGCGGGCCTGTTTCCAATCCGTACTCAAGAGGATGAAAGCGGGCCTTGGCTAAGAAAATAGGAAACCTTGACTATCTCGGTAAATATAAGTACCTACTTTGCTGCGAGCCGCGCCGTCGCCTCTCGTCGCACGCTGCACGAAACCCATCTAAAATAATCTAATATAAACAAGACTAGATAGATGGCAACGGAAGTCGCGGCATTGCCGGACGACGACCTCGCCGGCGTCTTCCGTGCCTTGCCGTTGCAGAGCCTGGCGGTGGTCCGGTCCGTTTGCAAGGCGTGGCGCGACATCGTCCACGCCCGATGGCTACCGCTTCAGTATCGTCTACCGCGCTCCGTGCGAGGAGTCTTCATAAACTACATAGACCACGACCGCCCGCATCACTTCGCCCGTCCGGCCGTCCCTGCTCGTCGTCGTCGACGATCCCCAAAGTAGACGGCATGCTCAGCTTCCTGCTCAACGACGACGAGGACTGGTGGTCGGTCCTGGACCACTGCAACGGCCTCCTCCTCTGCAACATTCAGTGGAGGAGGGAGCTCTGCGTGTGCAACCCCGCGACACGTTGGTGGACGGTGCAGTGCTTCCCCACCGCCGGCGCGCGGATGGCAAACGTCTTCGTCATCGTTATGCCGGTGCGTACATCGCATTCGATCCGGCTGCATCGCCGCACTACCAAGTTATCCTGGTTCCCCACGTGCCAGCAAAGGCGCGCCGCTCCGTGGAATGGCCACCAACGCCATGGGCACTACGCGTGTTTTCATCAAGGACTGGTCAATGGGAGGAGAGGGCTTTTGTCCGGGAAGGCATGCCAGCAGGGACAGTCGACAAGATGCGATTGGATCCGGAGACTCCTTATGGGACACGCTGGCGATACGCCCTTTACCATCATGAATCGCTCTATGTGCACTGTCGAGGCTGTTTTGTAACAAGGTATGCATTGATTTTCGTTTTTTTCACCTCATACATGACTGCCAAGCATAGCTGTGTTTGTCGGTGAAAATATTAATGATTTTTTTATCACTATGTATATGCAAATAATCTAGTTTAGAAATTTTTTACATAGTATATGTATCTAGACCTCTGTAGGTGGTATTTATATTTTTATTCTTTCTTTGTGTATTAGTAGTAATCCAGTTTATAATTGTTGGCAGATTACGAAATTTGGTATAGCTTAAAAAAAAGTTTAAATGAGAAATGTAGAAGATATATATGCTATAATTAGGCCTCGTTTTTTGCTATATCTTTTGAGAATTCCAAAAATAAAAACTTGTTATTCCCCTTTTTGGTTATATGTAATTAGACAATATGCTATCTTACTTTCTTCCATAGGAGTATGTTTCTTCACTGCCATACACATTTAGGTGTTCTATATGGTATTACCTGAATATTTATGTTCGCGTGCATTACTATAATTAAATATTTTAATTACTTTTGGCTACTACTTAGGTGAAGATGGACTTAATGTCAATACATCAAACAAATATACATTGATAGTAACATGGTAATTTTCTTTTTTTGTTACAGGCTTTCATTGGCAAACAGAAACTATGAAATAATTGAAACACCAGCAAACATTGAGTACACAAAGCCATATTTGGGGAAGTTGCAGAATAGTGTAAGTTTTGGAATAGTTCATGATCATCAACTAAAGATTTGGATTCTGAATGAATCATGTGGTCAAATGGAGTGGCTTCTGAAGTGTGAAGCTAAGGTTGGGCACTATGCTCGATATGTAGCATCAATTCCTTATGATCATTACAGTGGTAGACAACAAGGTGGATCTTGGATTGTTGAAGAAAATAATGATACACACAACACGGACCACAATGTTGAATCTCAATCAAAAGAGAGTTACGAGTGGGACTCTGGCAATGATGATACATTTACTGTTGACATTGAAAGGCAGGAAGACTCCGATGTCAAAGATCTGGACATTATGGGATTCCATCCTTACAAGGAAGTTGTCTTTATGGTTGAACCGTTTGGAGTTGTTGCCTATCACTTGAATAGCACCATGATTCAATGTCTGGGAAACTCATGCCCAAAACGTCACTATCATCAGCATTTCTATGGTATATATGAGTCATTCCTTTGCACTCCATGTATGATTGGGGATCTCCTTCATGGCGACCAAACTGGCTAGAGCTCATCTAGAAGATTAATACTTAACTTGGAGTTGAGCAAACGAGCAATTATTATAGTGTTCTTAGGTCAATTTTGTTCACTATGGATACTATGCACTATATTATATGCCTATTAGTATTCAAATGATCCAGATTTTCTTTTGTTTATTTGGCTGCTATGTTTTCCAGCATTATTTTTCATTTCAAATTTTGCTACATCATATATGACTGTACAGGCTTGCACTGTACTGTTGCTATCAGAATAGTAGGAACATAAAAGCTGGGTGCTGAAATATATTTATCGGAATGATGGTGTGCAAGTTGCAGTTTCGTAGTTCACACACCGTGCCATTTGCTTTCTTGTTGGCAAATCCATGGGTGTGGTTCGGTTGCTGGTCAACAGCTAGTGACTATCTCTCATGCCTACCCTTGAAGTTGTTTCCAAAATTTCATGCCGCCACATTTTCAGAAAGTCAATCATCAAGATCAAGATCATATAAATCATCATACATTCTCAAGGTTCATGGTATCGCTTAGAGCAAGTCCAACAGTTTGGCAATTGAGTTTGGCATTCTTGTTTTTTGCCAAAAACCTCAAATTCTCCTATCCAACAGTTTGGCAATTAGGCTTGGCATTTTTATCAACTTGGCAAACACCGGTTGTTTCCGCGCATATATGCGCGCGATCGGTCCGCTTGGCAATCGATAGCGCGCGCTACTCCCGCACTATTTCCCCCCCTCGCGCGAAATCTTTCCCTTCCCGCGCCGCCGGCTTTGTTTCCCGCGAAACCCCAGGACTCTGATCGAGGGAATATCTCACGCCGCCAGCCCTTCACGCGGAACCCGAAGACCTTCACGCGAAACTCAAGGACGCAAGGCGATCTCAACTTCTTGATCACACCCCATGAGGTTCCATCTTCATCAACGTCCCAAAGGGTTGAGGTACTCCATGATCCACTCATTCAATTGTTTGTATACGATTTCCATCGTTGCTAGCTAGGGTTCTGTGGGGAGGGGATGGGCTGATGTGCTACGGTTCCCAAATAGTAGCGTTTGTCATAGAATTGAACAAAGTTTTTTTTGTAGCTGAGCGAAATTGTTTGTAACAGATGTCTACGTATGGTCCTTTGATCTGTATTTTTTTTAGTCAGTGTGAATATATATATATATTGTCTTTGATCTTCTATTCGTCTTAATTTGAGACACAACATTTGTCATTCTCTTTTTTTTAGATTCGGTCATATGGAAGATCTTGGATTGTATGCGGGCATACTCACATCAGCTGGTCATCATGTTCCTGGCTTGGACGAATTGACCTTTCCGGTCACTCAAGACACTCAGGAAACTAATAATGATCTTCCTTTTGAAGTTCAACATGATGTTGTGGAAGTGCAGGCATCTGAAGTTGTTGTTCGCCGTCGTACTACAAAGGGTGCGTCACATAGATCCAAAAAATTTGATCAAAAGGAAGATGTAGTTATATGCTCAGCTTGGTTGAATGTTAGCAAAGATCCTATTCATGGGGCCAATCAAACTTGTTTATCATTTTAGAGAAGAATTCATGATTTCTTTGAGAAAAATAAGGAAACTCTAGCTCTCAAGACAGAGAGTTCCATTATGCATAGGTGGCTCACTATTCAGAAGGACATCAACAAGTACTGTTCATGCTACGAGGCAATTGAGCGTAGGAATCAAAGTGGAGCAACTATCCAAGACATGGTTTGTTTTTGTAGTTGGTTCTTTTATTTGTTTTCAATATTTGGTTCATCTGTGAATATATTAACATTTAAATGATTTTATTTGTGTAGATTAGTGAAGCATCTGAGATGTACACAGGAGTAGACGAGGAAAAGAAGTCGTTTACTCTTATGCACTGTTGGAAAAGGTTGAAGGATGAAGACAAGTGGAAGTCAAAGATGATTGAGCTGGCTGAGCAGCAGAAACAAGCCGCAAAGAAGAAACAGAAGACTAATAAGGAGTCAACGCCGAGCGATGTAGAAGCCAACAACAATGATGATCTACAAGAGATTGCAACCCCAGGTTCTCAAGAACGAAAGAGGCCAATGGGTCAGAAGCAGGCAAAAGAAGCTAGGCGGGGAGGCGACGACGCTTGCATTGTAGCTTTGGATAAGATGTGGGAGAAGAAGGAGGTTTCTGACTAGGAAAGAGACAAGCAGAGAAAGGAGAGGTACATGGCTGCAATTGAGGTAGACAAGGCTGCACTTGAGGTACAGAAGGCTTCACTTGAGCTTGAGAAGAAGCGATTGTCAAATGAAGAAAAAAAAGTTGAAGCGGACTTGCTGAAGGAGGAGAAAGAAATAATGTTAGCGGACACGAGCTCCCTCGACCCGATGCAGCTGCAGTGGCTTGACATAATGAAGAAGAACATACTTGCACGACATATGGCAAATTAGATTTTGTTCATGTCTTCCACTTTATTTACCCACCTTTGATTTTTAATCGGTCAAATATTAGATTGAGTGAACCTTTTTATTTCATTGTCATTCAGACAACCATTTACATTCCCATTTATGCTATGTAGAATTACACACTCGAATGAAAAGTGTTCAGTACACTTGAATGAAAACACTAACAATTAAGTGAAAATACTATGTAGAATATAAATCAAGATGTTGGTTCCATCATATATAAATCTGGATGATGGTTCCATAGGTGCTCGATGAGGTCTTCTTTCAGCTGGAAATGTGTTTCCTTCTCTCGGATCTTTTTATGCGCTTCAATAAATTCAGCTAGTGTGCGAGTAGGCTTGCCATGAGAAGGTTGCACATTTTCACCACCATTTTCGAACCGCTCATCAGGGTCGACAACTCGTTCATCTTCAACAATCATATTGTGCATAATCACACAAGCCCTCATGATCAATGCAAGTGTCTCTGTGTCCCAAATGCGAGCTGGTTCTCGAACAATGGCAAACCTAGCATGTAGAACCCCAAAAGCTCTTTCGACATCCTTTCTCGCTGCTTCTTGCGCTCTGGCAAAATATTTCCTCTTGTTCCCCATAGGAAGAGAGATGGACTTGACTAATGTAGCCCATGAGGTATTCCTCTTCAAATATTTCTACAACTGTAACAACGAACCTATGTAGGCTCTCAAGTGCGGTGCTTTCGCCAATGCGAATATACTCACCTGTGGCATCAGCAGGAACCCCATATGTGAGCATACGAAGAGCGGCAGTGACTTTTTGGAAGCAACTCAATCCAAGTACACCTGCGGCATTCCTTTTTTGCACAAAATAATCATCGTGTGCTTCAACAGCATTCATTATGCGTAGGAAAAGGTTCCTACTCATTTTGAATCTGAAGAAAATAAACAAAAGTTCAACAACTCGTATAATAATTAAACAAATACTATGAACCAATTTGAGGTGAAAGAACAACTACCTCCGACGGAATAAATCTGGACCATACGTCGGATTTCCCGCCAAATAATCTTGAAACATCCTCCGGTGGCCGCCTTCTCTATCCCGATGAATAACAACATGGCCAGGGACCGAACCACCACGTCTTCGTTTTCTATTCGAAAACGTGCGCACAATTCGAGCAGCTGTGAAGATGAAGGAATCATCTTCGTCTATAGACTCGTCATCCAATTGTCTTCGTGCACGTGATTTGAAAGCCCTCATGATCGACGTATGTACGCCTGCAAATGACATATGTGCAGCTGAGAACATCAACATAACAAAAATTATCGGAGACGCAGCTTATTGATATGATATAATACGCAAGAACAATCCTATTTATTGATATCATATTTAGCCCCGCAAGTTGTTTATACAAAAGAGAAGGAAAGCATAAATTCCTTTTAGCCTCTCTCAAGGTGAACAATCCTGTTCATACGACGAATTGACATGATACAGGAATGGGAGATCGGCAGTGGACGAACCTTGGAGATCGATGACGACCTGCAGTCCATGGCTGCAGGAATGACTCTACGGCGACCTGGAAGCCCTCGTTGGTTCCCAGGGCAGCAGCGTCTCGGACAGGAGGAAACGACGACGACCTGACTCTGTCGCAGACTGGCGGCGCGCGACGAAGAAAATGCCGCGACGAAGAAACACGCGCGACCAAAAGCGCGGGACCAGATATGGCGCGGGAAAAAAATTGCGGCAAAAATAGTTGGGTCCACAATTTTGGGTTTTGCCAAGTCAATTTTGCCAAACACTTGGAGATGGCCTTTTTTCCCCTTGCCATATCGTTTTGGGAGTTGGCAAACTACAACAAATGGCAAACAAAAATTGCCAAACCGTTGGAGTTGCTCTTAACAGGGAGTTGAGTTCCATGACCGTAAAGTATTAGTGATTGCTAATGTTGTCTTTAACAGCACAAACCCAAACATAAAACTCATTCTATGCATTGAGTCTGGCACAGTAAAAAGGTCACGCACCCAAATCTTCTCTTCTCCAACAGCCAACCCAAAGGGTCCCTGCATGCGCCGCCGCTGCCCTGCTCTACAGCTCCGTCCATCTCTGCTCCACCTCCATTCTCCTCTCTCTCTCTCTCTCTCTCCCCATCTCTGCTCTGCTCCACATCGCCGCCGCCGCCCTGCTCTACAGCTCCGCCCGAGGCCGAGCGCCGCGCTCCCCTCTGCCTGATGGAGCCGCGAGCGGCCAAGCACCCTCGTCGGCGTCCTGCTTTGCTCTCCCTCTACCTCCTCCTCTTCTCTGCTTCCTGCTCCACCACCGCTGCTCACCCGAAGCCGCTACCGCCCTTCCGCCGTCACGCCGCTGCCCTGCTCCCTCTCGCTCGCTCTGCACCGCGACGCCGCAGCTGCTGCCCTACCTCCACCGCACTAAAGCGCCGCCGCCGCTGGCATCCTGTTTCCCCTCTCTCCCTCTTCCCTTTCCCTCCTCTCCCCTCCCTTCGGGGCAGAGACCGGCGGATTTGGGTCGAAGAGAGAGGCATACGCATTTTTGCGTTCCCTCTCACCTCCGACGCCAACTGGGTCTTCCCTTTGCATACTCTGTTGGAGGCCGTTTCTTTCATGTGAACTAGGCATTTTGATATGGGTCGCGTGATGCATAGCCTGCTGGAGACAGTCTAAGGGCCACTTACTCGGTATTGCCTCTTTTGGTGGTGGGTTACAGAGATGAGGTGAGAATTAGCATGTAGCATCAGCAATTGGCGGGCCTCCATAAGCTCTGAAGTAAGGCCGTACCTTCAAACACTTCGGTAGTCCACATACAGACCTGGTAAGCAGAGGACAACAATGCGGTAGAATATTCTACAGGTTAATTAAGGTCCTAACTCCATAATTGCGGTGTCAGGTATTCTAGTTCATTGAACAGTGCAAACCTGTTTTGACATACAGGTAGCTTGTGGTGATTAATGCCTGAAAAACCAGGAAAATGCAAAGTTATGATGTTGCATGTCATCCCACAAGGCCACAAGTAATAAGTGGAAGTGTGGAACTGTCAGATTTTATACAGATTATATTACTACAAATGGATTCAGTAATGAAATAGCAGGACAATACTGAATTCAGATCATTTATTTACACTCTCTTAATGTAATGTCATGGCTCCATCGAACAAACTGCACAAGATGGATTTGAATGCCAACATATATGATCAAAACACAAAACAACCAAGAATTGGTTCTAATTTTTTTTTGGTTGCCATACCAACAATTTATATTCTAATGTCCCTCCATCATAGCGAACGATTTTGATTCTTCACCTCAAACGGCCAGGGTAATGAATGGAGATGTAGTGTTATATTCATCACCTAAGCAGAAGTGGATTCAGTAACCAAATTACACAATGAAACTGTATTCAGACCATCTAGCTAATGAAACACCCCTGCCTGCTGCTACCAACAATCTGGTCATAATTCATTCATATGGCAACATACAGGGGTGAAACGAAATCTGAGAATTGCCCTGGAATGTAATGTCAGAACCTTTTTTTTTTCTCTCCAACGGACTGTAATGTCATCAGAACTAGAACAAACCAAAGCAGCAACTACTGGCTGTGATTTTTCACCTCAAGCAGGCTTTCAGCCTAAGAGATGCAGACCCAGACGCCAAGGACGATGAGCGCGGTGCCGAGGACTGCGGGCGCCGGCCGGACGCGCTCGCCGAGGGCCGCGGCGGCGGCGGCCGTGGCGGCGAAGGTGACGGCGTTGGTGACGGGGACGGCCACGGAGATGGGCGCGGCGCCGAGGAGCGCGAAGAAGGCTGCGGACGCGCACAGGTTGGCGGCGAACGGCGCCGAGTACTGCCACGTCAGGAGCAAGGCCGCCCACCGGCGGAAGACGTTGCCGGAGGGGTAGGAGGCACGGGCGCGGCGGTCCCAGACGAGCGCGCCCCGCCGCATGAGCGCGTTCGTGGCGCCCCACACCAGACCCACCGCCACCATGCTCGCAGCGTCGCCGCGACCCGCCGCCATGGCCAGCGCACGGCGGGCCTGAACAGCTAGGCGGTGTGGTGGATCTGAGAGAGAGGAGCCGAGACTTGTCAAGTGGTCTGAAGAGCGGACTGTAGGCAGAAGGTAATAATAAAGAATCATATGCATACAATGTCATTGCAAGACGATTTTTCTTTACCGCTTATAAGCAAGAGTTTTCGTGGGCTGTTTACCGTATAACGTAGAATGCAATAAAATTTAGATGAAACGACCATTTTTAATAGAGAGTTTTGTTCTTTGGTTTTATAAACATTTAATTTCATAACTCAGAGAGTTGGTAATCACGTCAAAAAAGTTTTATCCTCATAAAACTTATTTTTTCTCTTTTCTTAAATATGTTGCCACGTCATAAAAAATGCTTTTGTGACAACTTATTAAATGCTAGTGAAACTATGATAAAACTCCTACTGAGATTGGCGTAACACATTTCCTAGACTTGGTTGAATATTGTGAGACTGACCATAACTACTGTCCACTGTGTGGGGCTAGCTATTTGAACTGCTATGGTCAAAATAGGCACAATAGCTATTTTGGTCCCTCAACTACTACCCGAGGCTCAATTTTATCCCTAAACTTTTAAAACGGCCATTTAGGTTATCAAACTTTAGTTTTAGGGTCAATTTCATCCTACAACTATCAGCCTGTTTGCTTAGTCGTAAACGATCGTGGATTATAAGCCAGAACAGTATTTTTCTCTCATACCAAACCAGCCAGCAGTAATAATCCACGATCGTTTCAGCCGAAACGAACATGCTATATAAAGATGATCGTTTCAGTCCTCAAAATTTTGTATTTTGGGCTCAATTTCATTCATAAACTATCAAAGTGCATTTAACTTTTGTTTTCAACTCAATTTTGTCTATTCAAAAAGAAAATTTTATATTTTAGGCATAATTTCATCCATAAATTATCAAAATTATAGATTTGCTATTGTTTCAATATATCCATGTATCTTAAAGAATAAATAGTGTTCGATGCAACTGTAATTGCTCCTACAAATATCATTTAGTCGGATATATATATATATATATATATATATATATATATATATATATATATATATATATCTGACTAAATGATATTTGTAGGAGAAATATATATATATATATATATATATATATATATATATATATATATATATATATATGGTATCATTATAAGGTAGCACTAAAAATAACAGCTTAGAATTATTAATGGAGATGAAAGAGTTTTTGGATGAATATTATTTTTCTATCTTCAATCGCTGGTGGTGTTGGAGCTAACCAAATGCAACAGTGCAGCGTTCCACGTAGAACGTAGATAAAGTTAAGTTAAAATAAAAGTTTATAGAATAAAATACACTTTGATAGTTTATAAATGAAATTGAGCTCAAAATGCAAAGTTTGAGGACTAAAACGATCATCTTCATAGTTCTAGGATGAAATTGAGCCTAAAAGTAAAGTTTGAGGACTAAAACGGCTATTTTAAAAGTTTAGGGACGAAACTGAGCCTCGAGTAATAGTTGAGGGACCAAAATAGCTCTTTTTCCGTCAAAATACATTGTTGATGCTCTAAGCTGTCATTCTTTTCAGCCATCCAGAGACCATCCAACAGCCCCAAATGAACCAAATACTTCCTCCTCTCTGTTGCCTGTCTGTCCTGTTCAGTTGTTCACCTAGAGCATGTTTGTTTGTCTGGACTTGTCTGACCAGTCTGGCCTGTACCAATGAGTAGAGCTAGGATATTCTTGGACAGTCTAGACTAGTGCAACTTCTCTTGTTTGGTGGGCTCATATATGTTAGGTTTGGCTTTGTGCACTTGTTGTTTGTTTACATGGAAGTATTGTAGGTCCTGTAAGAAAAATGGACCATCAATCCATTTAGTTCGGATTTTGGTGTTTGATGAACAACAAGACTAAATTGAAATAATATGTTTGCGATTGTTTATTTTATAGTCCAATAGGTTGTAATCGTGACTTGAACGAAGGCGATATGGTGATCCAATGATCAATATCTCAAACAAGACCTTAGAAGCATCATGGATGACCTAAGAGATCAAGCATATATGTCCAAGCCACGAAGGATGGAACCATGCCACATGCAAGAATCGTGAAGAAACGAAGAAATTAAAGGGCTGCACAGGCGTCAGACCAAGTTGTATGTAGCATCGGACTATATACGAGAGTTCTACTCTCACATGTCTGCGCTCAATAGGAGGAGTCAGACCAAGGTACATATGGCGTCGGACTATATAGAGGTACTGTTCACGGAGTATACAACTGAGAGAGTCGGACCCAGGCACATATGGCGTCGGACCATAGAGAGGTATTGTTCACGAAACATACAACTGAGAGAGTCGGACCAAGGTATATATATAGCGTTGGACCATATAGACAGTGCAACGATCGGGAGTAGCGTAACCTGCAAAAGCGTTGGACCTTGACTATCAATTGGTTCGACAATACGTAGAAAAAGGCTTTCAAGTTTCCAACGGCGCTATTTGCAATGGAGGCTATAAGTATGAGTTGCAACCGGCCAAATAATGTGTGGATGAGTGAGAAAACATACCAAGAGTGTTGCTATGTCATCTTAGTGCTCTCCACATGCATAGTGCTTAGCAAAATATTCTATGATTAGCGTAGGTGCTTTGCGAAGTGCTTAGGTTAGTTAGACCACGCTCATATGCACTTGCTCTAGGTTTAGGCCTAGTGTTTAGTGAGGTTTGCACACCTCTTACCACTCGGTGCTTGCGGGCACCATTATTGTACTCGGCGGGGCTTGTAGTCTTGTGAGACCACACCAACTGCGTTTGTGGTGTGGCCGCCACCGTGTACAAGACGAAACAAGGCCACGACGTTTTGGCCGGAAGCTTGATAGTGAAGACGGCAGGGAGCGGTCCGGGAGAGACTTGTTGAAAAGCACATCGAAGACCCACTTGCATGTGGGGAAGACCCAAGGCTATCCATGAAGCTACCTGACTGGGAGCTTGGCCCTTGCGAGGGATTTCTTGTGAGAGGCTCCAATAAGGACTAGGGACAAGCTTGAGCACTTCTCGATATATACCTCAATAAAAATACCGAAGTCGTCGACACGAGTTTGCATCTTTAGCTTCCATATTTATATTGCTATCTTGGTTGTGTGATTTACTTTCCTAGGTTAGATGATAGGCTAGTTGATAGGATTGGAACCTAGGTTGCATAACTCCTTTTGTGGTGGAGATAGCAACACAATAGCAAAACCATTATTACACATTTAGATAGTTTACTTAATTGCATAGGTTTGGCTAAGGTTTAGAAAAAGAGACCATAGTTAGAAATTGAGTTTTAAGTTACCTAATTCACCTCATAGGCATCACGGTCCTTTTAGGTCCAACACCTCGGCCACCCCTGCCCTGTATGATCGATTGTGGCCTAAAGGAGGACACAGTGAGCCACGATTGTTGGCATTTCTTAGTGTCACTACCAAGATATGTGTTTCCAGGTAATGACACCAGAAATGCCTTGACGATAGTTCTTAACATTTACATAAATAATCTGCAAGCGCACGGAATTATCATTGTAGCATTTCACCCAAAAGTATTTAGGGTATCGTTATTTATATTTTTCCCAAAGGAAGGCATAGTGTTAAAGACTCTGTGGGGACATGGACAAGATAATGTGACTGTATTTTAGACCAATGTTCAATATAGGGGTAAGACAAGATATAATCTGGATAGCGTGACACGCACTCTTAAGCCAATCTCAAGGATAAAGAGTAAAGAAAGAATAAAGACTAAAATAATATTCTTAAGCTGGAGTAGGCATGTCCTAACATAGCTATGCTAAGATTAGCAGATGATCATACACATATACTGTTAAGTCCTAGACCTAAGCAAACAGACGGATGGGGAGACCTCTGAGGACTGGTCTACCAACAACCTCATGAGGCAATTTATGAACTCTTATACTGTACCCGAACGTGGAGGATTACAAGAGATGGGCAGGGCTGTCACCACCTGCCACCTACCCACTCTTTTGTGGAGTACAGTCATATTCATTGGTTCTCGATACACCTGAGCACCACGCCCATGTATATGGAAACTACCCTTGTCCCCTTAGGACTCTGACCCTACGAATGAACAAGTAAGAACAAGGGAAAACCCTAAGGTACAATGAACCGCCACCTCAACTTAGCTCTAATTCTCGCCATATAAGTTGCATGAATGATTAGGCGTAAAGTTCTATATGCTAAATGATCAACAAGGGAACTTTGCTCTAATTCTATAACATAGCTATATTGATAAAGTGAGAGCAAAGACTTAGAAGAATTCTTCATATTATTCATACCAAGAATGCCCCTAGAAGTCCAAGCTCTCCAATGAAGCTTGCCTTGCTCCAAAATACTACTAAAAAGGTAAAAGTACAAAGGTGAGAGTGAGAGAGCTCAAGTGTGGTGTGTGTGTGTGAGAGAGCGGGCTCTCCCCCTCCTCTTATACTACTCCTAAAAGCGGTTGCGCAGGAATATTCCATGGGATCCTGCCCGCAGCATCCTCCTCTGGAGTTAAGGAACTGCCACGCAAAGCCTAGGCCTGAGGGGCGCCAGCAAGGGTACGGGCGCACCCTGGTTGGGCCGCCTTAGCACGGCCTTCGCCTGGTGGGTTTCTTGTTGGACCAGGAGCGTAGCCACGTAGGTTGGGGGCCCATGTTTGCAATGTAGGTGGGCCTTTCTTCTGATCTTTTGTATAGAGTATACTTTTACGCTTTCCTGGTTGCACCTTTTGCCCTTATTTCCACGTATTCCAAACATGTGTCCTGCAAAGCAAAACATTGATCTTCCAATACATGTCGAAATATGTTAATATAATTAACATATGTGTGTAAGTTTGCTAGTTTCTTCTCTTTTTGTGTCTTATTTGGTGGTAGGATTTGGTCGTTAAGGACCGCCAACAAGATCCCCCAAGCTTAACCTTTGCTCGTCCTAAGCAAAACTAAGTTATTGGTTGTTGATTTGGAGTTGCTACAATGCCAGTTACATTTCAAAAGTACCATGTCTATAACAAAGTATTCTTCCTTGATTTAAATAATTTGGCATTTTATCGACCCTTTTACCTTGATCCCTGTGGGGCTTTTTGCTTTTCCAAGTCTTGAGTGGTTGCAAGAAATAGAACGGTTTTAATAGATTCACCAATCATTCGTTCTTTGATCAACTTTCTTTCTAGAGGTTTTTAGGAGTTTTGCAAAATAAAAGTAAGTTCTTCAAATGATTCACTCGATCACTCAATGTGTATGATCCTTACCAAAGGCTTTTGATATTTGCCTTCTTTTCACCCTACTTTCTAAAGGTTTTTTGTGAAGTTTTAGGTAGGTATGAAAGAGAGGCATACTTGCAACACATAATTTTGCTAAGTCAAAAACCAGATCCATGGAGATGCAAGTAATACATTTTGATCAAGAAGTGCAAGTGTGTGAAATTTAAAAACTTTCTAATTTTTGTACTCCTTTTGCATGAATCTCTCTCTTTGCTCTTGTTTTGAAAAGATGGGCTACCTTTATTTCTCTTTTTCTTTTCTTTTTCTCATGCTTTTAGCATGGATTTTTTTTCTACTCATGCACTTTGGCATGAAAATATATACATATTTTTTCATAGCCCATATTTTCTTTTGGAAAATAAATACTTTAGAGAGAGACTCATGACTTGTGAATGGAGTATTTTTATTTGATGGGCGGATATCATATTTTTGCGTAACTCTCAATGTAAGAGTCATGATTTTATTTCTAGGTGTACTTGAATCTTGATCATGGGTGCATGACGAGAATCTCACAAGGGTCACAACAATTTGACAAAGCTCAATGTAATAACAAGTAGCATATGACTAAGGGTTTTGCTTTGTATATTGTAATATGGCCTTGGTAGGATATAAGATCATTGAGGAACCTTTTATTTTAGCATTTTTTAAATTAAAACTCCGGATGCCAAGTTTCTCTTAGAACAAAGTCATAGCAAATTCTATTTGTACCATATCATAACTTGCAACAATTTAGAAAAGGATCATGTTTTTACAACCCACAAGTTTTTAAGTTTTTAGGATGAAATATTTTTAGCCAACAAACTTAAATCTTGGAGAATACTAAGTTATAATCTATGTACAAATGAATTATAAGACAGAGCAACTATTTATCATTTCAAAAAGGAGAAACTAATCATTCTTACTACACACATGTGGAGTGGAATAAATATTTTTATCATATTTCATTTATATATATTAATGCGAGATAAATAAATAAATAAATGCAAGATATGAGGTACCTCTGTGGGGGTCCTCCCCCAAGCTAGCTTAAGGCCTACGGTCCTTCGGCTACTATTATGGTGACAAAAATGGAAACCTAGAGGGCTAGTCTCGTTCTCATTATTATTTTGATACTTTTGCTAAGGATTTCTAATTTTAATGACTTTTAATATTATTAGTAACTCATAAAGTTATAAGAAGTAATCTATCAATTTAGATAAGATATATTTTGAATTTGAAAATTTTTAGAGTGTATTAATAGGATATATGATAACTACCGATTTACCTTAGGCAAAGGCTCACCTTTTAAAGTCCGTTGAGCAGGACTTTTCTCTTTTCATTTCTTGCTTGATGATGAGGCACCCGATCTAGGAGAAATAGATGCGGATGACTTTGTTTCTTTTGGTTTCCACACCATTTTATTTGTCTTTGGTGGTGTGGTGGTGGGTTTTGGAGTTTCCCGCTTTAGTTTCCACATCTTTTTGTTTTGCTTGGGTGGTGTGGATATGATTTCTAGGGTTTCTACTTTTGGGATTTGTTGGGCTTTCTTTTGCTCTGGCCTCTTTTTGGTTTCCTTGTTTTTGTTGATGAGGCTGTCCACCAGTTGGGGTTGAATCTCAACCTCTCATATGCCTTATGGGTTCGGCCCATACTTGATTCTTATCATGGAGCATTACTCCTGTATGGGCCGAAAGTCAAACTTCTCTTCTTTACCATTGATGCTAAAGCGGATTTCTCTAGCTCCAACATCAATCTATGCTCCCGCAGTGCTCAAGAAAGGTCACCCAAGGATGAGAGGCGATTCTTTCGTGGTTTCCATGTTGAGCACCACAAAGTCGACAGGGATGAAGTAACCTTGAATTTTCATCGGAATGTCTTTGGCAATCCCTACCGGGTAACGGACCGATGAATCGGCCAGCTAGAGTTGCATTGGTGTTGGTGCAAGATGCGTGAAGTTCATCTTGTCAAATACGACCTTGGGCATCATGCTAAAGCTAGCCTAGAGGTTGCACAAGGCGTGATTGAACCGTTGGGTCCTGATTGAGCACGTGATTGTGGGACACCCCAGATCTTTCTTCTTCTCTGGAAGCCGGTTGAGTATAGCTGTGTTACACTCTTCCGTAAGCTTGATCACCTCCATAGTCGGCAGTGGCCGTTTGTTGTTGATGATGTCTTTGATCTATTTTGCGTAAGAAGGTGCATGTAGGATGTCCATTAAAGGAACACTCACATGTATCTTCTCGATCATCTCAACAAAATGAGCGAATTGCTCGTCCACGGTTGGCTTCCATGTTCTGGTGGGAAAAGACAAAAAGCTTGTGTCGGCGAAGTTTCGTGGTGCCGTTTCCTCTTCTTGTTCTTTTTGTGTTTTTGTTGAAGGTTCGGCCGCCTAGTGCTCTTTTGCTTTACCTGTGGCATGGTTAGGATTTAGTGGATCACGAGTGGACTTTACCACCTCTCGTGGTCACCACATTAACTTTTTCAAAGGAATTCTCAGGTTGCCCAGGGAATTTCCCCGTATTATCCATAGGTATAGCAGCAACTATCTGAGCAAGTTGAGTTTCTATCATTTTGTTAAAGGTCAGTTGATTTTTAACAAAAGAAGTTAATCCTTCTATTTTAGAATTTATGTTTTCAGGCATTTTATCATTTGACATAATATTTTTCGTAAGGTTTTCATTTATTTTAGCTTGACCTAAAACTAGATCCTTCAACGAGGGCTGGTTTGAATTATAATTTGAACTAAAGTTTGAATTGAAATTTGAATTGTAATTATTGTTACCTCCTTGGAAGCATGACTAATTATTACCTTCCTGCGGATGGAACCCATTGTTGATGTAAACAACGTCTTCATGGGTCTTAGGGCAGTCGTTCCCTGAATGTCCAACATCGCCACAGACCTCACATGTCATATACAAGTCTATGGCTTGGACAGTGTCCTTCATTGCTTCTTTTTCATAGGCACGCTCATCCAATCTTTTCATTAGGAGGTCAAGTTTTGCGGTAGGCATATCCATCTCCTTCACGGTATGCATGCTTTTTGTTGTTTATGTTGGAGCCTCTTGTCGCTCCAGCCTTGATTTGACACCATCTTTTCAATGAGAGTCGTAGCTCATTGATGGTGAGCGAGAGGAAGGCTCCTCCAGTAGCGGCATCAATGTGGCCCCTTGACATGGGGGTTAACCCCTTGTAGAAGTTCTGGAGCACGAGCTAGTTTTCTATCCCATGGTGTGGGCAAGCAAGTATGTATTCTTGCATCCTCTCCCATGCCTCGTGGGTTAATTTCATAGAATTTTGTTGGAAGTTTGAAATTCTTCCCCTCAGGGCATTGGTTTTGCCCATGGAGAAAAAATTGGTGAGGAATGTCATGAAGCATTTTGCCCACATGTTGAAGACTTCCTGGTCCTTATAGAACCACTGTTTCGCCTTCCCCACAAGGGAGAAGGGAAACAGATGGAGTTGAATGATCTCCGGTGCGGCAAACCACAGAAGGGGTTTGCCTGCACCATCGTGATCAGGCCCGTCTTCAGTTCGATGTTCTTGTTGGCCGTGTCAATAGTGGGCCCAACAGGAACGTTGGCGACAATGGGCACAAAGAAGTACAAAGAGTCTTTTGGGCTATGGCATTAGTTGCGGGTTGTGCTAAAGCGACTGGTTCGTTTGTCGACGGAGTGGCAGAAGAAGCAATATGAGACCAGTTCTTCCTTAGGAGTGCCTTCGGGTTCTCTATGTAGTTTTCTGGCAGAATGAATCTAGTCATACACTATCATGTTTTCATCCACAACAGTAGAAAACAAGCAGAGATTAGCATGTATGAGCAATGGCTTCTACACATTCATATTATCATGGACATGTCCTAATAGATTCTTTTCACTAGTGCCTTCCCTGGCAATCGCGCCAGAAATGCTTGTTGGCATTTCTTAGCGTCACTACCAAGATTTGTGTTTCCAGGTAATGACACCAGAAATGCCTTGATGACAGTTCTTAACGTTTACAGAAATAATTCGTAAGCGCACGGAATTATCGTTGTAGCATTTCACCTGAAAGTATTAAGGGTATCGTTATTTATATTTTCCCAAATGAAGGCATAGTGTAAAAGACTCTAGTGGGGACACGAACAAGATAATGTGACTGTGTATGTTAGACCAATGTCCAATACAGGGGTAGGATAGGATATAATCTGGATAGTGTGACACACACTCTTAAGCCAATCTCAAGGATAAAGAGTAAAGAAAGAATAAAGAATATTCCTAATCTAGAGCAGGCATGTCCTAACATAGCTATGCTAAGATTAGCAGATGATCATACACATATACGGTTAAGTCCTAGACCTAAGCATATAGATGGACGGAGAAACCTCTGAGTACTGGTCTGCCAGCAACCTCATGTGGCAATTTATGAACTCCTACACTATACCCGAACGTGGGAGATTACAAGGGACGGACAGGGTTGTCACCACCTGCTACCTACCCACTTATCCATGGAGTACAGTCATATTCATTGGTTCCCGATATACCCAAGCATCACGCCCGTGTATTTGGAAACTACCCTTGTCCCCTTGGGACTCTGACCCTACGGATCAACAAGTAATAACAAGGGCAAACCCTAAGGTACAATGAACCTCCACCTCAACTTAGCTCTAATTCTCACCATATAAGTTACATGAACAATTAGGCGTAAAGTTCTACATGCTAAATGATCAACACGAGAACTATGCTGTAATTCTATAACATAGCTATGTTGATAAAGTGAGAGCAAAGACTTAGAAGAATTCTTTATATTATTCATACCAAGAATGCCCCTAGAAGTCCAGGCTCTCTAATGAAGCTTGCCTTGATCCAAAATACTACTAAAAATTAAGGTAAAAGTACAAAGGTGGGAGTGAGAGAGCTCAAGTGTGGTGTGTGTGAGAGAGATGGGGCTCTCCCCCTCCACTTATACTACTCCTAGAGGCAGCTGCGGAGGAATATTCCATGGGATCCTGCCCGCACCGCCACGCGAAGCCTGGGCCTGAGGAGCGCCAGCAAGGGTGCGGCTACACCCTGGCTAGGCCAGCTCGGCACCACATTCTCCTAGTGGGTTTCTT
The DNA here is from genome assembly GCA_904845875.1 of Miscanthus lutarioriparius. Taxonomy (NCBI): domain Eukaryota; kingdom Viridiplantae; phylum Streptophyta; class Magnoliopsida; order Poales; family Poaceae; genus Miscanthus; species Miscanthus lutarioriparius. Next base: position 77,554,653 of record CAJGYO010000012.1, on the reverse strand, counting down.
GTTGGCCCAGGAGCGCAACCATGTACGTTTGGGGCCCATGTTTGCAATGTAGGTGGGCCTTTCTTCTGATCTTTTGTATAGAGTATGCTTTTACGCTTTCCTGGTTGCGCCTTTTGCCCTTATTTCCACGTATTCCCAACATGATCTTCCAATACATGTAGAAATACGTTAATATAATTAACATATGTGTGTAATTTTGCTAGTTTCTCCTCTTTTATGTCTTATTTGGCGGTCAGATTTGGTCGTTAAGGACCGCCAACAACGACCGAGAGAAACGAAACTAGATTTTGTTTTGCTACGGCCAGGCTCGCGCTGGGTAGGCTCTAGTGGGCTCTAGGCAAACAAACAAGGCCACTTGCAGCCTAGGAGCCTGGCCTAGCCCCACGTCGAGGCAAACAAATAGTCCCCTAGCGCCCATGACTGTCTAGTGGACACAACATGATGCGACCCAACCCTCATGGCTATCGCGAACACCTTCAAGTTATTTGGCGGCTAGTCGAATGCTACCCACGGCCCTGCGACAAAGCGCTCACCAGAGTAGGACACCGTGATGTTGCTGCAGCAGTGGTATTCGATGTCGTACCACCCATTGTGGCCGCTGTCCACGCGCATGGCAGCGTAGAGCTTCTGCGAGAGGGTTGAGAAGGAGGACTAGGCGAGGGCGACAACATCGAGACCGCACATGGAGAGCGAGGCGACGGAGAAAGATGGTGCGCAAGGGCAAAAGGCAAGGTACACGACACCGACGAAGGAGGCGATGAGGGGGCACATCCACGGAGGGTCACAACGTTGGCACAACGAAGCGCGCAGTATGTGTAGGGACGCTCTTGAAGCCACTATGACCGTGCCGTTGTGCGGCTGCGCTTCAGCAAGGTGCTGCGGGCCTAGATCATCGACGCTAGGGCACTACAACGTGGCACTTGATAGGCTCTTCGGTGATACCGTGTCCATCAATTGTGGTGTACGGTCAGGAGCTGATAGCTCTAGTGGTGGGGACAACCATGGACACTAGCTAAACAAAGATATACCATTAGTATTTACGATATTATAATTTCATGCATCTCTGAAATATACCACCAGTGGTGTGTGGGGGTGGGGGTGGGGGGTGGGGGGGGGGGCGCACGGGGGCTGGCACCCCCCGACGTGTTAGTAATCCCTTAGTATATACGTAGTAGTATATAGTTTTTTCGAGATCGCGTAGTAGTATATAGTTAGTATACATGTATGTAATACTAGCTATCTAGCCCCTTCCATTCAGCACAAACATGAAGTGTCTTAGAGGCCCAATAAGAAGCAGCCCATTTAAGCCTATCCGGCTGCTATCTTTATTACGGTTGTGAATACGGGCGTCCGAGCCTTCCTTTTTCTCGCGTAGACGGCCGCTGGCCGTATATTGTTGTTCTAGTCTGTTCGGCTTCTCTTGCCAGTTTGCCGAAAGCCGGTACTGCCGGACTGGGAGGCTGGATGTGAGACGCCACACCGTGCCGCCGCCAGCGTCCCAAATTGACACTGTCGGTTCTCGTCCAAATTGTCTGCAGGCCACTAGCACTAGCGGGTAATCCCTAATATATCATCCAGCTAATCATTTAATCAACAGTCTAAATTGGCTAGAATATTCACCTCACACAAATTGTGCTTACTTTCTACCATGTTTTTTTTATTTTCCAAGAAACCAATTGAAAAAGTTAGATCAGATGCGTTAATAGATATGTAATTTTTGGGTTAGGATTTGTGAAACATATTCCATTATATATGTGACGATAACCATGGTACGGTTTACTAGTTCTACTCAGATACATGCCCCCCTTGTGCTCAATTATCTGGCTCCGCCACTACTACATACTCCTTCGATATATTTATTAATATAGTGACATTTTTTAATATCATCAATAGCTGATCATTACTGGAGCAAGTATAACTAAACGATCAACCTGATCAGATCACCTGGCAATTCACAGAAGACGGGGAAGTACAGTGTAAGATCAACCTATAATGCTCAATGGATAGGATCATTCAATGACCGTCCCTGGGACAATGTCTGGAAGGCCATGGTAGAGCCGAAGTGCAGATTTTTCTGCCGGTTACTATTGCAAAGAAAGATCTTAACTTCAGATAAAATCATTCGGCGAGGAGGCCAGGCAAATCCTACCTGTCAGCTATGCAGAACACAAACTGAATCACCAAAACACATGGCTCCTTCTGAAGAATGGTCTGGTCAATACTAGACTAGCTCAAAAGCTCAACCTCCGTATGATCAATGGCAATAAAATATATTTTTCTAACATAACTTATAAAGTTTTTTATCATATCATAAAAGTTGATATTAAGACTCAACTAACACATAGAAAAACAAAAATAACGAGCTATATTAAGGAGTAAAGTAGACCAACTGAAATAGTTAAAGGGAGTAAATTTTAGGGGTAATATGCCATTCCCGTTGACCGTGGCCTGGACTGTTCAGCTGCAGCCTCGAGGAGCCGCCGTGCCGCCCTCCCCTCCGACGCGCGGGCTAGATTTGGGTGGCTAAATCACAGGCCGCTGCCGGCGCGGCCTCTTCCAGTTCCTCCTCCTTTGGCTCGCCAAGGTTGTGCGACCATCACCAATTCAAGCTCCGCTCAACCCACAAGGTCCGCTTTTCTCCACCCCCGCAGATCCGCAATCCACGTTCCACGTCCTGGCACTGGCACTGCAGTTGGATTCTTCATCCTCACCACCGGATCCCGTCAGCTGGTTTGATCTTGTGCTATTCTTGCTATAATGCTCTTGCAGGCTGAAGTAGGAGTAGAGGCTAAGGGCTAAGGCATAGCACATCGGATTTACAAGCGCTGGTAGAGGTGGGCTTCCATCCAATTCCAATCCAAACAGCTGCGACATCTGCACTTGGTCACACCAAATTCAGTGTGAGCTCTGAGATACAAACGCACCATATCCATATGGAGGGGCTACTGGTGAGCGCAGCGACTGGGGCATTGAAGCCCGTGCTAGAGAAGCTTACGGCCTTGATGGGTGATGAGTACAAGCGCTTCAAGCGGGTGCGCCGCGAGGTGCAGTCTCTCATGGATGAGCTTGCTGCAATGCATTCATTCCTTCTCAAGATGTCAGAAGAGGAGAATCCTGATCCACAGGATAAGAACTGGATGAAGGAGGTTCGGGAGCTCTCCTACGATATGGAGGATATCCTTGACGAGTTCATGCTCCATGTTGATGACAAATCTATTAGTCCTGAGGGCTTCATCGACAAATTCAAAACTTTTTTGATCAAGGTCAGGAATCGCCGCCGGATTGCAAAGGTAGTCGAAGACCTCAAGGTCCAAGTCAAGGAGGTGGGAGACAGGAATAAAAGATACAAGAGTAATGAGACTATCATGAATACAAGTAATGCGACCATGGACCATAGAGCTCTTGCTATCTTTGAGGATGCTTCAAAGCTTGTTGGCATCGATGAACCAAAAGCTGAGCTAATGAAATGGCTGGCAAGGAAGTATCAAGGTGTTGCATCAGAACCACTTGAGGTGGAGCCACCGAAGGTGGTATCTATTATTGGATTTGAAGGAATGGGAAAGACAACACTTGCAAACCAAGTATATGTAGAGTTAAAGAACCAGTTTGACTTCGATTGCTGGGCTTTTGTGTCGGTGTCACGAAACCCGGACATGATGAAAATTTTGAGAACAATTCTCAGCGATGTAAGCAATAAACCTTATGCATCCACTGAAGCAGGGAGTATCCAACAAATCATTGGCACAATCACTGATTTCCTCAAGGATAAAAGGTAGAGGAAACAAACTTATATGTTTTCTTTCCTTTGATAAACTAATGTATTAGCTTTTGTTACAAGGGTGTTGATACATTGTTTAATCCCCTACCAATATAGTTCCATTTTTACAATCCATTGCAGCTTTGGCCTCTACTTCTCAGTGAATAATTTAGTAAAAGAAACATGCTCCTACTAGGCTTGGCACTTGCCGTGATCCTCCTAATGGTGTTGAACCTGAGCCAAGTAAAATTAAAGAAATTCAATCTTTTGTGAACCTTTTTTAAAAATACTAACACTTTTTTGTTCCCGAGCTAGATTATCTGTATTTGTGTAGTTTCTGTGGCCGTTTAAATTCCCACTGCATGAACCTTTAGTTGTATAAGTTTTATGTCTTCTATTGTTCTCGTTTTTGTTATGATGAGGGAATGTGGGATCTTTGTTCATTATTTTGTGGACCAATAGTTCTTCTACAATACTAATTATTTTTATAATACAGAATAGGTTATTTAATCCTTATATTAAAAAGTATTGTTAAAACGATATTGCAGGTATCTTATTGTAGTTGATGATATATGGAAGATAAAAACATGGGATATCATCAGGTTTGCGCTGTTTCCAGAGAGAGAAAAAAGCATAATAATCCAGGATAAAGATCCAAGCATAATAATCACAACAACTCGTATACATGGTGTAGCTAAAGCATGCTGCTCATCCTATGGTTCTCTTGTTTACAAAATGAGGCCACTTACTCCTGCAGATTCAAAAAAGTTGTTCCACAAAAGAATATTTAGCTCCCAATACATGTGCCCTTTACATCTCAAAGAAGTTTCTAATAAGATATTGGAAAAATGTGATGGTTTACCTTTGGCTATCATTTCCATATCTGGTTTGCTTGCCAATAAACCACAGACCGAAGATCAATGGAACAGGGTGCAGAATTCTTTTGGGCATGAACTAGGAAAAAATCCAGAGGTTCAAAGCATGGTTCAGATATTATCACTTAGTTACTTTGACCTTCCTCATCATTTAAAGACGTGTCTATTGTATTTAGGTACATTTCGAGAGGATTTTGTAATTGACAAGAGGTGTTTGATAAGGGGATGGATTGCTGAGGGATTTATTCAAGAAGAACAAGGATGTACTCTGTATGAATTAGGGGAAAGGTGTTTCAATGAGCTCATCAATAGAAACTTGATCCAGGCACAGCACATAAACATGTACGGCGAGATAACAGTTTGTCAAGTCCATGATACAATTCTGGATTTTATCATATCCAAATCTGAAGAAGAGAATTTTGTTACTATATTCTCTGATGGTTATCAAATGCCTGGTCCACATAGAAAGGTCCGTCGCCTATCCCTCCATTCTAACAGTGTAGAGAATGTGTCTCAGCTGAAAGATCTGGATTTATCCCATCTCCGGCCAGTTACAATGTTTAGCTATGCTGCAGAAGTGCTCCTATTGTTCCCGAGCTTCAGTTCATTGCGTGTTTTGGACTTGGGTGGCTGCACCCAAGTGGAAAGTCATCATCTTGCTAACATTGGGAATTTATTTCGGTTGAAGTACCTGATTCTCTGTAATACAAAAGTTTGTGAACTACCCGAACAAATCAGAAAATTACAGCATCTTGAGACACTAGACATATCTATGGGGAAATCCAGAAAATTGCCAGCAAGTATTGTTGAACTTAAAAGATTGGCACATTTGGTTGTAGACAGAGGAGTTGTGCTACCATCTGGTATCAGAAGCATGACAGCATTGGAGCAGTTAGAAGGTGTTGATGTCTTCAAGCAACCAATTGACTTTGCCCAAGAACTTGGCCATCTGACATTGCTTAGGAGCATAAGCTTCTTTTCGAATCCTAATGATCGCAAGAAATTTGATATGGTGGGAAGCAACTCCAAGGAGTACATGGACAATATAGTCTTCTCTCTCTCTAAACTAGGCAAGCTTCAATCTCTGTCATTCCATGTCGCTGGTGGCTTCTCTCTGGGTTCAGAAAGTTGTGCTCCACGTGGCCTCCAGAAATTGGAAATTAGGAGGGTTTTATCTCCAAGGTTCCAAATTTGGCAGGATCCCTTGCCAATCTTCAAATTTTAGTTATTTATGTCATGGAATTTGAGGTGGAAGATGTCATGGCACTTGGGTGCCTACCAGCTCTTGTGTTTCTTCGTCTGATAGCTCATGAATCTTTCCATGGAAGATGGTTCACCATCAGCGGTGGCGACAGGTTCCACTCCCTGAGGCATTTTGACTTTGGATGTGCCATGCCAGTGATGTTTGGAGCTGGAGCCATGCCAATGCTTGAAAAGTTTACTATCATGTTCAGTCCAGAAAGGATGGGCCTGTTAATGGGTACAGGGGTTTTCCATTTCGGCATCCAACACCTCTCCAATCTTGACCAAGTCGAATGTATATTCTATCTAAATAGTGATTCAGTCGTTGTCAGGACCACTATGACCCGGATGGCTAATATATCTTTCAGGCAGGGCATGGACACAATACTAAATCAGGTGATAGACGCAACTTGTGATATCGAGAGCGCGGTAAGCGCCCATACCAAGTCTCCCAAACTTAAGTTCAGACATACACATGAGTGGAAGATTGAAGACTGATACACCATCTGCTTCCGGATTCTATTGCACCTGGTGGACGAACGGTGTACGATTCCAGATGGTGGGACTCAATTATTTGTTTCACTAAACATATGGTGGACCATAGGATATATGACACGTGGGAAGAAGATTTTTGTGCAGGTCAGGAACTGCTATGTCTCGGTGCACTGGTGTTATTTGTGTACCTAGAGTGAATAAGCACGACACACTACAGAAAGACTAAGCCAAGTTTGCTTTCTGGATCCATGCATGCTTTTCTAAGGTTATGAAGCCATGATTAAAGGTTAGAGGATTGAAGGCCAAAGGAATTGGCAACTCTAGTCGAATATGAAGCCATGATTAAAGGTTAGAGGATTAAAGGCCAAAATTATTGGGAGAGTTAAACCTAAAAAAATCATTTTGAATAATGGCTAGAGGCCCAACTATAGATCTTTTGATTTTCTCTATTTTCATTTTTGTCTCTTGTTGGTCACCCTTTTGTAGACCTCTCCTTTGTTTATATATTACTCCATCCGTTTAAAATTCAAGGTAAAATATCAAAGATTCGAAATTTGTCCCAAATTGTAAGGTATTTTGGATCCATGCATGCTTTTTAAACATCATCTTGCCCAAAATAACTCCTATAATTGGTAGCCGAAATTATTGACATGCATGCATGCCTTCTCAAACTATACACTACTAGAAAATTAAGAAGTTGGCAACAAAAAATAAGAAATTGACAACCAAACTAATTAATTAGTGACAGGCAATTGCCAAACTCCTTATTTGATTCTAAAGTTGATTGGATGCCTTGTATTTCAGGACGAAAGTAGTACTATCTTCATCCAAAATCTATGAACTTAAAATTTTGGGCCTGTAAACGACAACTTTTCAAAGACAAAGTTGTAGATTGTATTCAGAATATAACTTTGGTATATACCATGTTAACTTCCAAAGTTCTTTAAAATTTTTAAATTTTAATTAATTTTAAAATCTATGAACTTAAAATAATATTTTGAGACTAAATAGTTTAAAATAAAGAATTTCTCAATTATAAAGTTGTAGATCGTGTTGAGAGCTATAATTTTTGTATGAATTATGTCTTTATCCAAGTTTATACGAAAATGTTACGCATTATTTTTCGATGCAACTCTTTATAAAAATCTTTAGCAACTCCAAGAGACTTAAATAGTTGGAGGGAGTTTATACAAAAATGTCTTTATCCAAGTTTATACGAAAATGTTATGAATTATCCCAGCGCTCGGCCGCGCCCTCCCTGCTCTCGCGCCCGGCGTCCGATGGTCTGCGCGCCCAACGCGATTTTTTAACACTTTTTTAAAACTATTTTTAAATCTGACACTGTTTATTTTTTTTAAATCTAACACTTTTGGTCATGCCTATTCGCATGGCGCGGCGAATTCAAGTTGCCGCGTCATGCATGGGGGCGCGGCAGGGGTGCCAACGTGGCAACGTCTTGGCCCGTTGGTCGCTGACGTGGCAGGGTTGACGCGCCATGCATCATGGCATGGCAAGGCTGACGCGCCCCCAGCCATGGTGCGGCGGTAAAAGCGGCAGCAAATGGAACAAGGCACTTCTGTTATGTTCTCACATGAGCCAAGTTATTTCGTCATGTCGGTTTAACGAATATGTCAGTAGGAAGGTTAAGTGCACGAGACAATCAGTACACAAGTTCAGCAATACTAACTTGTACACGTCCCAAGTTCATCGCAAGTTCGATAATACATCTGTTCGACATAAGTTCAGCAAGTCATAACTACAGCACAAGTTTATCAATACATAAGTTCGATATTACTTGACATACTACATGTTCCATCAGTATATGGGTGTCCGAGTACAAGTGCATCATATCATCCTAAAGAACTCATACGACCTAGGAGTATATGGGTACCGCGTGTAAGGAAAATGGACCCTAGGCCTATTTACTTTGGATTTTGGTGTTTGATGACCAACACAACCACAAGTCCTATAAGTGAAAGGTGAAGAATGGGGGATGTCGGTGCGAAAAGTGACCAACAAGTAAATATTTGTAGTTTTGTCGTGCGTTATGATCGGATGTGGCCTAGCACTCAATGACACAGGGTTTATACTGGTTCAGGCAACATGCCCTACGCCCAATTTTAGTTTGTCGATGACTTATTCCTGAGCCCAGGTGCTCAAAGTTTGCTGTGGGGTTACAAATGAGAGGGAATAAGATGGGGGGCGCAAGACCTATTGGGCTCTGGACCGAGGGGTCAAGAGTGACGGGAGCTTAGAGTTCTAAAGCCTAGCAGAGAGAGTTGGAATCAATCGTGTGTGTGTCGAATCGTTCTCCTCTGTCCTCCTCTGTTGGGAGAGGGCGCATCCCCTTTTATAGATGAAAGGGACGGCCTTACAAGTGTGTGAGAGAGTGTGTGAGCTACCTAGTCTTGTTGCCCACGCCGTCGGGTACAACATGGTTTGTCGGCGCCTATAATACTATTGACACCCAGATGCATGTGGTAGACTTCATCATGTTCTTCTGGTACGGTAGATGTCGGCGCCTACCATACTGTAGGACAAATATCGGTGCCCACAACACTGTTCGTGTTCTGACATATCTGGAAGGTTATAAAGTACCCTTCTGACATGACCTGACAGTACTGTCCTGTAGGTGTGCAGGGTACGGTCCTCGGTATTGTGGTTGACTTGGGCGCCCTACCTTACTTGCTCCGCTTGTTTCCTGGGTCCTCACCGAGAGGGCGCCCCCGGTCGATCATTCCCAGTTGGGTCCGACTACACCGGTCGGAGAAGAGCTATAAGTAGAGGTTCGGTGTATTTCTGGTCAGAGAAGCGGGTCGGAGTTGGAAGCGAGGGTCGCCCCCTCCTTGGCCAGGCCTTTCGATCGGAGACGTGGGTCGGAGTCGGAAGCAAGGGTCGCTCCCTCCTTGGCCCGGCCTTCCGGTCGGAGACATGGGTCGGAGTCGGAAGCGAGCGTTATCCCCTCTTTGTCCAGGCCTTTCGGTCAAAGACTGGATCGCTCTTTCGGCCTATCGTTTAGGTATCTGGGCCGGCCCAGGAGTTGCGCGTCGTTCGCAACGTCGTCTGCTGGGCCGAGCTTTTGCTAGGAAGTAGGCCCATTAGGGACCCCAGTTTTATGAACCCGACAGGAGCCCCCGAGCCCCCGAGTGATTCAGGTAGAATCGCCTGGGGTTTTTTTCGTTTTGCCAGCGGGTGCGCTCGAGCGCACTCGGTGGGTGTAGCCCCCGAGCGCTCAGGCGATTCGGGTAGAATCGTTTGGGGGCTTTTTTCATTTTTCTAGCGGGTGCGCGCGGGCACAAGGTGCGTGTAGCCCCCGAGCCCTCGGGCGATTTAGGTAGAATTGCCTAGGGGTTTTTTCGACTTGCCAGCGGGTGCGCGCGAACGCACCCGGTGGGTGTAGCCCCCGAACCCCCGGGCGATTTAGGTAGAATCATCTGGGGGATTTTTTTCCAGCGGGCGTGTGCGAGTGTACCTTGGTGGGCGTAGCCTCCCCTTTCTAGTTTCTGAGCCATTGTTTCCAGGAGCGTGGCCCTAGGCGTTTGGGTGCGGCCGAGGGATCTGGCGAGTTGGAGTCACTGAGTCGATCGAGGGATTGGGCAAGTCGGAGTCACCAACCAAGGCGTCGAGCACGCCGAGGGATCGGGCGAGTCGGAGTCGCCATCCAAGGTGTCAGGCGCGTCGAGAGGTTGGCGAGTCGAAGTCATGGACCCAGGCATCGGGCACGGCCGAGGGCTTGGTCTAGTTACATGAGTTACCCCATCTGCGGTTTTCGCAGCCGGAGGGGCTGAGCTAACGTCGCTTGCCTCGATGGCTCTCTAACGGGTATGTCCGAGCAGAATCCGGATCTGTTGTTCATAACGGGGTCGACATAGCCCTCATGTGGCATTCCACTGCTTCTTAACCCGCCTCCCGGCAGATGCCCGAGCCGCTCCGGAGACCGACTCAGGTGGCCCACTGGCCTCCCCTTGATGGAGATTCTGTGGGCATGGCTCAAGGTTAGGATTGAACGAGAAGGTCGAGATGACCCTATCTGCTTCTGAGCAGGCCAGGAGAGGGCCGCTGGGGCTCATCTACATTTTTCTCCCCTAGCTCTATTTGACGTGAGGCGGCCTCGAGCCCTTCGCGGGCCGGCCTTCGAACCCCGGTCGATCGTTGCTCATGTCGAATGAGGCGACTACCGCTTTGTGACGCAACACGAAGCGTTGTGATGCATCAATTGCATATGCAATGCTTTGGATGTATGGGATGAATGAATGATTGTATGGATGAATGTGTGAATGCGTGTATGAAAAGATGAATGAATGATCATGCATCAGAAAATAAAATAAAATAAGAAGGTTGGGTAAAGTTACCTTGATGACTGGAGTGACGGGTTCGAGGAGCTCCTATCGATTATGTCCGATCGGTACCCGTGTCCATCGTTCATGATGGAGACGGCATAGCCCGCATGGGGCATCCCTCTACTCCTTACATGTCTCTCGGCATTCGTTTGAGCCGTCCAATCGACTCAGGAAGCCCGTTGGTCTCTCCTTGGCGAAGATCCCGTTGTTGGGCCCTTCTAAGTCCTACCTAGGAAGGCGGAGGGCCGCCTACGTGCGGTTGCGCCTTGTTTGCTACGCGTGGCGTGCGGTAGTGGTGGGCCATGCCTAGGCCACGTCCCGTTTAACCAGACACCATCTCGTCGGGCAGGGCGCGTCCCATTAGTCAGGACGCGTCCCACTGCATGCCTATCTACGTTTGGGCAGGGCGAGTCCCATCAGTCAGGACGCGCCCCTTCGCATGCCTGTTCACATTAAATCGGGAAGGGAGAGGGGTTTTCGGCCCACACCTTGGCCTTTCTCCAACTGCTGCTTATCCTTAAATAGGGGAAGGGAGTGGGTTTTCGTCCTGTTCCTTCGCCTTTTTCCAACTGCTACCTCTCCTCCTTTCTTCTCGCCAAGTGCGATCATGCGCCACGGCGGTTTCTAGGAGAGAGAGGGCAGAGCGTGGGAGAGGAGAACTCACAGATCTGTTCATGAATCCGAAGCGAGATGTCGAGCTAGAGGCTGTCCAACGTAGACGAGTCGGTGCTAGCCTCCTTCAGCGAGAAGGGGCTGCTCCCGCCAAAGGAGGTGGCGCACTGGAGGGCTCCTGCGCCGAGAGAGGCCGTTCTATGACCTCGGGCCGGCGAGGTTGTCTCCTTCCTTGCCTTCCACGAGCATGGGCTGGGATATCCCACGCACTGGTTCTTGCGCGGGCTCCTCAACGAGTGGGGCCTGGAGCTGCAACACCTCAATCCGACTAGAGTGCTGCACCTTGCCGGCTTTGTGACCGTCTACGAGGCCTTCCTCAGGATGGAGACGCACGTGGACTTCTTTCGGCAAATTTTCACTGGGCGAGCCTTGTTGGAGGGGAAGCCACCCAGGACCACGCCGGTTGGGGGCTTCGCGCTGTAGAAGAAGCCGAGGCCATTGGGCTCCTACCCTACGTACTCCCCCTACGACTCCAATCGGGGGTGGCATGGGGAGTGGTTCTACATCAGGAACCCAGCGGAGGCGCCATTCCCGCCATTAACTGGAAGAAGGCCGGAGAGGAGGGAGAGCTAGTCGTGGGTCCCTCTAGTTGGTAGAACAAGCTGGAGGTCATCGAGGTGGAGCTCCAGATGCTGGTGTAGCATGACCTCAACGGGGTGCGGGTGTTCCACACCTTCTTCCGCCATCGATTCACCCTGCTGGCAGAGAGGAGGCGGCCGATGTGGATGTACTCCAGGCCCACAAACCCCGACCGCATGTCGCCGGTGGAGTTGGCGAAGGACGAAGTCTGGAGCCAGCTCAACTAGGTGCTACAACTGAGGGCCCAAGAGTCCCTCGAAGGAAAGTCCGGACCTCTCCACGCCGGGAAGCTATCCAATCTGGTATGCTCCTCTCTTGTTATTCCGCGTCCTTCTCCCTTTTGCCCTCCTTTGTTCTAACTTCAAGTCATCCATTTCGTAGGGACTTGCCGGTTACAAATCCCGGCCGCATCTTCCGAGGGGGCTAGAGGGCACGGCTTGGCAAGCTGCCTAGAAGGAGGCGGTGGATGCCAAGAAGAAGAAGAGAGCTAAGAAGGCTCGGAGGACGCACGGGAAGGAGATGGAGATTGCTCGACGGGTGCGGGCCAAGGAAAATAGGAGTGACATGGAGGCGGAGCTTGAGTCAGAGGAGCCCATGGAGTTGGGTGGCGACGTGAGCTCTTCCGAGGATGAGGGGGGGTCGAGAGGTCGTCGTGACCTCGGTGGATCGTTGCGAGCCTGTGGCTATGTCTACCAGTGGTGGGTAGGACACGGAGAGGCACGACGACGTTCCTTCTTCAAGGAAGCGCGCCGCAAGCTAGGATGCTGCCACCGAGTGAGAGGCAAAGTGGACGCGGTCGCCGCGGCCTTTGGAGGCATCGCTGGCGTGCCCTCTCCTGCTCCATGCATGGTGGAGCAGGCTGGTCGATCGAAGGAGTAGGCTCGCACCTCCGCATCTTCAGGGCTGGCGTCGACGTGTGACCCACAATAGGGGGATGCCCCACCAACCGCTCTGGTGGGCGCACCACAAGCCGACGGTCATGGTGGCTGGCGGGCCGATCAGGAACCGGCTGGTTTGTCTCCCCCCTCGGTCGATGTGAGGGGGCGCGGGTCGTGACCCATGAGCGGTCCTCGTCCGACGGGCTCATTGCCCGTGGGTTGGGGCTTCAGGGCCCTACCCCTTTTGACTAGGTATGTACCTATGTTTCTTTTGTTCTCACATTAAGTCCTTTGAGTGCGACTGACCTATACCTTTTGTGACAACGGCCAGGTAGTGGCATGATTGAGCATTGCCCTGCCTCCCATGCGGGAGGAGTGGAGACCCAGCCTGCTGCTAGCCACGACAAGTGGCGGGGAGAGAAGAGTAATGGCGGTGCTTCCTTCCCTTCCGAGGGTCGAGCTCCCTCGGCCAGTCGCGAGTATGGCGGCAGCGGCGGCGGTGGTGATGGCGGTGATCCCGGTGACGATGACGGTGGCTGGGTCGGAGGTGACCCTCACGTTCCCTCCCCCAACTATCATGGTGGCAGAGAGGAGGGAGACCGGGCTTCCTGGCTCGCCTGGAGGGGGACGCACGGCTCACCCTCCTGGTCAAAGCTGGAGGTGTCGAGGGGCGACATGGCTAGGCTAGAGGCAGAACTTCTGCCGATGGGCTGTGCAGTCGAGGAGGTGGAGGTCGCCTGTCCCGGTGAGGCAGGCACCAGGGTGGAGCCGCTAGCCATCCTACCGTCGCCAGAGCTAGCGGTGGTCCAGTCGTCGGCTAGGCCTTCTAGCGGGTTAGGGTCAACCCACGACCTGGTGTGGCCCTGCCCCGGCGACCCAAGGAAGGTTCTGTTCATCCTTCGGGATCAGGAGGAGGTGCAGCTCGGGGACGTGCTTGGGGGGAGAGCACTCGCGATGGAGTCCGATCTCACCCAAACCAAGGCGAGGCTCGAGGAGGCCTTGGAGCGAGTCAAGCTCGTCCATCAGACGGTTACGATCGACCTGCCCCATGTCATAGAGGTAAGTTTCCTATGTTTGCCCTTGACTCTTTGGTCTTTCACTGGCTTATCTCAACATGCTTGCTTCTTGCTTTGCAGGGTTTAGAGGAGATGTCGAGCCGCAAGTCCCATTTCCTCTAGGAGGAGCACGCTCGGATGGAGCAGGGGGCTGTGGTGTCGCGGTGGGTCACCAAGCTCGAGCACCAGCTAGAGTCCGCCCGCCGTGAGTCCCAAGACTAGGCGGCCGAGGCGACGGGAGCATGGGCGGCGGAACTGCTTGCGCTAGAATGAGCGACTGTTGCCGAGCGGGGACTCAATGCGACCAAGGTCTGGCTGGTGGAGACCGAGGCGGCAGAGGTCCGGCTGGTAGAGACCGAGGCAGCGCTCTAGGAGTCTTTGGAGGCTCTAGAGATGGAGCGGAAGGCCTGGTCGGAGGTCGACCATGAAGTGCTCATGCTCTAGGGTCGGGTGCTTGGGACGGAGGAGGCGAACGCCCAGTTGCGCGAGCAGGTGACCCGGCAGGAGGAAGGACTCTCCATCCTCGAGAACACCCGCCTCAGAAAGTACATGTTTTGCCTACGGTTGATGTCTTTGTTTTTTTCTTTCCCTTGCTTCTGAGCTTGTCATCCTTCTTCCAAAACTGGGCGGAAGGGTTAGGTCGCTAGATCGGGAGCTGGAGACGGCCAAGGTGGCGATTGGTCAGAGCGCGGAGGCGTTGGCCAAGTCCCTCGAAGAGCGATGTGCTCTCGAGGGGGAGCTTGACCAGATGCACAACGTCGCCCAGGTCATCATCTCGAAGGTGTTTGGGTCGGCATCGAGTACTAGCACGCCCGCCATCCGACTGGCAGAGGTCCCGGATGAAGTTTGGGCACTCATCTCCGATGGGATGTTCTACGAGACGTCGGGGGTGCTGACTTCAGTGGCGACGCACCACCCAGACCTTGACTTCGCCACCATCTATAGAGGGTACGCCAATAGCTAGAGCGCGGACGCCATCCATGCGCTCGGGGAAAGCTTGCTACCACACACACAGTTGGTGGCCGAGCAAGTCTTCACGCAGTGGGTGATGGAGGCTCGCCGTGTGAGCATGGCCGAAGGCGTTCGTCAAGAAGACGTCGCCCATCCTGCGGATGGAGTGGAGGCTGGGTCGGAAGCTCTGACCAAATCGAATGTCGCCCCGTCAGAGAGCGAGCAGCTTTTATCTTTGCCGATCGCGCCGTCAGCCGATGCCGCCGGGCGGCCACAGTAGTATTTAGAGTAGAACTAGTTAGCAAATGTAAAAGTTAAGTTCGTGGGGGAGCCCCCGTGTGAACAGTTGTATTCATGAATACATCAATTTCGTTTTGTGATGAATCACTTTGTGAGAGGAATCTTGTCCCATCCGTCCCATGTTTTTACCCTAGCATAGCTCTGTTTTTATCCTTTCTTTTTTGCACCTGCCAGTTTGTTCCATGGGCTGCAACCTTAAGAACCTAGGCGTGGCCTGCGAGGCTCAGCTGCTCGTAGCTGTAGGTCATGGCGGGGTGTGATTGGTCGGGAGTTTAAAACATAAGTTACGTAGAGTAATCAAAGGAACGGAATGCCCTTTCGCTTGGGCGATGCTCTTTCGTTCGGGTGAAAAGTATTACTATATGATAGCAAAAAAAGAGAGGTGGTATCACACCCTCGTGGAGCCCCTGAGCGACCCAGGCCAAAAGTGTTCAGGCTGGGCTGCTGGTAGGAGCAAACGTTTAAGTGAAAGAAAAAACGGTAAGACCGAATTTTAGGGGAAGAAACGACGTAACTATTCGATGTTCCAAGTGTTGGTGAGAACATTGCCGTTGTCGTCCTTCAGTCGGTAGGCGCCCGGTCGGATCACCTCGGTCACCGTATAACGTCCTTCCCATGGCAGAGAGAGTTTATGTTTCTCCTTGGTTGATTGCGTCCTCTGGAGCACAAGATCTCCGACCTCAAGGATCCTCCCTCTGATCTTTCTTTCATGGTACCTACAGAGAGTTTGTTGGTAGCTGCGGAGAGTTTGTTGGTAGAAACCGCTCTGACTGCCTCCTCCGAGTGAATGTTGGTGATGGGCTTTGCCTCTATCCACTTGGTGAATTTGTCAACCGCTACAAGTTGGTGAGTGAAGCCGCCCAAGCCCTTTTTAAGGGGTCCTACCATGTCGAGGCAGACCGCGAACGGCCAGGTGATGGGGATGGTTTGAAGCTCCTATGTCGGCAAATAAGTTTGCCGAGCGTAGAACTGGCATCCCTCGCACCTGTGGATGACCTCCTCTGCATCTCATAGTGCGGTGGGCCTGTAAAAGCCTGGTCGAAAGGCTTTTTCGACCAGCGACCTCGGGGCCACGTGATGTCCACAGATTCTAGCATGGACCTCGAGGAGGAGCTGTTTCCCTTGGTTGGTAGGGATGCACTTCATGAGTACCTCCGATGGACTTCGTTTGTAAAGTTCGTCACCGAGTGCGATGAACATCTTGGCGCACCAAGCGATTTGTCATGCTTCGATCCTTTTGGGTGGGAGAGCCTCCTCGAGGAGGTAGGCAAGTAACGACGCTCGCCAGTCGGTTTGATCGAGTGCCACCATGGCGACGTCGGCGTGCGATGTCATCATGGAGGCATTGAGGTTGGAGCCCTCGGGCTAGATTGGACCTTCTAGGATGCGGGCGGATGGCTCATGAAGGTCATTGATGAAGACCCCACTTGGAGATGGATCCCACCTGACAGCCAATTTTGTGAGGAAATCGGCGGCATCGTTGTCCTTTTAGGGGACATGATGCAGTTCGATCCCTTGGAATTTGTCCTTGAGCTTGTGCACCTCCTGGTAGTATGCCACCATGAGGGGGCTTTTGCAAGAGGACTCCATGACTTGGCCGACGACCAACTCCGAGTCGTCGCGGACATAGAGCCGCGTAGCGCCGAGCTCAATGGCAATGCACATTCCGTTGATGAGGGCCTCGTATTCCGTGGTGTTGTTTGAGGCCAAAAAGTGGAGGTGGATCGCGTAGCATAGCCTGCTCCCATCCGGGGAGGTTAGAACCACTCCAGCCCCAAGCTGGGCGCCATTACTGACCCGTCGAAATACATCATCCAGTACTCGTGGGTGACATCTAGGGCCGGGAGCTAGACCTCAGTCCATTCGGTGACAAAGTCTGCGAGAGCCTGAGACTTGATAGTAGTGCAGGGGATATACCTGATGTCATGGCCCATGAGTTCGAGTGCCCACTTGGAGATCCGTCCCGCGGCATCGCGGTTGCGGACAATATCTTTGAGCGGGTATGAAGTGACGATCGTGACTTCATGGTTGGTGAAGTAGTGCAGGAGCTTCCGGGTCACCATCAGCACGGCGTATAGAAGTTTTTGCACCTAGGGATACTGAACCTTGGCGTCGGTGAGTACCTCTCCAATGAAGTACATGGGTCGTTGGACCTTAAGGTGTTGTCCTAGCTCCTCCCTTTCGACGACCAGGGCGGCGCTCACCACATGGTTGCTTGTCATGACGTAGAGGAGGAGGGGTTCTCCCTATTTGGGAGTGACGAGGATTGGGGCTGACGTCAGTGCCATTTTGAGGCTTTCCAAAGCCTACTGTGCTTTCTCAGTCCAGACGAATGCGTCCGTCATTTTGATGTATAGGGCCCATGTTGGAGATGGCCGTGATTTTTTTGGGGTTGGCCTCGATACCGCATTCGGACATAATGTATCCAAGCAGCTTCCCCTTTGGAACCCAAAAAACACATTTTTCGGGATTCAATTTGATGTTGAACCTTTGGAGGTCCATGAATGTTGTGGCCAAGTTCATGATCAGGTCGCAAGTTGGAGCCATTTTGACCACTATGTCATCAACATAGACGGCGATTGTTGGTTTTAGCCAGTCGACTTGATCAGGTTGATCGAGTGGGTCGATTTGATCGGTGAAGCATTGCTGCATGCACCGTTGATAGGTGGCACCTGTGTTCTTTAGGCCGAAAGGCATGGTTACATAGCAGTACGAACCATATGGGGTGATGAACAAGGTTGTGAGCTGATCGGAGTCTTTCATCGTGATATGGTGATAGCCTGAGTAGGCATCCAATAAGGAGAGGATCTCGCATCCTGAGGTGGAGTCTACTATCTGGTCTATGCGTGGCAAAGGAAAATGATCCTTCGAACACACCTTGTTGAGGCTAGTATAATCAACACACATTCTCCATTTCTCGGTCTTCTTTTTAACGAATAGGATTGGCAAGCCAGTCGGAGTGGTATACCTCTTTGATGAATCGGGCTACCAGGAGTTTGGCGATTTCCTCACCTATGGCCCTATGCCTCTCGTCATTGGAGTGACGCAGGCGCTGCTTGGTGGCCTTCGAGCCCGGGATGAGGCACAGTGCATGCTCGGTGACCTCCCACGGTATGCCCAGCATGTCAGAAGGTTTCCATGCAAAGACATCGTGATTGGCGCGTAGGAAGTCAACGAGTTCGCATTCCTATTTGGCCAGGAGCTAGGCCCCTATCCGCACCATCTTGGTTGGGTTGGTGGGGTCAATCCCCGCTGCCCTAGTTTCCTCAATGGGATGGAAGGTAGTCGAGGAGGTTGGTTTGTTGCAGTCTAGGGCTATGGGAGCCGACGAACTTTTGAGCGGAGGGAGCTTGGCTGAGTTGATGACGGCAGTGGTGAGCTTGAAATGCTCGTGGTCGCACGCGAAGGCGTGCGAAAAGGTGCTACCCACAGTGATGACGCCGTTCGGTCCCGGCATCTTCAAATTGAGGTAGGTGTAGTTGGGGATCACCATGAACTTGGCGTAGCATGGCCGCCCCAGGATGGTGTGGTAGGACCCTGGGAAGTCCACCTCGAAGGTGAGAACCTTCGAGCGAAAGTTGGCTCGGTCACCAAACGTGACGGGCAGGTCGATCTGCCCGAGCGGGTACGCCTGTGTCCCTAGGATTATGCCATGGAAGGGAGAGCTCACTGGGCGATGCTCTGACCGGGGGATGTGCATGGTGTCGAGGGTGTCGATGTAGGGGATGTTGAGGCCACTGCGCCCATCCATTAGCACCTTGGTGAGGCACTTCTTGCAGACAATGGGGCCGACAACGAGCGGGTAGCAGCCTGGTCTAGCGACGTGGGAGGGATGATCCCTCTGATCGAAAGTGATTGGAGATTCTGACCAGCTAAGGAAGGAGGGGACGGCCGTTTCGGCGACGCATGCTTCTCTGTAGCGCACTTTGTGATGGTGCTTGGAGTAGATGGCATCAGATCCCCCAAAGATCATAATGCATTCCTTAGGATTAGGAAAATTGTCCCCATCCTTGTCCACCATGCCCCCTTTTTTGGCCGCCGCCTCCTTGCCCTTTCCTTCTTTCAACCCGCCGGCCTATCGCAGAAAGCGCTTGAGGATTTCATAGTCTTTGTAGAGGTGCTTGACGGGGTAGGCATGGTTGGTGCATGGGCTCTCCATGAGCTTATTGAAGTGGTTAGGTAGGCCCTGCTGGGGCTGTTGCCCGCGTGATCAGTCGTGGTGACCAACACAGAGTTGGTTGGTTGGCGCCAACCCTTCTTGTTCTTTTTGCCCTTGTCCCGGCCTCCCCTAAAGATCGCTCCGACCGCCTCCTTGCTGGAGGCGTGGTTCGTGGTGACGTTGAGCAGGTCATGGGTGGTACGGGGCTTCAGACAGCCAAGCTTATGGATCAAGGACTCATAGGTCATCCCGGAGAGGAACGTGCTAATGACGTCCGCGTCAACGACAACGGGGAGGGAGTTGCATTGTTTTGAGAACCTACAGATGTAATCCCGCAGGGACTCATTGGACTCCTGCTGGTAGCTCTTGAGGTCCTAGGAATTCCTAGGGTAGACATACGTCCCCTAGAAATTCCCGATGAAGATCCTCTTGAGATCCGCCTAGTCGTGGATGCTGTCAGGTGGGAGGAATTCGAGCCATGCTCTAACATGCTCCCCCATGCAGATGGGGTGGTACTGAATGATGAAGTGGTCATCATCCACTCCCCTGGCTCAGCAGGCGAGCCGAAAGTCTTTGAGCCATATACCTGGATTTGTTTCCCCGGTATACTTAGCGATGTTGGTGGGTGGTCGGAAGCGCTATGGGAACAGCGCTATCTAGATACGTCGGCCAAAGGCCCAGGGTCCCGGGCCATCCAGGCTGGGACTCTAGTCGTCCAGTAGGCGACCATGCCTAGGGTGTGTTTCATCGCTCCCCTCGATGGTGCGGTCGGGGCCCGTGCCGCCTGTTCTCACCGCCTCTCGATGGATGTCATCATCATGCCGGGCCTAACGTCGGTTGTTGATGATGCTGTGAGCATCTCAGTTCAGACCGAGCCATTCATGTACTGGCGGTCGGTGTGGAGAAAGCGCTGGGTCAGGCCATGGTGTAGCTATGGCTTCCTGTGCCGCGTTCAGTGGCTATAGCGGTAAGCGGATGGAGTGACTAGACTGGTGCGCCCCTATTCCCCTATTGGGGAAAGAGGCTATGAGTCAGTGTCGCGTTGTGGAGCTCTTCGCCTATTGAACCACGATGGTTTCCACTAGTGCCCGAAGGTTTTGGTGGATCGCCTGTTCCTGGGGGTCGTCCGACTTGGGAAGGCCACGCAGAAGAATCATCGCAGTGGAGATGTTCTGGCCAGCCCGAGCAAACTATGGGGGATCTTTCCCCCCATCGATGATGTTACGCTGGACCTGACGGGCATGACCCTGGGCACCGCTCGTCGGGTTATGCGCGTGTGGCGCAGCGTGCTGCATCGAGCGTGCTGGCGTAGGTGGTGGCTGGTTTGGCCACCTTTGTCATAGCTCCTCGCCGTGCTCCTACACACATGCGAGGGCCTCCACATGAGGGTCTGGAGGGGTGTGGGTCTATAGAGACTCCGCTACCACAGGCGGCTGTCCCGGGGCATCCACCATAGCGCACTCCCATGGCAGTGGGTGGCTAGGTGCCACGACGTCGCCGATGCTGGAGCCGTTGCTCTCAACCTCGTCATCCATGAGGTCGTGGAAAGAGGCGGGAGCATTGCTCGCCATCCCCACGAATTAGGATGTGAGAGGGGGCGGTGCTAGCATCCTTCGGAGCCCCTGTGCGTACACGTCCACGGGGGACGCGAGGCCATATGGGAACCGGTGGCATGGTGGTCGCAGCGGGGACAATGGGGTCCCTCCGGAGTGTCGGCAAAAGATATTGAATAGCGAGTAAAGAACAATATGTACATTACTCATAGTGGGATTTGAGCCCAGCATGGGCTCGGAGTGAAGCGCAGGCGCCTCATTATTGAAGTCACCGGGTATCCTAGAGCCGACGTAGGGCGCTCCTCCTCCGATGAACATTGTGATAGGTGCCTCCTCAATGAGGCGAAGCACGCCGAGCTGGTCGGCGACGAAGTCCAGGCTCCCAAAGAGGAAGGTCTAGGATGGCTTGAAGATGGGAGGACCCCACATCCCAATAGGTGGGAGTGTGGGAAACTCTAGCGAGCCAAAGTGAGTCATATCGCTTGAGCCTTCCAAGGCGAAGATGGCGGAAAAGTGGGCCACCCGATGACCAAAAGCGTGAACGCACGGCGTCTTCCCCACGGACGGCGCCAACTGTCGATGCGAAAGTAACCAACTAGTAAATATTTGTTGTTTTGCCGTACGTTGTGATCGGATGTGGCCTAGCACTTAATGACACAGGGTTTATACTGGTTTAGGCAATGTGCCCTACGTCCAGTTTGAGTCGGTCGGTGACTTTATTCCTGAGCCTAGGTGCTCGAAGTTTGTTGTGGGGTTACAAACAAGAGGGAGTAAGATGGGGGGTATTAGAGGTCCGGTCGGACTCCGGACCGAAGGGCCAAGAGTGACGGGAGCTCCAACGTGCGCTAAGTGTTCGAACGTATGTTCTGTCTGGCTTTAGAGTTCTAGAGCCAGGCAGAGAGAATCAAAATCAACTAACTGAATCCTCCTCCTTTTGGAGAGAGCGCATCCCCTTTTATAGATCAAGGGGATGGCTTTACAAGAGAGAGTGTGAGAGAAAGAGAGTGTGTGTGCTACCTAGCCTTGTTGCCCACGCCATCGGGTACAAGGTGGTTTGTCGGCGCCCACAATACTGTTGATGGCTAGATGCATGTGGTTGGTTCCACCATGTTCTTCTGGTATGGCAAATGTTGGCGTCTACCATACTGTAGGTCAAATGTCGGCGCCCACAACACTGTTTGTATTCTGGCATGTTTGGAAGGTTATAAAGTACCCTTCTGACATGACCCAACAGTACTGTCCTGTAGGTGTGCAGGGTACGGTCCTTGGTATTGTGGTTTGACTTCAGCGCCCTGCCTTACTTGCTCCACCTGATTCTTTGGGTCCTTACCGAGCGGGCATCCCCGTTTGGTTGTTTCCCAGTCGGCTCCGACCGCACCGGTCGGAGAAGAGCCGTAAGCAGAGGTTCGGTGTACTCCTGGTCAGAGAAGTGAGTAGGAGTCAGAGGTGAGCGTCGTCCCTCCTTGGCTAGGCGAGCATCCTTGGCCAAGACTTCCGGTTGGAGAGGCGGGCTAGAGTCGGAAGCGAGCGTCGTCCCTCCTTGGCCTGGCCTTTCGGTCGGAGAGGCGGGCTAGAGTTAGAGGTGAGCATCCTTGGCTAGGGCTTCCGGTTGTAGAGGCGGGCCAGAGTTGGAGGCGAGCGTCAGCCCTCCTTGGCCAGGACTTCCGGTCTATCGTTAGGTATCTCGGCTAGCCTAGGAGTTGCGCATCATTCACAACATCGTCTACTGGGCCGAGCTTTTGCAGGGAAGCAAGTCCAATAGGGACCCTAGGTTTATGAACCCGACACCTGATGTCGTGGCCCATAAGCTCGAGTGCCCACTTGGAGTCCCACGGCGTCATGGTTGCGGACGATGTCTCCTAGTGGGTATGAAGTGACGACCATGACTTCGTGATCGGTGAAGTAGTGCAGGAGCTTCTGGGTCACCATCAGCACGGCGTATAGAAGTTTCTGCACCTAGGGGTACCGAACCTTGGCATTGGTGAGTACCTCACCGATGAAGTATACGGGTCATTGGACCTTAAGGTGGTGTCCTGGCTCTTCCCTTTTGATGACTAGGGCGGCGCTCATAATGTGGTTGCTTGCCACCACATAGAGGAGGAGGGGTTCTCCCCGTTTGGGAGTGATGAGGATTGCGGCCGATGTCAGTGACGCTTTGAGGCTCTCCAAAGCCTGCTCTGCTTCCTCAGTCCAGACGAACACGTCTATCTTTTTGAGAAGCTTGTAGAGAGACATCCCCTGCTCGCCTAGCAGGGAGATGAACCAGCTTAGGGTGGCCAAACAGCCGGTGAGCCTTTGTACGCCCTTGACATTGTGTATAGGGCCTATGTTGGAGATGGCCGTGATTTTCTTGGGGTTGGCCTCAATGCCGCATTCGGACATGATGTATCCAAGTAGCTTTCCCTTTGGAACCCCGAAAACACATTTCTCAGGATTCAATTTGATGTTGAACCTTCAAAGGTTCATGAAACGTTGTGGCCAAGTTCGTGATTAGGTCGCAAGCTTGAGCCGTTTTGACCACTATGTCATCAACATAGACAGCGATTGTTGGTTTTGGCCGCTCGACTTGGTCAGGCTGTTGAGCGGGTTGATTTGGTCGATGAAGAATTGCTGCATACACCGTTGATAGGTGGTGCCAGCGTTCTTTAGACCGAAAGGCATGGTTACGTAGCATTACGAACAATACGGTGTGATGAATGAAGTTGTGAGCTGGTCGGACTCTTTCATCACGATCTGGTGGTAGCCTGAGTAGGCATCCAGAAAGGAGAGGATTTCACATCCTAAGGTGGAGTCGACTATTTGGTCTATGCGTGACAAAGGAAAATGGTCCTTTGGACATGCCTTGTTGAGGCTAGTATAATCAACGCACATTCTCCATTTCTTGGTCTTCTTTTTAACAAGAATAGGATTGGCAAGTCAGTCGGAGTGGTATACCTCCTTGATGAATCTGGCTGCCAGGAGTTTGGCAACCTCCTCGCCTATGGCCCTGCGCCTCTCGTCATCAAAGCGACACAGGTGTTGCTTGGTGGGCTTCGAGCCTAGGACAAGGCATAATGCGTGCTCAGTGACCTCCCGTGGTATGCCTGGCATGTCAAAAGGTTTCCATGCGAAGATGTCATGATTGGCGCATAGAAAGTCGGCGAGCTCGCATTCCTGTTTCACCGGGAGCTGGGCCCTGATCCACACCGTCTTGGTTGGGTCGGTGGGGTCAATCCCTGCCACCTTAGTTTCCTATAGCGGGTGGAAGGAAGTCGAGGAAGTTGGCTTGTTGTAGTCTGGGACTGCTGGAGTTGAAGATTCTATGAGCTGAGGGAGCTCGACTGAGTTGATGACGGCCGTGGCGAGCTCGTAATGCTCACGGTTGCACATGTAGGCATGCGAGAAGGTGCTACCCACAGTGATGACGTCGTTCGGTCTCGGCATCTTCAGCTTGAGGTAGGTGTAGTTGTGGATCGCCATGAACTTGGCATAGCATGGCCGCCCCCAGATGGCGTGGTAGGACCATGGGAAATCCACCACCTCGAAGGTGAGGACCTCCGAGCGGAAGTTGGCTCTGTTGCCAAATGTGACGGGCAGGTCAATCTACTCGAGCGGGTATGCCTGCATCCTCGGGATCACACCATGGAAGTGAGAGCTCACTATGCGGAGCTCCGACAGAGGGATGCGCATGGTGTCGAGGGTGTCGACATAGAGAATGTTGAGGCCTCTGCCTCCGTCCATCATCACCATGTTGAGGCACTTCTTGTGGATAATGGGGTCGATGATGAGTGGGTAGCTGCTCAATCTGGCGACATAGGATGGATGGTCCCTCTGATCAAAAGTGAACGGAGATTCCGACCAGCTAAGGAAAAAAGGGACGGCTGCCTCGGCAGCGCATGCCTCTCTATAGCGCACCTTGTATTGGCGCTTGGATAGATGGCATCAGACCCCCAAAGATCATGAGGCATTCCTCGGTGTCGAGGAAGCCATCATCATCCTTGCCTGCCGTGCCTCCTTTCTTAGCCGCTGCCTCCTTGCCCATTCCTTCCTTTGGCCCGCTGGCCTGTCGTAGAAAGCACTTGAGGAGCTCGCAGTCCTTGTAGAGGTGTTTGATGGGGTAGGTGTGGTTGGTGCATGGACTCTCCATGAGTTTGTCGAAGTGGTCGGGCTAGCCCTACTAGGGCTGCTTGCCCGCAATATCGGTCGTGGCGACCAAAGCAGAGTTGGTCGGTCGACGTCGATCCTTCTTGTTCTTTTTGCCCCTCTGCATGGAGGGGCCCTTATCTTGGTCCTCACACTTGGCCTTGCCCTTGTCCCGACCTCCGGTGAAGACCGCTCTGACCACCTCCTCACTAGAGGTGTGGTTTGTGGCAACGTCGAGCAGGTCGCGGCTGGTACGGGGTTTCAGACAGCCGAGCTTGTGGATCAGGGACTCACAGGTTGTCCTAGAGAGAAACGCACTGATGACATCCGCATCAAGGACATCAGGAAGG
Source organism: Miscanthus lutarioriparius (assembly GCA_904845875.1). Classification (NCBI taxonomy): domain Eukaryota; kingdom Viridiplantae; phylum Streptophyta; class Magnoliopsida; order Poales; family Poaceae; genus Miscanthus; species Miscanthus lutarioriparius. Next base: position 77,529,325 of record CAJGYO010000012.1, on the reverse strand, counting down.
GAGTTATACCGTTTTGAGAACCTACGGATGTAATCCTGTAGGGACTCGTCAGGCTCCTGCTGGTAGCTCTTGAGGTCCTAGGAATTCCCAGGACGCACATATGTCCCCTAGAAGTTCCCGATGAAGATCCTCTTTAGATCCGCCTAGTCGTGGATGCTGCCAGGCGGGAGGAATTTGAGCCATGCTCGAACATGCTCCCCCATGCAAATGGGGAGGTATTGAAAGATGAAATGGTCATCATCCACTCCTCCGGCTTGGCAGGCGAGCCGGAAGTCTTTGAGCCATATACCGGGATTTGTCTCCCCGGTGTATTTGGCTATGTTGGTCGGTGGTCGAAAGCGCTGTGGGAACAACGCTCTCTAGATGCGATGGCCAAAGGCCCGTGGTCCTAGGCCGTCTAGGCTGGGACTCTAGCCATCTGGTCGGCGACCATGCCTAGGGAGCATTTCCCCGCTCCCCTCGATGGTCTGGCCAGGGCCCATGCCGCCTGCTCTCACCGCCCCATGATAAACATTATCATCACGCCGGGCTTGACACCGATTGTTGATGACGCTGTGAGCGTCTCAGTTTGGCCTGAGTCATTCACGTACAGGTGGTCGGTGTGGAGCGGGCGCTAGGTCAGGCCATGGTGCAACTGCGGCCTCCTGCTCCTCACCCGGCGGCTGTAGCGGTGAGCGAATGGAGTGGTTTGACTGGCACACCCCCATTCCCCTGGTGGGGAAAGAGGCCGTCAGTCAGTGTCACGATGCAGAGCTCTCCGCCTATTGAATGGTGGTGGTTTCCACCCGCTCCTGGAGGTTTCAATGGACCGCCTGCTCCTGGGGGTCGATAGGCTCTAAAAGGCCGCGTAGAAGCATCGCCACAGCGGTGATGTTCTGGCTAGCCTGAGCGATCTGTGAGGGATTGTTTCCTCCATCGATGATGTTGCGCTGGACCTGGCGGGTGCAACACTAATCACCGCTCGTTGGGTTGTGTGCGCGTGGTGCCACGTGCTGCTCCGAGCGCACCGGTGAGAGTGGCAGCTAGTTCTGCCGCCTTTGTCGTAATTCCTTGCCGTGCTCCTGTGCATGCGAGGGCCTCCTCATGAGGGTCCGAAGGGGTGTGAGTCTGCAGGGACTCTGCTACCACCAGCGGCTGTCCTAGAGCGTCCGACATACCACACTCCTGGGACAGAGGGTGGCTAGGTGCCATGTTGCTGATGCTGGAGCCATCACTCTCAACCTCATCATCCACGAGGTCATGGAAAGAGGCAGGAGCATAGCTCGCCATCCCCATGAATTCGGATGTGAGAGGGGGTGGCATCAGCATCTTTCAGAGCCCCCATGCGTACGCATCTATGGGCGGACATGAGGCCATAGGGGAACCGGTCGCACGGCGGTTGCGGTGGGGACAACAGGGTCCCTCTAGAGATTTGGCGGAAGATATTGAATAGCGAGTAAGGAACAATATGTATGTTACTCTCAGTGGGATTTGAGCCTAGCGTGGGCTCGGTGCGAAGCGTAGGTGTCTCATCGTTGAAGTTGATGGGCAGCCTAGAGCCAACGGAAGGTGCTCCTCCTCCAATGGGCGTTGGGACAGGTGCCTCCTTGTGGTGGTGAAATATGCTGAGCTGGTCGGCGATAAAGTCCAGACTTCTGAAGAGGAAGGTCTGGAACGGCTCAAAGACCGGAGGAACCCACATTCCAATAGGTGGGAGCATGGGAAACTCCAATGAGCCAAAGCGAATCGTACTGCTTGAGCTCACCATGCTGAAGATGGTGGAAAGGTGGGCCAACCGATGACCAAAAGCATGAACGCACGGCGTCCTCCCCGCGGATGGCGCCAACTGTCGGTGCGAAAAGTGACCAACAAGTAAATATTTGTAGTTTTGCCATACGTTGTGATCGGATGTGGCCTAGCACTCAATGACATAGGGTTTATACTAGTTTAGGCAACATGCCCTACGTCCAGTCTTAGTCGGTCGGTGACTTTATTCATGAGCCTAGGTGCTCAAAGTTTGATGTGGGGTTACAAACAAGAGGGAATAAGATGGGGGGCGCAAGAGGTCTGGTCGGGCCCTGGACCGAGGGGCCAAGAGTGACTGGAGCTCCAACATGCGCTAAGTATTGGAACGTATGCTCTGTGTAGTCTTAGAGCTTAGAGTTCTAAAGCCTAGCAGAGAGAGTTGGAATCAATCGAGTGTGTGTCAGATCATTCTCCTCTGTCCTCCTCTATTGGGAGAGGGCACATCCCCTTTTATAGATGAAGGGGACGGTCTTACAAGTGAGAGAGAGAGTGTGTGAGCTACCTAGTCTTGTTGCCCATGCCGTCGGGTACAAGATGGTTTGTCGGTGCCCACAATACTGTTGATGCCCAGATGCATGTGGTAGACTTCATCATGTTCTTCTGGTATGTCAGATGTCGGCGCCTACCATACTATAGGACAAATGTTGACGCCCACAACACTGTTCATGTTCTGACATGTTTGGAAGGTCATAAAGTACCCTTCTGACATGACCTAACAGTACTGTCAGAGACGCGGGTCAGAGTCAGAAGCGAGTGTTGTCCCCTCTTTGTCTAGGCCTTCCGGTCGGAGACTGGATCACTCTTTCGGCCTATCATTTAGGTATCTGGGCCGGCCCAGGAGTTGCGCGTCATTCACAACATCATCTGCTAGGCCGAGCATTTGCTGTGAAGCAGGCCCATTAGGGACCCTAGGTTTATGAACCCGATAGGGGAGGAGCAAAGAAGAAAGAGAAAAAGCAAACAAGCAAACTCTCTAACACCTACACCAACAAGGTGGACAAAGAGGCCTCCACACCTTATCTCTTGAAGAAGAAGAAAAATAACAAGGTGGTGGCCATCAAGGTGAACAAGCAAGCCAACAATGGGGTCAAACGCTTTTGGGTGCCAAAAGAGATAATTTCCAACATGAAGAGCACCAAGAAGGTTTGGATCTCGAAAGGGAAGTGAGAAGTCCGATGGACTTTGGGGAATTTGGAGACTTGGCAAAGTATGGGTGCATTTCATGGGGTGCATCATTATGGACAAGGTAATTGCCAAGTGGGTTAGTGAATACTATGGACCCAAATTCCCCTTCCCATGTTAGGTAACTAGATGTAATTTCTTTCAATTGGTATTTCTTACAAGTGGTATCTAGATTTAAATTCTTGCAATCTCAATTAGCATCTAGTTCTTTTCATGTCTAGGTTTGCATTTGCATACTTAAATCCTTTGTCATTCATACACTAGGTAAATCATATGGTAGGCTTGCTCGGTTTCATTCTGAACCCTTGGAGCAAACCTACATGGTTTAAATTGTCTAGGAGCACAACACATAGCTTGTCTTACAATTGTTCATCTAATATGCGTCAAAGTCCAAATTATAGATAATTTCTCTCGAATATCACCTTCAAAAATGATTCCCACATCCATGTGATGTCATCCTTCAAGTAGTATTTTTTATTCTAAAATCAATGTGCATGTCTCCTACAAGTATTCCATACTTGTGTGCACAAATTTAGGGGGAGGTTACTCTACAATTTGGATGCTTTGAGACTAACATCTTTTCAAGTTTATCATGTGTGTAGTAGTCTCATTGTAAGGAAAATGGAGTCCCCGGAGTTAAGCATCATACTTCAAATATCCACCACCTATTGCAAGTGGTATAAATCAAATTTGTTTCTACATGTGGTATTTCTAAACCGATATCATCATGTTGATTTCATTTTGGTATATATATGCTTTCTCCATACATTATATAGATTAAACTCCCTTGAGCATTAATTTGCCAATTATGCATAAACTACATTCTCCATCATATGTATGCATATATTTAGGGGGAGCTTAGTCTATGTAATATGAGAGTCAAATTTACAAGTGGTAATGGTCCGAGAAAGGGAGGATAGTGGATTATGGATTAGTCTATGTAATGGGAAAATTTGTAGGACCAAAAGCAAGGCTTAAATCGATAATGCCACATGGGGACATTTGCAAGGGCAAGATAAGTTTCCAAAGATGTTTACATGTGGCACCATTTACCTTTACAAGTGGTATCTTTTAGCATCATATAACCTTGTCCCTTGCATTGCATCCTAGCAAGTAAATAGTTTTTAAATTCCAAAATTTTTATTATTTGCTTGTTTTGGTCGTGTTGTCATCAATCACTAAAAAGGGGGAGATTGTAAGGAAAATGGACCCTAGGCCCATTTACTTTGGATTTTGGTGTTTGATGACCAACACAACCAAATTGGACTAATGAATTTGCAAGTGATTGTTTTGTAGTTCAATAGGGTGCAAGACTTGACTTGGACTAAGGCGACGTGATGATCCAATGATTAACACCTTAAGCAAGACACTAGAAGCACAAGAGAAGACCCAAGATACCAAGCAAAGTCCAAGCACGAAGATAGGAACCAAGCTGGATGCAAGATCATGAAGAAATGAGCTCATAGAGGTGACTGGACGTTGGAAGGTGATCGACCGAACGCGTCTGATCAGTTGCTCGGCAACATAAGGCATCTGCAGCAGCGACCGGACACTGAGTACTGAAAGTGACCAAACGCACTGATGGCACTATTCATCATCCCGACAACACACTCAGTACTGACTAGACGCTGGCGGCAAATCGACCGGATGCAGAAACTGCAGCGTCTAATCGAGTACAGAGAGGTTCTCGAGCGGTGAAATTGCGACTAGAAGCATCCGGTGGCATGTGACTGGACGCCATCAGCGTTCGATTAGTTGATCGCGCTCTAACGTCGGGACAACCGGACGCGTCCGGTCAGGACGAAAGCAGCGTTCGGTCAGTAGCAGAAAAGCGGGATTTCATCCCCAACAACTACTATCTCCATGGGGCTTATAAATAGACCCCTCAACCAGCCATTTGACATGAGTGGGGCTGAGGAAACATATCAGGGGTGTTGATACACCATTTTAGTGATCTCTACATGCATAGTGCTTAGTGATTCATTAGTTGATTAGCGTAGGTGCTTTGTGAAGTGCTTAGGTTGATTAGACCACCGCTTATGTGCTTGCTCTTGGTTTAGGCCTAGTGTTTAGTGAGGTTTGCATACCTCTTACCACTTGGTGCTTGTGCGCACCATTGTTGTACATCGAAAGGGCTTGTAGTCTTACGAGATCACACCAACCATGTTTGTGGTGTGGCCGCCACCGTGTACCGGAGGGAACAAGGCCCACGGCATTTCGGCCAAAAGCTTGATACTGAAGACGGCGGGGAGCGGTCTGGGAGAGGCTTTGCCATGAGTGGCTTAACCAGAGACCCACTTGTGTGTGGGGAAGGCCTAGAGCTATCCACGGAATTACCGTACCTAGAGCTTGGCCCTTGCGAGGGATTCCTTATGAGGGGCACCAACGAGGACTAGGGGGAAGCTTGCGCGCTTCTTGATACCTCGGTAAAAATACCAGAGTCGTCGACGAGCGTCCGTATTTACATTGTTTGCATAACACCTTTTGCGGTAGAGATAGCAACACACTAGCAAAACTGTAGTTGCACACTAGATAGTTCATCTTTTGCATATGTTTTGCTAAGGATAGAAAAAGAGGCCATAGTTTAGAGTTAAAGTTTTAAGTTGCCTAATTCACCCCTCCTCTTAGGCGTCATGGTCCCCTACACCGCAGACGTCGCTGCCTCTTTGGACATGAAGGTAGCATGTTAGGGGTGAACCCAACATCGGTACGGTCTCGCTAGCGGTACACTCGGAGGTACTACTAAATGTAACTAGGACCCTACAATTACAATATAGGCATCGTTACTTACAATGTTTAAGCAATTGTGACGTATATGGCGAAGGGTTGTTTCAAGTACCTGTTCATCGAACTATGTAGGAAATGGTGCATCACCAAGCTGAGACATCCCAATCTCATCATAGTCCTCCTCCTCGTCCTTGTCCTCGTCCTCCTCATCCTTGTCCTCCTCAATGTCGTGCTCCGTAGGACCCTTGCCTGCATTGCCAGGAGTATGAACATAAGAGGTCCCACCAGCTGTCATGTCAGAGGAACCTACTCGTGTTGGCATAGTGCTCGAGCATAAGGAACTAGATAGGTTCAGGTCATAGGGCATCTCCCACGGAGTATCCACGCAGCTGAGCTTCTGTGCTAGCTTCTTGCATCTCCTCCCCACTTTCTGCAAATAAAGAAAACATGGATGAATGAGTCATGGGAACCATTTAACCACTGTCATGGCTTTGAGAATAGAACGTACATCGACGAAGACGTGTAGAATGCCGTGCGGCTCCCCTCTAGTCTCGTGAAGTTGCACGGCTGCTTCATTGGACAGACTTGTCAACTATGATGCCTGCATACACAAGCGAGCTAAGTTCGTATCACTACAATTCATAGGAACGCCGACGCGTAGTTGTATTGAAATTTAAATTTCTTACCACGTATCTCTATAGCGGGGCTCTCTGAAGCTGTGTCTCCATCCTTGTCGCCTCATCGTACGCATTAGCAATGTCATCCTCATCTTCGTCCTCATCAATTCAATGGAACACCCTAGCATACCTCTTGATCTCCTGCTCTGGAGCGTTTGGGTGCAACGGCGCCCTGAAGTTTTCTATTATCTAGCTCGAACTAACAACGGATGTTTTCCTAAAATATTTTGCAAACATTAAATTAGAGCTGACATTGGATGTTACATGAGAGCTAAGGGAACAAAAACAAACATTAAATTAGACAAAGAGAATACATATCATAAAAGTTATGTACTACACCCTCCATCTAAATAGCAAAATAATTTACAGAATATGTGCTGGTCTCAAAATGGTAAATGTTTGGAATGTAGAAATTCTTACTTTGCTCTCTTAGCATCCTCATCCTCGGGTGGTCTTCTACCACAAAACTGCTCCACCAAGTCCATCCAATTATCATTATCAAGGATCCCAGTCACTGGAAGACTCCCCCAACCACAGACACAGAATCATCTTCATGTCCTGCATCATGATTGAAAGGATCAAGATGCCCAAGAGGGGGGGGGGGTGAATTGGGCTAATTCTAAACTCTTTGCAATAATTAAGCCCTACACTTAGCCCACTTCACCCCTTTGTGCCTAGAATGTGTTTCTATTGTTCTACCGCACAAAAGTTTTGCACCCTAGGTTTCAATCCTACTCTTGCATGGCAATTCTAGGAATGTAAAGGCATAAAATGAATTGCACAAATGTAAATCCTCAAAGTAAAGAGAGGTAAAGGAACGCGGCGATGTTTTCCCGAGGTATCAGAGAGTCATCACTCCCCACTAGTCCTCATTGGAGCACCCGCGCAAGGGTCTAGCTCCCTCTTGATCTGCACAAGGATCAAGTGCTCTCTACAGGCTGAATCTTTGACACTCCATCACGGTGAATCACCCACAACCACTCACAACTTGAGTTGGGTCATCCACAAGCTCCGCTGGATGATCATCATGCTTCCAATCACCACCGAGCCATCTAGGTGATGTTGATCACCAAGAGTAACAAGCACAAACTCTCACTTGACCAAGCCAAGCCTAATGAGAAGGGTGGATGCACACTTGCTACTCCCTATGCACTAATGAGGTCCTTAATCTTGGATTCTCAAATCTCAATCACCTCACTAGGATCTTGCTCTCCCTTGCACTCCAAAGGTGTTTCTCAGCTGAACAAATGGGCAAGAGACCTCCCATGGATGATTGGAGTAAGTATTTATACCCCTAATTCAAAACATAACGTTTAGAGGCTGAGTCATCACTCTGCGGGGTGATCGGATGCTCTGGTCAGGGTGACCGGACGCTCCGGTCAGTTATACCTGCCACTATGTCAAAAAGTCCTAAACTACTCTAAGTGTCTCTCCAACACCAAACGACACTTAGAACTAGTTCGTCCTTAACCTTGTCATCCATCCTTTGAAATCCGAAGCGATTTCCATCGACAGGGGCATGACAACCATGATTGCCCAATCAATTTCCATTACCATGACCTAACTCAAATTGCCTCTACAAAACACACGTTAGTCATAGTAATCTCGTGTCGTCATTAATCACCGAAACCTAACTAGGGGCCTAGATGCTTTCAATCTCCCCATTTTTGGTGATTGATGACAACACAACCTTGAGTATGTAGAAGAGATGAGTGAGGTTTTCAACATGCTTGGTTCATATAAGCTTTTGACAATAAGAGCAAAGGGGTTAGACGTGCTTATATGACCCAAGCCAAGATGGTGTACTCAATATATATGAATTAAGCATGAGTACATGAAGTAAAGCTCATTTGAATCAGAGTAAAACGTGGAAGCAAAGCAAATGAGCATAACCAAGTGACATGATATATATATATATATATATCAATGTAGAGAGCACACATGTCACATAAGTCTTACCATCACATGTATGTAATGCAATGCATGAAAGTAAACATGAATACACAAAGTATCAAACACAAAGGAGCGAAAGAAATGAATCACACGCTCCCCCTAGATCTAACACTCCCCCTATATCTAAAATACTCGCTCCCTCTTCCCCTTTGGCGTCAAACACCAAAACCTAAGGGTCGGACGGTGGGACAGGAGCAGTTGAGTCAGGCGCTGAGGTGCGGTGAGAGATCTAGAACTGAGCAGCATCATCCTCTGGCCCTAAACTCTAAGCGGTCTGACCCTCTGTCGCTGGAAGTGAAGGTGAAGCGGTCTGGGTCTGCTCAGTAACTGGCACAACCTATGACTCTGGAATTATCACTGTAGGAAGTGGAGCCACATCTACTTCTGTCGTTGTCGCTGAAGTCTCAAGTATAGGAGTGACTGTCTGAGGTGGCTCGAATTATGCAACAGACGACAGGATCATCTCAATAGTCCCGATAACAGGAGCAGTTGTGGTATGGACAGGGACTCAGAATACTAGAGGTGTAGGCTGCCCTATAAGCTCACTGAAGGTATCGCTGAGACTCTTAAAGATTGGGGTGTCTACCACTAATGCCGATGAAGTCTGAGTCAGAGTGAAGCCCATACAAATTAGAGTAAAGTGCGGACCCTGAGCTGTTCCTGGTGAAGCAAACCACTGAGATACCTGCTCTGTAGGTGAGGCAAACTAAGGAGCTAGCTATCTCTGACTCGGAGGCCCACTGGGCTATACAATTGGTGTCACTGCAGTGTGGTAGCAGGCTGGCCTATCTGAAAAGTAGACTGCTGAGGGTCAGCCCTGATAGCAGTGAATACGTGCTGCATGAAGCCAAGTAACTGCTGCTAAATCATGAGCTGCTGCTACCGCTGAAACTCATCCTATCATGCCTGAACCTGAGCCAAGTATAGCGGCGGTCTCCTATGCCTGGCGTGCCTAGTCCTGTCTCATCTGCTCAAGTACAGCTATGAGTGACAGGTCTATCTGTGGTGGTTGTGGTGGAGCTGAGCTAGAGCCAGTAGCCTCTCCGTCATGTGGACGAGGTGTCACCTGTAGTATCGGCTAATAATCATTATCTGAGCTGTCAATCAGGTCGCTCTCGACCTCATCCCCCTGCTATGCATCAAGCTGCTCCTCCTCTGCCATAGCAATGCCCCTGATGATCTCATTCTGCTGAGCTGTTGTCTCTAATACCTCTGGGCGATGGCTCGGCTGGCGAGGTGTCCTTGCATGACTGTGCCGTAGCATTTGGCTCATGTCATACTCTGGAAACTCAGTGGTAGCACCTGTCCACTCTACCAATGTCTCTGGGGACTTTTGTTTAACTGCCTTTCTGATTAGGAATGTGATCCAATGAGCATAAGGCAGCTGACGGTGACCTCTGAAGCCCTCTACTAGTGTGTCCTCCATCTCTGAATGCATCACATCCCAAATATTAAAAGCAGTCTAAGACACAAGGTGATACACTAGCCACAACTGAATGCGAGTCAGACCCTCATAGTAGCCCATCCTCGGAAGCAGAGTCCTCCTCATAATAGCATCAAGAAGTCGAGTTATAGGAGTAAGATCACATGGTGTCCTGCTTGACCCCTCGCTAAATGGCTCTATGAAGCATGGTCTGACATGGTCTATAGGTGGCACAAGTCCACCGTGAGGGCGTCTCAGAGGATCTATCTATCCATAGCATACCTTGTGAAGGCGAATAAGGGACTTTGGAATCCTCAGAATCTCTCTAACCCTCGAGCTCTGGAGCCTATAGTCACGGCCTCTGAAAGCAAAGTGTATAAATCTGTGCCTCAGAATGATCCAAAGAGAAGAGTAGAACTCATGAACCCATGATGGAACATAGTGACCAGTCCATTCAAGAAGATCTATCAAGCCTGGCAGATAGGAAAGGTGAGGACTGATGTGCTTGCCTGCAACTGCAACAAGGGACTCTAAGGAGCATACTCTCTGAGATTTGAAGGCAACTCCACTGTTAAGATATGCATTATACAAATCCTCCAACAACACAGTGTAGAAGTTCTCTGAGGCACGCTCATCCCGCCTCGGCGGAAACCAGTCCTCAAACTGCACAAACCGTAGCTGCTGCACCTGTCTGGCTATGGCTGCCCTCAAGTCAAGGTGAACCACCAGAGGCGGACCCTATGGTCTGGGAGGTGGACGAGAGCACCTCCTTTGTGTCTCAAGCCTCGGTGACACCTGAGTGCGTGTACGACCAGAGCGTTGAAGCTATGGCTATGCTACCTGCTCCATCACCTCAATCTGCTCTACCTACTGAATACCCTCTATTTGCTCTGCTGACTATGTTTGCTGCTCAGTCTCCCCCTGAGGCTGACTCTCCTCTAAAGAGACAAGCCGTCCTCCAAGCATGACAGTCCTTGGTGGACTACCAAGACTAGTCTCAAACCTTTCGTTGGCGGCCCTCTGAGCAGGTGACAATTGATCACCTATACAAATGCCACTCCTAGCTCCACCTCTCTAGACTCACTCTACAGTGGCTGCCACTTCTACTGCTCCCTCTATCTAGATGTTAGTGAACTTGCGCTTCTTTGTTGTAATCTTTTTTGCCTTTCCGTTTTCCTGAGCAATCAGGCGAGGTGGAGGCCTTGGATCCTCATCGTTGGGACCACCTCCAGCATTCTTGCAACGTGCCATTGCTAAAGCTGACGAGAGTTATTGCCACTGATAGGAAACAATAGCTGACTGACACTCATGAGGCTTGGCCTCAATCCGTACTCGTGGGCTTGGCCTCGAGTTTACTGATAACTGCCAAGTCAACCACAAGAGCATCGACTCGTTGCATGATAGAATAGATAGGAAATCTAAATAATCACTATATTCATATAGAGGTGAGAAACCCTAAGAAGCTAGCAGTGGATGCGAAATTGAAATCGATGGCTTGCTACCTGATGAAATCCGACGATCTAGCGACTAACAAGCAAAGGAAAGGATCAAGGGGCACCACCAGAATTGATAAGGATACACCTAGGGCTAGGGTTAGGCATCGCGAAGCGATACGACGACTGAGAGGGTGCATCAGTGCAATGCAGGCTCTGCTAGGGCAAGCGGCGGCGTAGGCGCGAGCTAGGCGTGGGCATGGCGACGCTACGATGGACGCAGTGGAAGCGCAGGCGTGGTGGTGGCGCGACCAGGCAGGCACAGCGGGGCAGTGAAGATGCGGGTGTGGCGGCGAGGCTGTGCGGGCGTAGGCACGGTAGATGCAGGGACGGTGAGGTGGCACGACGGCGAGAGGCAATCGCGGGCGTGGGTGCGGTGGCGTGGCGGCGTGAAGCATTAGTGGGCGTGGGTGTGGCTAGGTCAAGGCGGCGCGGGTGCGTGATGAGGGAAGATAAATAGTGACCCCTGCGTGACAGATAAGGGAAGAAAAGGAATTTGGATCCACGTGGATTCAACTGATAGGACGCACCGATGGCAACGACCGGACGCTGCCACCCGGAGTCCAGTCAACAACAGAGAGGTCTAAAACCCCTCAAATCGTGACCAGACACTTCTGGTCCCTCATGATCGGACGCACAACATAGTCTGGTTGATTCAGACATCTTCTTCGTTTGACCAGACGCAGGGCCAACTTCACACCAGGCACAGCCACATGGAGTTCGGTCGACAACAGAGAGGTCCAAAACTCCTCAAGTCATGATCGGACGCATCTGGTGCCACATTGTCGAACGCATCACAGAGTCCGGTTGATCCTGGCATCTTCTTCTTCGTTTGACTGGACGTAGGATTGTCTTCACACCGGACGCTGGAAGAACACTGTGCAGCGTTCGGTCATCGTTTTCCAGCAAATCTTCAAAGTTCCTTCGCGCTGCTTTTTCCCAATCATGCCCCAACTTCAATAAGACGCAAATAAACACTAATTGGGACTGATGTGAGAGACCTCTCTCAAACCCTCAATTTTTTCAAAATATTTTGCCTTAGGCTATAATTCTTTTTAAGAAAATATGCAATAAAAGGGGTAAGCAGCACCATGTGACCACACAAGAGGGTTTTATGACCAATAGGAGCATGAAATACTCTCCCTATTTGTGGACAAACACAGCGGGTGCTCAAAAGATAACCGAAAAGAAACGACAAAGCAACACACATGCATATGCAATTCAACACTTGAAAGTAATTCTAGTTGCTTGTTAAGTTTGATCCAAGATTAAGCTTCTTTACATGCTTTTCAGCGGTTATCTTAACCATGTTAGACAAGCCCTAAGTCCATTATAAAAAATTAAACATGTTTTATATTACAATGCAATGCAAGGGACAACACCAGCTCATTATTTAGTGAAGTTACTAAAATCAAGCACATTAAGATCATTTCTCAACCGACAAAATGTAGCCTCATCTAGCGGTTTAGTGAAGATATCCACTAATTGATCCTCGGTCCATACACCTTCTAGTGATATACCATTTTTAGCAATATGATCTCTAAGAAAGTGATAGCGGATATCTATGTGCTTGGTGCAAGAGTGTTGAACCGGATTATTAGCAAGCTTTACCGCACTCTCATTGTCACACAAAAGAGGTACCTTTTCTAGAACTACACCATAGTCTAGCAAAGTTTGCTTCATGTAAAGAATTTGTGCACAACAAGCACATGCGGCAATGTATTCCGCTTCGGTGGTGGACAAAGCCACTCTATTTTGCTTCTTGGAGGTCCAAGACACTAGTGATCTTCCAAGCAAGTGGCACCCTTCGGATGTGCTTTTTCTATCAATTTTGCAACCGCCATAATCCGAATCGGAATAGCCAACTAGTTGGAATCTAGCTCCTTTGGGATACCAAAGACCAATGCTTAGTGTTTGCTTATGGTACCTAAGGATTCTTTTAACGGCAACCATGTGAGCCTCCTTAGGATTAGCTTGAAATCTAGCACATATACACACTAAACATGATGTCGGACCTAGATGCGGTCAAATATAGTAAACTACCAATCATAGAACGGTAGAGAGTTTGATCAACAAATTTACCTCCCTCATCTAGGTTGAGATGTCCATTAGATGGCATTGGTGTCTTGATTGGCTTACATTCATTCATTTTGAACCTCTTGAGAAGGTCCTTGGTGTATTTTTCTTGAGAGATGAAAATTCCCTCTCTAATTTGCTTGACTTGAAAACCAAGAAAGAATGTAAGCTCTCCAATCATAGACATCTCAAACTCCTTCGACATCAATTCACCAAACTCTTTGCAATAATCTTCATTTGATGATCCAAATATGATATCATCAACATATACTTGACAAATGAAGATCTCTCCATCAATCTTCTTGGTGAATAGTGTGGTGTCGACCTTCCCAATGGTGAAGCCCATCTCAATAAGGAAATCCCGAAGGCGCTCATACCAAGCTCTTGGGGCTTGCTTCAGCCCATATAGCACCTTGGACAACCTATAGACATGATTAGGATATCTAGGGTCTTCAAACCTAGGAGGTTGATCAACATAGACTAGTTCATTTATGAAACCATTTAAAAATGCACTTTTAACATTCATTTGATATAACTTCATTTCATTATGCGATGCATATGCGAGGATACGAATGGCTTCAAGTCTTGCAACCGGTGCAAATATCTCTCCAAAATCTAACATTTCAACTTGAGAGAACCCCTTTGCAACTAGTCTTGCCTTATTCCTCACAACAATACCTTGATCATCTTGCTTGTTGCGGAACACCCACTTTGTTCCAATGATTCTTGCACCTTGTGGTTGCTCTTCAAGTGTCCAAACTTTATTGCAGGTGAAGTTGTTCAACTCTTCATGCATGACATTTATCCAATCCAGATCTTGAAGAGTTTCTTCTACCTTTTTAGGCTCAATGCAAGAAACAAATGAGTGATGTTTAATAAATGAAGTAAGTTTTTTAGAGCGAGTCATTACACCCTTTGAAGGACTCCCTATGATGAGATCTTATGGATGTGCTTGTAGTAGGGGTGAATTTCTTCTATCAACCACTTGAGGAGGAGGTTGTGGAGCATCAACATCTTGAGCTTGTGCCACCGTTTGATCATGAGAAACATGAGTATCTTCATTTTCTACTCTGCCACCTTTATCATCATCTTGTGGCACATTTGATGAAGAAGGTGGATCAATCACTTGTACATCATCTTTGGGCTTAATGTCTCCAACTGGAATGTTCTTCATGTCCTCCCTTAATGGTTCATCACCTACATCATCAAGATTCTCATGTGCTCCTTGGGAGTCGTTAGATTCATCAAATTCTACATCATATGTTTCTTCAACCAAGCCAGTGGCATGATTAAATACTCGATATGCTTTGGATTTTTATGAGTAACCAATAAGAAAACCAATATCACAACGTATTTGAAACTTCCCTAGGTGTTGCCGTTTCTTGTAGATGTAGCATTTGCAACCAAACACCTAGAAGAATGATACATCCGTCTTCTTCCCATTGAGCAACTCATAAGAGGTCTTGCCAAAAAACTTTTGAAGAAATAAGCGATTGGTTGCATAACATGTGGTGTTGATAGCTTCCGCCCATAGAGCTTCGGGTGTATTGTACTCATCAAGCATTGTTCTTGCAGGTGTGATAAGTGTTCGGTTCTTTCTCTCTACTACACCATTTTGTTGAGGAGTATATGTTGCGGAGACCTCATTCTTGATTCCAACTTCATCATAATATGCTTCAATGTTTGTGTTGTCAAATTCTTTTCCATTGTCACTCCTTATCTTCTTGAGCTTCACTACAAATTCATTTTGTGCTCTCTTGGCAAACTTCTTGAAACATGAGGCCACTTTGATCTTGTCATGAAGGAAGAACACCCAAGTATATCTAGTGTAACACCCTAGGTGTTTGGCTTCTACAAAATTGCATTTCATTTCTTAAACATGTGCATCATCTATCTCATCATGCCATTGTCACTGAAACATGCATATGCAACATTCACAATTATGTTTGTTTCATACTTGATTGCTTGTGAATGGTAGTAGTGTAACATGTGAATGCAACATGAATTTCTCATACCTTGAAACATGGCAACATGGTAGTAATGTGACAAGTATAAAATAACAACAAAGTCATGAAACATGTGAAACATTGAATTGCAACATTTGGGTGAATTGCTTGTTTTGTTGCTTCATCACATGTGATCATTAGAAATTGGTATAGCACTTGTGTAAAGTGGTTGATTATGGTCTAATACACCTTAACTACACTTAGGGTAATTGTTTGGACATTGTTCATGTGGACCAAAATGACCAAATTGCCCTTTAGGAGAGGTTTGACTTGAAATGAACCTCAGAGTGACACTGTTTGACTAATTGAAAAGTCCAACTTAGAGATCTTGCATGGCGGTGCACTCTTTACCAAAGTTGTAGCTAATTTATCAAGGAACAAAAGTTGTTTTATGATCAACTCATGAAAATGTGTGGAACAGCCTCAAACATGGCCCACAAGTCATTATTGATGCTGGATTCAACACTAAAAAATGTTTCTAAGTCCTAACTGCAATTTCAGTTGGATCGAGCCACCTTTGGCTTGATGTAACTTCTGATCCATGGCGAATTAGATGATGGTCCTTGAAAAGAAGTTGTAGATGGATGGTAGGCCTACAATTTTCATGTACATTGTTTTTGCATTGGATCAACGGTTTAGCCGTATTAAGACATTGAAGTCACGCTGTCAGGCGGTTCCCGTTGTCTGAATGTGAGCTACAGTAACTGACAGCCATCAGACAATGAACGCCGCGTGGGTGACACTCGTCGTCGGTCGCCTGTTCGCGCTGCCACGCACCGCGGATGCCCTGGCACGGCCGGCCACGACTTGAGCTCACTCAACGCGCCTGTCAACCAGCTCACCAATCCCATTTCCATTTCCTCCGCTCGCCCATAGCTCCGCAACATCAGAGCAGCAGCTCCGCCATTGCTGACCGGGCGTCGTCATCGCCTAACTCGCGTGCCACTACAAAAACGCGTCGGCCATCTTGCCTCTAGCTTCGCCGTGATCTCCTCTACCACCTCCATCATTCAGCCGGGGCGATTGAGGCTGGGTAAGGGCATAATCGCCAGTTCTTCCACCGCCGCCATGGTGGGACCTCGCCGGAGTTGGCGCTCCACGCGGCCAACTGCCACCGCGGCTTTTCCATCCCTTCTCTCCCTTGCGCTTGCTGCTGTGGGTGACACTGAAGCTCGTAGAGCGGGCCATTAGGTCCGAGACGCCGTAACCTCACCGGAGCCGACCATGCCGTGGCCATGCGCCGCCATGGTCGTCGCCATTGCCTTTAGCCGCAGCAATAGATTCAATTGAGGGTACCACTAGATGCGCACGGGTTAGGTGACCGCCGTAGCACCGCTGGACTCGCCGGAGATGTCACCGGCGACGAGCTACGCCGTCGTCTTCCTCCCTTCCCCTGCCTGTCTCTCTGTCGCGTGGGACCCGCGCGTCAGCCGTCGTTCTCAAGCGGGAGTCAGCGTGGGCCGCGCCAGCGCGTGTTTCGTGGGCCGCCGTGTGCCTTCGGGTCGGCCCAGCAGTAGAGTTAGGGTTTCCAATTCGTTTTTGTTTTATTCTTTTCACATAATTGAGTATATATTCAAAAATATGTATCTCCTAGTTGGTAGCTTCAAATGATGTGGTTCCAATTTTGTTGAGTTCATGATAATGTCTAGTTTTTATTAAAAATATAATTTATGCCATGTTCTGTTATGAAAAATGGAGTTGCTAATTATCTCTTTTAAATCATGAAGGAAATAGGGGTAATTATATCTTTTTCTATCTAGCTCCAAATGGCATGAAATTTTTATGGTGTACTGATCATATCATGAATAGCTTGTAGTTAAATTTTCATACATTTTGGACACTGTATGTAGGAGTTATAAAATTCTCTTGTTTGCATGGATGGATCTTGTGTGAATTTTCATAATTTTTCTATAGATCCAGTAAAGGTAAAATTTGGTGAGTGCTGTTATTATGTTGGAATGATGCTAGGAAAAATGAGAAATCTATTGCTTGACACTTTTCACTAGGGTTTCCTAATTATGCTAAAAATAGATATGCCACCTGTTATTTTGGATACAGCAAGTTCTGCTTGCCCAATTGCTTTGAAATTTTTGTGGTAGTCTATGTGAAGCATGAGATAGCTACTGTAATTTTTGTAGATTTTTCTGAATAGTTTTACTATATATTTCTTTAATCACCTAATTAACTAAATAAATTAGAAAAGGATATTAAATAATTTATTTAGAAGTTGGCACTATACTTTCTAATGTTTCTCTGGTATGCACAACAAGTTGGTAAACTTGGTTCGGTCCAATTATGCTTTTGCATCATCACTAAATATTTAATTTAGTAACCCTGACATGTCTGGACAGATTCTAGGTTTACTGGAATTCGATTTGGTTAACGTAAGAATCATGCTTTGATGTTGACAAATGATTTGTAGAGAATTTCATAAGCTTTCCAGAATGTCCTCTTGCAAGTCATTTGAATTTCTAGAACTCTGGTTATGATTGAATTAAGGAACTACCCGTGTGCATATCAAACTTTAACTGTTGTTTTAAGTATGCCTTTACTATTTCTAAGTTTGTGGTAATGTTCCTAGGTGTTAGGCCTTTAACTGAAGATGAGCATCTTTATCTTAGGTTATGCAAGTTAGGTAAGTGATCTTGTTCTTCAAGTTAAGTTAGATACATGCTTTAAAGTGATTTGAATAGAGCTATTCTTAATCGATGGCAGTGTCCAAAGATGTTTCGTTAAACACTTCATCGTGATTCATTCATCATGAGCATCATGTCATTCCTTATGCATCCATGATATTTATCTTGTGCATCGGCATGCAATAGGTGTATCGGAAGGTGTGACACTTGCTGGAATTGAGGAACCGAAGCGAGGCAGCGAGCAACCAACACCGGAGGTTCGGAGGTGCGACCTTGAGAGAAGTGCCGGACAAAGGTCGCCGTTGAGTGCCGGGATCACCGTCCGTGCAACTTTGTGAAAAGGCAAGCCCCGAGCATATTAAGCCTCCTAATTTTTGAAATGCGATTATAGTATTATTGTTACATATATATATTGTTGCATTAAGTTTAGGTGTTGGATGCTAACACTTGCTTGCATTGGTTATCAATCCTTGTCCGGATATTGATACCTCAGAATCCTGTGTAGCTCAGGCTCGTGTAGTGCTTAGCCCCGCTTAAACACGGTAGAAGTCGTGATTTCACACACTGCGAGATATAGGAAGATACATATGGCATGGTTGGCTATATTTGCTATCGTGGAAAAAGCGGTCTTAATTTGAAATGAAGACCGGACGGAGGCTTACCGGTTTGTAGTGACTCCGTCTCAGACGCTTAAGGACTGAATCTTGGAGCCTTTCTGTTCATGTTGAACGATGCCTCTCTCTTAGTTGGCCATGTCCAAGACCGACCACGAAGCCGAGTAGCTCACCTCGGGCGGGAGTCGATAAGTATAAAGTGCGCCTCGGAAGGGAGCCGTAGGCGTGAGTCCAAGGGCAGGTGATTTAAAAGTCCTGATCGTCCTGGCAGAAGGGTAATCCCTGAGAGTGCTAGCGCTGATCGAACCCGCGAATTTGGTTCCTGAGTTGTCCCAAAGGTGACCCACGGCTACCCTTGCAAAGTATGCTAGGGTGAGAGTTAGGAATACCCCCTCAGCTGAGTTGTAATTCGATTCGAGTCGCCGTCTCTCCCGGTTAGTGAGAACTTGACAGGCTTATCTCCAAAGTAGATACACTAAATAACATAATGGTTCAGAAATGATGATATGATGATGACACCCTTATTATGGCTGCTATGGTTAATATTGATTGCTCCTAATAAGTGAGTGCTCTAGTACAGGTGCTAATCTAGTGGACAGGTAAATGATGATAAGCTTGATGCTAAGTTTAAATTGGTCACTATATTCATAAGCTCTTTTATGCAAATGTGTCAAGCTAGCCCACCTCATAAGCCTTGCATGATCCTTGGTGTCTTTTATTTCTGGTTTTGTTGGGTAAGTCTAGCTAAGTACCTTCTCGTACTCAGGGTTTATCTCCCACCTGTTGCAGATGACTAGTTCTACTTTGGTTGCTGCAAGTATTGCCTTCTCCCGGCTGGGGATGAAGACTAGACCATTGGGCACGGTCTCTCCTAGTTCTCGTATTTGAAGATGCTTTTATGCGACATGACTGAGATCTGGCAATGTATTTGAAACTATGAAGTTATGTACTAAACTATGTTGCTTCCGCAGATTTGAACTTGGTTTGTAATATTTTATTTGAACTCTGATGGATGTAATCCGAATGCTACTTGTGAAATGTTGTAACGAATGATGTGTTGTGTTGAATCACTACGGTCTTGGTTTGTATGTCGAGAGTTGGTTGAAATCCTTTGTGATTTCTGGACTATCGGGATTATGGGAGCTTAAGTACAGGAATTTGATCACTTTGGTGATTGTTTTTGTACTTACGTTCTTATGATTTGGTCGGTTCTGTTACATCTAGAGTAGTCATCAACTATCATAAGACAATAGAGATTTCCACCCAAACTCTTGTAAGTTGTTGGTCCAAATAGATCCATGTGAAGGAGCTCTAGTACTCTTGTTGTTGACTTGTAAGCTTTTGTTGGATGAGTGTTTGCAACTTACTTGCCGGCTTGATATGCACTACAAAGCTTGTCCTTCTCAAATTTCACATCCTTCAAACCTCTCACCAATTCATTCTTCATTAGCTTCTTGAGTGAGCTTATCTTAACATGTGCAAGTCTTCTATGCCATAGCCACCCAAGTGATGTTTTGGTGAATAAGCATGTCTTCAAGTTTGCATCTTCGGAGGTGAAATCCACTAGATATAGGTTGTTGTATCTAAATCCCTTGAATATAACTTGATCATCATCTTTCTTAGACACAACCAATTCCTTCTCGGTGAATAAGCATTGAAAGTCAAGATCACACAATTGACCAACGGATAGCAAGTTGAAACTCAATGAAGCAATATATAGCACATTTAAAATTGAATGATCATTTGATATTGCAACTTTGCCCAACCCTTGAACTTTGCCCTTTGAATTGTCACCAAATGTAATCCTTTCTTGACCATCTACTTCTTCATCTAGTGAGGTGAACATACGAGGATCACCGGTCATATGTTGAGTGCAACCACTATCAATAACCCAATGACTTCCACCGGCCTTCTAGTTCACCTACACACAAGAGATCAAGCTTGTTGTTTAGGGACCCAAACTTGATGGAGGCCCTTGACTTTCTCAACTAGTGACTTTGCAACATAAATTTTCTTAGGCCTATTCTTGTTGGGAGGACCTAAGAACATGGCTTTTATTTTTCCACTAGAATCCTTTCTAAGCATGTAATGAGCATTGAAGGCAAAGGGTCTAGCATGCTTTAGCAAGGGTTGTGGTGGTGAAGTTTGACACTCATGGGCAAAGTGGCCTTCTTGTCCACACTTAAAACATCTTTTTTGCTTAGGATTTGACTTATGTTGTTGTTGAGGTCGAGCTTGAGCTTTCTTCTCTTGATTTGCCAAGTACCCAATACCACTTCTGCCCATCTTCATCACGGTGTTCATGAGTAGCTCACTTTGGAGATATTGGCCTCTTGTGAACTTGCTCAAACCGGTCTTGAGATGTTCTTTCTCCAACTTGAGCTTCTTGTTCTCTTCTTTAAGTTCATCACAATTTTTCTCCATCTTGAGTCTCTTATCCTCTTCTTTAAGCTTCTCATTCTCAAGAGCTATATCACAATCATGGTCAAGATTCTCTATCATAATTGTGTTGGTGGTTGATAGGTTTTCAAAATCTTTCTTGAGCTTTTCATTCTCATTCTTGAGCTTTACATACTCATCATAGATGTCAGACTCAACCACTTTCTTGCCTTTGCTACTAGAACCTTGCTCAATGCTCTCAACAGTCAAGTCATCACATGATGTAGCTATATCAATCTTAACAACATTGTTAGTAGCATCAAGTGGCTCATTGGATAATAACTCATGAGAAACAACAATTTTATCATGATCAACCTTGAGATCGGTGTACTCTTCTTTTAGCAAATTGTAGCTAGTGGTGAGCTCATTATGTATCCCCTCAAGTTTATCATGTTTTTCTTTAAGGTCCTTTTTAGATGATTTGAGCTCCTTGAGTTTGGATGACATAATTTTATTTTCTTATCTAAGCTCAACACTAGCTTTTTCGTCTATGTCATATTTTGCTAAGAGTGAGTCCTTCTCAAGTTCTACCTTTTCATTTTTAGCTTATCTTTCTAATGATTTTAGTGTATTGGTTTAGCAACTTGACAAGATCATAAGAAGGTGATTCAAATTCTTCATCACTATCACTATCATCATTACTAGCATTATCATCACCACTACTATCATCATCATTTTGTACCTTTCGCTCACCCTTGGCCATAAGGCATTGGTGTGTAGAGGATAATGGCGGTAGTGTCGGTGAAGATAGTGAAGAATCAATTCCAATAACGGCCACCTTCTCATTCTCATTCTCACTTTCATCATTGGATGAGCCACTTGATGAATCAATATCCGTGAGCCAATCACCAACAATGTATGCCTTGCCATTCTTCTTCTTGTGGAATTCCTTCTTCTTTCCATCCTTCTTCTTGTATGGCTTATTTCTTTTCTTCTCATCATCTTCATCACTTGAGTCATCTTTCTTGCCCTTGTACTTCTTCTTGTACTTGTCTTTCTTGGGTTTGGGACATTGATGAGCTAGATGACCAAGTTCTCCACAATTATAGCAATCTATTTCGGAGATGGGCTTCCTTCTATTGCTAGTGAAGAATTTCTTCTTCTTGCCATCAAACTTGACACCATTCTTGTTGAGCTTCTTGAGCATCTTGGCGGTTCTTCTCACCATGAGAGCAAGACTTGCATCATCAATTTCATCATCACTTGAGCTATCATGATCAACTCTTGCTTTTCCCTTCTCTTGGCTAGCCTTGAATGCCAAATCTTTCTTCTTGGTGGAAGAAGAGCCATCTTGTGGTGTGATGTGCATGTACATCTCATGTGCATTGATCTTCCCCAATATTTGAGTTGGTGTAGCGGTGGGAAGATCACCTTAATGAAGCACCGTCACAATATGCCCATATTTGTCAATGGGGAGAACACTCAAGATCTTTCTTACAACATCGGAGGGTTGCATTTGTGTGAGTCCATGCCCATTGACTTCCTCTACAAGAACATTCAAGCATGAATACATCTCATTAGCACTTTCTCTAGGAAGCATCTCAAATGAATTAAGCTTTTTCAAAACAAGGTGGTAGCGTTCCTCACGATCACTCTTTGTTCTCTCATGGAGCGCACAAATGTCCGACCATAGTGCATGGGCGTCTTTGTGGTTCCGCACATGGTTAAAAACATCTTTGCAAAGGCCTCTAAAGAGGGTGTTTCTAGCCTTTGCATTCCACTTCTCGTGATTAACTTCATCGCCTTGAAGGTTTGTGGGATCCTTAGGTTTTGGGAAGCCTTGTGAGGCGGCTCTAAGAACTCCAACATCTAAAGCTTCTAGATATGTCTCCATGCATATTTTCCAAAAAGAAAAATCATCTCCATCAAAGATAGGAGGAGGTCCATCCCCGTAGGACATCTTGCTCTAGGCGGTTAAGCCTAATTTAGCGAGCACGAGGCTCTAATACCAATTAAAAGGATTAAGATGCTCAAGAGAGGGGGTGAATTGGGCTAATTCTAAATTCTTTGTAATAATTAAGTCCTACACTTAGCCCACTTCACCCTTTGTGCCTAAATGTGTTTCTATTGTTCTACCATACAAAACTTTTGCACCCTAGGTTCTAATCCTACTCTAGCATGGCAATTCCAGGAATGTAAAGGCATAAAATGAATTGCATAAATGTAAATGCTCAAAGTAAAGAGAGGTAAAGGAACACGGCGATGTTTTCCTGAGGTAATAGAGAGTCGCCACTCCCCACTAGTCCTCGTTGGAGCACCCGCGCAAGGATCAAGTGCTCTCTATAGGCTGATTTTTTGACACTCCGTCGTGGTGAATCGCCCACAACCGCTCACAACTTAAGTTGGGTCATCCACAAGCTCTGCCGGATGATCACCAAGCTCCCAATCACCACTGAGCTGTCTAGGTGATGGCGATCACTAAGAGTAACAAGCATAAACTCTCACTTGACCTAGCCAAGCCTAATAAGAAGGGTGGATGCACACTTGCTACTCCCTATGCACTAATGAGGTCCTTAATCTTGGATTCTCAAATCTCAATCACCTACTAGGCTCTTGCTCTCCCTTGCACTCCAAAGGTGTTTCTCAGCTGAACAAATGGGCAAGAGACCTCCCATGGACGAGTGGAGTAAGTATTTATACCCCCTCATTCAAAACATAACATTTGGAGGCTGAGTCATCACTCTGCGGGGGTAACCGGACGCTCCGATTAGGGTGACCGGACGCTCTTGTCAGTTACACCTGCCACTTTGTTAGAAAGAGCCGTTAAGCTCTGACCGGACTCTGACCTGCGTTCGGTCAGCACTGACCGGACGCGTTTGGTCTAGAAAAATGCTCTCTAGAACTTTACTGATGTTGACCGAACACTGGCACCCAAAGTCCGGTCACTTCACCGTTCAGCGTTCGGTTAATTACCGGATTCTGGACCAAGCGTCCGATCAGCACCTACCGGACGCGTCCGGTCAGGAAAAAGTCTCTCTGGAACCTCTCTAGAGTTGACCGGACGCAGTTACCCAGCATCCGGTCAGTACCAGACGACTTCAGTTGATCAAATGAACTGATCGGACTCACCCTCCAGCGTCCGGCCACAACCAGACTAGCGTCCGGATCAATCATTTGACCCTCCATTCACTTCCAACATGAAATCCTATATGAATGAAGTTTACTCCAATTCATCTTAGGGCTATTCCTGAGCTACCTAGTGCTAGGTTTGACAAGTATGCACCACACTTAACCCACTAGACTTACCTAGGTCAAGCTACTAGTCCACACCCCTTTAATAGTACGGCCAAAGGAAAAACAAAGTCCTAAACTACTCTAAGTGTCTCTCCAACACCAAACGACACTTAGAGCTAGTTCGTCCTTAACCTTGTCGCCCATCATTTGAAAACCGAAATGATTTCCATCGACAGGGGCATGACAACCATGATTGCCCAATCAATTTCCATTACCATGACCTAACTCAAATTGCCTCTGCAAAACACACGTTAGTCATAGTAATCTCGTGTCATCATTAATCATCAAAACCCAACTAGGGGCCTAGATGCTTTCAGTGATAGTCATCTCGCCACACGGAAGGTGGAAGGTGTGGGTCTCTGGCCTCCACCTGTTGGTTTTTAATTCAATACAAGAAGATTTTTAATTCAAACAATAAGACAAATCAATACTTTGTACTGTCGCAAATGTGTATCAAATCATACCTATCGACAACAGCAGTGAGAAGTGCAGGGTCGAGGATCGGTAGCCCAGTGTTGAAGACCCGAAGATCTCAAGGAAGCCGGCACGCTGTATGTACGGCCGGTATCGCTCGTCCTAGCGGTGCGGCTGGTGCGTGCATAGTCTAAGAGGTACCAAGTCCTCCTGAAGCTCCGACAGGCGCTTGGCTCGGTGGTCCTTGTCGTAGTGCACCTCAAGAATGGGGTACTGCGGATGATGATCCCCCATCCTGGTTCAAATTTCAAATGGATATATGTTAGAACAAATATTAAGAGTACTATAATCTTTATGAAACATAACTACATAACTAATTCAATAACCTACATAAGCCAATATCTTTACAGCACAACTTTTTTTCAAAGAACTTACTACTATTGCAGACAACAAGTGATCTCACAAAACTGTTTCTCTAACTAACGGTCACAAAATGTATATCTTATAAGATGTTCAGCAATTTTCTCCCCAACTGCAGTGCAGTTTATCGGGTCCAAACAATGTGAATTCATTGGTGGAACTTTTCCATAGCCTCACAGCTACATAAGCAGTCATTTAGTGGTTTCAGTAAAGAAGCCAGTAGCATTCAAGAAGTGGAACTTTCTGCTACATTTTCTGTCTGTCATCATCTAGAAAACTAAAAAATAGGTGCAGCCTGTATACCATGTACAACTGACCACACAAAGAAACTTCTACTCCTCAGAAGAAACATAAGGATAATTATATGGACCAATTCGTCATTAGCAAAAATAAAATAGCATACAAAAAATATTGATGCCACAGTAAACCCCAATTATCCAAGTACCTAGGTTACAAATGATATACAACTCCAATTAAGATACCAGGTTGTTTTCTAGATGATGGGCGGTAGTGAGGGCGGCGGTGTGGCAGTGAGGGCGGTGGCGGGCGGCGGGCGTGCGTGGCGCGGCGGTGGATCGGCGGCGTGCGTGGCGCGGTAATGAGGGCGGCGTCGGGTGCGACAGCGTGCGTGGCGCTGCAGTGAGGGCGGCGGCAGTCGTAGGCACGTGCGTGGCACGGCGGTGGCAGTCTCGTGCGTGGCACGGTAGTGGCGCGGCGGCAAGGGCGGTGGCGGGCGCGACGGCGGGCCGCAGGTGGCGGGCGTGCGGGGCTTAGTGAGAGAGATAGAGAAAGGGAAGAGAGGGCCGCGTCACGGGCCTTTACTGGGGCCTGACGCGCCGTGATGTGTTGCGCGGCAGTGCTGGGCCACGTCACCGGTCGCTGCCACGGTGGCAGCCTGGCCGCGCCGCCATGCATGGCACAGTAGAGTGGTTTGGCCGCGCCATGTCAGTTGGCGCGTCTAAAAGTGTTAGTTTTGAAAAAAAACAAACATGGTCTGTTTTAAAAATAGTTTAAAAAAAGTGTTAAAAATAAAAATAATCCCCAATGCTCGGTGGCCCCCACCCTCCCTGCTCTCACGCTTGGCGTCCGGCGGCCTACGCGCCCTCCCTACCCTGTGTCCGACAGCCAGCGGCCTGCGAGTGCCTGGCGCCTGGCAGCCCGTGCGCTTTGCTGCCCTGCTCCCGCACCTTCGCCAGGCGCTCGCACCCTCGCCAGACAGCCGTGCCCCTCCCCGGCATCTACGTGCACTCACGCCACGAAACCCCGGTGGCCGTGCTGCCGTTGCGCCTCGATAGGGGCAGGACATGTCTCTCTCTTCTAGTGTTCACGTATACAAGGTGAAGCCACTATTTTTTTTGGCTCCATCCCTTCTCAAATCTCTGTGAAAGTAGGCTTTAAGGGGCTTTACATGCGGAGCTACTTTATTTTACCCCGTTTGATAAGAAAAACGGCTCCAAATGGCTGCTAGAGCCGGTGAAGAAGCCCTCCCAAATACATTGGCGGTTTGGTACAGGACCAAAGCATACCGAACTAAGCACCCAGCAACAACCAAAACAGAGAGTTACAAATACATCTAGTGACACAAAGACAAGAAACAATGTATCCATATCAACAAGCTACTAGTGATAACATAGAAAGAAGAGGGAATTCGCACCATGAAAATTTTTACATCACCTCAGGTTTCCCTAGGTCGGCCTTAGTAGTTGGATTAAATTAATATTCTCAGAAAACGATATAGACAGTAACAGAGTACTAATAAGGGCACTCCAATTTTTATGTCTATTTATTACCATTCTATTTATTGAACTTTGGTGATGTAACATCGTATTTATTCAAGGGCAACTCAGAGCAAGGGCGAGGGCGATGAGAACCTGTCCATGTCGGTGAATTCGCCTTCTGCCAGCCGACGGACTAAAAATCTACAAGCAGATGTTCGAGGCGGTGTTATCTGAGGCGGCGCTGGCAACGCGAGCTCGCCGTCAGAGCTGGCCAAGCGTGGTGCTATGGATAAAGATGGCAATGGGTACCCGGTACTCGAAATCCAACGGGTATTTGCTCCATTTGGTGTGGGATGAGATGATATCTGTACCCGCGGGGATTTAAATGGGCAAGAATCTATCCAACGGGTATTTGCTCCATTAGAGGACGTTCCCTGTATACCCATTCCCGTTACCTTGCTGGGAACCCGCTATGCTACAATATATGTGTATATGTATATGATATATGAAATAGGCCCAGTTAACATATGATGGCCCAAGCCCAGTTAGGCTCATATAAAAGGGATGCTAACCCTAATTTACACAGAACTCCCCCATCCCTATCTCTTTCAATCGCCACACCTGCACTGCTCCCGTAGCCCGACTCCGTATTCCCATCGCCTCTGCCCTCTCCACTTTCCCGTCGCCCTCACCGCTCTCCAATCTCCACTTCACTATGACACTGCTCGGCTGCTCACGGAGTGCGGACCCGGCTGCCGTCGTCGCTCGCCACCATGGACATTGCCCGGTGAAGCTCTTCTTCCTCCTCGACGAATTAACCCATCATTTCTAGCGTTCCTCTACTGACCCCGTCCCTCCTCATGGGACGCTGCCGCTACTGAACCACCGCCGCCGCCGGATCCGGTCATCATCAACCTCCTGCTGTTAGATCCGGTCATCACCAACGAAGCTGCAGCCGCATCCAAGGAGTTGGTGGATGCTCCATCTGCACCTGCAACCGAGAAGAAGAAAGCTCCCCCTGCACCTGCTGCCGAGAAGAAAAAAGATCCCCTGCCATTGTCGACCAAAGCCACCTTCATAGCTGGTGACCCCAAGCGGCTTCCCCGACCACCACAGGCGAAAGGTTCTGACCCCAAGCGCCGCTGCTTGAAGATATCCGCAGCCGAGAAGCCTGGACACAAAAATTTTAATTCTCCAGGGTCAGTACTCAGATCTGAAGCTTTTAAACTTGATGATGATGAATATTGTTTGTCTTGTTATTATGTGCAAGTTTAGTGGTATAAGTTACCAATTTAGTGTTTTGTAGTAGCTTATGTTTGAACTGGTGTTACCAATTCAGTAGATCTGAAGTTCAAGAGGGGCTTCAGGTAATTGTTCTGGACTAAAAACATTCCATTTCTGCTTTTTTGCTTCATTGTTTCAAGATTGCCTACTTAACTACTCATTTCTCATGCTTATGCAGGAGCTGAAACTCTGAATCCATCGCTCCAACCTTCACTGGATGCTTCCCTTCGGTAGGATCAACAATCAAGCTGGCGTGTAGTTGCAAGTGCATTTTGTTATGTGCTCACACAACCCAGCCACTAACTATTTATGTAATAGTCTGGTTTGTAATGTGTAACAACACTGCGGTATTGTGTTGCTGCTTAGAACTTGATGCCTACTGGCTGCTGCTATGACTGAGTGACTAAGCCTTTGGGCTAACTATGTCTGTATTTTGGTGTCGAATTGTTGATGCCTTGATGGGATGGAACATGGTTAGTGGATGTGTAATCTATTGGGCTACTAGACATTGAACTTGCTATCAATCAGTTAAGACCTTATGCTGCAGACTTGTATTCTCTGAATCTTTATTTATTTTGCATTTTTAAACTGGAAGTGCTGTCCTACTGGACATTTTGTTGTATAATTGTGGCATGTAATGTTGATTATACACGGGTGTGTACTCGGGTACGGGTACCCGGCGGGTATGAAATCCCGGGTTGGGGACGGGGAAAATCTATCCCCGTGAGCGGGAACGGGGATGGGGACGGGGACGGGATAGTTTTTAGATCGTGGGGATGAGAATGTTCTGCCAATACCCGTTGGGGACGTACCCATTGCCATCTTTAGCTATGGAGCGCGCCTGCAGCCACCTGCGTGCTACCGTACTCTGGGTCCTGGACGTGGCCGGCAGTGAAGAAACAAGAAAGCGGGAGCAGAAGATCCTATTGAAAGAGGGGGTGAATGATTGGATAGACACTAGGATAGAAAAGTTGCATTATGAAACGACACTGCTAACGCTTGAACATTCGGATGGACGCCCATTGTCCGGATGCCCTCGCGCTCCACGTGGGGCTCGTGCTGCCCAAGCGATAAGAGGGGAAGGGGGCCGCGGCGTCATATGGATGTCCTGCCAGCACCGAGAGGACACATCGAGACAATGCAGTAGAAGGCAAGCAGGAGAGATGTAACACCCGACCTGTTTCTGAAACATCCAAATACAATAGTTGCATCATATGTTTGAAGACAGATGAAACACTTAACATGCTTCTGAAATACTTGAAAAAAACACACCTGAAAACACTTGAAAACAATTGCAACCATACGCAACATCCAGATAAAACACATGCAACGTATGTATGAAATATATGCAATATCCAGATAAACACACTTGCAATATAAGTCCAAAAACACAGATGAAACATTGGTAACAGACCTTTACAACATACGTGTACAATTATTGCAACATATGCAACATCCCGATCTACTTTTGTATGATCCATCTGAAACACTTGCAACATACCTCTGAAACATGTGAAACACTCGAAACATACGCTTGCAACATCGTTTTTTAGCAAAACATGATAGTCAGG
Source organism: Miscanthus lutarioriparius (assembly GCA_904845875.1). Taxonomy (NCBI): domain Eukaryota; kingdom Viridiplantae; phylum Streptophyta; class Magnoliopsida; order Poales; family Poaceae; genus Miscanthus; species Miscanthus lutarioriparius. Next base: position 77,499,673 of record CAJGYO010000012.1, on the reverse strand, counting down.
CGGGCGGAGCACGGCACAGCGGGATCCCAGCTGTGCGGTCACGGTGCAAAAGGAGGATGGGAGCGGGCGGACGGCTGTGCAGCCCGGCGATAGGGCACACACGGTGCCTGCGGTGGAGACGACAATAGCAGTCGGGTGTTGTGGCCTCGCGCGGCGAGCATGGCGTGACAATACGGTTCTGGGGGAGCACGCCATGGCGGTGTGGGCGCGGCGGTGGTGGAGAGAGAAGGCTGGTGGGAGGAGCGGTAGATAGGAAGGCGTGCGGGAGCCACGACGGAGCCGGTCGCGGAGTGGATGCGTGATTTTTTTAATCTGCAATGACGGGAGGGGAGCGAAGGGAGCGGATAGGAACGGAAGCTTTTGGACGTTGGGTTTACCAACAGGTGCGTTCAGCGCGGATGGACGTCTGACTTCTAGCATTACCGATTGTGAAAAGATACTTTCTAGATACTGTCTCTAGTTTTTTCTTTGTGCCCTAAAAGTAGCTTTCCAATGCCCCCCTAATCTTTCCCAGATTCCGAAGACCTGCAACCGTCCACACTCCACACTCCGAGATGACTTACTACGGGTGTCGCCTTTCCTCCAGTCCAATTCATCCATCTAATAATAATCATATAATGGTAAAAAAATCCTATGCCTTTCGTCCAACCGTGCTTGGTGCGCGCGCCCCTACCTCGGCCCTTGCGCCCTACCCTTCTCGAAGGAATCCATCACCCTGTTCGTTTATGCTGAAATTTAGCTTATGCTAAAATGTTGTGAGAGAAAAACACAGTTTTATAACTGAAAAGTAGTTATAAATAAGTTGATGAACGGGCGCATGTGAACACGGCAGGGTGGCTGCTGCCCTGCGGACCTGCCAAGATAATGGGAGGTGGCTTCCTAGGTACCTGGGCTTCGTGGCTTCGTAAGTAGCACTTCATAACTACAGAAGAAAAAATAAATCAACCTTCTAATAAAAAAAGAGTACACGGTGGTATAAATGCAACAAACATGTATATAACTTACATATATGTTGCAATATATATTTTATTTGAAAATATTTTTAAACAAAAACTTGTAATCTATTGACTACGTAATATTTGTGTTCGGCAAAAAGAAAAGTTCGGAACGGACCCTTGGAAATAGGCGCTCCGACTGGAAAAACAGGAGAAAGTTGTGGGGAGTAAATAGAAAGAGAAAATGGAAGTTGATAAATAATTGTAGAAAAAATAGAGAAGATATAAATAGAAAAAATTATAAATCTGGTACAACGCACGGGCATGTATCTTCACACCGCGGATAGACGTCATGGCACTTGTTGAGTCATCACGAGTATATATGATGCAAAAATATTAACCCAATCCCGTCTCCTCTTCCTTACCAACTCCGAGCAGGTAAGGCCCATCACCAGCATCAGCATCTTGCGTGGTTACCGTGGAAATCTCCATCTCCCAAACGAGTGAATAAACATGCCTAATAAGATCACCCATTAGTAAATTACCAAGGTGGCAACGTCGCTGCACGACCAGCGATCGGGAGGCCGGAAAGAAGGATCGGATCGGAAGCGCCTACACTAGCTATCTCCGCGCTCGGCTGGATCGTGTCTCCCGTCACAACCCGGCTGCTCAGTGACGGCTTCGGCGATCTGGAGGCCCGGCTCCTGCCGCAGCTGGCGATGCTGCGGGAGGGAGCAGGCCGAGAGGATTCCCCCCGCGCAGAGGGCTCACCTCGAGCTCTGGGCCAGTAGGCTCAGGGCCGCCTTCTACGAAGCCGAAGACATCCTCTGGACGTCGCCGATTGCCACCGCCTCCAAGACCAGGTTAGTTTCTGAACGATAATACCCCCGTTCTCAATTATAAGTTATTCTATCTTTTTTAGTTAGAATATCTCAAGTTTAACCAAAATTATAAAGAAAATTATCAAGATTTATGACATCAACTAGATATACTATGAAAATATAATTAATAAAGAATCTAATAATACTTATTTTATATCATAATTGTTATTATTTTATTATATAAATTTGGTCAAACTTATTGCGATGTTTTGACTCCATAAGGAAGTTAGAACTTATAATTTGGAATGGGGGATTATATATACTTGCGGTTTAAGTTGGACATGCCCATGTGTTTGTTAAAACTATTGTGACAAGGGGTATGATTTTTCTTTTAAGGGATGAAGCCCCAAGTCTTTTCTTTTATTTAGAAAAATTATTCATTTTTTGAAGCGAGGTAGTCCATTTTCATTATATGATAATGCAAATGTTATGTTCTTCCTCCTCACGAGTGCACTAAACTGACTGCTCAGTCAGTTGAGTGTGTTTTCCTGGCTATAGCCTTGAGCATAAGGGGTATCGTTGTTACGGTCCTTCTACTCGTCGTGTTTGTACTTCTCGTGATGTTACCTTTTGTTTAGTCTTATCCTTATTTTCACTCACCCATTTCAAAATCATCATGTTTAGATCACTCTATTTCTTTCCTTTCCTTTTACCTTCTATCTACATTGACTCACCATCATCTTCGTCATCTACTTTACCTGTGGATTCTATCACACCTCCTCTTCCTGTTTTTTCACAATATATTCCTACATGTCCCCCACTCGTTTTCATTATAGACATCGTCCTCATGTTCCTTCAAATCCTAGGCCACCTTCTAGTCTTCCTGATCTTGAGGCTAGTTCCATAGATACTCATTCCCATGATTCCTCTTCTGGTCCAGACCCATGTTAGTCTTTGAAATTGAGCCACCAGTACCCAATAGGCTTGGTTTTCTCATTGCTGGTGCTATTAGTGAACCTTCTTCATATCAAGAGGCTATATGGGTATTCACTACTACAGAATGTTTAATCACTGCCGCGGCTTTCAACAACGGTTTTGAGACAACCGGCGGTGGTACGTATCATCGCCAGCTCATGGCCTGTGGGGCCCCTTCTGGTCGAATAACCGGCGGTGATGAACGTTTTCGCCGCCGGCTCGGCGTATGATCCGGCGGTGAACAAATTATCAGGCTTCACCACCGTATTGTACGTCAAACCGGCTGTGCAACGCTTATCACCGCCGCCATTGATCCAATGTGCGACGCGCAAAGAAGGCGTCAGAGATAACATGTTTTCACCGCCGATGCCAAGATTGATGGGTCCTACACCATAAGATCCGGCGGTGACCCTTATTTACCACCGTCGGTGGATCGTATGGTCTGGCGGTGGAAATCGCAATAATTGAAGACATCTTCCCGCCCTTTCATGCGGCGGTGATAAGAAAGTTTTACCACCGTTTTGTTCGGACACTGAATACCATAATCTACGATCCGACGAAAAAAACTTAGAATCACCACTAGCTGTCCAGTTAACCCGGCGGTGATAAACGGCTGCAAGAGCAATGAAAACCCCATTTCTCTCCTCTTCTTCTTCACTCGGTTAACTTTTCTTCAGCCGCGGCTCCCCCAACCATTTTTGCGACACCGCCACGCTAGTGAAGGCTGTACATTTTCGAAGGATGTTCTATATTGGATGGTATGTTATTAACTACCCTTTTCGTGTAGCTACCTTAGTTCGGTCATGTGGTTAAATTGTGACCGAAAATCATCATTCTTCGTTTTAGAGTGCTTCTTGATTTTGGAGGCGGCTACTCCTGATTCTTGATTGTTGCGCGCACCAAATTACCCTACAGTCAGTATGTACCCTACAGTCGAATAACCGAAAACTATGTATGTCACTGTCGTTTTGTATGGATATTTGTGTCTCAGTGGAGATTTATGGTTGGATACAATACATTGTATGTCTATATATGTTGCTGGCAATGCGTAAGCCATGAAATTTCTATATTGTTGGTGTTATAATGTATTGTGAACAATAATGATGCACAGTGATAACGCCGGTGGTAATGGAAAAAACATTATTGCTGAAACAAACACAACGGCGGCAATGACGCTGCCCTCATTACTGCCGGAGGGTACGCCGGACCGGCGTTGATGTTCTCGTCATCACAGCCGGATGACACGCCGGTCCGACGTCGATGATTCCATCATCATCGCCAGACGGTACGTCGGCCCGGCAACGATGGTTCCCTCATTACCAACGGATGGTACGTCGGTCCGTCGTCGATGGTTCCAGTATCACCGTCAGATGGTACATCAGCCGGCGTCGATGTCTTCGTCATCACCACCAGTACGCCGGCCCACGTGTTGATGGTTCCATCATCACCGCTGGATCGTAGGCCGGCCCAGCGTCGATGGCTTCGTCATCACCACCGGATGGTATGCCGGTCCGGCATTGATGGTTCCATCATCACAGCCGGATCATATGGCGGCCGGCGTTGATGCTCCCATCACCACCGCCGGATGGTACGCTGACCAGGCATCGAGGGTTCCATCATTACCGCCGGCTAGCACGACAATCCGGCGTTGATGTGTATAATATCATTGTCGGCGTATGAGCTCGCTCGATGGTGGCCATGAGATCATCGCCGCCGGATGGTATGTCGAATCGACGGTGGTAACATATTGTCACCGCCGGCGCGCAACCGGCGGAGATTAGGGACGCCGATCACTGCCGACTTTCACCAACAGGGGCCAAAACCGTCGGTAATGGGGGGTCTAGAGTCGCCGGTGATAAGCTATCTGTAGTAGTGATTCTAGCTTGGGAGAAGGCTATGTCTGAAGAACATGCAGCTTTGTAGCGCATTGGTACTTGGAAGGTTGTTCCTTTACATGCACATGTTGTCCCCATCATATGCAAATGGGTGTATAAGGTTAAGACCAAAGGTGATGGATCAATCAAACAATACAGGGCTCGCTTAGTTGCTTGAGGATTTCAACAATCTAATGGGTGTGATTATGAGACCTTTGCTCTTGTTGCTCACATGACTACTATTTGAGCTCTCATTATTGTGTGGTTGCCATTCGCTCATTGAATATCTCTCAACTAGAAGTTGAAAATGCATTTCTTCATGCTGATCTATATGAAGAAGTCTATGTAAAAGCACCCCCAGGTGTTAAGGTACATGATGATTATCTTTGTCGCCTTTGTCATGGTCTTTATGGCTTAAAGCAAGCACCTTGTTCATTCTTTGATGGATTTACTTATTAAAGATCCTAGTTTTACTCCTATTGATCATGATCATGCATTATTGGTCCATGTTTCCGAGCATGAACACACATTACTTTTACTTTATGTGAATGATATGTTTATTAGCGGTGATGATACATATTGCCTTTGTAAAGGTGCGTCTTCATGAACAATTCAAGATGTCAAATTTGGGTCCCTTGAGCTACTTTCTGGGCATAAAAGTCACCGTGACCTCCCATGGCTATTATCTATCACAATACAAATATCTTCAATACTTGATAGCTCAATCTAGTCTCTCTGATACTCGAACTATATGGAGCTTAATCTTCAGCTAAGATGTAACGCCGCAGAGTCCAAACGGCTCAGATCCACTCTACATTCTGAGCGAACCACACCTACCACCATCCCACTTATGCTTTTGTCCTCGCTTCGTGTAAAAGGATTAACCCGGGGATGATGGGATGGACTCTAGAAGCCTTATATGCTGGTCTATCCCACCTTTAACAACCAAGGTGGGACTAAACTCTCCACAATATCTCATTAACTTACATATGGGCCACTATGGGCCAAATTCCAAACTGGGCCGGATGTCACATACACCCTGCCTCAAAGGAACCGACGTCCTCGTCGGCCCAACACATCCACAACCGGGCAAACGATGACGAGGAACATTTCCTCTTAGCACATGCAACCGTGCGCCCAATGCCAGCACATGTGCCATGCCATGCACCCCGCAGAGCCTACACGCGCAATGAACCCCATGTCCGTGCCCCTAGCCCGCACGCGCCCGTGGCTGCGAAGGTCGGCTCCGATACCATTTGTAATGCCGCAGAGTCCAAACGGCTCAGATCCACTCTACATGCTGAGCGAACCACACCTACCACCATCCCACTTACGCTTTCGTCCTCGCTTCACATAACAGGATTAACCCGGGGATGGTGGGATGGACTCTAGAAGCTTTATATGTTGGTCTATCCCACCTTTAACAACTAAGGTGGGACTAAACTCTCCACAATATCTCATTAACTTGCATATGGGCCACTATGGGCCAAATTCCAAACTGAGCCGGATGTCACATAAATTGTAACACCCTAAAATTTGAATTTTTCAGAAATAGGTATAAAATGAGTTATTTCTGAATTTTGTGTTCATGAAAACATAGGAAAATAAAATTTTTCATTAAATAAAAATTCATCATAAGGTAGCAACATGTTTGTGCATACATGCCCTTGCATTTGATGTATTTGATTAAGTGATTTTGATTGAAAATTTAAAATGATTTAAATTGCTTTTGCAAATGAGATTAAAAATGGCTTTGAAGTAAAAGAAAAGAAAGAAAAGAGAATTAGAAAATAAAAGAATTTAAAAATGTGTACATTTTTGTTTCAAAACTTAATAAAATTTCTCAGTTTACTTTGAATTGGAAGTATAATTTAAATGATATTTAAATTTGGTTTTGATTCAAGGTTCAAATGAATTTAAAACCCATTTGAAAAAGTATTAGGAAAATCAAATTTGAAAGAAAAAAAATTGAGCAAGCCTTGCTTCTGGCCCATGGTTTTCTCCCGTCGGCCTGTTCTCCTCCCACCGGCCCACCTTCTCCCCTCACTTTTTCTCTTCTCCACCGCTTCTCCCGCGCGGCCCGTTTCCCCCCCCCCCTCGCAGCCAGTTCCCGTCCCGTGTGGCTCACTTCCCTCGTGGCCTTGCTTTCCAGTGTCGGCCAGCTCTTTCTCCCGTGGCCCAGCAGCAAGACAGCGTAGCTCAGCAGGCCGGCCCGTCTCCATTTCACCCACTCAGCAAGCAGGCCACGCTGCGCCGTTTGCCTCCATCCCGCTGACGCGCTGGGCCCGCATGTCGGGTCTCCTTCCCCACACCGTATCCCACCTAGACTCGCCGCCACCGCCCGGGAGCCCCACGCCGCTCCGCCCCACGTTGGTGCCGTGCGCCGCAAGTTCCTCCGGCCTCTTAAATAGCGAGCCCGTGCCCGCCGCCTCCCTATCCCGCACCAACGCTGTAGCCGAGCGCCCGCAGCCGCGCCGCCACCTAGCGCCGCCGTCTGCCATCGACCCGCCAAGCCGCACGCCGTCTTCGAGCCATCTCCGTCATCGAGGTGACCCTAGGTGAGCTCGCCTCAACCTCCTCTTCCACCCCATGCTTTTCCCGTTGAAAATCATGCACCGTAGGGCCATTTCCTTGCTTCGCCGCCGAGCTTCTTTTGCCGGCCATGGCGCCACCGCCGTCCCTGTCAACGCTGGTGGCCAGCTCTCTCTCTCTCTCCCCCGCCGATCCAATCATGGCCACCAGTTTCTAATCGACGGCCCCAAATGAAAGATACCCCTTCGTCTGGGAATTTTGCAAAAGTGCCCCTCTAGTTTTCTGTTTTCTAACCCGTAGTCCATAGCACTTTTTCATAATCTATTTTCTTCTTTGGAAAGCGTAGTTTCTTATGCTTAGATCCAAAATACGTTTTCATTTATTTACAGATTTGCCACTGATTTTGTTTTAGCCATAACTTCTCCGTTTTAACTCTAATTTGACCCATCCAAATTGCGTTAGGTTTGTAATTTCATAATCTACATGTTTATACCACTTTTAGATATGTTTTAAACTTTTGAAATATGAGGTTAGATTTGATCTATTATTTTAATAAAGGAAATCTTGTTTATTTCATATCTTCTGCGTTTTAACTCTGTTTTAGCCCATTCAAGTTGCGTTAGATTAATAGCGACGAGATCTACGCGTTAGTAACAATGTTTATCATATCACTATTTCTAAAATTTCATGGTTTAAATCATATCTTGATTAATAATTATGCAACTGGATTTTATAAATAAAATATGATTTGTTTTACTTTAGTTTTATAAATCAAATCTAAATTTGAATTAATTCAATTTATATTGTTTATAAAATATATTATTTATATGAATTTATATAGTTAAAATAAATGAAGCCTATAGTTTTCTTTTCCACGTATAAAGCAAATCTATCGGTAGATGTATCTTTTTTACCGTAGCTCCGATTAGCGTGCTTCGTGCGACCGTGTGTTCGTAGCGATGCGTAGAATCATGTTTCAAACTCTTTTAATTATTTTTCTATGATTCATGTACTGTTCTAATTTAGATGTATTGTTTGCTTCGTGTATGATTGCATAGATGCTTGTATGGTGCTTTATGATCTTGTCCAGTCGTGAGCTTTACGTGTGAATCAAGAAGCAGATCTTTGAAGATTTGGATTGGAAGAAGGATCTAAGTTTAAGGCAAGTATAGCATGTGATCTTCTTTGTTATCCTATACACCTTTAATCACTTAATTCATACTATATGTGTCTACCTTGACTGCCACTAAAGATTTCCTAGTACTTTGTTACCCTGTACCTTGATATCTTTGGGTTATTGCATTGGGTAGTATGAGGCTAGTGCTCAACTACAACCATGATCCTATAACTTGACTAATATAATATGCAATAAACATTAAAAGATGTTTTTAGCAACATTGGGCTGTTTTTTTTTGGAACAAGGGGGCTAGAGCATGGAACAAGGGGGCTAGAGCATTGGGCTATTTTTTTTATGCTCTAGATTCCTCTCGCTAAGGACTTATCTGTAAGTGATCATCCGGGACTTACAGTACAACTGTAAGGGCTATATGGCTCGGGCTTTAGCTCAGTATGAGGACCTTTTCTAGCTTGTTAGTGGTTACCTTTATTGGCGTAAGAATGGCTTGTCGAATAGGATATAGGACAACCTCTGCTCTTGATGAGGACATGACACCCATGCATATGATCATGTTTGGCACATGGTATGGAGGGGAAGGAGGCCAGCAAGGGTGTCCAAGTCAAGAAGGAGGCCCAAGGCTAATTCGGTTCGAGTCCCCAAGGTGGAGGCCCAAAGCAACTCAAGTTCGAGTCTGTCTCGGTCTCCAGGATCAGTCTGCCTTAAACTGGTCACCTAGGACGCATCGGGACTCCGTTTTTGACGATCCATATATGGCTAGAAAGCTAATTTGATAAGTAAGCTAATCCAACTAGTCTCATGTCAAAAGCTCTTCGGAATCAACAGGAATTGTCGAAACAAGTCAGCGTCCAGAATCTATCCAGGTGTTGTGTCACCGTATTTGGTTCAATGGGCCGTGTATCGTCTTTGAGCCCGTTAGGGGGGCGCGTCCACGGTAGGCGACGACCCTAACACCTTTATAATCATATGTTGCCGCCGTCATTATGTTTTCGGTTTTGCTTAGATTATTCTATCAAGAACAGTTTCGCCGTTCATCGGTTTGTGAGACCCCAACGTTGAGAGATTAATCATTCATCTGCAATTTGGTTGTGTTCTTCCTTGTTCTTGATTGTGTTCTTCGTTGCGCAGGCAGAGATTAGCCTTCTTGGCGAGGTCAACCTAGTTCGTGACTCGGTTGATAACTAGAGGAGCTATGGTGCTAAGATTGCAGGGTTCGATCTTTCGATCTGAAGCTGGATCGGTGTATCATTCTCCGCCACAATGATAGTTACCTCCACCTGATGGAAGATCGGGATCCCCGTCTCTATTAAGTGGTATCAGAACTAAGGTATACCGTCAGGTTCACTTTTATTCCCTAGTTTGAGTGTTTCGTATTCGTCCCATAGTCGAGTGCCATACTTGTTTTTCCTGTCCTAGAACCTTCCACACCATAGCCTTTGCATATTTCAGTTTCAGAGTTCGTCGTGTTGAGTTTGTGTCCTGGTCGAGGTCTTATTGCTGGTTAGGTCGTGTTAGAGTCCAGTTTGTGTATTTTCCCCATCGTTTCCATCAAATCTTTGCTATTGTGACCAGTTTTGTGCACATTGTTCCTGTCTTGTCCTCTAATTCGGAGCCAATTCTTAAAACTGGTCTAGTTTTCGCATACGAACTCCGATTTCGACGTTCCATATATCAAAATCGATCAGAAAATTTTTTTGGATCTATCCATCCCCTGCTTTGTCGGGGTTCATAAATTTTAAATTGGTTAAAAAGTGGTCACAAGATCCTCTTTTCGTGGTCATAAGGTTTTTGTCGATTTTGATCAAGTTTTCTGAAAATTCCACAGGCCACGTCTTTCACTTGTTTAAGCTCATATTTTCTGTGGTTACTTCTTTTGTGCTCCTAAGTAAAGGAAAAATATCAAAAAAATAAAATAAAAAAGTCAAAATTTCCCAAAAAAAACAACGACAGCCAAAAAAATAGAAAAAAAGAGAGGGGCAAAAGAGGAACAATATTTAGAGGAGCACATAGAGAAGACCAAAGTGAGCTGTGTTAGCGTGTGCTGTCTGGTTCCTTATTTGTGTTGCGGTTTCCATCCATCATACTTGTTTTTCATACACCTGTCACCTTGCTATCCACCATACTTTTGTCACACACCTGGTACTTGGAACATTTTAGACCAGCAATGAGAACAAGTACTTTGGACTATAATTCAGGATTACTTTCTGTTACTGACTTGTGTGCCAGATATACATATTACTCTTTGTGTGCCTTTCAAGCTCCACAAACTCTTCAGATCAGTACAGACAAAGGGCCTTGCAATCTCGGTACCACTGCCTCACAGGTATAATGAATTAGCCATCGGTTGTACCGCCCACTGCTTGTGTTGGTAAGAACTTTGTAAGAGCTTGGTAAGACGCTTCCACTTGCTATGAAAAGTGACACCACTACAATCACGTAGTCATTTGGTAGGGATAACTTTCACCGTTTGTTCCTTGTTTTTGTGTTTACAATGACAGGTTGTCCGTATCCACCGACTTATGATGGTATAGGTGCTGATAAGTACATGGAGTGGAAAATTGTCATCGATAACATATTTGCTACTCGCTTTATGTGTCCAAGGAGGAAGGTAAAAAATGCAGCTAGTGTTTTATGACATTCTGCTTTATCTTGGTGGGAGTCTTTAGATCCTTCTGATAAACCTCAAACTTAGAATGATATGAAACTTCTTATGCGAGAAACATTTGTTAATCCACCTCCTGTTTTGACTTCATATGATGAGGTGCACCATTTAGAGAAAGAGTCTGTTGTTATTTCTCTTGCTATGACTAACCTTCTACAGGATAATGTACATAAGCGAGAGGATGACATGGAAGAAAATGAGGAGCTCACAACCTCATATGCAAATTCAGAACCATCACTTCATAATGCACCTATTACTCCTGCTGAGAACACAGGTAATGTCCATGGTGCTACACTCATGGAAGGTGAAAATTGTCTTAATGTACTAAATTTTTTCACAAACCATGCTATCATAGAGCAATTGTTAGTGGAACCCTCTCTTGATTTATCTTTGTCCCATGATAATTTGCTTGATGTTCCTTGTGATAAAGATGAAATGGTTGATGATGCTTCAGTTTTACATGTTTTGGAACCAGTCACTTGTGCTAAAAATACACATGTTATTCATATTGCTACTAAAACTGAAGAGCTTAAACTATTGTCTTTTTTACATACTTGGGTTACATTGAATTTGATGTTTTGTGTAACCTAGATTGTTTAGATGAGAGTCTTTTTTAAATATGCTGACTTGCCTTGGTTTTCTAAACACACATATCATGTTATTGGCAAATATAACAACAAGGGATAATATATGATACATCGAGTATACATTCGTAGTAATATGAATTCTCCTTTTGTTGTACAAGATTATGATTGTTTAGAGGGCAATCATAATAATACAAACATTTTCTCATGTTCCTCAAAGAAACAAGTTCACTTTCAAGAAGGGGAGCATTGTTGGTTGCTACCTATGTTTGCTAGACCATCTATTCCTGTATTGTATTTGGTTAGTTCTAATCTTTTGCAGGATAGTGTTGACATACATCATGTGCATTCGGATCATGGAGTCTACATGCTACAAATTGGAAACATGGTCACGTTCCTTCTCACAATTATTTCAGTTCCCTTTGTCTTCGCAACCCCGTTCTCCTTTGTATTGTGCAGGATCAATTTCAAGCACACTCGACGCCGAGGACGGCTTTTCGTCATGAAGGGGAAGATGATGAGGACATGACACCCATGCATATGATCATGTTTGGCACATGGTATGGAGGGGAAGGAGGCCATCAAGGGTGTCCAAGTCAAGAAGGATGCCCGAGGCTAATTCGGTTCGAGTCCCCAAGGTGGAGGCCCAAAGCAACTCAAGTTCGAGTCTGCCTCGGCCTCCAGGACTAGTCTGCCTTAAACTGGTCACCCAGGACGCATCTAGACTCCGTTTTCAACGATCCACATATGGTTGGAAAGATAATTTGATAAGGAAGCCAATCCAACTGGTGTCATGTCAAAAGCTCTTCGGAATCAACGGAAATTGTCGAAACAAGTCAGCGTCCAGAATCTGTCCAGGTGTTGTGTCACCGTATTTGGTCCAATAAGCCGTGTATCGTCTTTGAGCCCATTAGGGGGGCTCATCCAGGGTAGGCAATGACCCTAAAACCTTTATAATCATACGCCGCCACCGTCGTTAGGTTTTGGGTTTTGCTTAGATTATTCTGTCAAGAACAGTTTTGCCGTTCATCGGTTTGTGAGACCCCAATGTTGAGAGATTAATCATTCATCTGCAATTTGGTTGTGTTCTTCCTTGTTCTTGCTTGTGTTCTTCGTTGATAACCAGAGATTAGCCTTCTTGGCAAGGTCAACCTGGTCTGTGACTCAGTTGATAACCAGAGGAGCTGTGGTGCTAAGATTGCAGGGTTCGATCTTTCAATCTGAAGCCGGATCGATGTGTCATTCTCCGCCACAACAATAGTTACCTCCACCTGACGAAAGATCGGGATCCCCGTCTCCATTAACTCTTATGTGTATAGCCATGATGAAATTGTGCCATTTGATAGGGGGGTTCCTATATCTGTTTGTCGAGTGAATCTAATGGCCCTAACTTGTTAGATGAACCTTTCAAAGGCTTCATAGTGAACCCTACCGACCTTCCTTAGAAGTGGGTCAAGAGATTAGCTACCTCGGGCAAAAGGGTAAATCATGACTCATATTGTAAGTGTACAACCTTTGCAGAGTGTAAAACTGGTATATCAGCCGTGCTCTCGGTCACGAGCAACCTTAGAACATTTACGGAATAGATGATCACTAATGGTTAATGATGATGAACACTAATGATATGGATGATGAAGATGATCACTAATTATTACTGTTTATGCTATTCATTAATCATGTTTACCTGATCATGTGTTTATATGGGCTTGTGATGAACTTGTTGCCACCCAATTGCTAAAAGATGACTCATTAAAAGCTAATCGCAGTTAAACCAATGTCAGCCTTTTGAGCCTCATGAACCCCATGTTATATTTGTTGAGTATGACATGTACTTACGCTTGCTTTACTTTTCAAATATTTGGATGAAAATCCCGGATGGGTCCTAGATTGCTGGAGTTTGGAGAAATTAGGCTTGTGATCAACCAGTCAGTTGTCCCTATGGATTTGGAGTCTTCACCTGAAGGTCGGAGTTGTCTTTCCACTGTCTATACTCTGAGGTTATAATCTTTATACTAAATACGCTATGTATTTAAGCATTGTCTTTTGATAATACCCTTATTTGTGGCTATATGTGAGATTTGACTTCCTAGGCTCACATATGGTGTGTATCTGGTTTTGTTCTTAAAATCGGCTGTTACATAAGACCTAATGATTGTACACCTCTTGTTAATTCTTCCAGATATCATCATATTGTTGGTAGTCTTGTCTGTCTTACTATAATAAGGCCACACATTGTTCATGTTGTACATATTCTTAGTCAGTTTGTTAGTGCTCCTATATTGGTTCATTAAATGCATTTGCTTAATGTTCTAAGGTATTTACGATGGACAACACCACAACAGCTATTCTATGCCAAATCAAGTCCACTTCAACTACATATTTACTCTGATTCCACTTGGACAAGTCATCCTATATGTATCATCTCTCTATCACCGATTATTGCATCTTTATAGGTACTTCTTCCATTGCATGGAAATCAAAGAAACAAAGTGCAGTATCACGCTCTAGTGTCGAAGCAGAACTTAGAACTCTTGCCACTGCAACTGCTGAGATAATTCGGCTTAGATAGTTGCTGGCATGTGATAACTCTACACCTCTTCTCTCTGATAATATGAGTGCTATTCTGTTAGCAAATAATCCAATCAAGCATGAATTGACCAAGCATATTGGTGTTGATGCATCATTTATTAGATCTCATTTCCAACTGTTTACAATTAATCTCAAATATGTTTCATCAAGTGGCAGGCTCTTTCACCAAGGCTCAAACAAAGGAACATCATCATTTTTATCTTCTCAAACTCAATGTGTCTGATTCTTAATCAGGATTCAACTTGAGTTTGAGAGGGGGTGTCAACTATATATACATATCCTATACTTGTACATAGTTCTAGTCTGGCCCATAAGGCCCATGGCCCAAGTGCCTATTGTATACATATGTATATCTAAGCCTCCAGAATATGAAGTGATGCAATTCCAGTCTCTTCTAGCAACACGAAAGGTGGGGTGTTGATATGGGGCTCAACCTAGCGTCCAAGGGCTAAAACTTTTTTTACGATACAATTTTTGAATCCTAAAACATCAAGTTTGCAAGGGCAGAGGTAGTACTTAGTTAACCATATTGTAGTTTTTCATTACTGCAACATCCAAATGGCCCCTATACAAATCTTAAATGTACTATTGTCATGCAGTTGAATCGTAAAACAGGAACTAAGTCAACACTAGATCGTGCGAAACAAGCCATCTCAGGAAAAGCCCGCAAGTTGAAGAAAGTGCTGAAAAGGTTGGAAAAACTAATTGATCAAGGAGCACAGTTTTTGGCACCATTGGCAAGCAACGGTAGAAATGGTATCGATGGCAATGACACATCAAGTCATGCCAACAATGTGAATAGGATTGTCACTACATCCTCTGCTCTTACACACATCATATTTGGGGTAGAGACGATGAACGTGATGAGATAATAAGGTTGCTCCATGAGACAGCAGGTGATTTTGAAACAAGCTCTAGTAACAGCAAGTGTTATTCTGTTATTGGCATATATGGTATTGCAGGTTCTGGGAAGACAACCCTAGCACAACTTGTGTGTACTTATGAACGGATGGATAACTACTTTTACCCAGTTATGTGGATTCACGTTTCTCAAAATTTTAATGTAAAAAAATATCTAGAGATGCTCGAGGCAGCTTTCGGGGCGCCATGCCATGAGTTCAGAAGTCTTAACACCCTACAAATGAAACTGGAGGAACAATTGAGATGCAAAAGGTTCTTTATAGTACTGGATGATATCTGGGCTGTGAAGGATGGCATTGTTCTGAATTTGGAAAAACTGGATCAGCTACTTTCTCCACTGAGGGTTGGGAAGAAAGGGAGTATGGTCCTTGTTACAACTTGATTCAAAGATGCAGCTATGTCTCTATGTGCTAAGAGCCTTATGAAAATACTTGACTTGAATGAGATTGATTTCTTCAATCTTTTTATGCATTATGCACTTGATGGTGCAACCCTTGATGATCATGAACTTTTTTTTGACCGAATCAGTAGGGGAATCCCCTACCTGATATTTTTTTTGCTTTTCAGTTAAATAAAAGAATGTTCTGTACATGGGTTACACAAGAGGAAGTGCAACAGAAAAAGTAAAAGTACAAGGCCACAAGGCCCAAAGGAGAATGGAAACAAAGTCTAAGTGTAATTCTCCTTCCAGTTGATTAGTGCAGCCTGTCTACTTGGCTTGGCCTTTGTGCAAACAAGGTCAAGTTCATCCTTGAACTGTCTTCTCTAGTTGTTGAGGTTGATCTGCCCATTGTTAAAGATGACTGCATTTCTTGTTACCCAAATGATCCAGCATGCCGTGATAAAGATCTCTCTGAAGATTGGACTTCCAAAGGATGTTCTGGCATCAATAACCATATCTAAAGGTGGCATATTTGTTTTCCAGCATATGGGGATGGTGTTCCAATAGGCTGTACTGAAGTGGAATTCAAAGAACAGATGCATGCTAGTTTCCTCACAATCAGAGTTACATAGGACACAATTATAGTTTTCTAGTTGCATGTTTTTCCTCCTTAATAAATTCCTTGTGTTGATTCTATCCCTGAGCAGGAGCCAAAAGAAAAACTTATGTTTACCAAGGTTGCTGGAGGCCCACATCCAGTAGAAGAGTGGAGAGGTTTCTGTGTGTCCAATCAAAATTTTATAAGCCTTCTTACTATTGTATTTGCACGATCCCCAAGAATAGCACCATATGTCCTTTGTATCTGCATTCTAAGTTCTCTGTTGTATAAGGGTTTGCACTTTTTCTAGCTGATTTGTAGCTTGTGTCGACAAGGGCAGGCTAAAAATTATGTTCACATCTTGATCCAGAAAAAATCTGATGGAACATTTCTTCTTTTTGGTAAAAGAGAAGAGTTGAGGGTAAAGCTCTTGGAGACTTTGATCTGACCATTTATCAGCCCAGAAAAGGACAGTCCTTCCATTGCTTGGATTACAGATGGCAAGATCTCTGAATTTATCAAAAAAGAGTCATAATGTCTTTTCACCAAAAGGATCCAATTGGACTCCTAGCCTGTGGTGGTGTCTGAAGATTGGAGTAGAATTTGGACCATGTCAGGGAGACCCAGGGTATATCTTCCTCGTTGTAAAATTTGTCCAAAAATTTTATGAGTAAAGCACTGTTCTAACTCTTAATGGCAATAATACCTAGCCCTCCTTGATTCATTGGCTTACAGGCTGTTTCCCAGGCAGCAAGACAAGTTCCTCTTCTGTTGATGTCACCCTTGCTCCATAAGCAATGCTTTCTATAAATATCAATTTGCTTAATTACTTGAGGTGGAATTTTGAGACTACACATGTAAAATGTAGGGAGAGCTGAAAATACAGAATTCACTAAAATGAGCCTTCCATCATAAGATAGGTGTTTGCTGACTCCACAAAGCCTTTTCTCAATCTTTGTTAAAAGAGGTGTGAATTCTTACAGGGTAGGCTTAGTTGTTCCAAGTGGTAGACCCAAATATGTGAAGGGCATAGTTCCTATGCTGCAACCAAATGTTCTTGCTAAATGTATGGCCTTTTCATCTGTTAAGTTAATGGGTACCAAGAATGACTTCCCAAAGTTCACATGTAAACCACTGGAATTAGAGAATGATCTTAATAAGCATTTGAGGTTAAAAAGGGTTCTAGCATCTCTAGGCAAGATGAGAAGAGTATCATCAGCATACTGCACAATTGGGAAGTCACCTCCAAAGGTGTCACTAAGAGGGTGCTTGAGGATGCCCATCTGCCAAGCTTTGTTGACAACAGACTGTAGAAGATCACCTGCTAATACAAACAACAGGGGTGATAGTGGGTCACCCTGCCTGACCCCTCTTTTACATTCAAATCATTTTCCAGGAATACCATTCAGTAGAACAGAGGAAGTACCTGAGCTCAAAATGTTATGAATCCAATTTATCCATCTTGAAGAGAATCCTTTATATTTAAGAATTTGCAATATAACCTCATGGTCTAATTTGTCGAAAGCTTTCTCAAAGTCCAGTTTGAGAATTATGACTTCCTTTTTTGAGTGATGACAGAGATGAAGGAACTGGAATGCCCATGCTAGACAATATTGGATTGTTCTTCCCTTAATGAATCCATATTGATTGGTGTGTACTAGTTGCAGGATCACAGATTGCAGCCTTGCTGAAAGTAACTTTCTGATGCACTTAAGGGTGTAATTCAGGAGAGAAATGGGCCCATAATCATCAACTGTTTCAAGATTGCTCTTTTTTGAGATTAGGGCAATGATGGAGGAGTTCACACTCTTTAAGTCTGTATTCTAATGATAGAAATCTCTGAAAAATCTTAGAAAGTCACCTTTGATTATGTCCCAACTATTTTTAATGAACAGTCCATTAAAACCATGTGGTCTAGGGGCATGGCTGTTTGGAAGAGATTTGATGACAGCTTCAATTTTAGTTTGACTGAACTCAGTGTTTAGATGGTCAAGATTATGCTCTGTCAATAATGTGCTGAGATCATAGTGTATGTTAGAGAATTCACAGATTCCTAACCTTTGCTTATAGGATTCCCATAGCAAATTTGCTTTTTGTTCATGCTCTGTGACAACAGTACCATCATGTTTTGTAAGAGAAAAAATGAAATTTCTCTTATGTGCTATAGTAGCCATAGTGTGAAAAAGGCTACTATTTTCATCCCCAAGTTTTACCCATCTAACAGTGTTTCTTTGTTTCCAATAGATCCTTTTGGATTCCAATAAGGATGCAAGGTGACCTCTGACCAACCCTTTGAAAGCCTTTTCTAGATTTGAGATTTGTCTTTGCTCCTCAAGACCATCCATCAGCAGGAGGACCCAATTGCAATTATAAATGAGCTTGCTTAGCTTAGAAAGGTTCTTGCTCCATTTTCTCAGACCAGCTCTGACATGTTTGAGCTTTGAAGATAGATTTTTGGAGGCATTGGCATATATTAGAGAATTATTCCAATGAAGAACCACAGTTAGTGTTTAGAAAGTCAACATGATCAACCCAATAATTTTCAAAACTGAAAATATTTGATTTGGGGATAGAGCTTCCAATGTGCAGCACATAAGGAATGTGATCTGAAATGGGCCTTGACAAAGGTTGTACATGTGTAGCAGGATAGGAAAGGGTCCAGCCAGAGGAGGTAAAAGCCCAATCCAACTTGACAACGAGGGGATCAGATGGCATATTGGTCCAAGTATAGCTTCTGCCATTGAAAGGTATTTCAACTAAATCCAAGTCTGAAATAATTTCATTGAACAAGTTCATTTCTGACAGATCACCTCCTAGTTTGTTCCTATTTTTAGGTTGCTGTAACACCCGGTTTCAAGGACAAAGCCGAATGCACACCATATGTGAGCCCTGGTAATTAAACCTCACATATAGCTACAAATGAAGGGGCAGTATCAATTCACAATGCTTAATATATAGCGAACTTCGTAAAAGAGATAACCTTAGAAAGCAATCAGCGGACAGACAACTCTGATCTCCGGGTGCAGACTTCACTCCACTGGATCCAAACTGACTGGTTGATCACAAGCCTAACTTCTCAAGTCTCTGACAAACTGTTATCTGGCCTGAGGTGTGGGGGAAATTGCAAGAGTGAGTCCATGTCGAACTCCGCAAATATAGCAACAAGGTAGTGTATTCCATAGCCACATGATCAAGTATAATTGAATAATAAATAGCTCAAAATAACTCAGTTAAGCATAATTAAACAAGTGCTCATCTTTGGCGTAAGAATCCCTTGGCCGCTCGTGACCGTGAGCACGGCTGATATATCAGTTTATTAAACTCTGCGCAGAGGTGTACACTTTCACTGTGAGTCATGATTTCCAAATGTACGGGTTTGCAAGGTCCAAACACCGGAAATCATATAAAGCTGCTCAGAAGTTCGTCTAACCAGGAAGGGCCGTAGGGTCATCGGATATAGGAACCCCCCTTCCATTAAAAGGCCGCTTCCATAGCAAGGCACAACAGGACAGAGGTTGTCCTATACCCAACTCGCAGTATCCTCTAAGCCTGCTAGAAAAGGTCTCCCAAGCAACTAGAGCCAGAGCCATATAGCCCTCACAGCTGTACTGTAAGTCCCGGATGATCACTTACAAATGAGACCTTGTGGAGAGGGAATTTAACCCTCCTTTTGTTGCTAACAAGTCATCTCTTGTGTTTATAGCATATTCATTAATCAAGCTTCAAGATCATGGTCACAGAAAGAAAACCCAAACTATACTTGCCTTAAACACCGATCCTTCGGTAAGCTTTAATCTTCAACGTTTTCTTCTTCTTCTTCTTCTTCTCCAACTTCTTATAGATCACCAACGCAAAACTCACCGACTGGACAAGACCGAAAAGCATCACACAAGCATCCGAACAAGCATGCATAGCAAACATACTAGATTAGAACAATACACCAATCAATGAAAAGATTCGAAATCTAATCTACGCATTGCTACGATCACACACACGCGAAAGGCACACTAATCGGAGCTACGGTAAAACAGAAACATCTATCGAAGGATTTACGTTGGAAAGAAAACTATATGCTTTATCTATTTTAATGATCATAAAACATGTATAAGATATCTCAGGGAAATATCTAAAATTGAGTTAAGTCATTTTATACTTGAGTTATTAGATTTAGAAAACTAAGATAAATTAATCATATCTTAATTATAAATATCTTGGTATCATTTATGCAAATTAAATTGAAATATAATAACAAATGAGAGTATATATATTCAAAGTATATATGTCACATTTAAACTTGGCAAATTACAATTTAAAGACATACATGTTTATGTCACTAATTAATCATATTTTATTAATCAACATATCTCATATTATATAAAGTATTTAAACTTTACTTTAGAAATATAGAACATGTGAGAGCAACTAATAGAACAATTATATTATGTCTCATAATTGATCTAAGCAAGTCATAATTAAAAAGGCATTAATGTTGGCATACGTCATATTTTATAATTATAAAAGATTATATATATACTTTTAGTCATTTAAACATCTATAAATTAAAAACATAAATCATGTGAGGGCATCTATTCATACTTAACACATATGCAACATTCAACTAATTATAATCTAAGACTGTACTGAAGTTACTGATTAATTAGATTAACAGGTTATGTATAATCACCGGAATACAAAACATATATTGTTTCTAGTTATAAAACTAATTATAAGCATGTTAACCAATTTAATATTTAGCTATATATGAAAAATCATGTGACATGAAAAACATTGCCCCTAACATATCATTCACGTCAGCACGTACCAAACGCAACTTAAACGGTGCAAAACGAAATTAGAACTTAAATTGCTCTTAATTAACAAGTTATTGAATAATCCTTAATCAAATTAATATTCAACTTATAAATTTCCAAGATGTGAGATATGTTAATCATCGCTGCAAACACGTATCTCACACTACGATGAAACTCGTGCAATCGAATCGACATCAAAAACCTAAATCGACTTTAATTAATTAGCGATTAATTAATTATAGACATAATTAATATTTTAATAAAATAAATTCATAAACATGTGATATAAAAACTAATAGCTCTACTGCGTAGATCTCGACGACACGAAACTAACGCAACTGGAACGAACTGAAACGGATTTAAAACGAAGAAACGAGCGGAGATTAAACGAACCAGTGGCAATTACAGAATTTGCATCATCTTCTTCCTTGCCTTCTTCTTGCTCACTTGACGTGGCATGGCAGCCATGGAAATTTGATGCTGCTGCTCACGGAGGGGAGAGAGGGCTCTCGGCCTCGGCCTGCCACCAGCCGACCACAAGCAGCAATGGCCTTGCGCGCGACACGGCGATGGCGCGTCGTCGGCCATGCCCTCACGGCGGTCGGTCAAGACAGGTCTGAAGGCGTGGCGGAAGAGTAGTCTGACAGGCAACGACGACGCTCCACCAGCGTGGGGCGCGTGAAGGGCAGGGCACGGCTCCAAAGCGGCAGCGGGGTCGGCGCTGGGTTCCAGATCATGGTGGTGGATGGCCAACATAGGGAAGCTTCCTCGGCGGAGAGAGAGGAAGAAGTCTGCGACCATGGATGAACTTCACGGGAAAAGCGACCGGAAAAAGGAAAACGAAGGGGAAATTGTCAAACGGTGATGGATTCAAGAAACGACGAGATCTACCTTGTGGTGGTGACGGTTTTACGGAGACGTCCGAGGTGGCGGAAAAGCTTCGGCCAAGGTTCGGCCAAAACCTAGTCAGTGGAGAACTTCGGCGTCCAATCTGCGGGGCTACGAGTGGCGGCTCGAAAAACGGGCTATACTTCTGGAAAGCTCGCGTCGAGAGGAACACCGGCATATATATAGTGTAGGGTTTGGAGGTCGGTGGAAAAACAAGATATTTTATTATTTTCGAATTTAAATAATTCCGGGTTTAAGATAATTCCAGAAAAGTCTAGAATTGATTTTTAGCCCACGAAAAATACTCCGATGGCTCCAAAAATTCTAGGAAAATTCTCGAAGACACTTTTGAACATAATGAACCCAAATAAAGTTTTTAGAGCTCACGAAATTATTGTTGCAAAGATCAAGGAAAAATATTAAGCCCAAGGAAAAAGGAATTTAATTCCGGAAAAGGTCGGAAAATTTTCCGGAGAGAAAGAAACATCGCTCTATCATATTTCAAAACCATTTGCACTCATAAGCACCAAATGCAACCAGCATGAATGCACAATCCCGCATGTTGCTACTCCTATGATGAATTTTAATTTAAAAAATATATTACTTTTCCTATATTTCATGAGCACAAAAATCAATAACCATTATTTTAACTCTATTTTCAAAAGTGCAAAATTTTAGGGTGTTACAGTTGCCTGATCAGATTGAAATCCCTAGCAAGTAGCCAATCATCAAACTCACTGATGTCAAAGTTCATGAGCCAGGTGGCAAAAGCTAGCTTCTGATTGGACTATGATGGGCCATATATGTTTGTAATATGAAAACTTTTGTTATCCAATTTGTTTCTCATCTTAACAGTGATGGCATAGGAATTTGTCTGAATTACAGAGCCATCAAAACACTGCTGTTCCATGCTATTAAGAGAATACCTGAAGCTCCTACTGAAGGAGAAAAAGCCAATTGATCAAAATTTATGGGGCATATTTTTTTAATGTAGAAGATGTCAAAGTTCTCCCTTTTTGTTTCCTGAATACAAATGATTTGACATACACTCTCTGTAATTTTATCTCTTAAAGCATCCCACTTTTCCTGTGAATTAACGCCTCTGATATTCTAGAACAAAATTTTACTGTATCTTCTACTATCCATAATCACAATCTATGTAAAAGAAGCAAAGTTTGTTCATACAAATGACAAACAGGATCAGCCATGTTATATATCTGTAGAGATGTGAGTGTAACATTTGTAGGTCTGTGTAGAAAACTATGCAACCAACTCTGTCTTCCCTGAGGCTATTAACATGGTTACAGAAGATGGGAATAGAGGGCATTGTATTTGTATCAAAACTCACATTACCAGGGCTAGAGGAAGGAATCAAGACCACAAAGAATTGCAAAGCAACATTAGCATTAAGATTGAACACAAGCATGAGAGGCAAGTAACCCAAACAGTTCACAGGATTATTAAAGCAGCATAGGATGCAACAGTACATGATCTTATTGTTCTAGTACATAGACTGGGACCTGGGACTAGACAGACGATAGACATCTAAACATGGATAACTTTGGAGCAACAAAAACAGCACCTTTCCAGGTGCACACAGAGACAGATCTATGAAACTACTCATCTATGTTGTCTTTCTCAAGAAGAGCAGCAGAAGCAACCTCAGGCTGGATCTGTAAAAAGCCAGTAGCAATTCCTTCGAGGATCTCTTTGGAGAGATGTGGGGCAGCTATATAGTTGGAAGGCCCTAGGATAATGGCCAGTGGGAAGGGATCAGCAACATCTTCCTCTGTAGTGGATGGCTCCTTAACTTGATTGGCTGCCTTGGCACTTACAGCGTCCTTGTAACCTCCAAGTTTGTTTGCAATTCTCCTACTACGCCTCAGAAAGCTATCATCCAGCTTCTCCTTCACTTTCATGGTCTTCCTCTTGCATGGGGTCTGGAACACAACAGGGGCTTCATCTAGGATCTCAACTTCTATATCCTCATCTTCAGCCTCTGCTTCAGCTTCTCCAAACTCTGCATCAGCATCCCCCATTTCTGTATCAGCCTCTTCTTCATCAGAGGTAATGTAGTCCAAGGCAATCTTCTCAAGGGATGTTCCCCCAATCTGTGGAGAGAGTAGAAAGGCAA
Organism: Miscanthus lutarioriparius; assembly: GCA_904845875.1. NCBI lineage: Eukaryota > Viridiplantae > Streptophyta > Magnoliopsida > Poales > Poaceae > Miscanthus > Miscanthus lutarioriparius. The sequence goes on along the minus strand of CAJGYO010000012.1, from coordinate 77,475,832 downwards.
GATGTATGAGGAGACGTTGATCATTAAAATAGGGAGGGATTAGAGTGTCATGATCAATAGCTAACAGATTCAGAAAGGAAAGGAAACTAGATGCAGGTCTGATAGTTATGAAATTTAGTACCTCTTTCAGAATGGATGGAACCACTGTAATGAGAGGATCAGAGGGCACACTGGGTCCATAGATCACTGATCTAATCCTTGGATCCAGGATCTGCACAGTTGCATTAGCTGGAGTGGGGCTTGGTAGGTTTTGAAAGCTACTAACTTGCACTGAACCATTCTGGACACTTATGGCTTCGGTATGCTCCTACACAGCCTGGCATTCTGCATAGTCTGCATTTCTGGATCTCTCGGTGCAACCTGCTCTTGCCATCAACTTGGCCCTCCTACATCAAGATTCATAGCAGAGAGACCATTGGAGGCAGTTGGGGTGGCATCAGACAGCACAGGTGGAGCGAAGCCCATCCAGCATTGTGGCTACGGTGGACAAGGATGCAGAGGACCAATGGTAATGAAAGCTTCTTCATCTTGTGGCTCAATGAGGCGCTTCTTTTCTAGAACAAAGCACAGGACCGTCCAGGAGCATCCCTTCTGTGGTAGCCCTCCATTCACCTTGAAGTCTGGGATTTTCGCTTCATCATTGAGATACACCTTGACAACCACCCTAGCTAGAGTCTCTGGTTCATGCCAGTACACCATGATTCCAAAACCAGAAACAGGTATAGCTATCATCGGAGCATTACGCAAATCCTCAGGAAAACCGACAAGCATGATCCAAGCCTCATGATCCAAATCAAAAGTACACGCATTGTCACTTTCATCATGCTTAACAACAGTCATGGTATAGTTGCCTAGACTGAACTTAGGACCAAGAAAACGCTTTCTTTCTAGAGGAGAGATAAAGCGAACATAAGCATCCCCCAGAGCACAGGGTTGTACCTCGATGATTCCAGCTTGATGAACATCCTGGAAGAAGTAGCGGAGTGCAAAATCATCCTTGTGGACTTGGGGCTGGAGCTTCACTATTGCAAGATCCTCATTGGAGAGGGTGTAGCACCCAGTCACATACACCTCGTGACGGAGCGGGGGGATGAGGCACGGGTTCCACCAGCGCGAAGCCCTTGGGGACATGCGGAAGCGGATTGCACGCCCAGTTGGCCATGGGAGGCGAGAGGTTGGGGTTTTGCACAGTAGGTAGGGGAGCAGTGTAGACGGAGGCTTCGAGGGTGGGAGAAGAAGACAAGTATATAGGTGCTTTCTCAGTCCCTTCGCCTTCCCGAGATATGGGCCTAAACCGCTGTTGATTGCGGGCCTTCAAAAGACAGACGAGATATGTCCATAGCTGAAGCAGGATTTGCACCTTACCATGTTTGTGCAATCTTTCCTCAAGTGATTCGGGCCCAAGCATCTGGAACAGTGTCGGGCTACCGAAGGCAAGTGACGGGCTAAATGCAGAGACGGGATCTTCGGCATAGATTGAGCATGCAATAAAGAATCAGATTTTGAATTCAAAATGAGCTTGGCCTTGGGCGTGGATTGCGCCTGAGAAGCTGCTTTCGGAGGTCACAGCTTTTGTGTCTTTGGAATCCAGCGAAGAATTGTTTTACAAGATTTCAGAAAATCAGGCCTCTTTCCTCGGAAAAGAGTTTGAATCAGGATGCAAGCCTGTGTTCACATGAACAGAGTTCTTCTGGAATTTGGATGGATAACTAAGATGTTGAAACACTAATTTTTTTCAAAATGGGGGGAGAACGGACAATTTCTGCATAGCTTTTTCTTGATTTATGGTTCACCATTGTCCATTCAGCCTCTTGTTCTAAGCACCAGAGTTCATACTCTTTTTGCCAATTCGGTCCTCCATCTCTCTAGAGGAAGAAGAAAATGGCAAAGGATTTGCAAGAAAAGCTTTTTATCTTATGAATCATTAGACCAACTTTTTTGCAAGAAACAGAGAAACCAAACATCCAAACAGAAAGATGGAAAACATTGTAATTCTTAGCTACACCACCCAAACAAGCTTGGAGAATTAAACTGACAGAGTCCTCATTCAAACAAACCACAGAGCGCCCAAAACACACCACGAGGTGAAAAGCCGATGATGGAGGTGATGTAGAGAGACTCACCGAACAACCAAAGCGTTGTGTGACCACCTTGGCAAACTCAACCCCTGGATCGAAGCACAAATCCGAGAGGCCACCCATGATCGAAGGGGGAGATCACCAGGAGGCGCCATGGTTGGAGGGAGCACCGAGGATGGAGGAGGAGGTGGTGGGAGAGGGAGGAGCAGCGAGGAGGTGGAGGAGCGCCATTAGTTTGTGGGATTGATTGTACTAATGTTTATCGGCAATGCTACAAACAGTTGATGATCATGAACTAGAAACATTTCAAATGATTGGAAAACAGATTTTGAAAAAACTGAAGGGGTCACCATTGGCAGCAAGAGTAGTTGGTGCACGACTACGCAAAAATTTGAAAGCTACATTTTGGAGAAGAGTTGGAGACCAGGATATGTTGCCTGATACCATGGGAGCTCTTTGGTGGAGCTACCAGCACCTTGATGGGCAGGTCAGGCGATGCTTTGCTTAATGTAGTTTGTTTCCCCAAGGATACATGTTTAAACGTTATGAATTGGTTGATTTATGGATAGCAGAAGGCTTTATAAAGACGATCAATAATTCAGATGAGCAAATGGAAGATGTACCTCAGAAATGCTTTGACGAACTGGTGTCTTGCTCGTTTCTGGAAACAAGAAAATATGCATTTGGTAGAAAGGATGAGTGGTTTACCATGCACGATTTGCTGCATGAATTGGTCGTGATGGTTTCTGGAAATGATTGCTTTCGAATTGAAGGTAGTGAGATGAAAGAATTCCCTCCCGACGTCCGCCATCTGTATGTCCGCTCAAAAGATCAGGTCAAGTTTACAGAGCAGATTTGCAAATTGCAAAAACTGCGCATACTGATATTCATTACCAATATTGGTGGACAGGGGATATCAGTAGAAGAACTTGAGGGCATTCTGGAGAATTTAACGAAGTTGCGTGTGCTGCAGGTAGTTGTCGAAGGATACATGGCAATGATTCCGGCCTGTATTTGTGAATTGAAGCATCTACGCTTTCTCAGGATTCATAGTCCCCTGTCGACCAAGGTGCATTTGCCAAAAAATTTGGGCACAATTTATCACTTGCAGATCCTAGAGCTCTGGGGTTCAGGTGTTCTTGAATTCTCCAATGTAAAAACATGAGCCACCTGATTTGCTTGCGAAGCATTAGATACTCTGGCTTTTCATTTGACAATTCTGATGTTTCAGGCTTTTCTGGTCTTGGGCAGCTGAAATCGCTTCGAGGACTGAGTGACTTCAAAGTGAGAAAGGAGAAAGGATACGAACTGCAGCAGCTCAAGGGCATGAATCGCCTTAGTGGCAGCCTGAGAATCAGTGGTCTTGACTGCGTAGAAAGCAAGGAGGTAGCCCTAGAAGCCAGGCTATCTGACAAGACAGACCTCACAGCTTTGTCACTTGAGTGGTCAGGCTCTAGTGGTCCGGGGCAGCATACTTTGTCTCCTGACCTGCAAGTGGAGATTCTCGAGGGCCTCTGCCCACCGTCACAGCTCGCAGAGCTTCGTGTATGGGGCTACGGTGGATGGAAATGCCCAAGTTGGCTGTCACAGAGTCAGAACATCAGCCTGCAGTATTTTGAATTGTGCCGATGTTACAACCTGAAAGCTCTTCCACAAATAGGCGACCTTTTCATTCACCTTGGCCACCTTAAACTCGTTAGCCTTCCAAAGCTAGAAAAGTTGCCAAGACTTCCGAACAGCCTCAAGACTTTGGACATTGTGCGCTGTGAGGCCCTGGTTCTTACATGTGGGGCAGATGTGGACATGATAAGGTCACGGTTTATCGAGCGAACATCTCAGATGGAGCCATCCTTGAATGTTAGAGCAACACATGCTGAGGAGATAGACAAGTTTGCTGATGAGCAGCCTGTGAGGTTTGACACAATCTTGTGCGACTTTTTCGGCAGGTGTGGTAGTCTGCCCCAAAGGCTTATCTGGGGCCATATAAGAGAGGAAGACCACGGCCGGTTAATGCTTCCTGCATCAATGGATAGGGTCATCATCTCATATTGTGCAATCACAGACACTGTACTGCACACCTCCTTAAGAGCCTCTACATCCCTATTTAGCTTGAACCTAAGGGGTCTTCCCTTTCTCACAGAAATCTCTTCTGAGGTGATGGAGTCTCTACCTATGCTTTGTGATCTCTCCATTGATGAATGTTTTCAGTTTAAGCACTTGCACGGCCTAAGTCATCTAAGTAGACTCCAACACCTTGGCATTACCAAGTGCCCCAACCTTGCGACCCCACTTGGAGAGAGTGACAAAGCACGGGTCCTTCATGGGATTGCCACTGATGACATACCCCTTGTGCCACAGCTGCTGTCCAGACAAGGCTGCTCCTCCCAGTGGTTTCTTAGAATCGATGAATCGGACCAACTGAGGGAAGAATGTTGGTCCCTAGATCTCCCGCACGGGTTAACCGATCGTTCATCGGCGTTCTCGCAGACACACTACGGCCGGAGGTAGAAGAGGGAGGGAGAACAGAGCGCATACACACAGCACAAGCATCAGCGTTGACAGGAGCTCTGCAGAGAAGATGGCAAAACTGAACTCTCACTTCATTGAGTTGCAGTGCGAAGTTATATATACAACTCTACCCATCTAATCCTAGTACACAGGCATGTCAGACTGTCATGCTGCTACAATGACTAGATGTGACAGCAGGGCTGACTTTGACGCATGTCCTCATTGTGCTACTGATCTGCGCAGGGGACCCTTTTCAGCGCCGTTGTCCCTACATGCTGCTGTCTGAGCAGCGGGGACCCCTTTCGACGCTTTTGCCTCGCCACAGCGATATAGGCGGAGAACATCAGATTACTTTACAATTCTTCCCCTAATCCTGCTGCTAACCCTAGAACCTCCACCACCATGCCGATCATTTTCTTCAGCTCCGTGAACCGAAGACGTCCGAGCAGCTTGGTGAGGACGTCCGCGAGTTGCCGACCAGTTTTGACGAACTCGATGACGATCGGCCCTCCATCGACACAGTCCCTGAGGAAGTGGAACTTGAAGTCGATGTGCTTGCTCCGGTCGTGGAGAACCAGATTCTTCGTGAGGACGATGACGGGTTGGTTGTCCACCATCAATGCTGGTGGGTGAGCTTCCACACTGGTCAGCTCACCCAGTAGCCGGCGCAGCCACACAGCTTGGCACGTCGCTGTGGCCGCCGCCGCATACTCTGCCTCTCACGTGGACAGCGCCACGACCTTCTGTTTCAGCGATAGCCATGAGATTGGAGCCGACCCGAGGAAGACGAGCATGCCAGAGGTGCTCCCCCATCCGTCGATGTCCCCCGCCATGTCTGCATCGCTGAACACAATGAGTTGTAGCCCATTTCCGCCTGTCTTGGGGAAGACGATCACCTGATCCACCGTCCCCTTGACGTAGCGCAACAGCCGCTTCACCGTAGCCCAGTGATGCTCTCGGGGATCCTCCATGAAGCGGTTGACGTAGCCCACGGCGAACGCAATGTCCGGCCTCGTGTGGACTAGGTAGCGCAGACCACCGATGATACTCTGGTAGAGTGTTGCATCTACCTTCGCCGTGGTACTGGACTTCGTTAGCTTCAGCCGCTCCTCCATCGGAGTCACGCACGGCTTGCACTCAGCCATGCCGCTTTGCTCCTACAGCTTTGAGGCATACGTGCTCTGACCTAGTGTGAGCGCCTCCTTCCCGTCTCTCACCTCGATACCGAGGTAGTAGGATAGCGCGCCGAGATCGCTCATTCGAAAATGAGCCGCCATCTCATGCTTGAAGCTGTCGATATCCTCCGCACACACGCCGGTGACGATCAGGTCGTCCACATACACGACGACGATGAGCTCCTCCTTCCCCCATCGCCGCGTGTAGAGCGTGTGCTCGATTGCGCACCCTGTGAACCCAAGCTCGCCCAGCGTGGCGTCAAGCTTGACGTTCCACGCTCGCGGGGCCTGCCGCAGCATGTAGAGCGTCTTGCGTAGTCGGAGCACCCTATGCACCGCTCCCTTGATGGCGAAAACCAGAGGTTGCCTGACGAAGACCGTCTTCGCCAGCTCACCGTTGAGGAAGGCCGGTTTTATATCCAGGTGATGGACGCGCCAGTCTTTCGCTGCTACCAAAGCCAGCATCAGTCAGATAGACTCCATGCGCGCTACTGGCGCAAAGACTTCCTCAAAGTCAATGCCCTCGTGCTGGACAAAGCCTCGGGCGACAAGGCGTGCTTTATGCTTGACAATGGCGTCGTGCTCGTCCCGCTTGACCTTGTACACTCACTTCAGGCCGATCGGACGACATCTTAGAGGTGGATCGACGAGCTCCCAAGTCTTGTTTTTCTCGATCGCCTTCATCTCCTCCAACATCGCCCGTCGCCAATTTGCATTGGGCTCGACCAGCGCGAACGTGGGTAGTTCCTCTACACTGACGAGAAACAACTCTGGGTCATTGAGCAGCCGACCCGCCAGGCCTGAGGACCCTGTGTCGCTGATGATGTCGTCCAGCCTATGGAACCGCACCTCCACACCGTCGTGGAAGGCATCCACGAACTCGGTGATGTCGCTTGAAGGTGAGGCGAACTCGATCGGCATCGATGGAGTCCCTTGTTGGTCCCAAGATCTCCCGCATGGGTGAGCCGACCGCTCACCATCGTTCTCGCATACACATTACGGCTCGAGGTAGAAGAGGGAGGGAGAACAGGGCTCGCACACACACAGCACAAGCACCAGCATTTGCTGGAGCTCTATAGAGGAGATGGCAAAACTGAACTCTCTCACTTCACTGAGTTGCAGTGCGAAGCTAGTACATAGACATGCCAGGTTGCCATGCTGCTATAGTGACTAGATGTGATAAGCCCCCTGCCGCACTGTAATAAGCATGTAGAGGTTGTGACATCAGTGACAAAAAACAATGCCTAGATCAAACCCTAGGGCATGGAGGTTCGCCTTGTTCCATTAAAAAGGCAACAATGGTGATGAGCTCACCACTATTATTGAGATGCTTTGCATGGGAATGCACACTGCATTGGTAGCTTACGTAGCGGAGCATCTCCACCCACACTTGGGAGATAAGGTCTAACATTTCAGCAGGACCCACTACCGGAATCAGTAGCTTTGTCGTGTGTCCAGGGCACACGGCGAAGCCCAAAAACACTCGGCAAAGGCTTTGATGAGTGTTACACTTGGCAAACGGCACTCGGCGAACAAAAACTCGGCAAAGACAGCTTGGATTGCCGAGTGTTTTTTGTCGAGCAAAGACAGCTAGATCAAACCCAAAAGCTGTCTTTGCCAAGTGTTTTTTGTCGAGCACTCAGCAAACACTTTGCCGAGTGCTAAACCGACACTCAGCAAAAGAATTTTCAAAAAATATAAAAAAACCGTGCCACCAGGCCGCCACCACCACGCCGCCCGCCGCCGCCACCACGCCGCTGCGGCCGCCACCATGCCCGCCGCCCGCAACCACGTCCCCGCCACCACGCCGCCACCGCCACCACGTCCCCGCCACCCGCCCGCCGCCACCACCACGCCGCCGCCGCCGCCACCATGCTGCCGCCACCACCACGTCCCCCGCCACCACGCCACCACGTCCCTTCGCAAAAGGGGTTAGAAGAGGGAGAGAGAGCGGGGGAGCTCACCGTAGGGGCCCGTGTGCCACTGACCTCGATGGGGAAGCTCCTCGTGGCCCTGCGCCGCCACTCCCGCAGGGGGAGCTCACCCCTGGACCACGCGTCGCCGCTCTCGGCCAGGGGGCTGCAGCTCACCCCTGACCCGCACGCCGCCGACGGGGCTTGGGTGTACCGTCCCCTCCGCCGAGGCAGGGGGCCGGGAGAGAGAGGGAGGGGGGCCAACGTCGGGAGCCAGCAGCAGGGGCCGGGCGCGGCGGCGGGGGTAGGGAGAGGGAGGGGAGGCGCGGTGGTAGGGTGCGTTTGTGCGTGGGGACGGTGGCAGGGTGCGTGAGTTATTGTATAGGAGCTTTGCCGAGTCTCCTAGATCTAACACTCGGCAAAGCAGTGTTTGCCGAGTGCCAGATTGGGGGCACTCGGCAAACCTTTTTTCCCCTCCTCTTCCTTCTTTTTCATAACGTGTTTTTTTAAATTTGTTCTGATGTACTTTGAAAATACCTTGTCAAATTGACTCAACAATATATATATAATTTTTCTACAAATATTATTCCATTATTTCATGCAGTTATAGCTCAAATTTAATTTATATCAATTAAAATTCTATAATTGCACTTAATAAATTAAAATTATCAAACGGATCCAAAAAAATTACCAAAATTTCACATGAAACAATCTATGTTCTGTATTGCCTATAGAAAAAGTTTTGAAGTCAAACCCCAATTTGACCGTCACTTTGACTGCAAATCTTACCGAATCCTTCTCAACGTTACGATTCTTCTTCTGAGATGCTTCGGTTTGTAAACATCGTATGTGTCAAATTGTGTGAAACCTTCTCAATTTTTTACCATAGGTTCCACATATGATATCATCACATCATGACAAATCTCATGATTTTTAGACTTCGTTTGTGTTTTTTAGAATTTAAAAACCATTCAGCCACACGTTCATGGTCATGTTTCTTGAATAAGATGTTCAAAATTTCTTTTCATTTCCCGAGTAAGGCCTCACACTAGACTCAATAACAAGAATATCATTTTTCTACTCATTTTATTCTATTATTTGAATCACTTGCCGTTCAAAATTGACTTGATTCAAAAAACTGCTTGAAATGTAATAAATTAATTAAATATAGCAAACAGATCTAGAAATACACTAAATTTGAACATAGAGTACCACATGTTCTATGTGGAGTGTAGAAAAAGTTTCAAGGTTCGAAGAGGGAAAAAACCTATTTCTTTGCTGAGTGTTTTTTTCAGCACTCGTGTGGGAGTATGGCCTCCGGTATCCTCAAGACAAGACATGGGCCGCACCATCAGAGGTGGCCCAGCCCACAAGATCAAGGCGTGCACGGAGCTGCTCGGCGTGCAGCGCAAGACATTATATAGTACCAAATAGGATACTTTCCTTGTAACCCTACCCCTCCAGAGTATATAAGGAGAGGCAGGGGTCCCCTAGTGGACAGATCTATCTACTATAGATCAATACAATACACCAAAGACACAGGAAGTAGGGTATTACGTCGATCAGACGGCCCAAACCTGTCTAAATCGCTGTCTCTGCGCCTTGTGTCACCATCCGGTTCCTGATTACGCGCACCCCCACCGACAAATCTACCATCGTGGGATACCCCTCGGTGGACTACCGAGCATCTTTTGTCGACAGTTGGCGTGCCAGGTAGAGGTGTGCACTTGATCTATGGCGGGCCAGATCGGATCTCAAGATCGACGCCACTCGTGGCAACCTGACTTCCTACGGCGGCGTCCTTCAGCGGCCCTACGGGCTCGACATGCGAGGCATGCGTCACCTCCCGATGACATCGGTGTATCAAGCTCCAGCTACAACACGCCACAGGAACAGAAGTCTGCTCCGATCCGGCAAGCTTGGCTTTGGGTATTGCCGCTGCCGCTACCGTATCGGGATCCATCAAAGATGCTACGAGACTGAATCGACTCGCATGGAGCCCTACACGCTGCCTCCATGTCCTCAAAACGAGGAAGGAATCCAAATTCACCAACAACGCCACTACAACGACATTAGCACCACGTGTGGGAAGGGAACCCCGGCTGGTTCGTATGCCAAAGTGGATATGCTGGCTGCTGGATGTTTTCTCCAATCAACAACATGCAAACCAAGAAAGCCGATCTACGATCTGCGGATGTCATGCGAAGCAAATTGAAGTAACCAAGATACGCAGCTTGCATGCGCTATACGGGTCTGCATGCATGCAAATAGGCAAGCACCGAACTACAAGGGCACATGCATGTGCACGTGTATACGTATACATACGTGTGCATCATGCAGCCGCAACCAAGCCAAGCACTGTCTCTTCATCCCATCCTGTGACAAGCTCTCCAACGCCGACATGACCTCCGAGATGATCTTCCGAGCCATTGAACAAGCTGTTCGATTGCATCAAGCGAATACGCCCGTTCAACTACAACTCCACGCGGCCGTCCGACTGCATCAAGCCGCCGAGCGAGCCATCCGAGCAGTCGAGCGAGCCGCTAAACGAGCTGCCCGCAGCGCCGACCAGATAACACCATACGCCGCCGACCAGACATTCTGTCTAAAGCCAAGTTGCGCTTTAATATTTTTCAAAATATTCTTCAATCTCCGTATATCGCCATAATATTTATCCGAGTTGTTTTCTCTATGTTTGTTCTTCAAACAATTTTCTGAACCCCCGAACAGTCATGTTGACGCTCGGATGTCCCCAGAGATGGCCCTGTCTCCGGCTCCTCCCTACACGTGCTACAGGCTCCGCACTCTGCGTTATGGGTGGTCGGCAGCGGTTCCTTGGTGATGCCTGTTCCTCCTACACGTGCACGGGCTCCGCGCTCGACGTTATGGACTATGGGCTAGCTAGGGCTGGAGACTCAGCTATACACTAACTGGTCGGACGGTTTATATTAAATATAAATACATCTTCGCTCCAACTGAACACCGAACTACATACGCTATTTTTTTTCTCCGGAGTTCATATATTTTTACATCATGTACTACCTGTTCTACATATTTGTTTTGCAGGATCATCGTCTAGGTGCTCGGACTTCTCCACCGATCAACTGGTCGGACCGCTTGGTTCATCGACTTCGTCGCCGACCAATTGATCGGACTGTTCGCCGGTCGCTTCTACTCAATGCTCCCTTCGCCGCCAACTAGTTGACCAGGCTGTTCGTCGCTCGTGCTTCATCGCCAGCTACGCCGGGGACTCCTCGGCCCTCGGATTCTTCTTGCTCGAGGACTAAGTGGGCACACTTCACCCCACTTCACCTTGTGGACATCGCCACCACGCCGGACTCCTTGGAGCTCGAGACATCGCCACTTCATGCCGGACACTCCCTCGCTGCTTTCGGGCGTCGCCAACACCGGCTACGGGACTCCTCGATGCTTTCGGACATCGCTCACTTTCTGTGGAACTCCTCGCTTTCGAGACATCGCCAAATTACACTGGAGACTCCTCGGTGCTCGGACATCGCCAACTATGCCAAGGACTGCTCGGTGCTCGGACATCGCCAGTGACGTCGGGGACTCCTCGCTTCTCGGTGCTTGGACTTCACCAGCGACGCCGGGGACTCCTCGCTCCTCGGAGCTCGGACATCGCCAGCGATGTCAGGGACTCCTCGCTCCTCGGTGCTCGGACTTCGCCAGCGACACCGGGGACTCTTCGCTCCTCGGTGCTCGGACATCGCCAGCGACGCCGAGGACTCCTCGGTGCTTGGACTTCGCCAGCGACGCCGGAGACTCCTCGCTCCTCGGTGCTTAGACTTCGCCAGCGACGCCGGGGACTGCTCAGACATCGCCAGCTACGCCGGGGACTCCTCGCTCCTCGCTGCTCGGACTTTGCTAGTGACTCCGAGGACTCCTTGCTCCTCGGTGCTCGGACATCGCCAGCGACGCCGGGGACTCCTCGCTCCTCGGTGCTTGGACTTCGCTAGCGACACCGTGGACTCCTCGCTCCTCGGTGTTCGGACATCGCCAGCGACGCCGGGGACTCCTCGCTGCTCAAACATCGCCAGCTATGCCGGGGACTCCTCGCTGCTCGAATCTTACTATGTCTCATCGGTGTGCTATCAAGCTGCTCCATGCTGTTTGGATCAGGGTGCTGATCTTGGGCAACACATTTGGGGTCTTGATACACGCATGTCAGACGACGTCGACAAGGTTTTAGACTTCTTTTTCTTTGACCCTGCTACAAGATTCATTCTTCATCTTCCAGCAGGCTCGGGGACTAAGTGGGCACACTTCACCTTGCGGTGAATGTGCGCTTTTCTCAACTCGAGGCTACGCCCGGGGACTGGCTGCCTGCTCGGCTAGTTTTCTACTTTCTATCCCTGGCACCATGTGACTACATCACCTACTGTCAGGCTCGCGGACTAGCTGTGGGAGTATGGCCTCCGGTATCCTCAAGACAAGACATGGGCCGCACCATCAGAGGTGGCCCAGCCCACAAGATCAAGGCGTGCACGGCGCTGCTCGCCGTACACCGCAAGACATTGTATAGTACCAAATAGGATACTTTCCTTATAACCCTATCCCTCTAGAGTATATAAGGAGAGACAGGGGTCCCCTAGTGGACAGATCTATCAAATACAGATCAATACAATATACCAAAGACACAGGACATAAGGTATTACATTGATCAAACGGTCTGAACCTGTCTAAATCGCTGTCTCTGCGCCTTGTGTCACCATCCGGTTCCTGATTACGCGCACCCCCACCGACAAATCTACCATCGTGGGATACCCCTCGGTGGACTGCCGATCATCTTTTGTCGACAGTTGGTGTGCCAGGTAGGGGTGTGCGCTTGATCTATGACGGGCCTGATGGGATCTCAAGATCAACGCCGCTCGTGGCAACCTGACTTCCTGCGGCGGCGTCCTTCAGCGGCCCTACGGGCTCGACATGCGGCGCATGCGTCACCACCCGACGACATCGGTGTATCAAGCTCTAGCTACAACACGCCACAGGAACGGAAGTCTACTCCGATCCGGCAAGCTTGGCTTTGGGTATTGTCGCCGCCGCCGCTACCGTATCGGGATCCATCAAAGATGCTACGAGACTAAATCAAATCGCATGGAGCCCTACACGCTGCCTCCGTGTCCTCAAAATGAGGAAGGAATCCAAATTCACCAATGACGCCACTACGACGACATTAGCACCACATGTGGGAAGGGAATCCCGGCTGGTTCGTATGCCAAAGTGGATATGCTGGGTGCTGGATGTTTTCTCCAATCAACAACATGCAAACCAAGAAAGCCGATCTACGATCTACGGATGTCATGCGAAGCAAATTGAAGTAACCAAGATACGCAGCTTGCATGCGCTATACGGGTCTGCATGCATGCAAATAGGCAAGCACCGAACTATAAGGGCACATGCATGTGCACGTGTATACGTATACGTACGTGTGCATCATGCAGCCGCAACCAAGCCAAGCACTGTCTATTCATCCCATCCCGTGACAAGCTCTCCAACGCCGACATGACCTCCGAGATGATCTTCCGAGGCATTGAACGAGCTGTTCGATTGCATCAAGCGAATACACCCGTTCAACTACAACTCCACGCGGCCGTCCGACTGCATCAAGCAGCCGAGCGAGCCGTTCGAGCAGTCGAGCGAGCCGCTAAATGAGCTCCCGCAGCGCCGACCAGATAACGCCATATGCCGCCAACTAGACGTTCTGTCTAAAGCTAAGTCATGCTTTAATATTTTTCTAAATATTCTTAAATCTCCGTATATCGCCATAATGTTTCTCCGAGCTATTTTCTCCATGTTTGCTCTCCAAACAATTTTCTGAACCCCCGAACAGTCATGTTGACGCTCGGATGTCCCCAGAGACGACCCTATCTCCGGCTCCTCCCTACACGTGCTACAGGCTCCGCACTCTGCGTTATGGGTGGTCGGCAGCGGTTCCTTGGTGACGCCTGTTCCTCCTACACGTGCACGGCCTCCGCGCTCTACGTTATGGACTATGGGCTAGATAGGGCTGGAGACTCAGCTATACACTAACTGGTTGGGCGGTTTATATTAAATATAAAAACATCTTCGCTCCAACTGAACACCGAACTACATACGGTATTTTTTCTCCGGAGTTCATATATTTTTACATCATGTACTACCCGTTCTACAAATTTGTTCTGCAGGATCATCGTCCAGGTGCTCGGACTTCTCCACCGATCAACTGGTCGGACCGCTTGGTTCATCGACTTCGTCGCCGACCAATTGATCGGATTGTTTGCTGGTCGCTTCTACTCAATGCTCCCTTCGCCGCCGACTAGTTGACCAGGCTGTTCGTCGCTCGTGCTTCATCGCTAGCTACGCCGGGGACTCCTTGGCCCTCGGATTCTTCGTGCTCGAGGACTAAGTGGGCACACTTCACCCCACTTCACCTTGCGGACATCGCCAGCTACGCCGGGACTCCCTTGTTGCTCAGACATCGCTAGCTACGCCGGACACTCCTCGCTGCTCGGACGTCGCCAGCTACACCGGGGACTCCTCGGTGCTGGGACATCGCCAGCTACGCTGGGAACTCCTCGCTGCTCGGACATCGCCAGCTACGTCGGAGACTCCTCGGTGCTCGGACATCGCCAGCTATGCCAAGGACTCCTCGGTGCTCAGACATCACCAGCGACGTCGGGGACTCCTCACTCCTCGGTGCTTGGAATTCGCCAGCGACGTCGGGGACTCCTCGCTCCTCGGTGCTCGGACATCGCCAGCGATGCCGGTGACTCCTCGCTCTTCGGCGCTCGGACTTTGCCAGCGACGCCGGGGACTCTTCGCTCCTCGGTGCTCGGACATCGCCAGCGACGCCGGGGACTCCTCGGTGCTTGGACTTCGCCAAAGACGCCAGAGACTCCTCGCTCCTCGGTGCTTAGACTTCGCCAGCGACGCCGAGGACTGCTCAGACATCGCCAGCTACGCTGGGGACTCCTCGCTGCTCGGACTTTGCCAGCGACGCCGAGGACTCCTCGCTCCTCGGTGCTCGGACATCGCCAGCGACGCCGGGGACTCCTTGCTCCTCGGTGCTTGGACTTCGCTAGCGACGCCGTGGACTCCTCGCTCCTCGGTGTTCGGACATCGCCAGCGACGTCGGGGACTCCTCGCTGCTCAGACATCGCCAGCTACGCTAGGGACTCCTCGCTGCTTGAATCTTACAACGTCTCATCGGTGTGCTATCAAGCTGCTCCATGCTGTTCGGATCAAGGTGCTGATCTTAGGCAGCACGTCTGGGGTCTTGATACGCGATGATGATTTACGTTGGCAAGCTTTCAGACTTCTTTTTCTTTGACCCTGCTACAAGATTCATTCTTCATCTTCCAGCAGGCTCGGGAACTAAGTGGGCACACTTCAGCTTGCGGTGAATGTGCGCTTTTCTCAACTCTAGGCTACGCCTGGGGACTGGCTGCCTGCTCGGCTGGTTTTCTACTTTCTGACCCTGGCACCATGTGACTACATCACCTACTGTAAGGCTCGGGGACTAGCTGTGGGGGTATGGCCTCCGGTATCCTCAAGACAAGACATGGGCCACACCATCAGAGGTGGCCCAGCCCACAAGATCAAGGCGTGCACGGTGCTGCTCGGCGTGCACGGTGCTGCTCGGCGTGCACCGCAAGACATTGTATAGTACCAAATAGAATACTTTCCTTGTAACCCTACCCCTCCAGAGTATATAAGGAGAGGCAGGAGTCCCCTAGTGGACAGATCTATCTAGTACAGATCAATACAATACACCAAAGACACAGGACGTAGGGTATTACGTCGATCAGACGGCCCGAACCTGTCTAAATCGCTGTCTCTGCGCCTTGTGTCACTATCTGGTTCCTGATTACGCGCACCCTCACCGACAAATCTACCATCGTGGGATACCCTAGTTTGTTTGTCCCCTAGTTTGTTTGTCGAGTGCAATTATTTTGCCAAGTGTTTTCTTCGCAACACTCGGCAAAGAGCTTGTTTGCCGAGTGTCCGAGGGAATGCACTCGGTTTTATTCTATTATTTGAATCACTTGCAGTTCAAATTTGACCTGATTCAAAAAATTGCCTGAAATACAATAAATTAATTAAATATAGCAAACCGATCCCGAAATATACCAAATTTTAACATGGAGTACCACATGTTCTATGTGGAGTGTAGAAAAAGTTTCAAGATTAGAAGAGGGAAAAAACTTATTTCTTTGCCGAGTGTTTTTTTCAGCACTCGGCAAAGAGTTTGTTTGTCGAGTGCAATTATATTTACCAAGTGTTTTCTTCGCAACACTCGACAAAGAGCTTGTTTGCCGAGTGTCCGAAGGAATACACTCGGTTTTATTCTTTTATTTCAATCACTTGCGGTTCAAATTTGACTTGATTGAAAAAATTGCTTGAAATGCAATAAATTAATTAAATATAGCAAACAGATCCAAAAATATACAAAATTTTAATATGGAGTACCACATGTTCTATGTGGAGTGAAGAAAAAGTTTCAAGGTTAGAAGAGGGAAAAAACTTAGTTCTTTGCCGAGTGTTTTTTTCAGCACTCGGCAAAGAGTTTGTTTGTCGAGTGCAATTATTTTGCCGAGTGTTTTCTTCGCAGCACTCGGCAAAGTGCTTGTTTACCGAGTGTCCGAGGGAATACACTTGGTTTCATTCTATTATTTGAATCACTTGCGGTTCAAATTTGACTTGATTGAAAAAATTGCTTGAAATGCAATAAATTAATTAAATATAGCAAATAGATCTAGAAATATACAAAATTTAACATGGAGTCCCACATGTTCTATGTGGAGTGTAGAAAAAATTTTAAGGTTAGAAGAGGGAAAAAAACTTATTTCTTTGCCAAGTGTTTTTTTCAGCACTCGGCAAAGAGTTTGTTTGTCGAGTGCAATTATTTTGACTAGTGTTTTCTTCGCAACACTCGGCAAAGAGCTTGTTTGCCGAGTGCCCGAGGGAATGCACTCAATTTTATTCTATTAATTGAATCACTTGCGGTTCAAATTTGACTTGATTCAAAAAATTGCTTGAAATGCAATAAATTAATTAAATATAGCAAATAGATTCAGAAATATACTAAATTTTAACATGGAGTACCACATGTTCTATGTGGAGTGTAGAAAAAGTTTCAAGGTTAGAAGAGGGGAAAACTTATTTCTTTGCCGAGTGTTTTTTCAGCACTCAGCAAAGAATTTGTTTGCCGAGTGTTTTCTTCGTAGCACTCGGCAAAGGGCTTGTTTGCCGAGTGTCCAAGGGAATGCACTCGATTTTATTCTATTATTTGAATCACTTGTAGTTCAAATTTGACTTGATTCAAAAAAATTGCTTGAAATGAAATAAATTAATTAAATATAGCAAACAGATTCGGAAACATACCAAATTTTAACATGGAGTACCACATGTTCTATATCGAGTGTAGAAAAAGTTTCAAGGTTAGAAGAGGAAAAAAACTTATTCCTTTGCTGAGTGTTTTTTTTCAGCACTCGACAAAGAGTTTGTTTGTTGAGTGCAATTATTTTGCTGAGTGTTTTCTTTGCAGCACTCGACAAAGAGCGTATTTGCCGAGTGACCGAGAAAATGCACTCGACAAACATAAAAACACTCGGCAAAGAGCCGGTTTCCGGTAGTGACCCAAGCCTTCAAACTTGTCATCCATGAGCTTTGCGCCAAGCTGGGATCCTTTATCCAATATTTTCTTGTGGCGTGAGGAGTCACCTGAATTTCCGGTTGAAGTAGCAGTATCATTGTCTTCAATATTAGATCTAGTGTTCAATTCATGCCCACTGAGCTGCACAAGGTTGGCCAAATCCTCAGGTGTTCTACACTTTACAGAAGTAAGAGAATAGCACACATGGAAATAGGCGTTGCGGCTAGTAGGCGGAGGCAGCAAGGAGAAAGATCATGTAATTGGATAGTGCCTCGATGGCCTCAATCACCTTCGCAAGATCCAGTAGCTCTGTGTCATCCTGTCGGCCTCTGCTCTTCGCCTGCTTCTCTTGAACCAGCAGAGGTAGAGGTCAGTGATGATGTGCCAAACGACAATGCTCTTGTCCAACTCAATGTCGATGCTCCAAGCCAGGAGTCCCTCACACAATCCTCTACTCTCCAGCGCCGCCCGACCCCTTGAGTTACGGATGTGACCTGGACTTGAGTCCGAGATGCCTTTCACTCCTGAGCACTCCCTCCACCAGCAGCTGCTTGATGCGCGGCGGGACGGGGATGATGACAAGTAAACCATTGTGTCCGTGCTCCGAGCGCACAATTGAAGCAAGTTGTGCTGGCCCATGGAGCCCGACCAGTACCTCCTCCACTCTGCTGCATGGACAAGCCGACGGAGGGATGAAACTATCCAGTAGAGATAGTGCCACATGTTTCTTTCTTGTGCCCTCTGATCCAGGAGCGCAAATGTCCAGCCTCAATGACGAAGTGATCTCCATGACGACGGCCCCAACTAGAAGGATGTAGGTTATAGTGATGTCTACTCTACTGTAATGGCCCTTATGAATTTTGCCCAATAGATGAAACAGCAACAATGCGGCAAGGGTGCCTAGCGACGATACCATATGGTTGCAGGTGTGCATCACCTTGGCCTTGGTGTACAAGACATCGTGCATCAAGGAGATTTGCATCATATCTCAGCCACCTTGTACAAGTCCTCCCCAGGAATCGCTGAAGTACCATAGTGGACCACGAGAAAATCTGAGCCCTTCAGCAAATCCAAGGGAGCATCCAACAGTGCGTGAGCTTTCAACAAGAAGCCTTCCGTATCTCGGTCCCGGCGGCTTGCTGGTGACGAAATGTTAGATGGTGTTGTAAAAACTGGAATCCTATCCAACGGCCTGTAGTTGCTGCTAGATGAACTTGTGCCCACACCCTCTCCCCGTACTTGAGGACACCGACTGCTAACATAACGATGGTGGCTCGCAGGAGCAAGGACCTATGGCTGCCGACGATGGAAGACGACTCGCCATAGAGGACGTAAGCAGCTGCGCCGACCTGCACGGTGAACGTTTGCAGGTGGCGCAGCCACAGCTTATTGTCCTCGATGGTGTACGCGGTGATGTTGTCCTGCCCGCCAAGGTGCAGCAGCCCAGAACGCTGTCAGCTCCTGCTCGGGCGACGTGCTAGTCACAGATATGTGGCCGAGCACGTAGATCGCCATCGCGTCAGCCAGCATGTACGCCGACCAGATGAAGAATCTTTGCACACTGGGATCAGTACGCCTCCGGGACTCCGCCAAGACGAGGAGCATGGCCTGGAGCAAGAAGCTGAGGATCACTAGTGCTTTTGTTTCCATGCGCTCGTCACAACCTCGACACCTTGCATCGATTAAATGGTTTCTATAGCATGATTCTGAAATGGATTGTTCACCATTCTATAAGTCAACACAAACAAAAATTATGTATACTCACCCGTCAAATACACACCATAGGAGACGGCTTCTTTGCCGAGTGTCCCAGACTTTGCCGAGTGCTTTTTATCGGGCGCTCAGCAAAGAGGCTATTTGCCGAGTGCAAGAGAGAAAGCACTCGGCACATAACTGGTACTCGGCAAAGAGGTGGTTTGCCGAGTGCTCCGAGTACCGAGCACTCGGCAAACAATAACACTCGGCAAACCAGAACACTCGGCAAAGGGCCGCCGCCGTTAACGGCCGGCAGCCGCCGTTAACCCTTTGCCGAGTGTCTTCTCCTGACACTCGGCAAAGCGGTGATTTGGCAAGTGTCATTTTTTTGACACTCGGCAAACCATATTTTTTCACTTTTGACCTCCAAATTTTTTCTGCAGTCCTCATACAATACCTGGTACTCCATGTTTCAATGTGGCACATTTCTTAGACTTTTTCTATATTTCTTTAATTTATTTCATTTAATTGAATTTTCTTGGATAATTCAAATTATAACAGCTAGTCATTCGAATAATAAAAAAAATGAATGGAAAATGATATTCATGTTATTTAATATAATGTGAGGCCGTATCCAGGAATAGACCACCAATTTTGAACATCTTGTTCACGAAATATGACCACGAATTTGCGGTCGAGTTGTTTTTAAATTCTATAAAAAGCAAACAAAGTCCGAAAATCATGAAACTTGTCATGATATCATATGCGGAGGCTGTGATAAAAATTTAAGAAGGTTTCGCGCAAGTTATCACATACGATGCTTGCAAACCAAAGAATCTCCAAAGAAGTTTCATGATTTCGTGAAGAGGCCGACGAGGTGGTAAGCATCGTACGTGACAAAAACTTGCGCGAAACCTCCTCAATTTTTTATCACAGCCTCCACATATGATATCATGATATCTCGACAAGTTTCAAGATTTTTGGTCTTCGTTTGCTTTTTATAGAATTTAAAAACAACTCGACCGCAAGTTCGTGGTCATGTTTCATGAATAAGATGTTCGAAATTGGTGGTCTGTTCCTAAATATGGCCTCACATTATACTAAATAACATGAATATCATCTTCCCATTCATTTTTTTCATTATTCAAATGACTAGCAGTTATAATTTGAATTATCCATGAAAATTCAATTAAATAAAATAAATTAAAAAAATATAGAAAAAGTCCGAGAAATGTGCCACATTGGAACATGGAGTACTAGGTATTGTATGAGGACTACAGAAAAAGTTTGGGGTAGAAAGAAAATAAAAATAAAAATAATTTGCCGAGTGTTTGCGTTTGGCGCTCGGCAAAGGAGCCTCTTTGCCGAGTGTCAGGACGGCCGGCACTCGATAAAGAAATTTAAATTGTTTTTTAAAAAACCCCTCTTTGTCGAGTGCCAGACCAGGTGGTACTCGACAAAGAATTAAAAAAATACTTTGTCGAGTGTCAGATCGGGGGCACTTAGCAAAGAATTTTTTTTTAAAAAAAACCTTTTTGTCGAGTGCTAGGCCAGGTGGCACTCGCCAGAGAATTAAAAAAAATTAAAAAAATATTTTGCCGAGTGGCGGATCGGGAGCACTCGGCAAAGGGATTTAAACCCGCCGGCGCGCACACACACACCATCCACACTTCTCCCTCGTCTCCTCTTCTCTGCCTGCGACCCTCCACGCGGCGGCGACGGCGGCAGAAGCGGCCGAGGTGCCCGCGCACCGGCGAGGCGAGGCCGTGGGGCGAACATGTCTCCCCACTGCCTGGACGACGGCAATCTGCGTCGATCCGTGACCGGGCGGCTTGGATCCATGGACGGCGGCTTCGATCCAAAAGACAGCGGCCTCCTCCGGTCTTTCCCAACCCAAATCCACCGCGGCGCCGCCCTCTCCTCCGTCCGGCGGATTCGCAGCCTGTGGAGGCCGTGAGGATGGAGGCCAACCTCGTGCTTGATGGGTCCTCCCCAGCCTCCGCTCTAGGAGGCGCCCTCACCTCCATCCCCCAATTCCTCCCCAAAGGTAATGGCGATCTGTGATGCTCTATTTGCCTCTAATCCCCCCCCTTTCTAGAACCCGAGATCTCAGTGAAACTCTATTCTATTGGGACGGTGGAAGATGCAGCTACTTTTCTAGAACCCTATTGATGTGTCTATTCACGATTAGTGGAAGGGGAAGGTGAATACTGAATGCTCAGACATTAGACCTGATTTTCCTTGTTTGTGATGCAATACTGTATGCTCATAGGATTTCTAATTAAGCAACTTGACTATTCCAGTCCAAAATTAGGTTGCAGTCAATGCTGCGCTGACACAGATTGTGAATTTCAGGGCTGGTTTTCGAGTAGTTTGGTGTTTCTTTATCAAGCCCAGGATACTCACAAGATCAGCATGTTATCATAAGCGAAACATGTATTTAAGTCTTACTGCTTATTGAAACTTTACGCAATTTAAAAAACTTTACTAAAGCAGTATTATTGTTTGTACCAAAATTGAAATGTCATGTTTGTTCCAATGGTGCATACGTCTCTTATGCTAGTAAAAAAGCACTTCCTAACCATATGTGCAATATGGCCTGCTGCTCATTCTCTTATTTAGTATACCTGTATAAATAACTCTGCATAAGTAACTCTGCATGTAGGGAATGCTTTTTATTTTTTATTTCTGTTCTATTTGATTTAGAAGCTTAGTGCTTTGCTCTTTTCTTTTCTTTTCAGCAACAACAATCAGCAATAGCAATGCTATAATTTGTAAGTTCTCTTGTGCAGTTAGATGAGGCCTTCGGATGTGGTCGTCGCTTTACTCTTGTGGGTTTACTTCATCAGCATACAGCATAGATTCTACAGCAATGCACATGGTGCTGAAATAGTGTCCAGGTATTACTAGTTCCAGCAATTATCAGACTAAATGTTGATTTTGGGTCAACTTGCCTTGTCTTTCTATGGATGCAGATTTGAATTTTTTTTTCTGTATTTTGTTATGACCATGACAATTATCTTAAATAATATTTTCAAAGGGTGTAGACTTTGGTTGAGTACCAAATAATTTTGATCGTGCCTCTCCATGAAAGTAGCTTTCCCTATAATAATCAATTTCATCACAATTTGTAAATGAGGAAATGTTGCTAGCTACATCTTGAATATTATAAAGAATAGATTTCATGATCTGAGTACATTTTATAAAATCCTTCAAGGTTTGCAAAGACAGCAAATCTTGACTGATATCTCCTCAAACTGTGAACTAAACAAGCATTATCCTTGCCTCTGAATTGCATTGAAAGTAGACGTTATTGATAGGACTGTAAACTATAAAGTCAGTAGTAAGAACTGACTGCTTGCATTTGGTAAATTTAAACTTATTTTATTGCCATATAACAATCTGATTTGAATATGTATGATTCACTTGCAAGGTTGTTAGCAATGTCAAATGGCCTGTTCAGAAACTTATTTTATTTCGTTTGCTTGGATTTGGGTTTTGGAACTCGGTGAGGACAGGTGCAAGTCCATCAGTTCTTGTGCTTCTCAGGTTGTGTTGGTCCATCAGTTCTTGTGCTTCTCATGTTGTGTCGGTAGTTAGCATGTCTCTGTAATTCCAAAATTACCTCAGTTTCAGTACATGCTTTTCAGTGAAGGCAGAACGAAATAGTTGAAATGGCTTTGCATGTACTTGCAGTTTGGTTTCAAGAGCTAGCAGTTTATAGTTTTGGAGCTTAGTGGATTTTCAAATGCTAATTAGAGCTTTTGTTAGCCTAGGTATTGTTAGATCTATTTAAGCTCATTACATGGTACTTATTTTCTTTTAGTTCATTACTGGCTACTTATTTTCTTTTGTGCTGTTTGGTTCATTTGCAGGTTAAAGCAAGGAGTAAAGCGAGCAACATGGGAGCTACAGTTTTTTTTTAGCTGTGTTTTAATATTCTGGTGCACTTATGGTTTGTAATATTCTCGTTCATTTTGTGATTGAGTTGGATTGTTAATAATCTGGATTTGAATGTCATGTTATGTGGCCTGTGTTGTTATAATGGGCCTTGTTCATTTTGATATATATGTGGTGTTATTTATATGTGCCGTTTGTTCATTTTGTTCATTTTGATGGAGCACTTGGATTACCTGTGAACTTATTTGTGATATATTGTGAGGCATGTGACGTTTGTGATATATATGTGACGTTTGTGATATATATGTGGTGTTGGTGATATATATGTGTTGTTGATGATATATATGTGATGTTGGTGATGTTTGTTATATATATCTTCTATTTGTTTGAATGGGATGTAAAAAACAAATAAAAAATGTTGTTTTCAGTCACTTTGCCGAGTGCAATGGCCATGACACTCGGCAAAGTGACTACCTAGGAACATGCTTTGCCGAGTGGAACCTTGCACTCGGCAAAACATCACAGATTTGTCGAGTGCCATAGGCCAGGCACTCGGCAAAGGTCGCCTGTTTACCGAGTGTCTTGACAGGACACTCGGTAAATAGGCTACCTTTGCCGAGTGTCTTGCCGGTGGCACTCGGCAAACCCACCGTCACAGCGACTTTTCTTTGCCGAGTGTCGGATTAGTACTCGGCAAAGGTTTGCCGAGTGCTCGATAAAGTACACTCAGCAAAGAGGTCTTTGCCGATAAACTGTTTACCGAGCGTCTTTGCCGAGTGTATATCGGCCTTTGCCAAGTGCCTGAGGCACTCGGCAAAGAAGCTGAATCCGGTAGTGACAAAATATCGAAGGTTCAAAGTTTATCTCAAATTATAAGGTATTCTAGATTGTTCAACCACATCCATACTTTCCTACCTTTTAAACACGACCTTGCGTAAAATGATTCATCTGATTGGTAGCCAAAATCAATGACATGCATACATGCCTTCATAAATTATGTGTTCCTAGCAAATTATGCAATTGATAACCAAACTAATTAATTAGTGGGACAAATTAGTCTTTTCTTAGGCTCCTTATTTAGTCCCAAAATTGCTTGAATACCTTGTATTTCAGGACCGAGGGAGTAGATTCAATCAATTTACCTTGTCTAAATATAAAAGATAAAATATCTAGTACTATTTTTCACCAGCATTAGTTTTGCAAAAGGTGAGTACCATTTTAGGCGGAAATAGTGGCACCGAGGCCAAATCATTTCTATTTTGATTATTTGATATTTGTGTATCATATCGTTTTCATTTTGCCAAAAGATGTGAGAAAAAATTATAAATGAGCCTCGATTAATGGATTTCCAATTCCACTTTCATCTCTACCAGATCGAGTCACATGAACTCCTTTCAAGAGACTAGTCCGGCATATCTTGAGAATAATGAAGCCACCATATGAGCTTTATTGTCAATACAAGCATGTGTTCACTAGTGAAAGGATATCTAGTTCCGCCACAAGAAATTTAACTTTGGTGACAAGTCTTATACACCTAGATGTTTTACTCACTTAAACAACCTACAGTCTGTTTCTGTAAAAAAAAATTCTATTTCAATTGTTCTCATTCATTCTCCATTGAATTGTTGTAATTAATTCTGTTTTTTAGAATATGGAATTATTACCTCCGGACTCGATAAGGCCTTGTTCATTTAATTCCCAATCTGATGGAATTGGAGGGTAATTTTATCCCCTACAAGTCTAATTTCTGATTAACCAAACAAGCCCTTTCACATCTACTTTTGGCTCACCTAGGAGATTAATCCAGTTCATTGTGTTAGAAACACAAAGCTTTTGCCACATCTGTAAATATCATTTATTAAAAGATAAATATGAATCCAATTAAGGAAAAAGATGGAGACAAACTTCTTGATGGCTAAGGAAATTTGTAACCTGGTGATACATCTAGGTCAGGGTGTGGGGGGTGCGCTTGTGTGTCTAAGCATCCGCGTCAATATTTCATTTCACAAAAAAATTGTCTAGGCAAGAAATATAATATACAATCATCTCTTCATTTTCCATTTTCTTCACAACTTGCACATGCAATTGATCTACTGTAGGTGTGAAGCCGTTAATCTAGCTGGCCGGGAGAGGTGTTCTAGCTCATTGAGTGTCATATTTTGCAACGTGGGATACGATACTTATATATATATATATATATATATATATATATATATATATATATATATATATATATATATATATATATAGCATCATACAACTATAACTCTATATATAGAAGGTCAACATAATGTGAGAGCTACTAGAGATGTAAATATGTATGGAGGAACTTACACGGTTACACCTCTCTGTCGGCTGCAGCCTGCAGACGGCACAAAATAAAGACAATAATACTATTTTGAGCTGAGAGATCAGCTTGTTATAATCTACATGATTCATACAGTTATTTGGAGAATATACTATTTTGCAGCTGGCCACAGAATAACTTATTCTATGGTCACCTTGATTTACCATAATGTTTGTACCAATTTACGATAATGACAATACACATTTACGATACATGGGTTACTATAATTCAAGATAATATTTATTATAATGCTATAGTAAATCACTTATGAGGGAGTTACCATAATCTCGTAAATTAGTATAGTAATTATCGTAACTCAAAGTGACCACAAAATAACTTATTCTGCGGCCAGCTAGAGAATAGTATATATATATATATATATATATATATATATATATATATAAAGCAGACCCTGGTAGTGAGATGCTTCCCACGGGGTTAAGGCATTATGAAAGACCTTCACTGCGTGATAATCAGGGGAAAAAGGTAAAGCATACTCTTTCTTTTCAAAAAGAAAAGAATTAATTCATTGCGTGACGCGGATGCTACAGCGCGCTTATGCTTTGGGCCAAGGTCATTCCTTATTGCAAATATTTAGCCCATGATTAACCCTTGGGGGAATATAAATTCTTCTGTGTCACAAAGACATAACTTGCTCCTAAATTTAATGAAAATTTGATGAACTTTGTGCTCACTCAAGATTCCTGAAAAAGTGATAAAATTCAAGAAATATTGTGAATTTATGCTTATCGTTTTATCTAATATGGCCACTTATTTCAATTTGTTTGCCAAAAGAATGAACACTTGGTTGTTACAAGTTGACTCGAGGATAAAAAAAACAAGGCTTTCATTGATATATGTGTGTGTGTTTGCAATGATCTATGGATGAGACTAGTTCGCCTTGCTTAATCGTTTCTAGCATCTATTGTTCATCTTGCTCTCCATGTCTTAGGTGTTACTTTATTGGCAATTTTTTAGTAAAATTCGATAAATTTGCTCAAACTGCTTCGCTATATATTCGTTGTGTGTATCCTATGATTATCTTGAGCATCTGCTAGCACTTGGCTTTCTTGTGTCACTCTCCTGTGCTTACCGCTATTAGAATCCACCCATTTTTTAGATCTACTCTAAAGCTCTTTAGTAGTGATTTCATGGCATTGCTTTAGGCTTTTGAGGGAAGAATTCTTGGTGTCTACATTTGCCAACAAGGTGGACAAAAGATATACACAAAAAGTTGGATTTTGGGTGTGAGCTTGCATACATTTGGAGAGTGATGCACATGTTGAGGACGAGTTGCAGTTTAGGGGGAGGTTTGATCTACTTTGTGACTCTTAGCTTTGCTTTCACTGGTTGTGCTAAGCCTTTGCCGCTTCTAGAGGTACCAGTGTGTTTCTTTGCTTGGTTGTGTCAAGCTATTGACAACACAAGTGATGAAGACTGAACATGGAGGCTTGGACAACCAAGGGACCAAGGGGCCCAAAGAAGGACCAAGGATGGCTAGCGCTTGGCACAGTGATGAGAAAACATGCTAGAAGTTACAAATTGATAAATGCAAAACAATATGCTTCAAGGGAATTGTTTATTCACTATATTAGTGCCATGTCATATAGTTAAGTAAAATATCATACAATGCCATCTGAGAAAATCCCATTAAAAAGGAATACATTAAAGCACAAGTAATATGACAATAAATTGCTAACCTTCAAATGACCATGCAAGGAGGAGGCATGCTGGGGTGTCGAGGCGAGGAGAAGTCATGTTGATGTGAGATCCACGTGGTTGGGTGTGTTCTCCACCCCTTTGGTCAACGTGGATGAGGCCACGGTCCACTCGCAAACATGGCCCACCAAATGTGAAATTGGACCGAGCGTGGGAGCCCTCCATGGAGTGGGCTTCCTTCCACGTGTGGCGGGTTTTGGAGCCCAATACATCCCAAAATACTGGCAGACAAATGAAGCCTAAATAAAAGCATTAATGATAAAAAGTACAAGATAAAGCAGTAGCTAAGATGGCAACCGCACAATATATAAATTAACAATGATTTTTTTCTCGTGAATATGCTGAGGGTATATTTCATTAAGAGGAAATGTTGCTGATTTAGGAGGCGGCAGATAGATCAGATGGAGTGACCAGGTGAAACGATCCCGATTTCCTCGAAGGGAAATCCACATATTCGAAGTATAATGTGATAGTTTCAGGTGATCATCCCATCACATTATCAAATAACAGTCGATATCACAGTCATACATCGAATACCTGTCTCAAGAGAGTACAAATAGCAAGGTTTACTCATTATTACATCGCCACTTGGCGGAATCACTCAGAGCATGCAGCATCCAGAACAGCATTAAGAAGGGCAGCGGACGTCGACTCCATCTTCTCAACCAAACTTGAGCGTAGGAACAAAACATCTAATCCTCCCAATCGTCTCCCTGGTAGTCGTACACGGGCTTAGAACCTATCAAACAATTATCAGTACGATTTGTACTGGCCACTGGATACCACCCTATGCTTTACGTTTGCTTTGTGATAGTGGAATGCAAGGGTAGAGCAAAAACACCTATTGGTGGCTATAGTCTCCTATGCGAGTATGTCAACTTTTAATAATATCATCAAGTTTTAACCCGTCTCATCCACACATTCTCCCATCCCATCACATACATCTCACCACTCTCGTACTCTCTCTAGGCAACAAGGACGACTCCTACTCGTACCATGCCTCATCGGTCAAAGCCGAAAACCAACACAAGAATCCAGGGGAAGAGAAGAAAGGACTCCACTCACTAATCAAGGGAAGCATAGGTCATAGGAATGTCCATATCCGAGGACACGGCTATACGTATAGATCGATCAACTCTGCAGAGCGTGTACACCTGGAACCACAAGATCACCATCATCGGTGGTGCCCCACCTAGGCTAATACCTATTACCTCCCTACTAGTATGGTGCCACCCTACCACTCAGCCCTAGATCACCCCAGAGTCCACCGGCACGCTGAGACTATGAGACATAGTCTTGGCCCCCAAAGGTCACTATGCTGTCTTAGGAGGGTGTGGGCCATATGCCTGTACCTCCCTACACTATCCACTTCCAACATAGCAGTAGTGGCACCATCCTAGCTGGTCGGGTAACCGTCCCCCACCCATTCGAGGCGAGTGGTATATACGTAGGGTCCTATGATCCGGTTCTCTCGACATACCAGTCCTCAGGGGGACCGGACATGATATCTTCTTAATAGGGGATAACCAACACCCCGTGCCTCGACGACACCTCCCTCCCGGGGCTTCATCCCACAAAGACACCACCTCGGGATCTCCTCATCTCACATGCACCCGCCATAGGTACCACTCAGAGGGGATGCCTAGGTCACACCCCCCTAGTGAGACTCATACAATGACTCATCATAAGATCCTGCCCGATCGACTCAACCCTCACCACACACCCAAAACGCATGCCAAGATCTCCCTAGTTGTTACCATATTACCAGCACTTAGTGCCTTAACCACTCATATACAATCCTCCACCAAGCATCACATCACAAATATAATGCGTAGTAGAAGCAGTAGCAAGAAGGTAAGCGAACGTCTAACCTAACAGCAGGTGTGCAGGGGTATAGGTTGCGGCAAGGAAATAGCTCACAAGCAATTCTACCATGCAACCTATCACATATCATTTGCATAAAAGTAAAGCGCTAGCATTTACATTGTAGCATGTCTAATAGGATTCTACGAGGTTGGGTGAGACGTGGCACCTGGCAGGTCGTCTCCAAGCTCCTTAGTATAGTCGGGGTCATGCTCCATAGTTTGTGGCTCCTCTGGGTGTGTCAGACGAGACATATAGCCACGATAAGCGACTCCCATAGATGATCACAAAGAAGCAACAGAAATTCAAAAGATCCAAATGCACTCAAACACAAGTCTATGATGTAGAGCTCATTTTTACAAAAATTTGGGCATTGGTTTAATATTTTTTTGAGGTCGTATGAATTTCTAAGTTTAAATCATTTTCTAAAAAAGAAAAATAAGAATTTTGAACAGTGAAGGACACCTGTCAGCATGTGATTGGACGTGGGAAATACGGTCACTAATAGGTGGGACCCACAGTCAACAGTGACTGACAGGTGGGGTTAGGTCAACGATTAGAGTTGACAAGTCAACGGTCAATGTTGATTGGGCTCAATGGGCCAGATATGGGCCAGCCAGCCGGACACGTGTCACGTTGGCAGGCAGCCACGTGGCATGCATGGGCCGCTACTAGGCTCGATCTACACGCATGGCTCACGGTGGACCGGGCGGCGCGGGTCTATGGAGCACCGAGGAGGGTCCATGGTGGACCGCGTCCACTTCTCCCTCTCTCTCTCTGGCTCATGGTGCGCCGGGTGCACGTGGGTCTAGGCGAAGGGGCACGGTTGCCTTCCCCCTCTCCTTTGTTTCACGTGGTGGCGCTCTCGCCAGCGGCTAGCTCGGCCGTTCTCACTCTAGGGTGGCTCGACAGAGTCTCTAGGAGGCTCTATGGCTTCGCGAGCTCATGGTGAGCTCATAGGTGGGCCAAAGGCGGCGCCTTGGTGGCTCTAGCGCCTAGTGTAGGCTCGACGGCGGGCGGCGGCAGCACGGTTTCGACGGTGGGGCCCTATGGTGCGTCGGGATGGCTCCAACGAGCTTTGCTGGCTTCCTCGCGCTCTGGCAAACGCATCAGCGACTCCAATCATGACGGCGGGGGCTTGACCAAGGCAGGACACGGCGGTAGCATCACAAAGACAGTGGTGGACGGTGGCGGGGCAGCTACGACTATAGCAGGGGCCAAAAGTGGCTCTTTTCCTTCGATTAGGGTCATGGGAAGGCCACAAAACTAGTCAGCGGGGACCATAAGCCACAGTGGAGTCCGCACCGCGGTAAGGCACGCGACAGAGCTCTAGCGAGCTTGCAGCCGTGGCAAACTAGGGCAAGGCATGGGCTTTGCTCTCATCCATCTACATGGCGAGGTGTGCAGGGTCAAGGCGAAACTCGACGGCCTGGTCTCATCTCGCGAGGCAGTCGAAGTCAGTCGGGATGGCTATGGCATGATGGCAAAACGAGCGCATGGCCTTACCGACGTCGCAAGGCGACCAGCGGTCCCTAGGGCTCCTCTTCTCCTCCCATCTAGTGCGTGACATGTTCCTCAGTGAGGCGAGGCTTGCCAAGGTGGGCTTCCTACCTCTACCGGCTCGGTGACGGCAGAACGGCTTTGCCTTGGCCGTGCTCTGGCCGTGGCAAGCACGCTCGGTGCGTGTGCGGGATGCCGATGTTCCCAAGCAATCCAGGCTCGGCAAGGCTGGATTCTTGGCAGTGTTCATGTGTAAGTGTGTGCGGTGCATCACAGTGGCAAAAAGGCCGGCCCTTGGCCCTCCCAAGGGGGAGAACATGGCGGCGTGGCTTGACATGCCCACAGTGGCGAGCATGGGAGAGCAACGTTGGGGCTCACCATGGTGGCAGGGTAGGTAGGATGGTGGTGCGGTGGCGAGCCAAGGCTGTGGCGAGGCGGTGCAGTGCCGTGTTGAACCGCTACGGTGAGGAAGACGATTGGGGCGTCATCTTCTTCTCTGGTGGTGGCTCCTCGACGGTAGTGGTGCTGTCGTCCTCCTTCTCCTCTCCTTCTTCCTTCTCCTTCCCTTCTCTTGGTCTTGGTGTGTGGTTGGTGAAACCACCAGTGGCGGTGGGGCGTTGTAAGGGCGCTAGGCACCGGGTGTGCCCTTTTATAGGGAGCTCACGACCATGGCGGTGGCAGATGGTGGATGGAGGGGAAGGGGGCACGTGTAAGGTGATCAGGGGCTCTGGCTTAGGGTTTTAGGGAGCAGGGGTGAGCACGGTTCCCTTGGCGCTCCCATTTTCGTGCGGCGGCCGATCAAGGGCAGGTACGGCGGTGGCAGGCATGCTGTGAGGGGCACGGGCCATGGCGCTCGTGTCAACGAGCATGCGGGCGCTAGCTGAGGCAGGTGGTGGCGCGGATTGTTGACGTGGTGAGCATCCACGCGCGTACGGGCGAGGGGCAGGGCCTGAACGGCTGGCGTGGCGAGCGGCGCGGCGTGATGCTCTACTTCGCTTAAAGTCGAGAGAGGGGAAGTGGGGTAGGGGATGATAGGGCGGTCCCACCGGTCAGCGATAGCGGGAGGGCGACGCGGGCGCGGGCGCGGGCGTGGTGGCGGGCCACTGCTGGGCTGGCTCAGCCAGTGGTGGAGCTAGCACTAAAAGCAAGTAGGAGCCAAACGGACCTCAAGAATGTACTGCTGTGGGCAAGAATGGCATCATGAGCTACCATATAGCTAGCAAGCATATATGCAGCATACATCTAGTCAGTTAAGGTCTAACGATAAGCAGTAATACACAAAACAACCATGCGTGTAGCCATGCGAGTGTGGAAATATGTATGCACTTGCACATGACCCTTGGATTTTGATCCATGGCAAGGGGGGGGGACAGGGCCCTCTTTGGCCCTAACATAGCTCCACCGTTGGGCTGAGCCACGCCTTGGCGCGAGGCCGAAACGCAGTCAGTGCTTGAGCAGCAGTGTTGTGGCGAAGCGAGCCAGCCTGGCAGTGCGGCACGGAGCCGGGCAAGCATGGCGTTACACTGGCCTCAGCGGGCTGCTGCTGCTGGCCTTCTTTCCCTTTTCTATTTTCCTCCCTTTTTCCAATTCATTTTCTATTTCTATTTCCACACTACACTTAGGGCTTCTATGCATGTATACATGTGTTGCCAACATGTATACACCCTAGTGGGGTCCACTAGAGGTCATCTAGGGCTTTAGGGTCCAAGTCAAAGGTTGGCAACACACACACACACAATAATTTGTTGAAAGGTTTAATTGATTTTATTGCATCACATAAAATTATGAAGAAGAAACTCACAAGTGGAATTAAAATGCAACAATGTTCAACCATGCTAACTCGGGTTCTACTTGTGCAACTACATGGGTGGTTTTCTAGTATGCACACTCACCACGCATGGGTTTTGTTAAAAAAATTAAGTTCAAATTTTTTGTTATTAGAAAACCTGGGTTACACCAGGAATAGGTTCTGTGCAAGAGTAGTATTGTTCTTTCGGCTTGGGGTTTTCTCTCGAGAGAGTGAGAGAAAACACATTTGTTTTGTGTGACCTTGATAGGATTTGTATGTGCTGGTATGAATATATATTTTGTAAACATCTTCAAGTAATCAAGATCAATGTTTGAAATCTTATGTCTCGATAAAAATCATGTTTGTTTTCAATTGATAAAATAGCAACGGCTTCTGTTTATTAAAGTATGAGCAACTTTCATGTGCCTTTATTACTTATTCCTCGAGGTTGCTCGTTATTTCAAATATGTCAGTAGCTAGGACATAAGCTTGTTATTTGTTTATCTGCATAAACAATGAGTTTTTCCTCTCTTAATCTTGAAAATCTAGCAAATTAATTCTTGACCTCATCTGAGATATTTATAGTACATTTTTAGTATCTTTTAATCCAAAGATCCGTTTGACGTGCTTCTAGTTGTGTTAGTATTTTACCTCGTTCGCTCAGATAAAATTTGAGGTCAAAATCAGAGCAACCGTTTAGGATCCACGGTATTTTTTTTCTAACATATCAATATGCTATCTCGTGATTATGATAATGTGTTGGAATTATTTTGGAGTGATTTGTTAATCGTGAAAAATATTATTCAGGTTCCGCAATCATTCCCCAACCTCTCCGGACTAAAGAGTGTGGCCACGTTTGCTCGACTAGAGGGCCTTTAGTCCCGGTTGGTAACATCAACCAGGACTAAACGTCTCGATGACCCGGGACTGAAGTTTCCACCTTTAGTCCCGGGATCGTTGTCCCGACGCGGTAACCGGGACTAAAGGCCATTACCGCCCGGGACAAAGGCCATCCTGTAGCAGTGTCCTGTCCTATAGTAAATCGATCCTACAATATATATAGCCTGCCACAATCCAATAATTCCTTCAGCGATGGCGTCGAGGACCGTCCAAGACACAGGCAACACGAGAACATCCTTTCAGCGGCGCGGCTGTAGCCCAGAGCTCCCAAACTTTGAGGTAATATAATTTCACAAGACCTGCGTTTTCAGAGCACCTAAAACATCACGGACCCATCTGCATTCCAGCAGAGCCTCTCCCTCACCGTGCACCCATGACACTGTCTGGGCACCGCACCAAAAAGAAATGGCGTGAAAGTTCTAATTGCCCCAGTTAATTGGTAACCATTGATCGGTCGACAACCTTGGCGATGACTCATCACTGACGACCACAACCCCGATTTCCATGTCAGAATCCTCGATGAGGTTCAGCATTTCCTTTCTGATTTTTACTTCAATTGTTAACATACATTCATTTTTATACTTATTCAATTGTTAAAATCAAGACAATAAAAAGAAGAAAAAAAATACATTAGGGGGAGGCCTCATTGCTGCCATCGTCTTCGGTTTCGAGACCAGCCCATCTGATCATGGAATAGAGGAACTCCTTGAGGTTCACCTTCCCGTTCCTGTTCAGATCCATCTCCTCTACAAGCAAACGAACACACAGAGAGAAAGAACATGACGTGCATCGATCAGTGCATGTCTGCATGAGCGCCAACCTACTGCTGCTAGAAATAGATCGAATCGAATAATAACAGGGATATGTAGATGAGACAAACAAGAGGCAGCAAGAGATGGAGTACTGAATAGCTGTGCTGTTATGTGGCTGGGTGTCCTCTCCTGGTGAGACGCCTCGTTCATCCTGTGGGTGACGTCTTTCCTCTTCATCTTGCCATCCCCATCCTTGTCAAAGAAGATGAAAGCGTCGATGAGCTCGTCGAAGATGTAGTTGAGCTTCGCAGACTCGAATTCTGAAACCTGAATTAATCGATCTTCCCAACATGAGTGGATTGATAGCTATGGAAATAACTGTCTTGCAGATGATAGAGTAGCTAGAGAGGAAGGAAGAGAAGAGAAGAATCGTATGTACCCGGCGTGTAACGTCTGGCCCGAACAGAAGGTACATGAGGCAGAGGAGCACGACGAACTCCTGGAACTGGATCCCGCTCCTGCTGTCGATGTCGCAGTAGTGGTGCAGGTTGTCCATCTCCTTCTCGGACATCTGTACCTGGAGCTTGCTCAGGAAGCTCTGCCGCTCTTCGTTGTCGATTGTGCCATCTGAATCCTCATCTGCAACGGAACAAATACTTCGATTCATTCCGCGCTTACATGGCAAATGCAGTGTTTGTTTAGCGAAATAAAGCTACTTTTGCATCGACAGATATATAGAAATGTGCGCCTCCCATGAGTACAAACTAGTAAAGAATGACCGTGCATTGCATGGAACCCGATACGTCTCAGAATCGGACTCAATATCATCGAAACTAGTATAAAGATGGGTCAATATTGAGAGCAGGTAGTTTGGGGGAAAAAAGGTACGGACGAAACAATATTAGGTATAGATATAGATTACCATGCTGGTCGAAGATGTCCTTGATGTCGCTGAGCCCCTCCTTGAACCTAGGCAGACGCATGGTGATGCTGTTCACCGACCTGAAGGTCCTCTGCCGGGACCTCGTCCTCTCCCGGAGCGCGTCTGCCACCTTGTCGTCGAGGTCCTTCTCCACTCGTCGGCGCTTGATCGGCTCCATACATATGGAAGCGACCATACCCATCTCGGCAATGACCACCAATTAAGCTGAGACCTACACCTACCAGGAGGAAGAAGCACAAGCCGGCCCTTGTGTTATCTGCATGCAGTTACACAAGTGTTTGTGGAAAACGATCGAGTAGATTTCAGAGGAGAACGTGTGTCGTGGCTATTTTGGCACAGAAGCTTTGTTGTGCTTGTACAGACAAAATTGGAGAAGGGAAAGTTCCATAAAACACAATGAGAAATTAAGTTTAGTGGCACTAGATAAAAACGCAATGAAAACTTAGACTATTGATTTACCATGGAGAAAAAGTAGGGAAAATGCATAGTGTCATCCTCACCTGCAGAGAGATGGTAATGGCAATTCTGCCGCTGTCAGCGCCCTCTGAAGAGTCTTGCGTGCGAAGTGCAACGAACCAAACAATAGCCCTGATTTGAATGGAGCTAAGGACGAATCTGTTTTTGGTGTGTGAGCAATCCCTATCAGACTGCAGCACTGGGGCAAGAGGTTAGGCAGAATCTGATGCCATAGCTCAAGAACAGCCTGTAGGTGCCAGCTCCTGCTTCACGAGATTAGGCAGAATCTGATGCTATAGCTCAAAAACAGCCTCTGCTGCCTCTTATATATATATATATATATATATATATATATATATATATATATATATATATATATATATATATATATATTATATATATATAAAAGGAGAGTATATTACCTCTATTTACGATAATTTTATATACTAATTTATGATAAAGTGAATACATATTTACGATAGTTGTGTTACTGTAACAAATGAGGATATTTACCGTAACGTTATAGTAAATCACATAGTAAGGAGTTACTATAATCTCGTAAATTAGCATAGTAATTATTGTAACTCAAAGTGGTCACAGAATAAATTATTTTATAGCCGGCTGTAGAACAGTAGTTATATATATATATATATATATATATATATATATATATATATATATAATGGGTCCGGATATGTCCGTGTCCTTTTCTATTTTCCATATTATTTTTCTTATAATCACCTTATATGACCTAGTGCGGAAGATACGCCAGCTGCTTTCATCTTTCCAGGAAAAACATTGTAGCGACTTTGGGTAATAAGTTGGAGGCAGGCAAAGCTTCCGTTGGGACCGGGAGTTCAACAAGGTGACTATTATAAAAAAAAGGAAAGCGCATCTTATGTTTTTCACTTTGCTTAGTTCGTCAGTATTTTATTTTTCATACATTGAAATTTGAAACAGAGAAATTTCCATAATACACATACACACATATTTATTCATTTTGACACATATTTTAAGAAGATATACATTTCTTGTCGGAAGGATCTTCTTTTATCTGAAGATAGGACAGAGGTGAGCTTTTCTTTGTGCTGTTACCTCTTTCTGTTCTTTCCGATATGTGTATTATAAGCACCCATTCTTTTTTGTTGTTAGCCTCGTGTTAATTATTTTGCTGTTTCTTTATCAGCATCTTATACTTCTGGCATCGCCAGAGAGAGATAGGTTTTTAAAATAATGGAATAAAGTTCTAGTCTCTACCATCCGTTACAGAAAACATCAATGCCATAAGGCTTACAAGTGCAGGGAAAAGAAACAAAGTTCATCCCAACTAGTGGGTGCAATGAACAAAGCAAAACACTAGGCTTCAATATGATTCATAAAGTTCCAGCCGAACTTCACGAAGACGGCCATGATCAACACCTCCCATTTTCTGCATCCCTCAAAGAACATTGGTCTCTCCTCCTCTTTGTGCAGCATGGACCACTGTCGTATCCAATACATCTCCTAAAAATTAACTGCATGGATGTATTAGGTTTAGCTTTGTTAAACACCATATCATTTCTATTCAACCAAATCAACCAACATAGAGCAGTAGCTCCCAGCAAAATTTGGTTTCTAAGTTTTAGGCTTAAACCATGTAGCTAGGAACCTACCATATTGGCAAAACTAGCAGGAGGTGGAATTCCATATGTGATACACACGGTATTCCAAACAAAGCTTGCAAATAGCGGTCAAAGAACAAATGTGAAAGTGCATTTGCCCCCTACGTGGGTTTTGGTGTATTGATGATGTCCAAATTAGGGACTAATGAGATCTTAATGAGATATATCGCAGCTTTAGTCCCTTAAAAGCTTTAAAAGAGTTGATCTAAGATGAAATGGTATCCCTCAATTCTTCAAGTGCAAAAAAACAGATGAACCCAAAGCGCTCTCCAAAGCCTTTTTATTTTGTTTTAAGTTTAGGTATGTCGCACTATAAAGAGGGATGCAAGTTTAGGGGATCTGAGGAAGATAGAGTCCTTAAGCATAAAAGTAAAATCAAAAGAGAGACACAAAATCACCTCATGAACACTTGGACATAGTTTGTGGACTTTTGGTAGTCGGAAATTCCGGCGTGAGCCGGGAGTTCCGGCTGTTAGAAGTCCCGACGTTTGGTGCAGAAAGTCCCGGCGCTTGTTGACTTAGCCGTAGCCCATCTGCGCATCTTCGCCCGTCGAAAGTCCCAACAGGAGTCGGGAGTTCCGGGTGCCGAAAGTTCCGGCTCCCTCCGGAAGTCCTGACACTTCACGACCTAGCCGCCTGCGCATCTTCGCCCGCCGGAAGTCCCGACGGGAGTCGGGAGTTATGGGTGCCGAAGTCCCGACGCTTTGGGACTTAGTCGCCAGGCTTACCATGTCTGTCGAAACTCCCGACGATATGTGAGCAAGCCTAGTGGACTGTCTGCGTGAACAATGTTTTTGTGTTGAGCCGGAAGTTCTAGAGATCTATGTCGAAACTTCTGACTCAGATCTAAGCGGTTGGATTTGCCTTTGAATATAAATAGCTCTCTCCTCTCTTCTAACAGAAAACACTCATTCATTTCCCGATTGTTGGAAGTCCCGATGTTTGGTGTCAGAAGTCCCGACGCTTATTAACTTAGCCACAGCCCGCCTGCGCATCTTCGCCCATCGGAAGTCCCGATAGGAGTCGGGACTTTCGAGTGCCGGAAGTTCTAGCTCCATCCGGAAGTCCCGACACTTCATGACTTAGCCGCCTGCGCATCTTCGCCCGTTGGAAGTCCCGATGCTTTGGGACTTAGTCACCTGACTTACCATGTATGTCAGAAGTCCCAATGGAAGCCAAAAGTCCCGACGACCGCCGAGTTCCGATGATATGCGACCAAGCCCAGTGGACTGTCTGTGTGAATAGTGTTTTTGCATTGAGCCGGAAGTTCTAGAGATCTGTGTTGGAACTTCCAACTCAGATCTGAATGGTTGGATTTACCTTTGAGTATAAATAGCTCTCTCCTCTCTTCTAACTAAAAACACTCATTCATTTTACTCACCAACCTTCGTCCAAAATAGCTTCCAAGCATTGAAGGCTCCCCTCTCCTCTCTTTGCTCCAATCTTCGATTCCACTAGGGTTTTGAGTGAAAGGAGAGTGGATTGAGTGAGAGAATCACTTTGGCAAGCTTGAGCACTTGATTTCTTCGTCAAGCTAGTTAGATTTGCATCTATTGCTCTTGGGTTCTTGAACCCTAGCCGGCTAGGCGTCGCCCAAGAGCTTCCATCTTATGGAAGAGCCTTGGAAAGTTTGTATTACCCTTGATTTCTTAGGGAAAGCTCGAGTGACCTTTGTGGTTGCTTTGAGAGAGGCAAGGAGGTGGAAGAGACTCTAACCTTTGTGGTCTCCTCAACAACGAGGACATAGGAGCTCCTTTGTGGGGTTGCTGAATCTTGGGATAAATTCTTGTGTCCTGCGTGCTTGTTGTTGTTGTGTGATTTGTGCTATCATATTTGTTCTTATTGGTTTGCCTTCCTCCCCAACTCTCCTCTTTGGGTTTGGACTCGATCTACGAGTGGTGATCTTCCGGCGTCAAAGGAGCAACCCCAACACTTCATCTTACCACTAGGGAGTGGGGTTGTAAGATATCTTTCACTCAAAGTTTATTTTAGCACTTGTAGTGCTATTCTCGTAGGTGTCGGAACTCCTGACTATTTGTGTTGGAACTTTCGGTTGCTGGAAGATCTAGATGCAAGATGAAAGAAGACATTTGACTTTGAGATTATGCAGAAATTTTTTAGATATGCCTATTCACCCCCTCTAGTCATTGTTTAGATCATTTCAATTGGTATCAGAGCAATGTCTTCTTTTAACGATTCACCACGCGAGAAGAAACAATGTCGAGAGATCGACAAAATGCAAGCCGATGCCACCGAGATGGCCAAGAAGATAGCTGAAGAGTTGATGGCTACTCAAGTCAAGTTCTTCCAAGATGAAATAAAAAAGATGCAAGATGAAGGAAGAATTGAGAAAGAAGGTTGATGATGCAATAAGTGCAAGAATGATGCAACAAGTGGCAAGAATGAAGCAAATAAAAATGCCGCTAGTGATATTGGAGCCGATGAGCATGCTCATGGAAATGGAACATATTCAAACATGAACTTCAACTATGGACAACTCATCAAAGGTTCACCTCTGCATACTCCTTCCATCAACATTGGCAAGCTAGCTCAATTTGATGGAACAAGATACACCGATTGATCCTACAAGATGAAGATGCATCTCATTGCCACAAGACTTTGGGAAGTTGTGGATGTTGGTGTGATGATTCCTACCAATGAAGATAGAGAGATAACTCTAGAAGAAGTGCACAATCTCCATCGAAATGCACAAGCCATAGCATTGCATGTGTCAAGCCTAAGTCCGGATGAGTTTAGAAAGGTAAATGGAATGAAAAGTGCAAAGCAAATTTGGGATACTTTGAAAGTGTCATTTGAAGGAGATAAGAGTGTGAGAAAAGGCAACATTGAGTTACTTCATGGTGAATTGGAAAGATTTGTGTTCTTGCAAAATGAATAAACACAATCTTTGTTTGATAAGCTTATGGCATTGGTCAACCGCATAAGACCTCTTGGAAGCACCGAATGGGATGATAACAAGGTTGCTAGAAAAGATGTTGAGAACCTATAGAGCCAAGAACAACATGCTAGCATCCATGATCATGGAAATACCTGGTTATGATGAGATGACACCCCAAGAAGTTTTTTCAAAGCTCAAGCATCATGAGTGTCTAGATGAGGATACAATCAATGCTCACAATCAAAATCCTAATGCAATGGGATACAACTAGAATGCAGCCCTAAAGGCAACTAAGCTCATGAAGGCAAATCTTCTAGTCAAGAGAAGAAGAAAGTGAAAGATGATTCCTCAAGTGAAGAAGAGGAGTTTGATGAAGAAGTTGCACTCATCATTAGAAAGTTTATAAAGAAGAAGAGCAACCAAAAGACTTATGGTGATGGGAAGAGATGGAACAAGAAGAAGTTTTGCTATGGTTGTGTCTAAACCGGTCACTTCATAGCCGATTGTCCTAATGAGAAGAAGAAGCACAAGCATGGCAAGGATGAAGACAAGAAGAACAAAGGCAAGAAGAGAGATGAAGCTCATCTTGGTGAATAGTGGGAGTCAAATGATAGTGACTCAAGTGATGATGATAAGAAGAAGAAGGGAGCCGCAAACATCGCCATCCACCACTCTTCGTCACCGACCATGATCTTCCCGGACTCAACTTCACCACCAAAACTCTTTCCCAA
Source organism: Miscanthus lutarioriparius (assembly GCA_904845875.1). Taxonomy (NCBI): domain Eukaryota; kingdom Viridiplantae; phylum Streptophyta; class Magnoliopsida; order Poales; family Poaceae; genus Miscanthus; species Miscanthus lutarioriparius. Next base: position 77,435,348 of record CAJGYO010000012.1, on the reverse strand, counting down.
CTTATCTTCATCACCAAGGCTCTTCTCCAACCTCATCGACAATGACTACTACATTCCAACTTGCCTCATGGCTAAGGGGGAGAAGGTACATATCTCATCCGATCCATCTAGTGATGAGTATGATAGTTGTGGTGAGAACATAGAAGAACTTGAAGCAACCATGATAAAGAAATTTGGTAAAAAGGCCTACACTAAAATAAAAACGCTAATGAAGAAATTAGAGAAGAGGAATAGATGCTTGGAGATGCAAGAAGACATAATCACTCAAGAGAGAGACAAGAACCTTGCACTTGAAGCTTCTATCGCCAAGGAAAAGATGAAGGTTGAAAAGTTAACCGTTGAATTGTCTTTAGCCAATGACTCAATTGGGAAATTGACTAAGGAACATTCCTCAATTAATGATCTAGTAGCTAGCCTCAAGAATGAGAAGAGTATAGCTCAAGAAAGCCTTACAAGTTTGGAAGAAAAATACTAAAATCTTTAGCTAAACTATAGTACTCTTTGGGCTAGCACTTCAACTTCTCCTAAGACAACCGAAGACTCTAATGTCTCCACTAGTAATGTTTGTAAAAGATACTATAAAGTTGATGTAAATGCATATGCAAGTAACCTTGTTGAGCTAGAGAAGAAAGACAAGGAGATTCATAGGTTGAAGATGATCTTGAAGAATGGGTGCAATTGTCAAGAGCAATCCAACAAAACTATATACAAGTCATCAAGGCACCCATCAATCAAGGAAGGCATTGGCTACAATAGGTATGATGTAAAGGCCAATGGAAGGAACATGATTAATGGCGTGCCTTGTGTGAAGGTCAACAAGGGCGTTGCTCTTGATGAGCTTATATGAAAGGCCAACAACAAGGTCTACATTCCTAAGATTCAACCTACAAGTAACAAGACAATCAATATGAAGCAATCCAAGGCCCCCAAGCCACAAACACCACTTCCATGGTGCTATGCTAGTGACTATATGTGTTGTTGGGGCAAGGATAGTAACATTATAGTCAAGTATGTTGGTGCCCAAAAGAGGAAGGAGATTATGAGGAGTGTTTGGGTGCCCAAGTTTTATGTGACTAACCCCCAAGGACCCAAATCCATTTGGGTACCTAAAACAAAAGCTTGATTTGTCTTTGTAGGAATATTCCTCCGATAGAACAAGTTGGGTGGTGGATAGTGGTTGCACCAATCATATGACCGGAGAGAAGGACATGTTCACATCATTCCAACCTAGTCATGACCAAAGTGGGAACATTGTGTTTGGTGACAATGGAAAAGGAGAAGTTCTTGATTTTGGTAAAATTGCTATCTCAAATGATAATTTCATTTCTAATATTTTACTTGTGAATTCATTGAGATACAATTTATTGTCCGTTTTGTAACTTTGTGAGATGGGCTACAATTGTCTCTTTACGGATAAGGTGTGTAAGTCTATAGAAGGGAGGACTCTTCTATTGCATTCATGGGTCATTTAAAAGGGAAACTCTATCTAGTTGATTTCACATCAAATAGAGTAAATCCCAAAACTTGTTTAATGGCAAAATCTAGCATGGGTTGGTTATGGCATCGCCAATTTGCTCATGTTGGGATGAGGAACTTGGCCAAACTTCAAAAAGGCAAACACATCCTTGGACTAACAAATGTTTCTTTTGAGAAAGATAGGATTTGTAGCGCATGCCAACCAGGAAAGCAAGTTGGAGCTAAACATCCCGTCAAGAATGTTGTGACAACCAAAAGGCCATTGGAATTGCTTCACATGGACATATTTGGACCCATCGCTTATATAAGCTTTGGTGGTAATAAATATGGTTTTGTAATTGTTGATGATTATTCTCGTTTCACTTGGGTATTCTTTTTGCGTGATAAGAGTGAGGTACATGGCATCTTCAAGAAGTTTGCAAAAAGAGCCCAAAATGAGTTTGATGTCAAGATCAAGAGAGTTAGAAGTGACAATGGGATGGAGTTCAAGAAAACCAATATTGAGGAGTTCCTTGATGAAGAAGGAATCAAGCATGAGTTTTCGATTCCATAGACTCTACAACAAAATGGTGTTGTGGAGAGGAGGAACCAAATGCTCATTGAAGCCGCAAGAGCAATGGATGAATACAAGACTCCAACCAACTATTAGGTTGAAGTGGTTAGCATGGCATGTTATGCTATCAACCGCTTATATCTTCACAAGAAAAGGGACAAGACCACCTACGAACTTCTAACCAGTAAAAAGCCTAAGGTGCACTACTTTAGAGTTTTTGGATCCAAGTGTTTCATACTTAACAAGAAATCCAAAAGGTCAAAGTTTGCATCAAAGGTTGATGAAGGTTTCATGCTTGGTTATGGTACTAATGAACATGGATATCGTGTTTTCAATAAAACCACCGGTTTGATTGAAATCGTGGTAGACATGACTTTTGATGAAACCGACGGCTCTCAAAAGGAGCAAGTCAATGTTGAGATTGTAGGTAATGAAGAAGCTCCACATAAAGCCATCAAGAAGCTTGCAATTGATGAAGTAAAGCCCATCGAAGATGAAGATTATGACAATATTGTGCATGTTGATCTTGATCCAACCACTCATCATGTCTCATCCAATGAACATGGTGAAGCTTCCACAACAAGAAATGATCAAGATGGAAGATCAAATGAAACACAAGGTCATTCTCATGAAGATGGTGTCAACAATAAGCAAGCTCAACCTCAACTCAACAATGAAGTGAGAAGTGAAGACAACCCTCCAATTGATGATGACCATGATGATGAAGATGATGGCCCCATCCAAAGATCAACTCAAGTGCCACATCCTAGAGTGCATTAATCCATTCAACGGAATCATCCCGTTGATAACATATTGGGGAGCATCCGACGAGGGGTAACGACACGTTCTCATTTAGCAAGTTTTTGTAAACATTACTCGTTTATTTCTCCTTTGGAACCTCATAGGGTGGAAGAGGCACTTGGTGATCTGGATTGGATGATAGACATGCAAGAGGAGTTGAACAACTTCACTCAGAATGAAGTCTAGTCCTTAGTGGAAAGACCCAAGCAAAATGTAATTGGAACCAAGTGGGTCTTCCGCAACAAGCAAGATGAGCATGGCATGGTGACAAGTAACAAGGCAAGGTTGGTGGCTCAAGGATTCACTCAAATTGAAGGCTTGGATTTTGGGAAGACCTATGCACCAGTGGCTAGTCTAGAATCGATTCATATTCTACTTGCCTATGCCGCTCATCATGATTTCATGCTATATTAAATGGACATGAAGATTGCATTTATCAACGACCCCTATTCGAGTTGGTGTATGTAGAGTAACCACCAGGCTTTGAAGACCCCAAGTATCCCAACCACATCTACAAGCTTGACAAGGCGCTCTATGGGATCAAACAAGCCCCTAGAGCTTGGTATGATTGCTTGAAGGATTTCCTACTCAAATAAGGGTTTGAGATAGGAAAGGCCGATGCTACTTTATTTACTCGCAAAGTCAATAATGATATCTTTGTTTGTCAAATATATGTCGATGACATAATATTTGGTAGTACTAATGTGGCTTTTTGTGAGGAATTTAGTAGGATTATGACAAATAGGTTCAAGATGTCCATGATGGGAGAGTTCAAGTTCTTTCTTGGATTTCAAATGAAGCAACTCTAGGATGGCACGTTCATAAGTCAAACCAAGTACACCAACGACATGTTGAAGAAGTTTGACATGGACAAGGCCAAGCACATCAAGACACCTATGCCAACTAATGGACATCTTGACCTTGATCAAGGAGGAAAGAACATCGATCAAAAGGTATATCGCTCCATGATTAGATCCCTCCTTTACCTTTGTGCATCGAGGCCCGATATTATGCTTAGTGTGTCCATGTGTGCAAGATTTCAAGCTAATTCGAAAGAATGTCATTTGATGGCCGTTAAGAGAATTTTTTGATATTTAGTGCACACTCCTAATCTTGGCTTGTTCTATCCTAAGGGTTCCACTTTCGAGTTACTTGGCTATTCCGATTTGGATTATGCTGGTTGTAAAGTAAACCAAAAGAGTACCACCGGGACTTGTCAATTTATTGGTAGGTCTTTGGTGTCTTGGAGCTCTAAGAAGCAAAACTTTGTTGCTTTGTCCACCGCCGAAGCCGAGTATGTGGTGGTCGGTGCATGCTGTGCCAAACTACTTTGGATGAAGTAAACTCTCAAAGACTTTGGTTACGAGCTAACCAAGATTCCCCTTTTATGTGACAACAATAGTGCCATTAAGTTGGCAAACAACCCTGTAAACTACTCTCGAACAAAGCACATAGATATCCGACATCACCTTTTGAGAAACCACGAATGTGGGGGGTATAACCCTAGGTACCCATGACAATGGACATGGGTCGCACTACCAGGGGAGGTATAGCCCATAAGAAGAAGGCGTGTGATGCAACACACTAATCGGCATGCATCACACGGTTTTAGGAAGGAATCTTGAAGATAGAGAAGGATCTGTTCGGATATGATAGATATTGTATTCCTTGTAAATACTTACCATATACTCGAATAGATCTAGATCTAACCAACTTGTAACCCTACCCCCCAGACTATATAAGGTGGCCAGGGACCCCCTCAAATTCATCTCATATTCAATACAATCAACCAAAGACACATGATGCAGGGTATTACGTCAATCAGATGGACTGAACCTGTCTAAATCGCTATCTCTGCACCCATGTCACCATCCGGTTCCTATTACACGCACCTCCACCGATCATCTACTACCGTGGGTATACCCCTCGGTAGACTGCCAACCAGATTTCATCGACAGTGGCGCGCTAGGTATGGGGTGTGTGTGCTGATTTTATGGCCAACCGGATGGTCACTTTCTCGAGCTCCATGGCCTTTCCCGAGCCTGGCCAGATTTTCACGGTTGGATCCATGACTTGGATCGTCGGCCCCAACGGCAATGGGGAGATCGTGGAAGCGGTGCAGGACCACCCTATGCCGATCGTGCCAACATGTACAATGACATCTTCAATCCCGACGCCTCGCCGCTAGGTTAGGAGATCCATCAACAATTACGATCTAATCAAAGCTATTGATCGGGTCATGGACTGCTTAGCAAAATGTTAGCTCCTCGTGGATTTGGTCTTAGATCAATCTAGAGCGAACGATGAACCTCCAGCACTCAAAGGTCACCATGCCACTAACGGCGAGCGCCCCGCTCGTGCACGCCATCTGAGGTGGCAAGATGAAGATTTGGCGATCACGGCAACTCCAGAAGGGCGTACCGTTCAACACCAAGCACTCCCCGCCCCAATGTAGAGTATGCCGAGGCCCTATCCTTTTGGGCTAGTGGGCACAGATCCGATCTATTAGGATGTCGTGCACCATTTTTCCACCAACCACGTCGACCGTAGCCACATCAACGACCTCTATCAGATAGACTTCCATGAGGCCGACCAGCCTGTGCCAATGATAAACATGGTGCAAATTTGAACAGATCTTCCGGATGACATGCTCCATACAATCCTGGAGGAAAGCCCTAAGATATAATCCAGGGCTCTACCAGCACTAGCCCACCTTTCCCTCCAGGCTTTGGGAGAGAGCTCTTCATGGTTAGCCACGATAGTGTTGCTATCGATGGAGAGACCAGTGTCCAGCGCCATGAACGTGAAACTAGGAACACCGATTGCCAATGGAGTCACAATGAAGAAGACACCATCCAAGCTGTCGGAGGTGACCCGCCACCTCTCGCTCGTAATTTCCAACAAGAGTTCCTCATGGTGGACAACCAGCAAGAGGAGCAAACGTCGAGCACCAATCTAGCTGTGGCCACCCACGAGTTGGCTGGACTCCCACCAACACCAAAGGTACTCAAGATTCAAGCGCTACTTAAAGCAGCTCAGGTCCAAGTCAACAACATTTGGAACCTAGCTCCGTCTTATTCGACAGCGACCGCACATAGTCATAACCCCCATAGTTTTCACTGTGATGGGGGGAATCGTTACCATAGCGGCTAGATTGTCCAAGGGGGGTCCAGGGGCAATGTCACTATCAGTCCTGGATCATAAGGACCACAAAATCAGCATGGCCGACCAGCTCATAATGCCAACTAGGAGGTTAATCAACCCCTATGTGGTGACGCTCGTGACCGCATCAACACCAATCTTGATGTCCATAATCGCATCGAGAATATTCATGCCTAGCGACATTAGGCAAAACTCCAACACCGATAGGAGTACAACGACCAACATGACGACCCCATCGGCCTCCGACCACTCCCCGCTATCAAGCCAATGGGACCCTACCCCTTCATAGCAAGGCTGTGAGCTATATAGTGTCCCATAGGCTTCAAGATCTTCTAGGTCGGTCCCTATGATGGCAAGGCTAATCCCAAGCAGTGGATGTAGCTCTATGAGATCGCCGTACGTGCCATCGGGGAAAAACAACGACGTAATGGAAAATTATTTGACTATCATGCTCTCCCAGACAGCCAACAATTGGCTTATGAGCCTAAGGGAGGATTCCATTGAATCTTGGGATGATCTCAAGAAAGTCTTCATCAAGAATTACATGGCAACGTGCCAGCAACCTAGCATGAAATATGATCTAGAGAAACACCATCAGACCTCTAGGGAACCTCTGTGAAGCTACATTAGGCGCTTCTTCAAACAAGGAACACCATCCACAACATCAGGGATAGCATGGCCATCTCCGCTTTCACCAGAGGACTCCATCACCATTAGGAGCTGCTCTCCAAACTTTATCGCAGAGGCCATAAACCATTGATGAACTCCTCAAGGTTGCAAACTCATACACAGATTCTGAAGAAGTTGATCGGCAGTTCAAGGACGACGTTGCTCGTGCTTCCTGATCGCATCGCCACCCACGTCGTGATGATGATCGCCATGAAGAATGGTGTTATGAAGATCGCGATAGGCGTTATGAAAATTGCAAACGTCGGCATAATGATTGGCAAGAGGGATTGAGGACTGCACCGCCACGTCGCCGCCAATCAGAAAACTCCATCAACAACGTAGAGCAGCCATGCGCTAAACGCAATTTCAATGCTGCCTTCAAAAAGCTCCTCGATGGTCCATGCCTAATTCACAAGAGCAGCAAGCACACCATGTGGCAATGCTATGGCATGGCCAAAGTTTTTCGCGATGAACAACAAAATGGCAGACGCGCACAAGGATGATGAGTCCAATGATGGCAAGGAGGAGGAGCGTCCTAAGGATGCATGACTTGCTTTCCAAGATGCCAACAAGACGGTCGCCACAATCTTCGGAGGATGCACCACCTCCAAGAGCAAACACCAGTAGAAGCTCACCGCTCGGTAGGTCATGTCGATCACCAAGTATGACACGGTCGTCGATCCCAAATATCTAGACTAGTTGGAGCATCATGTCACATTCAGTAGGGCCGACTAGTGGGTAGATATCCCATACCCTAGGCGTTTCCCACTCATGCTGGATCCAACCATCCGCAACGTGCGGTTCAAGAAGGTCCTCATCAATGGTGGGAGTGCCCTCAATATCCTCTTCGCTGGAGCCCTAACTGAGTAGGCCTCACAAAGGACAATCTCATCCATGTTGATTCTCCATTTTGGGGGTATTGTACCTAGTTTGGGGTATTGTACCTCGTAGAGCATCCCAACCTTTGGGGCAGATCACCTTGCCAGTCCAGTTTGGCAGTGTTGACCACTTCGTACTGAGTTCATGAATTTCTTTGTGGCATACTTCAACACCGCCTACCACGCCATCCTTGGCCGACCAGCTCTTGCCAAGTTCATGGTCATGCCCCATTATGTCTATCTAGTGTTGAAGATTCTAATGGAGCAGGGCATCCTCACCCTATGCGCCAACGTCTCCACCGCCTACGAATGCGAAAGAGAAGGACTCGCCCTCATTGAAGCAATGGATATCTCATCAAGAATGGAGGCTTGCATTGCTGGCTCCAAGAAGGCCCATATGACGTAAAGGCTGCAACTCTACCAGTGTCATATAGGCTCTACGATCAAGATGGCGTCGACACCCTTAATTCATGGCGCATTGAACACCTTAGGTGTTTCTATCCTTGAGACGTTCTACTAAAGATATGTACCATTTTTATGTATTTCAATAAAAATTATATCTGTGATGTTTTCTCCATTTGTTTTCCATAATTTCTCTCAAGTTACTTATTTCTCCATACTAAACATCTTTAAGATGACATATACTATCAATCTTTGATTAGCCGACCAGTCAAGTTCTCCTTCGTGTTATCCAAAAGAAGTCATGTTCTCGGTCTAGCACCTAAACATGCAAGGGCAATAGTGCTCTACATCATGGGCAGTCGGCAGTGGCTCCTCGATGATACCTATATTCCTAAGTGCACACAGGAGCTAAGCTCTTAATGCCATGGGGTGTGGAATAGCCGGGGCAGATAACAAGATAAAGGACTAACAATGCATTGTTAATATTAAATATTAACATTTCGTACATCTTACACATAATGTTTCATACATAGCTGTTCGGCATAACATAGATAAATTTGTTACATGTCATCATGGTTGAGGATCGGCATCGCCAAACAGGTCCAAGTTGTTCGCCAGCTTGATTGCCGAATCAGACACCTCCTCCTCTAGCTCAGTGATTTGCTCGTCGCTTAGATTTCGGGCAAAGCCACCATCGATTCGTTCGAGCTTCACCGAGGGCTAGAATGACCAGACAACCACCAGTGCATAGCCCATGGCAGGACAAGTGATGCCACGAGTGTAATGCTTGAAGTTCTCTAGTGCCAACATGCACCTCTCCACGATGACATCTGACTGCGGTCGATAGTCGGGCTCTAGCACCTGTGGGTCGATGAGGTCCAGCACGAGCTTTATCCCATCGGTCATGGCCTTCATCGTCTCTTTATTGGCCTCCAGCCATAGCACAAAGTCATGGAACTATGCCTGACTATTAGTTCAGATCACTGCTGATAAGGAGGGCAATCATCTTAAAAAGCTTCTCATAGCAAGATGAGTATTAACATGAAGAATAACTCACGTTGCAGTTCATCGGTGAGTCCCCTTTCCGCCGTCCGAGCTTCATCCCTTTGTTTCTCCACTAGCGTTGTGGCTTCCCACGCTAGCAGAGCATGGGTCTCCGCCTTCGCCTTGGCATCACGCGCCAAGCGCATTTTGGTTTCCACCTCCACCTTGGTAGCACGCGCCAAACCCGCTTCGGCCTCCGCCTGCCTCAGAGCTTCAACAAGCTCTTCACCAATAAAAGATTTCGGTTAGCATGGGCAAACTGAAGATATGGAAGCAATATACCGAAGGGCCTAAGGCCTTACTTTTTTCTTGACTTACGCCATCGCCTAGCTAATTGTTTAGCTCCCAGTTCTCTGCTTCAAGTTGAGTCTTTTCTGCTCACAGCTTCTCCTGGTTGGCATGTGCTCCAGCCAGCATCTTCTCTAGAGTCTTCACAGACTCATGTAACCTCTGGTTCTTGGCAACCGATGGAACCGCCCATTCTCGCCGGCTGTCTATGGCTCTCAGAAATCTTCATTACCTCTTCCGATGACCAACAGTTAACATGCATAATCTGTAATTTTGATTGGTTGCGCAGACTGATTTACCTCAATTTGGCTAGACACCGACGCTAGTCCAGCCCTGAGCTTCTTCACCTACTCGCTCACCTCCTCATCCTCCACCACCTCCATCATATCTCCATGGCATATGAAGGTCCGCAAAACTTGAGGAGGAGGATCCCGGGTATTTGGCGCTTCACGCTAAATTTCTTCAATCACCTCAGAGGAATCCCTCGCTTGCCTCTGTGCTCGGTTGGCTCAAGGTCGGACGGAGGGTATAAGTTCCATCCTTGGCATCTAAGCCTAAGGACTGGCCCTTGGCTCTAGGTGATTGCTCGGCTTGGTAGCAACATCTTCATTCATTCACTCCGGTGCTCGGGGACTTCATCTTAGTGACCAGACTGGTTTATAGGTGCCTCTCGTGTCTCTTTTGGCTATCATGCCTCAGCACTCTAAGCAGCAGCTATCATGGCACTTGGTCCTACTACCCACCAAGCAGCTCCTAACATCGACTAAGTGAAGCTCCTCGATCGATGTTTCCCTGTAACATGATGTCTTATCATCGACACTTCCACACTGGTTTTGCTTGGACTAAGTCTAGAGCAGAAACACTTACTCATTGGACCACCTACGTGCAGCTCTGAATGTCCAAGGCTTTTGGGAGCTCCCCTGCCCTCTAGTTGCCGGTACAAATCTTGAGAACACCGGAGGCAGCTGGTTCACCTTTGATGCTTCTATCCTCGCCATGGTGGCCCTCTCTCTGAAGCCCCTGGTCGGCCAAAGGAGATATCGCAATTCATCATGTGAGCATGAAAAGCAATAAGCCAATATCTTCACAAAGCCCCTAGATGAGTTAAGATTTTATGCTTTGAGGAGTGAGCTAAATATCATTGATTCTCGTAACATGGCTTGATGCCTTACACATAATTTGTTTGAACTAGCTAGGAGAAAAGAATTGAGAAAATATTGTGTGACACTTTCAAAATCTAATTTATAGTTTTCATATGTGACTATTGCTTTGTGTTGAATATTTGAACCCTAGTCACATGTGGAAATGATGTGTCCATCATATTTTTGCCCCATAAGGCATGATGAGCTCGAGCTAGGAAGTTTATGAAGTTTCCTGCGTCGAAAGTCCTGGCCCCAGGGCTAGAAGTCCCTTTGATCGCGCTATTTGACCTAGTTTTTCACTTTTTTAACCATGACCCGGCCTAGTTACTGCTTCATTTTTTTCTCCCAACCGTCCCTGCCCCTACGCCGCCTCTGCTCTGCCCGTGTGCCACTGCCACCGCACCCCCGTGTCATCTACAGCCGCCGTCGCACACGTGTAATAACACCCCTGGTGTTACGAGCTTGCTTAGCACCGAGATTTAGGTCCAAGAGAATTAGCCTAACAAGTTTCTAGGTTTTAAAAATTTATAACGCGCGTGAGGCAAAAAACAATTTCTAGGAACAAGGATCAAACATAACTTGTATTTAGTACTTAAATAAAAATCGAAGTACAAGTTTAGCAGATGGAAATGTGACTTTAACTTTTAGAAAATAGATGTTGTTAACTAGTGTTTTGGGAGCTCAAAAATCAAATTTGTTGTTAAGATAAGATCTTTTCGTTAAGTCGGCAAACACTTGAACTATTGTTAAAATACCATTTTTGGTGAATTATACTGAGCAAAATAGTTAAAGGGTGCTTAAATATTTTGCTCCTACAAGTTAGTATAAGGTATGCACTATTGCATGAAGTATTTGTTGGTTGAAGTTAACCAAGTTTAGATCCATTAAAAATTGCAACAAAAGAGTTAATGGGTACTTAGCCTCAATTGAAATCCTTAACTTTCTTAAGTATGGAGCAGTAGTAAGACAATGCTATCTTGACATTTAAATTCTAGCTAAAATGTTAAACACTTGTTGCTTGTTTTGGTATTGTTGATTGCATCAAAGTGAGTGCTTGAGCATGGCATAGGTCTAAATTGTGTTGGATGTCACGTTGTCCACTCAAAAATTGCCCAAACTTCACTAGAATGCGCTATGAACCCTGATTCGGTGCTCGGTTTGTGAACTAGTGTTCAGCGCAATGAGCTCCTGTTGGCACCTCTCTATCTCCCTCGATGCTCACTCTCTGGCCATGCTCGTTGCTCGGACGAGAAGCACTTAGTGGCTACTAGAATCTTGAACTCTTGTTTTAATCTCAACTGGGCTCTAAGCGTTTGGTTTTGATGCTTTAAAATTCGTGCTTTGCACATGGTTCAGCCGTTCGGGCCCAAGGACGTGGTCACCGTGTCGATGTCACACCATCATAGGCTACCTACACCATTGCCGGCCATTGCTACCACACGCTTGCCATGCATTGGTTGGCGTACTCAGTGGCCATGGCCACTGTCCCGCTGACAAGCTGAGTGGCGTCGTCTGCCCGCCGGGCCAGGCGTGGCCGTAGCTACGCTTCGCCGTGCATGGGGCATTGCCGATGTGGTGCTATCCAAGCGCACCTATAGGGTTGCATCTTGTCCTCTTGTTGTTTTGGTTACTGATTGCGCTCACCCTCAGCCGCACAACCCACCTATCGAACTAGTGCTCGACGTCGTACGTAGTTATTGCATCGCGATCGCCATGCTGCTGCATGCGCGTGGCCGCACGTGGGCACACATCTTGGCTCCATCTAGCGCTAACCAATGCGCCGCCTATCCTTCACTCGAGCGGTCATATCCCTACGCTGTTGTGTCTCATCGGGTTATGGCCAGCCATCTCTGCCGGGGCCGCTTCCCGTGATATGATGGTGGCAGTGCACCGCTCTCCCTCTCCCTTTCTTAATCACTAGCCCGAGGCTTTGTAGTCCAATTCCTCACACCGATGGTTAGCTTAGCAAGTTAGCTAGGTGTCGCATTCTCATCGAGCCCAGCCATGGTCTATCAATGATCAATTTTGGTTTCTCCTCCACCACGGTCATGTGCGCCGCCGTGACCCGAGGGTTGGGGGTAAGGTAGGTAGGAGTGGTAGCAGTTCAATTGCTCGTAACCCTGAGCTCACCTTGACTCCCTCTATCCGGTGCTCACACTATTTTGGCTAGGGTGCTCATCGTTGATAGGGGTGATGCGACGATGTCCATCACAGAGCACCGCCGCCTCGCTCGGTCGCACATGGCTAGACCATCGCAGCGCTCCCTTCCTTCAACCATCAGTAGGGCATACACCACGGTGAGCCACTGATGCTTATCCACCACTTCTACTCTACCAAGTGTACGTAGGTTCGTCGAAACAGTCGTGCCACCGGCGTGGATAGCCACTCACCGCTGTAGCCCATGACAGTGCGCCTCTGAGTCCATAACCGCCACACATCCTTGCACGTTTCTTTGTAGATGGTGGTCGGCCCCTTAATGCCGTCGTAGCGAGCCTAGTTTGCTCGGCATAACAACCGTTGCCACCGGTGTTCCGTGCCACCATGCGCAGGTACACCGAGGACCACCCCATTGCAAAGGCAACACATTCTAGGGTCTTTAATGCAAAGCGTGAGCCTGTAGTAATAGTGTTCCGTTGCTCCGCATGATTATTCAAAAACCTAAGCCCTCTTTTACAAAATGCGAGCACTCATGACCCTGGCCTTGGGCCATGTTGGGCCGCCGCGATGCGCGCACAGCTACGCCACGCTAGGCTGCCGGGCCGAATGGTCGCCACCGGCCCTTTTCCTTTTCTATGCATTTTCTAATTTAGTTTCTAAGGTAAACTTGTAAATTTAGTATAAAATTGTGTAGTTAACCAAAAATTATGAAACTAATTTTGTTAGGTTCCTAAAATCATGATCTATCTTCTAGTATATTTTGTTCACATAGTTTTATAATATTCTTAGGAGTTATATAATTAAATTGAGATACTTAATATTGTTAAAATATAAACTTTTAGGAATTGTTGTGATAAATTGGTGATAGTGTTGGCTCTAAAACTTTCACAGTAAATTCCTAACATTATTAGGTATTCACTTTAATTTTTGTAGCTCCATAATAATTAGTTTGCTAAGTTAACTAAATGAGCCATAGTTCGAAAATATATGTTTAAGTAATAAAATGTCGAAACACCTTGGGATTTTAAAACTAGAACATTTTCCGGGAAACAACACCTTATTCGACAACATGGATACATAGGCTAGTATGTTAGTCATTAAAGCTAGTTTGTTAGCTTGCGGAGCGTAATCGTATTTAGAGTTGTAGTTGCCATTGATTATTTACATCTCTGTGTTGCATCCACGTATATCATAATAGGAACAATGATTGATCATGGAGTCGATCGAGGTGAGAGAAGATGGTGCTTTTGATGATTTGGAATGATGGAATGCTAACTTTTGGTTATCATCTTAATCGATCGGATGTGAAAGCCCGTGGATACATAGCATAACCCCTATTATTAAAGCTACTTTATCTTATGCTTGTGCATTAAGTTTTATTAGGAGTTGAATGAATACCACTTGCATATATATATGGAGTCATTATCGTATGAGTCCTACTAGTATGTTAGGATCATGGAATGCTAACTTTTGCTATAGGACCCGGTAAGAAGTCGGTGATTACCTTTATCACTTGTGCATTAAGTTTTAAGGATAGAATGAAAGATATTATTATTATTATCCTATGAGTACTACTATCAGGATCATGGAATTGCTATATATGAATGATAATTGGAGACCGGACGGAATGGTACTTTGGATCTAGACTTGGTTAGGCATTTGAGCAAGGCTTAGATCGCACTTGTTCCGCCTATGTTGATTGAGGACCGTCCATTGCTATGGATGGTAGTCAGGTCACAGACTTATTATCCTAAGCACATACTTGCTTATGGGAGTAGGAAGGCTCGTTGCTCTCTTGTCATGGGTTCCGGCTCTTTTCGAACTGACTGATTGGAGGCGGGGATGTTGGAGGTCTAAGCACCACACTAAGTCTAGGACATAGGAGTGGGGGCTTGGAGTCCAAGTTTGGATGGGGACCTAGACCCCTTGACAAGAGTGGTGGGTTGGTCTTGCTTGTGTCTAGGGTACAAGTAGGGCGTGTGTTTCGGGGTACCCAACTGGGATATATCGGTTCATGAATCACCATGTGATAAGGTATGACTTGGCTATGGTCTAGCACCATAGTAAGAACTAGAACTCGAAAGGTGATAAAATGATTCTGATTGCTTACCACATGCTTGAAAGTAGCATAGGTGCTTACATAGAATGGTTAATTAATGAACCAATGATGACTGCTAATAAAATTGAATATAAGGACGCATGTTTAGTAATGCTTCCACAGATGCAATAACCCACAAGCCAAATAAGCCTTGCATATCCTTGGAGTCTTTTTATTTCCTCCTGTCGTGTAAGTCTCGCTGAGTACAATCGAGTACTCACGGGTTTATTCCCCCTATTGTAGGTGATCGGAGGATACTTAGAGCTGACTCTTATGTGGGGAAACCTCCTAGTGGGCTCAGCGGGGATTCCTTTCACGCTACGACCATAGTGTTTATTTATAACCCTCATGAAAGGGTTTTATAAGAAAAGATGTAAAAATCTATTAGCATCTCTTGTATATAAATATCCGCTATGTTAATACTCCACCATGTCATTAAATAAATCCTGCTTCCTCTGTAACTCTGATAACATTGTTATATTCCGTTGTTATAATAAATTGAGGTAATATTCTGGTACTGTAATAAAGTGATGTAAGAAATGACTTAAGAATGTTGTAAGCTTTATTCTCTCATTTATGATCCTGATGGAAAAATATGGATTTTCGAGTTTTCCCTTGAGGTGTGCTCGACGGGACTGCGTAGTTTAGTGTTATCTCTTGAGTACTTTGTGTCTAATGGAAGACAAGTATTCCTAAGAGGCATTGGATTAGGCAATTCTGCCATAGGTGGTATCAAAGCATAAATGAGGAAATAAAGCTTCAAAATACTTTTCTAAACTAAAAATTGGACATCCTTTTTTTGCAAAAAGTTAGGGCGTTTAACTATGAAATATATAAGTAGCCCTATTGCTATGGTTAAGCATCCGGAATAGGTTTAACTAGGCTTTCTCTGGTGGAATGACTCTCGCGTAGTATACGATCTTTAAGTCGGTCGCGCAGGTACTGTTTTAAGTTGTCGTGACCGTATTGCTGATAGATGCGCCCTTCATAGATGTCACGCGAGTCGTATGGTGCAAGACTGACCTGTCCCTGTTTAGGACTTGCTGCAGCACTGTGGCTTTGTGCTTCGTGTTCGCCTATGGTTCATGCACTGTCATGACCCATGTCTCTTCATACTCTTTTCTATGCTCTTGTCGGACCCTTGCCCTACAGTCGTACTAATCATTAATGGCCTCAGACATCGCTTGCCTCGAACGTGTGAAAAAATTCGATCGATCCATTTGTAGAGATCCTACGCAGGAACCTGGATGGACTATGCCAGGACCACTGGCCGCTCTGCCATTATAAGCAGGGCCTGGCCTAGCCATTGGTACCACCACTTAGTGCACTCTAGATCACCTAGCCCTTCCTTTTGAGAAAGCTTTTTTTCTCAATCCTCCTTTTTTATGACCACATATGGATGGCAAGAGCTCATTAGATAGTTAAGCCAATCCAAGTGGTCTCCCAAAATCTGTTGCCAGTCACAAAAGCTCGTGGTCAAAGATCATCCCGTATGAGAGTCTGCCGTGGGTATGAAAAGCATGGCACCGAGTCCGGTGGAACTTACCGTCTACATTGGGAAGAGTGAGGAGTTCCCGGGGTCATGAGGACTCTATAGAATGTGATCGCTCTCCTTAGGGTTTGGGTTTTATTTAGTTCTTGATTTCCTGGAAACATACATCGCCTTGTCGATACCTTTGCCAAGATCTATGAAGAGCCCATTGCTCTAGTTCTTGATCCCCATGAGGTTCTTTCTACCTTTGGAAAAAGATTTGAAGGGCATCTTGGGCTTGCATGGAAGCCTCATATTTATTTGCACATTTTAGATAGTCCAACCATGGTGCATCCCATGTACCTACTTGCTCTAAATGAGCAAGTATGATGACCAGCGCTTTCGGTTAAGCCTTCCTCCGACGAGCCGAGGAAGCCGATATCTCCTCCAGGATGCTCAACCAACTTGTCTAGCGCATGCCAATGGGGGCCACCGTGAAGAGATGGGTTCAAAGCCATGTCCGAGCGCCGAAAGGAGGCTAAAGATTGACATGCCCATAAGTTGGGAGAGATCTACCTTGTCACTAGTCTAAGCATAGGACACTATTTGTAGAGATCCCACGGATCCCTTGATCTTGGACCAATCCTATCCACCCACTAGAAAGAAGGAGAACCTAGCCATTGGTACCACCACTTAGTTGTGCACTCCCCATCACTCGAAGTGTTTTGAGTAGAGCCCTTTTCCCTCACTCAATCCTCCTTTGCAAGAGAGGAGGTAGATCCATAGCTAGAGCTGGATTAAGAAGTTACTAGCCCAACAATGAAGATGTGTGGTCCGACAAAGTAGATTAGTTGCCTTGGGAAGATATACTCGTAGTTAGTGGTGTCTTTCGTCATTGTCCTCTAGTATTGTAATCTTTCCGTTGTATTTCGTCTGTAGTTGTTGAGATTGTCTGGTCGTAAGGAAGGTGAAGATGTGCCAAGTGGGAGAGTGAGTGCCTATATGTTGTACCTACATACGGATGTCTAGAATGTGCATTTCATTTATTTTGCTATATTTATAGCATCCATCTACCTTAGGTCTTGTTAGACGTGTTTAGGGTTTTCAAGGGTGATGATAAGTGGGCTACAAGAGAGCCACCATTCAGATGCCAGCAGACCAGCCATGATAGGATAATATAGGACACTGTATCAACTAATTGTGGATGTCCCAGCAGAACACTTAAATCTCTTTAAATCAAATCCGTTGTGGGATTTGAATTCCTTGTCCCTTGTTGTGAAAGGAACCTTTGTTGTCTGAATCTTTCCTTGCAATACTGCTCTGATTCTGTGGTCTATGACCCCACCGCCTTCATTACGTGTAAGTTAGTAATAGTTGTTTGGTTCATAGCTTATGGTGCCGCGATGAAACCGAGGGCCCCTATGGAATAGCTGCCACATGGTGACGCTACTCGGCACGCGCTGGTATCGAGGTTGTTGACCAAGTACCTTTACCAAGTTACACCATCATACCGCTTTTGATACAAAATATTCTTCTTGGAAATATTCTGGTGTTCAAACGGGAAATCCACAATGGTTTGATGAAATAGTGTCCCCTCAAAGAAAACAAGAGAATGTGGTTTTGGAGGAAGAATGCATGTCATGATCTCAGTTCATACAAAGGTTGGCGCATACTATAGACAAGGGAAGGAAAAGAAAAGAAATAAGGAAAAATTTGTCCTCGGGTAGTCAGGAGTGATTGGAAAAGCCTTAGTGGATGTCATGTCCCAAGCATTATGCCCAGCTCACCCGCCCTCTATATTGTAATCACTTTGCTGCCGTATGTCATCTGACGCCGTTGAGTTGTCTCGGTCCACTAGCACCCTGTCCTCATGTAACCATGGCATTATGGGTGCCTATCCACCGTACCCGTGCACTATCGGATGTCTAGAATGTGCATCCTAATTTATTTCGATCCTATCGACCACATCCATCACCTTAGGCCTTGTTTTTCTGCTTTTGGTTTTCATAGCCGCACGATAAGTCCCTTACAAGAGAGCCACCCTTCTCCTCTGCCTTTGTCTCCCTCCACTCAAGCTTGTCTTTAGCGCACTTTGATCAACTAATTGCACTCCCACCGACCTCCGCTTACCAAGCTTTAAGATGCCACCTTGTGCCTCTTTGAATTCCTCATCCCCTTGCATCTGTGAAAGGAACGAGATCCAGTATGAATCTTTCCTGGAACTAGGTTCATCAGTCAGAGGTGATTGTGTAATCTGAGAAGAAGTGGATTATGTCAAAGAAGTTCAAGTCTACCTTTGGTTAGTTTGGTCTTAGGGTTCACGATGTTTGAGTTCTCGGTAGAATATTTCCACATGGTGACGCTGGACATACGCTATGTTTTGGATAATCATTTTCTTGTTGTTTCTCCATTGTCCTCGTCTATCTCACTTTTAGATTAATCCTCCTGGTTGTACTAGGTTGCTCTTTCAACTATGTATCTCCAAATTCGGTGTGGTTTAGTGTTCAATAGTGTAATCTTCAAAGTAATTTCAAGAGAAGTGTAATCGCATTTTCCTTTGATGATCTTGTTTCTCTTGGGATGGGATTCTTTTAAGGGGGACGATTGTAACACCCACAGCGTTCTGAGACAAGCAAGAATGTCCGAGAAGCAATTATCCTAACAAGTTTCTGGGTTTTAAAAATTTATAACGCACGTGAGGCAAAAAACAATTTCTAGGAATAAGGATCAAACATAACTTGTATTTAGTACTTAAATAAAAATTGAAGTACAAGTTTATCAGATGGAAATGTGACTTTAACTTTTGGAAAATAGATGTTGTTAACTAGTGTTTTGGGAGCTCAAAAATCAAATTTGACGTTAAGATAAGATCTATTCGTTAAGTCGGCAAACACTTGAACTATTGTTAAAATACCATTTTTGGTGAATTATTTTGAGCAAAATAGTTAAATGGTGCTTAAATATTTGTTGGTATAAGGTATGGACTATTGCATGAAGTATTTGTTGGTTGAAGTTAACTAGGTTTAGATCCATTAAAAATTGCGACAAAAGAGTTAATGGGCACTTAGTCTCAATTGAAATCCTTAACTTTCTTAAGTATGGAGATCCTGACAATGGCCCGTTCGCTTGGAGGAATTAATCTGGATGAATCAGTGAGAGCCTCAATTGAAATTTTAACTTTCTTAAGTATTTTTTGGAAGTAGTAAACACAATGCTATCTTGACATTTAAATTCTAGCTAAAATGTTTAAACACTTGTTGCATGTTTTGGTATTGTTGATTGCATCAAAGTGAGTGCTTGAGCATGGCATAGGTCAAAATTATGTTGGATGTCACGTTGTCCGCTCAAAAATTGCCCAAACTTCACTAGAACGCGCTTGTGAACCTTGATTCGGTGCTCAGTTTGTGAACTAGTGTTCAGCACAACGAGCTCCTATTGGCACCTCTCTATCTCCCTCGATGCTCACTATCTAGCATGCTCGTTGCTTGGATGAGAAGCACTTAGTGGCTACTAGAATCTTGAACTTTGCCACAACACTTAGTAGCGTCGTCTACCTGCCGGGCCAGGCATGGCCATAGCCGCACTCCACCGTGCGCGGGGCACTGCTTGACATGGCACTATCCAAGTGCACCTGCAGGGCTACGTGTTGTCCTCTTGTTGTTTTGGTAACTGCAGCGCTCGCCCTCAGTCACACAACCCACCTACCGAACTCAAGCTCGATGTTCGTACGTAGTTATTGCATCGCAATGCCATGCTGACTGCGTGCGTGCGGCTGCACGGCACACATCTAGGCTCTGTCTAGCACTAACCGATGCGCCACCTATCCTTCACTCGAGCGGGCATATCCCCGTGCTGTTGTGGCTCATCGGGTTGTGGCCGGCCATCTCTACCGGGCTGCTTTCCCATGATGTGACGGTGGCAGTGCACCGCTCTCCCTCTCCCTTTCTTAATCACCAGTCCGAGGCTTTCAAGTCCAATTCCTCGCACCGGTGGGTAGCTTAGCAAGTTAGCTAGGTGTCTCATTCTCATCGAGCCGAGCCATGGTCTGTCAATGATCAATTTTGGTTTCTCCTCGCCGCCAGTCATGTGCACCGCCATGACATGAGGGTTGGGGGTAGGGTAGGTAGGAGTGGTAGCAGTTCAATTGCTCATAACCCTAAGCTCTCCTTGACTCCCTCTATCCGGTGATTGCATTGTTTTGGCCAGGGTGCTCGTCGTCGGTAGGGGTGACACGACGGTGTCCATCGTAGAGCGCCGCCGCCTCGCTCGGTTGCACGTGGCTAGACCGTCACATCGCTCCCTTGCTTCAACTGTCAGTAGGGCGTACACCATGGTGAGCCATTGATGCTTATCCACCACTTCTACTATGCCAATCGTACGTAGGTTCATCGAAACAATCGTGCCACCATCGCAGATAGCCACTCGCCGCTGTAGCCCGCGACAGTGCACCTCCAAGTCCATAATCGCCACCCATCCTTGCGCGTTTAGTTGTAGATGGTGGTCAGACCCTTAATGTCATCATAGAGAGCCTAGTTTGCTTGGTGTAACCGGTGTGCAGTGCCGCCGCGCGCGGGTACGCCGAGGATCGCCCCGTTGTGAAGGCAACACATTCTAGGGTCTTTAATGCAAAGCATGAGCCCTATAGTAATAGTGTTCTATTGCTCCGCGTGATTATTCAAAAACCTGAGCCCTCTTTTGCAAAACACGAGCACGCGCGACCCCATCCTTGGGCCATGCTAGGCCGCTGCGACGCGTGCATAGCTACGCCGCGTTGGGCTGCCGGGCCAAATGGTCGCCACCGGCCCTGTTCCTTTTCTATGCATTTTCTAATTTAGTTTCTAAGGTAAACTTGTAAATTCAGTATAAAATTGTGTAGTTAACCAAAAAATATAAAACCAATATTTGTTAGGTTCCTAAAATCATGATCTAGCTGCTAGTATATTTTGTTCACATAGTTTTATAATGTTCTTAGGAGTTATATAAATAACTTGAGATACTTAATATTGTCAAAATATAAACTTTTAGGAATTGTTATGATAAATTGGTGATAGTGTTGGCTATGAAACTTTCATAGTAAATTCCTAACATTATTAGGTGTTCACTTTAATTTTTGTAGCTCCATAATAATTAGTTTGCTAAGGTAACTGAATGAGCTCTAGTTCAAAAATATATGTTTAAGCAATAAAATGCCAAAACACCTTGGGATTTTAAAAGGAAAAAGTCTACTTAAACCCCCACCTTTCATACATCGTCTACTTCACCCCCCAAACTATGAAACCGTCTGTTTTATCCCCTGAACTTTCCAAAACCGTCTATTTTACCCCCCGGGCGATTTTCAGCGCCGGTTTTGCTACAGTAACAGCGGGTTTGCTACAGTTCCGGTGGTTTTGAATTTCCTTTTTTTTATTTATTTTCGTTGAATTTTTGAAAAATCATAAAATGAAAAATCTAATTTTATTGGACTCCACATGAGTAGATCTACACAGTGAATATATAATACGGTATGCTTTAGTACAAATTTTTTTTAGCTTTAGATTAATTGGAAAATCCAATTTTTTCTTTAATTAATTAGAATTTATCTATAACTAAGTTATATATAGTCCAATGAGTACGAAATTTTTACTATAGTTCAAGCATACAATAATTAGCGTACCAAAAAAATTTCACCACAATTGGACCATAGAAGCTGCAGCTATAAATTATTCCAATTAATTACAGACAAAATTAGATTTTCTAATTATTCTAAGGCTACAGTAAATATTTTGTACTAAAGCATACCGTATTATATATTCACTGTGTAGATCTACTCATATGGAGT
The DNA here is from genome assembly GCA_904845875.1 of Miscanthus lutarioriparius. NCBI lineage: Eukaryota > Viridiplantae > Streptophyta > Magnoliopsida > Poales > Poaceae > Miscanthus > Miscanthus lutarioriparius. The sequence continues at coordinate 77,413,389 of CAJGYO010000012.1, read as the reverse complement.
CCAATAAAATTAGATTTTTCATTTTATGATTTTTCTATGATTTACTGTGATTTTTCAAAAATTCACCGAAAATAAATAAAAAAAGGAAATTCAAAACACCTAAGACCGTAGCAAACCCGTCAGATCATAAAGTAAAAAAATTAAAAAAAAAAATAGACGGTTTTGGAAAGTTCAGGGTAAAAATTCTTATAGTTGGGGGTGAAGTAGACCATGTTTGGATTTTAAAAATAGACTTTTTCCGGATTTTAAAACTAGAACATTTTCCGAGAAACAACGCCTTATTCGACAACGTGGATACATAGGCTAGTACATTAGTCATTAAAGCTATAGTTCGATTAGCTTGCGGATCATAATCGTATTTAGAGTTGTAGTTGTCGTTGATTATTTACATCTTTGCATGGCATCCACGTATATCATAATAGGAACAATGATGGATCATGGAGTCGACCGAGACAGCGGAATATATGTTGTAAGCTTTTGTTTACACTAAAATTTAGAAAGAAGAAAGCGGGAACTCAAAGCTTCTAAGATTGTATCATCAAGAAATCGATCAGATGTGAATCGATATTGGCTGGTTTTGATGCAGTGTAGGAATCGGCTATTTTATAGATGACGTCAGCAAACAACATCGATGGTAAAAGATTAGGGTTCAAGTTATTTTTATGTTAGGAATGTTTTGTTTTGTTGCAAGAATTGTAATGAGTCGTATTTGAGTAGGATTCATGTTTAGGTTCCGGGTATATATATTGGACCCCGGTTGTTGTACAAAAAACACATACAACCAATCAATCAATACAATTATTTTTCTGGCTTCACACCAACCCTTAGGAGTAGGAGTATTGTAGATCTCGATGAGTTCTTCAACAAGCAGAGCTGCATCGATCGATTGACCTCCGGCTTGTCTGTGAGTACCATCATAACTTGTATCATACCTATAAAGCTGCATCACCAATTGATCTTTTACGAGTATAATAAAAGTTAGTTATCGATCTGTATCATTATTTGTAAGGCTACATCAGCTGATTGATCTCTTATGAATCATAATATAGATCAAAGTTATCGATCATGTGTTAAATAACTTGTTGTTTAACACAATATCACCAGTTATCGAATCAGCTAAGATTAGTAAGATTTTTCTTGCTGTTTTTGGTTGGTTCACCAGTTATCGATCTTGTTATAATTAATGTTCCATTAATTATAACAAATCACCTGATTGAGATAGAGATAGATCGGCATCATATCATCACAATTGGTCGTCTTCTAGTCTAGTCACACTTTGAATCTCATAATTGATGGCTTAATTTTGCAAGATCGGCTGTTTTATTTCTATTCCAATCAAACATAGTACGCATCCAAAGACATGTTTCAATCTTGGATAAACTCACTAGTTAATGAGATCTAATCTAATGACACTACCATAGTTGCATCGATCCGATCGAACCTCACTGGTAAGACTTTGGATTAGAGATCATTGATTAGTGGTTTTGTTCATGATCGAGATATGTACTATGTTTGTTTGCTATGTATGCATCGGCTATTTTAGTTGATTCGCTTGTGCTTTCACACATATAGCATGTTTTTCATGAACCTATCGATATATAGATGGTTTTATAGATTCTTTGGTTTTAGTTTGTTATCATTATCATAGCTACATCGATCTGGTCGAACTCACTGTTGATGGTAATTGATTAGATCCAGAGCGTTTGTAGATTCATTTGTACTAGACAGTCGATTTATTCGCATGTTATATCTTTTCTCGTTAAACTTATCGGCTCAATGCTTTACACTAGTTATATCCATCTAGCTGATGATGTTTCTTTATATTACTTATATCTAGATGTATTGTACTTGTTATCATAAACCAATCATGACCCACTATCATCACAGTCCTTAACAGTCGATTTTTTTCTTGTATTATCTATTTAGTCGATTCCCCTGTTTGGCTACTCTCGAAGCAGCATACTTGAAATTGTTTGGGCAAAACTGGCATGTTCCATCCTAAATTATTAATAAGCTTTCTCTTCTTATCAATTGCAGGTCAAATTAACTGGCACGCCTTCGGGATTTTCAGGATCGACTGGTCCTATGTTGAAGCCAAGCAGATCTCCAATCTCATTTTGTTTAGATCGTCCGGCTTGCTGTGTGTTGGTTGCATCACCATATTTTTGTGCCAACACCCTTTTTGGCACGCCTAGTGGGACCACAATCGTCATGACAGCTCACAACAACAGGGTCATTCTTATGGTACCTTATGAAGACTTACCTGATGAGGATAAAGATGTCATTAGTATGGCTATAGAGGAGTTTTAAAATAAATGTTTGTTGTTCTACACCAAGACACGTGACAATAAAGTTGTTCAGAAATATCCACTACCAAGAGTTTTGATACATGGGCAGTCAAATATAGATAAAGCTGATGATAGGTGTTTCTTTGTGGATGCTATCAATAAATCTGTTCATGATACCATATTTAATCATAATACAGCTTTCTTGAACACATTCCATAATATCATGAAGGAGGTGTTTCAAGGATATCCAATTGATCAGATTGGACCGGCTTATTATAACATTCCACATCTGTCAACTCAGAGGACTAATCAAGCCAGTACTAGCCATCAACAAGCAGCACTAGCTGGCAATGATGATGACCAGGCAGTTCAGACCTCATCTGAGCAAGTTTAGAGTACTATTACTAATCAAATACAGTATAATCCTGGATCATCAGTGCAGCATGTATAATAGCCGATGGGGCAAATTCAGAATCAGATGGTTAATTTTGGCACATCAGGCCAAATACCACCGTCAGCTCAAAAAATAGCACCATCAATTCAAATGATTCATAGAGATACAGATCCCAACATTTATAATCAGAGACTTCAAGCAGCAAATCAGCAAAGGACTCAATAGATAGAGATTCCACAAGGATATCATTATGGCACAGATTATAATACCCTTCACATGATTCCAAATCCAGTGTATCGAGGTACCCAAAATTTTAATCATAGATGGGTCAGCAATTGCAAAGAAATCCAAATTCAAATGCTGATGAATTGTTGCTCAGAGTAACTAAAATGATGAAGAATCAGTTCGGTTTAAAACCAAAAGGGCAAACCTTTTCCTATAAACGTCCATATCCAGAGTGGTATGATTTGGTTACTCTTCCTACGAATTACATGCTTCCAGAATTTGCTAAGTTCACTGCTCAAGATAGTACAAGTACAATAGAACATGTCAGTCAGTATCTTACTCAGTTGGGTGAAGCATTCATTGAAGAAGCTTATCGAGTTTGTTTCTTCTCTTTGTCCCTATCAGGACCAGCTTTCACCTGGTTTTCATCGTTACCAATTAATTCTATTGCCAATTAGGCTGACCTAGAGAAGAAATTTTATACATATTTCTATACTAGGACAGGAGAAAGGAAAATCATAGATTTGATGACCATAAGGCAAAGAACTAATGAATCGGGTGCTGAGTTTCTTCAGAGGTTCTGAGAAACAAGAAATTTGTGCTTTTCATTGAATCTGACTGATGATCAACTAGCTTCTTTGGCTATTCAAGGAATGTTGCCAACATGGAGAGAAAAACTGCTTGGGCAAGAGTTTGACAATTTAGGTCAGTTGGCTCAATTTATGGCAGCACTTAATAGTCAATTCCGAATATGCGCAGAGATACCCGATTCCCAAATAATACCGCAGTAGCTAAAGCTTTTAATCCATATTTAGCTAATGATGATAGTGAGGATGATGAAGAAGAGGAGATTGCTGTAGCTGAATGGAATTGGGGTAAGAAGAATGTGATGGTTCCAAATCCTTGGGGAAATGGAGTTGAAGAAAGTTATGATTTTGACGTCATAAAATCAGACAAGCTCTTTGATTTCCTGCTTGAGAAAGAACAGATCGAATTGCCCGCCAATCATGTTATATTACCTCTTGATCAATTGAAAAATAAGTTCTGCAAATTTCATAACACTACTTCTCATTTTACTAATGAGTGTAGAATTTTCCGGCAACATATACAGAGGGCAATTTAGCAAGGGAAGCTTAAATTTGATACACCTCGGAAGATGAAAGTTGATGATAATCCTTTCCCAAAGGATCAGAATATGGTTGATGCTAAGTTGCTCAAAGGGAAGACTAAAGTTCTAACATCAACTAGGGCAAAAGAAACTAGAACAGTTGATCCAGAGATGCCAATATCGGCTGATGAATAGAGAGAAGTTAAAAGGCGTCGTGACCAACAGAAGAGCCGATATGAGTAGGGAGAGACGTCAAGAAATGGGGCGATGAGGCCGCGTGTTACACCTCAAATTTTGTTGAATAAATGGCAATGGTAGAAAGAAAGGGATTATCAGCATTGGTTGGAAGAGAAAGAATATCAGCGTCAACAAGAAGAAGAGAGGTATGAAAGAGAACAAGCTGATTTATATTAGAATTGTCCTTTTTCAGACATTGTTGGAATGAAGGTTTGAAATTGCCTACTAGAAATAATTGCCCAGAGTGTAGTGAACAATATTTGGAGTTTAGACAATCTCAAGCCAACTGTCGATCTATTCATGCTCGAATTGAGTGTCATCATGATAATATGGATCGGTGCTTAAAAATATAAGTGTTCATGATCGGCTTGGGAAGTGAGTGGTTGATCAAAATTGGGCTGATTATGAAGAGGAAGGTGATGAGGAAGAGTATGTTTGGCAGGAAGGGCAATGGTGTCCGGAGAGGTTTAACAAGAAGTCAGAAAAGAAGGGTACAACGCTTAAGGAATAGAGAGCTAGAACAGTAGAAATCTAGTAAACCTCAAATATGGCGTGCTAAACAAATAGCCGATAAAGGTCAACCATCGACTAATATTCAAATGGCTTTTCTTTTGCCATCAGAATTTAGAGCTCTAGCAAATCAAAAAGTCTATTCAGATTTTGATGAATCGAAATATGAGGAGATGGTTGCCAAATTGACAGTGATACAACAAGCTATATTTGATAAGCCAGTCAAGCATCGGCACTTAAAGGCTTTATATGTGAAATGTTTCATTGATGGGAAGTCGATGAGCAAAATATTGGTGGATGGAGGTGCTTCTGTTAATCTTTTGCCTTATACTACTTTTTGCAAGCTTCGTAAGGGACTAGGAGATTTGATTGAGACTGACATGATGCTTAAGGATTTTGGAGGTAATGCATCCAAGACCAAAGGGCAATAAACGTTGAATTGATAATTGGATGTAAGACTTTGCTCACTACATTCTTTGTCATTGATGGAAAGGGTCCATATAGTTTACTCCTTGGTTATGATTGGATTCATACAAATTGTTGTGTACCATCGACTATGCATCAATGCTTGATTCAGTAGCATGGAGATCATGTTGAGCTGGTTCATGCTGATGATTCTATGAGTATAGCAATAGCTAACCCAATGTATTGGGAGCTAGAAGATTTCGAGTGTTTTCTAGCAAGCGATGGGAAGGAGGCTTCATTAAGATCAATGATGAAAGCCAATAGCCGATCCAAGCAGTCGGCTCTAAGAGTTTGTTTTAAAGGATAATCCAATATATGGTATAGATGGTAAACTAGGACATGGCTTTACATCGGCCGATGAATTAGAGGAGATAGATATTGGTTCTGGAGATAGGTTTAGGCCAATGTATGTAATTGCTAAGTTGGATCCTAAGTATAAGTGAGAGTTGATAGATTTATTAAAGGAATGTAAAGATTATTTTGCTTGAGAATATTATGAGATGCCTGGTCTAGATTGATCAATTGTCGAACATCGGTTGCCAATCAAACTGGATATCGGCCATTTAAACAAGCTCCGAGGAGATTTAACCCAAATGTTCTTGATGATATCAAAAAGGAGATTGAAAGATTACTAGAAGCAAAATTTATCCAACCGTGCTTTATGTAGAGTGGATATCGAGTGTTGTTCCTGTGTATAAGAAAAATGGGAAGTTAAGAGTTTGCATCGATTTTAGAGATATGAACAAGGCTACACCCATAGATGGTTATCCGATGCCAATAGCCGATATGTTAGTAGATGTAGTAGCTGGGCATAAGGTTATTAGTTTTCTAGATGGCAATGCAGGATATAATCAATTTTTATGGCTGAGGAAGACATAGCAAAAATAGCTTTTAGGTGCTCTAGCGCAATCGGTTTATTTGAATGGGTTGTGATGACTTTTGGTTTGAAGAATGCTGGTGCGACTTATCAGAGGACAATGAATTATATTTTTCATAAGTTGATCGGTAGGATTGTTGAAATTTACATTGATGATGTGGTGGTGAAATTCACAAGGTATAGAGAACATCTAGATGATTTGCGGGAGACTTTGGAGTGCATAAGAAAACATGGTTTAAAGATGAATCCTAATAAGTGTGCCTTCAGAGTATCAGCTTGGACAATTTTTGGGTTTTATGGTCCACGAGAGAGGAATTAAAATTGGTCAAAAAAGTATGAAAGCAATTGATGAGGCAGTACCTCCGACTACTAAAATAGAGTTATAATCTTTGCTTGGTAAGATTAATTTCATCATAACATTTATTTCAAATTTGTTGGAAAGGGTTCTACCATTTTTTCCTTTGTTGAAGTTGAAAAATGATCAAGTATTTAAATGGGGTGTCGTACAATAAAAGGCATTTGAGGAGATAAAAGAATACATGAAGTATCCACCTATGCTGGTCCCTCCTCAGCAAGGTAAGTCTTTTAAGTTGTACGTGTCGGCCAATAGTCAAACAATTGGATCGGCCTTAATGCAAGAGTTTGAAGGAAAAGAACGAGTGGTTTTCTATTTAAGTAGAAATCTTTTGGATCCAGAAACAAGATATTCTTCTATTGAAAAGTTATGCTTATGCTTGTATTTCTCTTGCACTAAGTTGCAACATTACTTGTTATCGGCTGAGTGTATAGTTGTGTCTAAGGTTGATGTGATCAAACACATGTTATCAATACCAATATTAAATAGGAGAATGGGAAAGTGGATTCTTGCATTATCAAAATTTGACTTGAGGTACGAATCGGCTAAAGCAGTCAAGGGGCAAGTAATAGCTGATTTTATTACTCAGCATCATAAACTAAGTATTGGCTATGTAGAACTGGTACCTTGGACATTGTTCTTTGATGGATCATCGTGCAAGCAAGGTGGTGGCATTGGTATTGTTATTGTTTCACCTTGGGGGGCAAGTTTTCAGTTTGCTTTTCCAATTAAACCAATGACTACCAACAATCAAGCAGAATATGAAGCTATTCTTAAGGGACTTCAACTTCTTCATGAAGTAAAGACTAAGTCAATTGAAGTATTTGGAGATTCACAGTTAGTTATTAATCAGTTGATCGGCCTATATGAATGTAAAGGTGATATTTTGAGGGGATACTATGATAAATGCCAGAGGTTACTCAAGGAGTTTCCCCATATTTCTCTTCAGCATATTCCAAGAGCACAGAATCAAGAGGCTAATTGGTTAGCTCAGAGTGCATCAGGTTATCAAATGTTTCAAGAGATCTTAAACAGTAAAACCTTGACTAATGATTGGAGAGTTGAAATAGCCGATTACCTTAAGAATCCATCACAAAAGGTTACTAGGAAACTAAGGTATAAATCGACTAAGTATGTTTTGTTAGATGATCAGTTATATTACAAGACAGTCGATGGGGTGTTGCTTAAATGTTTAAATCAAGAAGAAGCTAAAGTGTTGATGGGTCAAGTACATGAAGGGATATGTGGAGCTCATCAATGGGCTTATAAGATGAAATGGAATATTCATAGATCTGGATATTTTTGGCCAACAATACTAGAAGATTGTTTTGAATATTACAAGGGGTGTCAGGATTGTCAATGCTTTAGTAATATTCATAAATCACCTACATAGGCTATGAATCCAATAATTAAACCATGGCCATTTTGAGGTTGGGGAATTGATTTAGTTGGCTAGATTTTTCACCTTCAAGTAAAAGATATAAGTTTATATTGGTAGCAACAGATTACTTGACCAATGGGTTGAGGCAATTCCTTTGAAGACGGTAACCTCAAAGAATATGGTTGATTTTGTCAAGGAACATATTATGTATCATTTTGGAATTCCTCAAACTATTACTACTGATTAGGGGACAATGTTCACATCAGAAGAGTTTAGAGATTTTGCTGCTAGTATGGGAATTAAGTTATTAAATTCTTCTTACTATGCTCAGGCTAAAGGTCAGGCAGAGGCATCCAATCAAATTATGATTAAATTGATTAAGAAGAAAATTGAGGAGCAACCAAGGAAGTGGTACTTAACACTCAATAAGGCATTGTGGGCATACAGGATGGCTTGCCATGGATCGATTAAATCATCACCTTATGAGTTAGTATATAGGCATAATGCAGTTCTTCCTTAGGAAATCTAGACTGGATCAAGACGTGTTACATTACAGAATGATTTGACAGCCGAAGTCTACAAGAATCTAATGATAGATGATTTAGAAGATTTAAGTTGTCATCAGCTGCATGCTCTTGAGAATATTAAAGCCAATAAGTTAAGGGTTGCAAGGCATTATAACAAAAAGGTCAAGAACAAGTAGTTTGTTGAAGAAGAATTAGTCTAGAAAGTAAAATTGCCAATTGGGTCTAAGGACAGCAAGTTTGGCAAATGGTCACCTAATTGGAAAGGTCCTTATTGGATTAGTCATTGTGCGCCTAGCAATGCTTACATTTTGGAAATGCTAGAAGGAAGAGAAGAATTTGATAGAGCAATCAATGGAAAATATCTAAAGAAATATTATCCTAGCGTTTGGATTAATGCTTGATAGCTAATTTGTTTAGTCATCGGCTCTAATAGCCGGTACTAGAAAGGTATCGCCTTTAGTTCAAAATTAACCCAGAGGGGTGAAAGCCAATACAATATGTATGACCTATAGAGCAAAAACAAGCACAAAGACAATCCTCATTATGGCAGTCTCAAAGACAAGTTCATGAAGAAGGCAGGAGTTTTATTCATAGTTTGTTCCAAGTACAAACTACACAAAAAACTTTATTTACAACCTCCTGGGCTGAGGTGATATCCACAATGGCTGCTGCGGTGTCGTTGAAGTCCTCAATCAGGTCCTCGGTGCATGTCGGGGTCATCGGCCATCGGGAAGCCTAGCTCCATGGTGTGAAGGTCATGTCTGGTTTGGATTTGTGCACGTGGCCAAGGCCATCGCCGCACAGCGATGAACGTCGTGAAGGGCGATCTCCTAGATGTGTGTCGAGACGTCGTGCAGGCGGTTAGTTGAGGAGAGGGCTCTAGGCATTGACGGACACCATAGCTACGTTTGCCATCAGTTGGAGGTTCTCCAACTGCACTGTTAGGGTTGGCAATTACAAAAACAAAGGGGCTATCAAGACAAAGATAGTGGAAATTGAAATAAGGGTTTTCTTGGAGTTCATCTTACACGCCACCATGGCTTTGGACTTGGCCAGCCGCACCCGAGCAGCGCTAGCCTCTTCCTTGGTGGCGAGGAGGGTGGCTTGAGAGGCCCCGAGGTGGATCTCAAGCTGACCATTCTCCCGAGTTGCCTTGGAGTAATGGTCCTGGGCCACCCTCCACTCTCGAGGAAATGCCGGGCGTCCTCGCCATTGTAGGAGTCTAAGGAGTCTGACGACAAATCCGATGCGGCAACAGCAGACACGGCGATAGAAGGCTCCCACCCCGGGAGGAGTAGGAAGTCTATCATTTAGGATGACCTTGTACATGCGTTAATAGATGATTCTTGCTATAGATGGGAGCGTTTAGTCTTACCTCATGCGGCGGAGTCACTGGCTGACCGGGACCTCCTCCTTCGGGAGATCTTCTGCTGCGCGCTTGCCGCGGTGATCCTCTCCTACCATTGGGTGCTGGTTTAGATTGTGGAAGAAGAAAGGAACTACTATAGGGTTTGTGAAGGCAGAGAAGCAGCGGGGAACATAAATAGTTGCGAGATGTGTGTGTTTGAGGCTAGCACTCTCGGCTGGTATTTATATCCACGAAGCGAGGTAGTAGATATCTCGAGATGTGCAAAAAGGCAACCGTAATTAATAGAAGGTGAAGCATCACCCCACTACTACCAAAGAGAATGTGGCATTGATAACTGAGGATGGAAGATTGAGAAGTTTTCTTAGTGGTGGTCGAGTTTTCAGACTTAATTGGATTAAAGTTAGAGGTCTGGAATCGGCTATTTTCAAATTGGCTCTTTAGCCGAGATAAGAGATACAATAGATCTATAGAAAATATGGTTATCATTGGTTCCACACAAAATATATATTACAAATGTTGTTATATAGATTACAAGTTTAGAACATCCTGGATTACTTTCAATGTTTTTAGTCGAATAGCATCGACTTCTATGATTTGTTGCTTGTCTTCTTCGGCTGATCCAAGGATGTTCTCGAGGTTGCTGTGGATGGCTTTACCTTCTTTAACCTTGGTCAACATTTCCTATTTCTTCTGTTTAATGGCATTGGGTATTTGAGTCAGATTGGACTCACGGCGATCGATGGCAGCCTTCACGTTCTCCAGTTCCTTCTTGAGTTCTGCACGCTTGGCTTTTAGTTGGTTCAATTCTAGTTCGATCCTGAGGGAGAAGTTCTTCAAGTTATCTATTAGTTGTGCTAGCTCTTTGGTCTCTTGTTTGTTGGAGTTCTTCTTGGCCAATAAAGCTTCATGATCAGCTAGGTTTCTCTAAGCCCTTTTCACTTTTGGAGCTTGGTCTTCAATGATGGATAAAGGTGTCAAAGCTTCGATGAGATCTGGGGACAAATTATCCTTGATAGCTAAGAAGATTCTTCACATTGAAGCTGCATCTTTGACCAAATTGGCTATATCCTTCTCAAGCATTAGCAATATGTCCCTTAGTCGATTTCTGGTCTCTTCTAATAAAGTCTCTTGGAGAGAGGTAGCTGATGAGCTAATCTCACATTCATCTATGTCTTCTTCAAAGTTGAAGGAGTAGCTCAGAGCTAGAGAATTAAGTGTCTATATATGAGCAAAGGAAATTTTATTAGGAGGATCGAATCAGTTGATAACCAGATAAATGGTGAAATAAACACAGTACCTTTTCTAGAAGAGGCTCTAGTTGAAGAGAAGGAACAGCCGATGATGTGTCAGCATCTTTTCCAACAGTCATTTGAATCATCTCTGGGTTTTCAGAGATAGTGTCTACGAGCATCAAGGATTGTTTCAATTTATGATTACTATGAAATGATATATGAATATGAAAATTTCTTACCATCAACTGTTTGCTGAGCTGGGGAATCGATAGTTTGGGCATCAGCGTAAGCAGGATGATCATTAGCTGGTGAATTATCATACCTTTGTTCTTGTGCAAATGACTTTTCAGGTAGAGTCTGATAAGATAAATGGTCAAAAGAGAATAAAATTATATAAAATTAGGAGGCTTGAGAGGATACCTTGGTAGCATTAGGAGGTGAAATAGAGAGATGCTCATCTTCTGTCACCTGAAGTCTATTAGAAACATCAGTTGTTTCAACTGTAATTGGCTCTTTAGGGGGAACAGTCGATGAGAGGTTGGTGGATGCTAATTCAAGTGCCTGGGGTAGTAGTTTAGCACCCAAAACAGACATGGTTGCAATACTTGATGGCTACAAAACAGAATTGGATCAAAAATTGAATATTAATGTGAGAAGGGAGATCAGTGTTTTTACCTGAGCAGATGATGGTTTGGTTCTGCAGAGTCTTTTCCCTATGGTAGTTTTTTGAGTCACAACTCTAGCTACCTTGTGTTTGGAAGACTGGTATGTAAGTATTGCTGGAGCAACTGGGGTCTTCATCAGCTTCTTTAAGATGGGTATTGTGGATCCCATTCTTGAGGCTAGACATGGTGGATAGTATTCTATGGGATGCTCCTTCTTGTCCATGCTTGGGGATCGAATTTGGTGTCCTAAAAAAGTTTGTTAGAACAATTGACAAGGGAATTTATTGAATAATTTTTCTCAAAAAGGAATCGTATGATACCTCACTATCAGAAGCAAAATCTTCATCCAGAGCTATGTAGTTAGGATGGACTGACCCACAAAAGAGATGGGAGTGTCATTCTTGCCACCAGGAGTCAAATAGATTGAAAGAGAAGGTGACTCTTATCCAGTCATGTAAGCAAAAGGAAGGAAGATCTAATCCTAGTTGAAAGACTCTAGAGGCTTCCATTACTTTACTGATACCTTCTCTTGGCTTTAGTGTATTCTTGAAGAACAGTTAAGGAGGTATCTGACCAAGGACGAATTAACGGGCCATGAAACAAGGATTGTAGAATTCGTAAGTTGGAAGATTTTCTAGAAGAAAAGAACCAGTAGTCATTTTACCACGGCACATGGTGAAATTCAGCTAGCAATACATAGGGTTTGATGATGCAACTAAAAATTGTTGCAGTAGCTATTTCATTTGAGCAGCCTGATTCAAACCAAAATTTGACTGGTAGAACTAATTCATTGTCTTCATCTTCATCATAAGGCAGCCAAATCAAGATGTTTGCATCAAATCATTTGTAGAATTTCTTAAAGAGATGGCCTACATCAACAGCAATTGTTATGGCTGATGTAGCCTCACCATAATTCATACACTATCAAATTCTTCCTTCTTTTCCTTTGTAATCTTCAGCAAAGTTGGAAGAAGAAAAGCTCAGATTTCTGAGATCGGGTCTTATAATCTTGTGAATATATAGGTTCAACCATAGTTGTATCAACCACCAAGGGCCACTAATGGTATGCACTGGTTCGTTCTTTAGCAACTGGACAGCTACCTGGTGCATCAGATGATAAGCATATCCTAGTAGGTATTTTCTAAGGGGAATTTCATTGCCAGCTGCTAGACGCTATGCTAGGTATTTATGATTGAAAGTTAGACCACAAGATGATCCACAAAAGATGAATCTTTCCAGCCATATGTTCAAGAAAGCTACATGTTCCCTTTCAGCAACAGTTCATCCGTCTCCAATGTGGTTCAGAATGTAGCTTGTCCATCATGTGCAGTCTGATATTTTGGTTAGTTTCTTAGATCTAGCACTTAAGTAGTCATAAGGTTGTATTGATCCTGTTATTCTAAGGCCGGTCAACATATAAACATCGGCCAAAATGATGGTCATTGGGTAGTGACCAAAAACGAAAGCATTTAAGGTGTTGGACCAGAAGTAAGATGCAGAAATCAGAAGTGAATCATTCCTCTCCATTCCAGACAGTGAGAGTGTCAAGCATTGATTCAAGTCATAAATCTCCCAATCTCTAGCCTTTTCCCCTGATACTCTACGAAACCAATCTCTCCATCCCTTAGGCATTTTGGGTCAGTTTCTAAAGGGATTTTTGGTGTTCTAGGAGGACAAATCTACTACAGATTGTTTGAAGGGGATTCGATTGGTTTCTTGAATGATAAACTCAGATGGATCAGGGTCACCCATAGGCCCAAGATAATAGACATTGGGAACAACAGCTGATGGAATTAAAATTTCGTTCCTCATTTCCTAGAAACCAGATAGAATAAATTTGAGAAAGGAAATACAGGGTAACGGCTAATACTTGGAAGACAAAAACTTGAAAGCATACCTCAAGGATGTGGTCATTGGTCGCCATCGCAGCCAAAATGGATCTGAATCGGAGGAAGGTTACTTGAATAATAGCTTGATAGAGCAGAGGATTTGCTAGGGTTAAGGCCTTGGTGATGGTGGCTTTGGTTGTTGAGGCTTGCTCGAGAAAGAAGGGGAAAGTGAATAGGCTAAGTGAGTTGGAAATAATACTATTGGGGTATTATACAAAATTTGGATCGAGAAATCAGGAGTCGTGCGTATATTTCGGAATAAACGATTATGACACGGTGAGCACGTAAATAGAAATTTTGGAATAAAATCATTTTTATCCCAAAATTTGGGGCATGTGTTTACACCAAAATTTGGAAAGAAGAAAGTAGGAGCTCGAAGCTTCTAAGATTGTATCATCAAGGAATCGATCAGATGTGAATCGGTATCGGCTGGTTTTGATGCAATGTTGAAATCGGCTATTTTATAGATGACGTCAGCAAACAACGTCGATGGACTACGTACGGATGGCGTCGGGTGAAAATATATCGGACTCTATAAAAAGTAAAAGATTAGGGTCCAAGTTATTTTAAGTTTGGAATGTTTTCTTTTGTTCCAAGAATTGTAATGAGTCGTATTTGAGTAGGATTCATGTTTAGGTTCGGGTCTAAATATTGGACCCCGGTTATTATACAAAAAACATAGACAACCAATCAATCAATATAATTACTTTTCCGGCTTTATGCCAACCCTTAGGAGTAGGAGTACTATAGATCTCGATGAGTTCTTCAACAACCAGGGCTGCATCGACCGATCGACCTCTGGCTTGCCTATGAGTACCGTCACGACTTGTATCATACATGTAAAGCTGCATCAGCCGATTGATCTTTTACGAGTATAATATAAGTTAGTTATCAATATGTATCATTATTTGTAAGGCTGCATGAGTTAATTGATCTCTTACAAATCATAATATAGATCAAAGTTATCGATCTTGTGTTAAATAACTTGTTGTTTAACACAGCATCAACACTTATCGAATCTGCTAAGATTAGTAAATTTTCCTTGTTGTTTTTGTTGATTCACTAGTTATCGATGTTTTTATAATTAATGTTCCATTAATTATAACAAATCACCTGATTGAGATAGAGATAGATGCATCATATCATCACAATTGGTCGTCTTCTAGTTTGGTCACACTTTGAATCTCATAATTGATGGCTTAATTCTATTAGATCGGTTGTTTTATTTCTATTCTAATCAAACATAGTACGCATCCAAAGACATGTTTCAATCTTGGATAAACTCACTAGTTAATGAGATCTAATCTAATGACACTACCATAGCTACATTGATCCGGTCGAACCTCACTAGTAAGACTTTGGATTAGAGATCATTGATTAGTGGTTCTGTTCATGATCGAGATATGTACTCTGTTTGTTTACTATGTATGCATCGGCTATTTTAGCCAATTCATCTGTGCTTTCACACATATAACATGTTTTTCATGAACCTATCGATATATAGATGGTTTTATAGATTCTTTGGTTTTAGTTTGTTATCATTATCATAGCTATATCGATCCGATCAAACCTCACTGTTGATGGTAACAGATTAGATCTAGAGCGTTTGTAGATTCATTTGTACTAGACAGTCGATTTATTCACATGTTATATCTTTTCTCATTAAACTTATCGGCTCAATGCTTTACACTGGTTATATCCATCTAGCAGATGATATTTCTTTATATTACTTATATCTGGGTGTATTGTACTTGTTATCATAAACCAATCATGACCCACGAGCATCACAGTCCTTAATAGTCGATTTCTTCTCGTATCGGCTATTTAGTCGATTCTCCTGTTAGGCTGCTCTCGAAGAACATACTTGGAACTATCTAGGCAAAACCGGCATGTTCCACCCTAAATTATAGATAAGCTTTCTCTCCTTGTCAATTGCAGGTCAAATTGACTAGCACACCTTCGATTTTCAGGATCTACTGGTCATGTGTTGAAGCCAAGCAGATCACCAATCTCATTTCGTTTAGATCGTCCAGCTTGCTGTGTGTTGGTTGCATCGCCACATTTTTGCGCCAATAGCTTTATTCTCTCATTTATGATCCTGATGGAAAATTGTGGATTTTTTAGTTTTCCCTTGGGGTGTGCTCGACGGAACTACATAGTTTAGTGTCCTCTCTTGAGTACTTAGTGTCTAATGAAAGACAAGTACTCCTGGGAGGCATTGGATTAGTTGGTTCTACCACTCGTGTCTCGGGAGCTTTGGCTCTGTCCTCACCTTCGAGGGCTCCGCTCGGGACTCCCGTGCCGCTGCTACCTCCACTTGACACCATCATCTTCTCCACCTCCCTATGCTTGTCGTCGCCCCTAGTGGTGGAGAGGCCGTCCACTCATTAGAAGAGGTGCTTCCTATCGTGGATTTCCTCATTGGTGCTGCATATTTGGTGCTTCTCCTCCTCTTTCTCTCTATTAAGAGCAATGGCTTCCAGTAGTGATGACACTCCTCCATGTCGTAGCAAGAAGCATTCCAAGAAGAACAATGACCCCGTCGCATCCTCTTGGCTGACTAGACACACCAAGGTGTTCCTCCCTCATGATGTAGTAGGTGGTCGTGGTGGTCGTGCTCATGCTCGTGCTGCTCGGGAGTTTGTTCCCGGCCTTGGTGACATGCCCGCTGTTGATCCTGCTAAGGAAGCTCTTGATCAAGAAGGATGGACTATTGTTGATGATGTGTGCACCATGACCCCTTTAGCTCTAGTTTACTTTGGGATTAGTTGGTTGATTCCATTCGATGGTCCTACTCCTCCCATCCAGGAACCGCAGCGCACTCCAAATCCAGCTAGAGGTTACACACCTCATCTGATGGTTGATTATTGTCGCCATGTGGCTGAGATTCATCATCGATGTGCCCAACCTCTCTATGATGAGCCCAAGGATTTGAGGATTGAGTATAGGTTCTGGCAACCATTTCACTTTGACTTCTATCATCATTTGTTCTATCTCCACTACATCAACAAGAGAGAGGCCCCAGTGATTCAGATGAAGGCCATTGATACTTTTGAGCTTAGCAAGCTGTCTGGCTAGGACATGACATAGCTGCTCCATGACTTGAGAAGGATGGGGTTGCAGCCACTAATGGAGTTCCCCAAGCCATGGAACTGTGAGATCATCTGTCAGTTTATGCCTCCTATCACTTGGACACTCTGGCGGATACACATGTCATTCATTGGACCACCGAAGACAAGCACTACAAGGTTGATTTCATTACCTTTTTCGCCTTCTTAGCTTAGACCGCAGGGATCGCACCTCCACTGCCATCACTGAGATTTTAGCTCTTGCTATGGATTAGTATCAGTACATGTATTTGGATGGTCATCTTGTTGATGGGACAACCATTTGGCTGACGCCCTATTACTATGTGCTCAACAACATTCTTCGTCAGATCTTGTATCCCAAGACAAGTGACTCTACCAATCTCCATGAGGATTCCTAGGTTGTACTTGATTGCTTTGGAGATGAGCTCACTAAGTTCTCCATCAGTTGTTATATTTGGGACAAGATCTTCTTAGCTAGTGAGGATGTGGTGAAGCACTACCCCTATGCTCCATTCATCATGCATATGATTGAGCACGTGTCCTGCATTCACTTCCCTTCATATGCCCCTCACAAAGTTCTCAAGCTGTCCAACAAGACGTTGCTTTAGGCAAAGCGGGAGTTAGAGGAGGCCGCTAAGGGAAAAGGAAAAGGAAAAGGCAAAGGTGCCTCGGGCTCCTCCTCACGTGCTTCTCTGCTGTGTGCTTCGTGCTCTCACTGTGCTCATAGTGAGGAGCCTCAGTCCTCCTCCTCCTATGGTAGTAAGCCCCCTAGCAAGTTCAAGTTCTTCATGAAGTATATGTTTGGAGCTTGTTGTGCTAGTGCTGAGCGTGAGCAAGAGATGCTAGTGAGGATGCATTGCATTGAGTAGAAGCTTGACATTCGCTCTGCATTGCCTCAGCCTTGAGCCACTTCGTGATCCTTTTGAGTTTTACGATGAGGCTTGCAAGGAATACTATGGAGAGTCGTCCGATCAGCCCCATCCCCATGGCAAGTCACAAATGGATGTCAATGATGAGGAGTACCACGAGGAAGATGATGACGACGACGACGATGATGATGGTGGTGACCATGATGATGATGAGGACTACGATGATGAGTAGTTGTTTCTTTCACGCGGCCTACTCTTTTTGGCACTTGTTGACAAAGGGGGAGTGTTAAGCTTTGATCTTATTGTAATAAGTTAGTTGGTCGCTTGCAGCTTGTGAGACTTTAAAACTTTTAGCTTGTATGAACTATGTTGTGTGGTGGCACTATGTGATGGACAACTATATTTGTGTGTGTGATGGATGACTGTAGGACAAGTAATGTTTATCTACATATCTATTAGTCTCTACATGTGAATGGTGGATGTTATTTTGGATGGCCATTTGTTGTGTCAAGTTGTTACTTTGAGATCTTGGCCATCATATTTTCTTTTACTTGTTGAGTGAATATAACATGTCATATTGCATTCTCTTTTTTACGGATATTCACTTGTTCATATACACTTGTTGCACCCCACGGATTGAAAATTTTAGGGGGAGTTTCTACCTTAATATATGCAAGTGATGTGTTGATGATCATCATTGAAATTCAAATTCATTGCATATATTAAGGGGGAGCTCTATAAATTTTGGGGTTCAAAAGCTTTAAATTCTTACATTCTTATAAAAGTCTAAGTTGGTTGTCATCAATTACCAAAAAGGAGGAGATTGAAAGTGCATTTGCCCCCTATGTGGGTTTTGGTGTATTGATGACATCCAAATTAGGGACTAATGAGATCCTAATGAGATATATCACAGCTTTAGTCCCTTAAAAGCTTTAAAAGAGTTGATCTAAGATGAAACGGTATCCCTCAATTCTTCAAGTGCAAAAAGAGGATGAACCCAAAGCGCTCTCCAAAGCCTTTTTATTTTATTTTGGGTTTAGGTATGCTGTACTATAAAGAGGGATGCAAGTTTAGGGGGTCTGAGGAAGATAGAGTGCTTAAGAAGAAAAGTAAAATCAAAAGAGAGGCACAAAATCATCTCACGAACACTTGGACATAGTTTGTGGACTTTTGGTAGTCAGAAGTTCTGGCGTGAGCCGGGAGTTCCGGCTGTTGGAAGTCCCGATGTTTGGTGTCGAAGTCTCGCACTTGTTAACTTAGCCGCAGCCCGCATGCGCATCTTCGCCCATCGAAGTCGGGAATTCCGAGTGCTGGAAGTTCCGGCTCCCTCCGGAAGTCCCGACACTTCATGACTTAGCCACCTGCGCATCTTCGCCTGTCGGAAGTCCCAATGGAAGTCGGGAGTTCTGGGTGGCAGAAGTCCCGACGCTTTGGGACTTAGTCGCCTGACTTACCATGTATGTCGAAGTCCCAACGGAAGCCGGAAGTCTCGACGACCACCGGGAGTTCCGACGATATGCGACCAAGCCCAGTGGATTGTCTGTGTGAACAGTGTTTTTACGCGTTGAGCCAAAAGTTCCAGAGATCTATGTCGAAACTTCCGACTCAGATCTGAATGGTTGGATTTACCTTTAAGTATAAATAGCTCTCTCCTCTCTTCTAACTAAAACACTCATTCATTTTACTCACCAACCTTCATCCAAAATAGCTCCCAAGCATTGAAGGCTCCCCTCTCCTCTCTTTGCTCCAATCTTTTATTCCCCTAGGGTTTTGAGTGAAAGGAGAGTGGATTGAGTGAGAGAATCACTTTGGCAAGCTTGAGCACTTGATTTCTTCATCAAGCCGGTTGGATTTGCGTCTATTACTCTTGGGTTCTTGAACCCTAGCCGGTTAGGCGTCGCCCAAGAGCTTCCATCTTGTGGAAGAGCCTTGGAAAGTTTGTATTACCCTTGATTTCTTAGGGAAAGCTTGAGTGACCTTTGTGGTTGCTTTGAGAGAGGCAAGGAGGTGGAAGAGACTCTAACCTTTGTGGTCTCCTCAACAATGAGGACGTAGGAGCTCCTTTGTGGGGTTGTCGAACCTCGGGATAAATTCTTGTCCCACGTGCTTGTTGTTATTGTGATTTGTGCTATCATATTTGTTCTTATTGGTTTGTCTTCCTCCCCAACTTTCCTATTAGGGTTTGGACTCGATCTACGGAGTGGTGACCTTCCAGTGTCAAAGGAGCAACCCCAACACTTTATCTTACCACTAGGGAGTGGGGTTGTAAGATATCTTTCACTCAAAGTTTGTTTTAGCACTTGTAGTGCTATTCTCGTAGGTGATGGAACACCCGGTTGTTTGCATCGGAACTTCTAGCTGTAGGAAGTTCTGCTGAAACTGTTGGGACTTCCGACAATCACTAATATTTGACTTTGAGATTATGTAGAATTTTTTTAGATACGCCAATTCACCCCCCTCTAGGCATTGTTTAGATCATTTCAAAATGTTGAATAGTTTCAACCAACATATAGGGAATTAGGAAAACATCTCGTACCCCTTGTGTGTTGGGTGACCTTTCATATATATAGGCTGAAAATTCAAACTGAGAGTAGCTCAGCTGGTTGGGTTCCTTGTGGAGGAACCTACCCACCCAGATTTAAGTCCTCGACTTGACATGGGTGCTTGAATTTTCCTAGATTTATTCTAGGATTTAACGGCACTATTATTTCAGTGATAGGCGACATGCTCAGTGGTGATAGCGAGATGCCTGTGGTGACTTTGTTAATCTCGAGATTTGCCGGTCCAACTCAGTTCTTTGGAGGTGCTCATAGGTGTAGAGTGTGCGTGCATGCGTTCATTAGGGTGACTGTGCGCTTGTGTATGTGACCGTCTGACGCCTGTAATTAGGTCTCACAAAAAAAATATATAGGCTTGAAATGACTTGTGTTATAAGTTATTTGACTAATATGCATATACAAGTCTAATACTTGCCCACGGTCTAAGTGGGAGGATCACAGACACAAAGACTGGACTTAAACTCAATGAACAACCATATAGGCAAGCCTTTGGTCATGATGTCCGCAAATGGTGAGATGAGGGGACATGTAGCACCCGAACTTGTCCCAAGCCACCTTTTCACGAACAAAGTGGATGTCGATCTTAATATATGCTTGGTGCGCCGGTGATGGAGCAATCATATAGACAACACTAACTTTGTTACAACATATGACAGTTGTAGAAGTTATTGAGACATGAAGCTCCTAAAGTAGTTGCCTTAACCAACAACATTCAGCCACGGCATGGGTGACGGCGTGATACTCGGCTTCAGCACAAGAATTTGAGACAGTCGACTGGCGCTTGGATGACCAAGATACCAAGTTGTCGCCAAGGTAGACACAACAAGCTGAAGTTGAATGCCAGGAGTCGGGGCAGTCTGCCTGTTGGGTTCATAAACCCGGGGTCCCTTGGGGACTGGCTTCCACGCCAAGGCTCGGCCCAAGAGTCTAAAACAATAGGACGGAAGGGTGGCCCAGTCACCAGCCAGAAGGTCTGACCGAAGAGAAATGGCGCCCGCTCGTCCGTTACTTCGGCCCATCTCTCCGACCGGAGCACCCGCTTCGGACTCCAGCCACCTCCAAACGGCCTCTCCGATCGAAAAGCCTGGCCCAAACGCTACTTCCGACTCCGACCCCACATCTCCGACCGGGGATCACGGAAACCATGCTCACCGCTCTTCTCCGACTGACGCGACCAAGGCCAACTAGAGCCATCCAACCGGGGACGCCCGCTCGAAAGAAACCAGGGGACGAACGGAGAAAGCAAAGCCAGGGCGCATGAGTCGAACCACGATACCAGGGACCATACCCTACAGGAACAGTACTCTGCAACCACCCTGACACAAATAGTATTGTAGGTGCCAACGTTTCCCTCTACAGTATTGTGGGCGCCGATTAACTCCCATACGGTAAGGCCCCCCACATGCCTCTGGGCAGCGACAGTGTTGTGGGCGCCGGCTTTTACCGTACCAGGTGAACATGGTGAGACCCCTCTAGGCGTCAACGGTACCGACATCTGCCATTCCTGAAGAAGGCGATGCACCTCCCACATACATCTTACATTCTACAGTGGCATCAACAGTATTGTGGGCGCCAACAGTGTTGTGGGCGCCTACCATTATTTTGTACCCGACGGCGTGGGAAGCAACACTTAGCAACCAACATTCTCCATCTCCTTCACTTGTAAAGCCATCCCTTTCATCTATAAAAGGAGATGCACTCTCTTCCAACAGTCAAGGTTCCTCAGGTGCACCATCCCAGTCTTTTTAGATTCATTAGATCGACCAAGTTCATCAGCTTACAACCACAGAACCGCCAGGTTCGGCCTTCAAGCACACGCTTGAACACTTAGCTTATATCGTAGTTCCTGTCGCTCTCGGTCCTTCTGACCGGAACTGACCGGACCTCCTGTACACCCCATATTTCTAATTCTCGTTGGTAACCCCACTGCAGACTTCGAGCACCTAGGCTCAGGAATAAAGTCACCGACCGACTCCAACTGGACATAGGGCACGTTGCCTGAACCAGTACAAACTCTGTGTCATTGAGTGCTAGGCCACCTCCGATCACAACGTATGGCAAAACTACAAATATTTACTAGTCGGTCACATTTTGCACCGATAGCTGGCGCCGTCCATGGGGAGGATGTTGTACGTTCAACACTTTTTGGTCATCGGATGGCCCACTTTTCCGCCACCCTCATCGTGGCGAGCTCAGGCGATATGATTCGCTTCGGCTCTCTGGAGTTTCCCGCATTCTCACCTATTGGGATGTGGGTTCCACCTGTCTTTGAGCCATCCCAGGCCTTCCACTTAAGAAGCCTGGACTTCTTCACCAATCGGCTCGGCGTCTGCGCCTCCACAAAGGAGGCAACCATCCCGGCGCCTGTCGGAGGGGCACCCTCCATTGGCTTTGGGATGAACAACGATTTCAATGGCGTGGCATCTGCGCTTCTTTTCGAGCAAACTCTCCGCTCAAACTCCACTGTGAGTAATATATGTTCGGTTATTTACTCGCTATTTACTGTTTTCCATCAATTATCTAGAGGGACCGCGTTATCCATACCGCGACCACCGCACGATCGATCCCCTGCGGCCTCACGTCCTCCGCGGGCACGTACGCTCGAGGGCTCCAAGAAACGCTGACACCGCCTCCTTTCACATCCGAATTCATGGGAATGGCGAGCAGCGCTCCAACCTGTTTCTATGACCTCATGGACGAAGATGTTGAGAGTGACGGATCCAGCATCGGTGGCGTCGCACCTAGCCATCGTCCATCCCGAGAATGTGCTATGGTGGACACCCCGGGATAGCCACCGGTGGTAACGGAATCCTTACAGACTCACACCCCTCCGGATCCTCACACGAAGACCCCCATGCCCACACGAGGGCATGGCAAGGAACCACAACAATGGTGGTTGCATCAGCCACCGACTGCACCAGCACGCTTGGTGCACCACATTGCACCCCATGCACGTAGACCACCGAGCCATGCTCGGGTCACGCCCATCGGGTCCAGCACAACACCATGGACAGGGGGGACAATCCCCCGCAATTCACTTGGGCAAATCAGAACATCACCGCCGCGGCGATGCTTCTGCGCGGCCTGTCCGAGCCAAATGACCCTCATGAACGGATGATCCACCGAAACCTCTGGGCACTAGTGGAGACCTCCGCCATTCAACAAGCGAGTATTCTGTATCACGACACCGACTCATGGCCTCTCTCCTCATCAAGGGAATGGGGACACAATAGATGGGTCGCTCCGCCCGATCGCCGCTACGATCATCGAGCGTGGCATAGGAGGTCGCGTTACCACCTTGTCTTGGCTTGATGATCGCTCCGCACCGACCGCCCGTCTACGTGTGGCTCAAACCAAACCAAGACACACGCAGCAGCGACCGGAGTCCCAGCCCTGATGGCCCAGGGACCGTGAACCTTTGCCCATAACCTCCAACAATTGTCACTCTCACACGCGCTCCAATGGAGGCCAAGGCAAAGGCAAGGCCAAGTGTCAGGATCAGAATGAGGGCCCCTCCACATAGAGGGGGAGAAAGAACAGAAAGAATCACCACCGACCGGCCAACTCCATGTTGGTCGCCACGGCTAATCATACGGGCACACAGCCCCAGCAAGACCCTCCGGCCACTTCAACGAACTCATGGAGAGCCAGTGCGCCAACCACAACTACCGCGTCAAACACCTCTACAAGGACTGCGAGCTCCTCAAGCACCTTCTGCGACAAGCTGGTGGCCCAAAAGAAGAAAAAGGCAAAGGGAGCGCACCAAGTAAGGGTCCAGACGACTAAAGGATGAGGTAATCCGACCAAATGCCTACCGACTGAAGGACGACAATGACAACATCCTCACCAGCACTTGGAACAGCTATGTCATTTTCCTACCCTAGAATTTAGTCTTTTTGTTTTAGTGTTTGCTCCTACAGAACGCCCCAACCCGAAACACCTTCGGCCCAAGGCGCTTGGGGGCTCCACGAGGATGCACTGCTACCTCTCCTTTTCATTCAATATTGTATGGTAAAACTCCTTTCCTACCCAAGAAGAAGGATAGTCCGTTCATTTGAAATTGCCTTACGTAAACTTTGCTTTAAAATATTCCGATCGATGCACCCCGCCTCTACTTACGGTTACAAGCAACTGAGCCATGCAGGCCACCCCCCGGGCTCCCAAGGTTGCAGCCTACGGCACAAAACAGGAAGGTACAAAAAAGAAAGAATACTAAAAACAAAATTATGCTAAGGCTAAATGAAGGAACGAAAGGGACAAGTGTCCCCGAATGGAGTAACTCCATCACAAAGAACGAAATCGATGGTAGTCATCAAGTACACAAAAACGTTCACATGGGGGCTCCCCACAAATTCAAACTTTTACGCTCACTAAACTACTTATATTTTACAAGCTATTAGGCCGGCCCAACGGCATCCGTTGGTGGTGCGACCGGCGGGGGCGCAGGCTGCTCAATCCCAGGCGGCACGACATTCGGCTCGAGCGAAACCGGGGCGACGTTCACCTCCGACCCAGGCTCCGCGCCGTCCATAGGCTGGGCAGCATCCTCTCCACGCATGCTTTGGGCCATGTCTTCATGACGGACATCCATCACCCATTGGGCAGAGACTCGTTCTGCCACCAACGCTGTGTGGCAGCAGGCCCTCCCCGATCGACTAGATGTCCTCCATGCTCAGGCCTTCGGCATACCCATCACAGACAGCAGCAAAGTCTAGGTTCGGGTGGTGCATCTCCACCGAAGTCAGCACCCTTGATGCTCCATAGAACATCCCAGTCCTAATAAGGTCCCGAACCGCATCCGGGACCTCCACTAGCTGAACGGCGGGCGCGCTGGTGCCCGGTGCCGACCCAACTAACTTCCGAGACAACCCGCTGGGCAACGTTGCGGATCTGGTCAAGATCCCTCTCAAGAGCACATTGCTCTTCATGGGACTTGGCTAGTTCCTCTGCATCTTGGCTGTGGGTCGTCTTGATCATCTCTAGGTCCCGCTCTAGCTTCTTCACCTTTCCACCTAGCTCTAGAGGAAGAGCGACAAGCTTAGAAACATGCTGAAGGAAAAACCAACACAATGAGAAACAGAAAAGGTACGTATCGACGTGGAAGTTCTCAAGGGTGGAGAGATCCCCTGCCTACTGGGCAACCTGCTCACATAGCCGTGCTCGCGTCCTCCATCCCCATCACCCGGGCCCAGAGCGCGAGCACCTCCTGGTCCGCCTCCAACCGGGCCTTCCACTCCACCTCCAAGGCCCTCCGCTCCGCCTCTAGGGCCTTCTCGCTGAGACTCTAGGGCGCACCGCTCTGGCTCAAGGGCCACCAAAGCCTCTCGTAGCACCACCTCGGTGTTCGCCAAGGATGCCCACAACTCCGCCTCGGTCTCCGCTTGGCGGGCCTTCACCGCCTCGAGCCCTTGCTCAGCGGTAGTCGCCCGCTCGGCTGCACGCTGCCCTTTTCCAACCGCACCACGGTTGCCTCGGCCACCGGTCCTAGGACTCATGGTGGGCGGATGCTAGCTGACACTCAAGCTCAGCCATCCGGGCATGCTCCATTCGGAGAAAGCGGGACTTGCAGTACGACGTCCCCTTTAGTCTCTACAAAAAACAAACACGCTAAGGGAACCAACAAAAGGTTCGGAGGTCAAGGACAAGTATGGGAAACTCACCTCCGAGCAAGCTGCAGATCAACCTCGACCAACTGCTGAGCGGACTTAAACCGCTCCTGCACGTCTCCGAGCATCGTGGATAGGGTGGTGAGTTTGGACACCGCGGCGTGCCCTAGCTCCCCAAGGATGTCCTAGAGCTGGCACTCCTAGGAATCCCAAAGGACAAACCGCACCTTCACTGGGTCCTCAGGGCAAGGCCACTCTAGGTCACCCTTCGGCAGCCCATCGGAGGGCCTAGCCTCCGACTAGACCACCGCTAGCTCCCGCGATGACACCGTAGCCTCGCCATCTCATCCGCCTCATCATCAGATGGGATGTTCACCACCTCGTTTACATGAACCGCCACCGGATGTTCCAACTCCGTCTCGACCATGTTCTCCTCTAGTGCCTTTGGCTCCGACCTCGAGGATGAACCATGCAACCCCCCACCCGGCAAGGCAGGGAGCTCAATTTCCCTCTCCTCTTCCACCACGGCCGATGGAGGAGGGGCTACAAGGGTCACCTCCGACACAACCTCCGCCGTCAGCACCGGGATAGTCGCCAAAATCGACACCGCCGCTGCCGCCGCACCGACAACCGACACGGGGGGGGCACCACCCCCGAATTGGAAGGCTTCACCACCGCCACCCTGTCCCTCGCCGTGGTACACTACAGAGTGGGCCTCCAAGTCTCCAGCATGGGAGTTGGGGCGATGCTCAACCTCATCATCGCCCGGTCACTGACAAAGGGCACAGGTAAGCTGCACTCCAAAAGGACTCAACAACAAAAGATCAAAAAGAAACAAAGAAAAACATACCGGGATAGCGGCATGACTCTGAAGGCATAACCCAACGTTGACGGGTCCGCAGGACGAGGAACACTCCCAGATCGCGACACGCGCCCCCTCACTTCGGTTGGGGATGGAGTCGACCCGACCGCTCCTGCCCAACCGGTGGGTCACCGCGACCGACGGTTCGGGACTCCCCAATCGGAGCAACAAACGGGGCCTCCTTCGACTGCAAGTCGCGCGACGCATGGGCGCCAGTTGGCTCCTTAGACCGCCCGACTTGCTTGACCGCATCCACAATGGGTGGGGCCTCCCTCGGCTAAGAGCCGTGCGTTGGCACCGATCCCGGTGACGCGCGAAGTGCCAGTCCGCTCCTCGAACCGCCCGACCTGCTCGACCGCGTCCCCCACAGGCGGTGATGGGACCGACGATGCTGCCAAAGGACGCGGTGACCATGTCCGCTTTGCCGCCCATTCGCCGATGACGTCCACGCTGGCCACACGCTTCTTCAACGTGGAAGCCGCCGCGCACCACGCGGCCTCCTGCTAATCACCAGCGGATGTTGCCGCAGGAACGCAACGCATCGCCGAGGTCGCAACGACCTCCTAACTCTCCTTCCCCTCGGATGAGGGCGCATCATCCGCCTCTGTGGAATCCTCCGACTGGAGCTCTAGCTCAACGTCGGCTCTGGCTTCCCCGGCCTTGATACGCCGGGCAACCTCCTTCTCCTTCGCACACTTCTGGCGGGCCACCTCAGCTTTCTTCTTCCTCTAGGCGTCTGCCGCCTCCTTCTGAGCGGCCTGCATGGCCACACCCTCTGGGCCCTTAGGAAGGTGTGGCCGGGACTTATATTTTCCAAGCCCGTACAGAATGCATGTCTCCCAATCAAAAAGAGAAATAGGAAAAACAGAGGAGGAAGTGCGGACTGAAGAGAAGGGAGCATACCAGGTGGGACACGACCGAGGAGTTGAAAGGCATGGGCCTCCCTTCAACCCACTCCTTGGGCTTCAGCTGCAGCACCCGGCCGATGCGACTCTAGACCTCGTCGTCCAGTAGATCCTCCGGCGACGTACGGTCCAGGTCCAATAGGCCATCGTACATCCACATCGGCCACGTCCTCTCTCGCCAACGGCATGACCCGATGATGGTATAGGGTGTGGAACACCCGCACCCCATTAAGACCACTCTTCACAAGCTTCCGAGCTCCTCCTCAATGACTCCCACCTTATGCTTCTCCTTTTTGGGGCAGCCCCACGACCAACTGTCTTGTTTCTCCGACCTCCTGACGGTGAACACTAGGAATGGCACCACCATAGGATTCCTGATGTAGAACCACTCCCCGTGCCACCCTCGGTTGGAGTCATAGGGGAGGTATGCTGGATATGAGTCTCCCATGCCCGGTTTCCTCTGCAGGGTGAATCCCCCCACCAGCGTGATCTTAGCCGAGTCTCCCACCGTCAAGGCTCTTGGGGAGAAGAGCCACCGGAAGAAGTCCACGTGTGGCTCCATCCCAAGGAAAGCCTCGCATATGGTGATGAAACCAGGCGATGTGCAGCACCCCCATCAGGTTAAGGTGCTGCAGCTCCAAACCCCACTCATTGAGGAGCCCATGTAGAAACCAGTGCACGGGTATCCCAGCCCACGCTCGTGGAAGGTGAGGAAGGAAACCACCTCGCCGGGTCGAGGTTGCGGGGATTCCTCCCGCCCAGGAACCCTCCAGCGCACCACCTCCTTCGGCGGTAGAAATCCCTTCGCGATGAAGGACCTCAACACCGACTCCCTCACGTTGGACGACCTCCACTCCGACATTGCGCTCCGGGATCGCAAAAGGACTAGTGAGTTCTTCTCCTCCCCCTCACTCTCTCCCCTTTCTTTCCTAGAAACCACCGCGGCTCTCAGGAACGTTCACGGCAAGACGAGAGAAAAAAGGCGGCGGCGGATGAGGAACAGGCAAAGAAACAAGGCGAAAACCCTCTCCCTTCTCCTACTTAAGGAAAAGAGAACAGTGGTTGGGACAGGCGCACCGATCAGAGAAGGCAAAATGGCGGAGCGAGAAACTCTCTCTCTCCCATTTAATGCAGATGAGACGCCCCCTGATAGATGAGACATGCCCTGCCCGACGGAACAGCTCCTGATCAGACGGGACATGGCCTGGGCATGGCCCACCACTACCGCACGACCAACCACTACCGCACGCCGGGCACAAGAACCAAAGCGCCACCGCACGCGGACAGCTCCCCGCTTCCCCAGGCTAGGCCCGGGAAAAACCGAAACGAAATCTCCGCCAGGAGAGACCATCTGACCTCCCTGAGTCAATCGAATCACCCAGGGTAGACACCAAGTGACAGGTAAGGAGCAAAGGGATGCCTCATGCAGGCCATGCCAACTCCGTCTTGAACGACGAGCACGGGTCCCGGTCGGACATTTCCGACTGGAGCTCTCCAAACCCCGTTGCTCAGGACATCAAGGTAACTCTATCGACCCTAGCTATTTCTTTATAACTCATTCATACATCCATACACGCATTCATCTCATATGCCTGTACCCCCTGAACGGTTAGGGCATGAACCGCCCGGAGGCCCAGGAACTAAGCATCGCACCTGCAGGGAAATGCATCACAACGCTCCGTGTTGCGTCACAAAGCGGCGGTTTGCCTCATTCGACATGAGCAACCAACAGAGCTAGGGGAGAAAATCGCAGATGATCCCCATGCGGCCCTCGCTCGGTCTAGCAGACCGGGTCATCTCAACCTTCTCATTCGATCCTGAACCTCTCGCCAAGCCCACAGAATCTCCATCGAGGAGAGGCCGTTAGGCCACCCGAGTCGATCTCTAGAATGACCTAGGCATCTGTCGGGCTACAGGTAAAGGACTAGTGGAATGTCACAAGAGGGCTATGTCGACCCCGTCACGAACAACGGACCCGGATTCCACTCGATCACACCCATTAGCGAACTCACCGAGCATGTCGCTCGAGCCCGAGCGATAGGGACAAGCAACAAAACTCAGCCCCTCCAGTTGTGAGGAACCGAGTTTGGGGTAAAGCACACAAACTCACACTGACCCCTAAGAGGGCCGGACAGGGCTCAGGGGCTCAAGACTAACGCCTAGGTCTGCGACCGCGATCTCGCCCCATCCGGCTACGCTTCCGACTGCGGTCCAAGGACGCCTGGATCCACGACCCCAATCTCGCCTCATCCGGCTACGCTCCCGACTGTGCTCCAAGGATCTCGCCGCCATCCGGCTACACTTCCGACTGCGCTCCAAGGACACCTAGGTCCACGACCCCGATCTCACCACGTGATTCCGACTCACCTGATCCCACGGCGCGCACCGACACTAGGATCAGTGAGCTCTGTCTCGTCCAAACTAACTACCTCACCCGATCCCACGGTGTGCACCGACGCTAGGATCTCTCTCAAACGACTAAACACGCCTTGGCTGCACAACGACACCTTGGTTAAAACAAACTCCGTCTCAAAACTAAAAACGAGCACACATGCCCACTGACGAAAATCCCCCAGACGGTTCTGCCCGAACCACCCGAGGGCTCGGGGGCTACACCCACGGGTGCGCTCGCATGCACCCGCCGGCAAGACAAAAATCCCCCGGACGATTCTACCCGAATCACCCGGGGGCACGGGGGCTCCTGTCGGGTTCATAAACCCGGGGTCCCTCGGGGACCAGCTTCCATGCTAAGGCTCAGCCCAAGAGTCTAAAACAACAGGCCGGAAGGGCGGCCTAGTCACCAGCCGGAAGGTCTGACCGAAGAGAAACGGCGCCCGCTCGTCCGCTACTTCGGCCCATCTCTCCAACCGGAGCACCCGCTTCGGACTCTGGCCGCCTCCGAACGGCCTCTCCGATCGAAAAGCCTAGCCCAAACGCTACTTCCGACTCTAACCCCGCATCTTCAACCGGGGATCACGGAAACCCTACTCACCGCTCTTCTCCGACTGACGCGAGCAGGGCCGACTGGAGCCATCCAACCGGGGACGCCCGCTCGGAAGAAACCAGGGGATGAACGGAGAAAGCAAAGCCAGGGCGCACAAGTCGAACCACGATACCAGGGACCATACCCTACAGGAACAGTACTCTGCAACCACCCTGACACAAACAGTATTGTAGGCGCCGATGTTTCCCTCTACAGTATTGTGGGCGCCGATTAACTCCCATACGGTAAGGCCCCCCGCATGCCTCTGGGCAGCGACAGTGTTGTGAGCGCCGGCTTTTACCGTACCAGGTGAACATGGTGAGACCCCTCTAGGTGTCAACGGTACCGACATCTGCCGTTCCTGAAGAAGGCGACGCACCTCCCACATACATCTGACATTCTACATTGGCATCAACAGTATTGTGGGCGCCAACAATGTTGTGGGCGCCTACCATTATTTTGTACCCGACGGCGTGGGAAGCAACACTTAGCAACCAACGTTCTCCCTCTCCCTCACTTGTAAAGTCATCCCTTTCATCTATAAAAGGGGATGCACTCTCTTCCAACAGTCAAGGTTCCTCAGGTGCACCGTCCCAGTCCTTTTAGATTCATCAGATCGACCAAGTTCATCAGCTTACAACCACAGAACCGCTAGGTTCAAACTTCAAGCACACGCTTGAACACTTAGCTTATAGCGTAGTTTTTGTCGCTCTTGGCCCTTCCGACCGGAGCCGACCGGACCTCCTGTACACCCCATCTTTCTCCTTCTCGTTTGTAACCCCACTGCAGACTTTGAGCACCTGGGCTCAGGAATAAAGTCGTCGACCGACTCCAACTGGACGTAGGGCGCGTTCCCTAAACTAGTATAAACCCTATGTCATTGAGTGCTAGGCCACCTCCGATCATAACGTACGGCAAAACTACAAATATTTACTAGTTGGTCACATTCTGCACCGACACTGCCCAATCGGCATCCGAGTATGCCGTGAGAGTCTTAACAAGACCAATACCAATGTGTAGGCCGGCGGAGAGCGTTCCCTTGATGTAGCTCAAAGTGAGGCTCATGAGGATCATGCATGAAGAGAGACACTTGTTGCATTGCGTACACGAAGTCGGGATGAGTCAACGTGAGATACTAAAGAGCACTGGTCAAACTCTATACTCGGTCGGATCATCAGCCACAAGAGCAACATCAGTGGCTGACAGCTTGGCACGAGCATCCACCGGTGTCGAGGTGGAGAGGCACACGGCCATTACAACACGCTGAAGCAGGTCAACGGCGTACTATCATTGGGACAAGAACATGCCGCCATTGGAGGAGCAACTGACATATGCCGAGAAAATGGTGCAGGGCGTCCAAGTCTGTCATGGCAAACTCGGGGTGGAGATGCTCGATGATACGCCATAGGATGGCCTCGATCTGAGGAGGCCACGGGATGATGTCATCGACATACAACATATTAATGGAAAGTTAAATAGCTCTATAAACATCCATTTTCTGGCATTGTCCAAGGATAATGGTGGTCTCCGCCACCATTAGATCCAGGATCCTCCGGAGTTTACTACGTCCCTCAGCTGACAAGGGTAGTGGCATGTCCTCGGCTGCTTGCATAGTTGCTGCCAGGTTATGGCTAGCACCCGTTGGCCATCCATATATGTTTTTTTTATCAGCTCGACGAGAGGAATGCAATGGTGCAATCCATTCTTGCATTTGCCAGCTAAAGCTGGTTTTGGCTGGGTCAGCCCCAAAAATCTGCTTTCTTCGTCCGGGCTCTAAATAAGATGATCTAAATATGTTTTCTGACCATCTCGATGATAGAAACATGATGGCGGTGCCCATTATACACTTTGGATAATTTTGATTGTCAACACAAGCTTGTTGACAATATGATTGTACATGTTCCAAAAAAAAGAGAGAATATGATTGTAGATTTATGCTCATAAGAGGTTGCAATGGAGAATAAGTACCCCAAGGACTTGATCTTAGTGAAAGGCAAGATGGAGCAAGTCCAACCTCATTTTATAAAATTTGGTGACCCATCTTGTTTGGTACATTGAGAGTTTGAGATGCCGTTATCATTTTGAAGCAAAACTGCCACTGTTAGCATGCCAATAGCAAGTCCGTAAGCTTGTTTTGCAGCTAAAAAAAAGGCAAGGTAGCAAGGAAACAAGCAAGCCGAACGGGCTGAATGATGTTAATTAACTTTTGTGGGTAACCCAGCTTTTTTTACCTAATGTTTTTTTTTGGGGTTCAACCCATTATCCGTACTTGGAGTACTGGGTCGAGTGGGTTGACCACTTGCATCTGCACCCACCGAACTGAGTTGCCGTTGCCGAGCACCGATTTCACCAACAAAGGTAAGGACCTCTTGTCATGGTCGTCAATAGACAAACCACAGGGAAGCAGTGCTCTCCTTGTCAATGCCACTAGAGATAAGCGCCCCTGTGCCCTTTTGTCATCCGATCCGTTTCCCCTCCACCATGTATCATGGAATCAACATGTATACGATGAAGAATTTAACTTGTGTACAGAACATGGTTTAGTTACTTAGCTGAAGTACTATCCAGAAGGATTGAAGGAAATACGTATACACAATTGATAGAGTACAGTGATAGGTAACCATAACAGCAATAAAAGATGAATATAATGCATGACACAAATAAAAGCTGGCAGAGTACAACAGTGATCGGCTATTGCTTTCGGTCCTACCCAGCTCCTGCGACATTGCTGCTCACCCTCAACCTCAAGGGCAGGGCCGGGGACCGCCATTACCGAAGACTCCTGCCTTGTATATATCTCACTAGAATGGCAGCGACAGTGATGAGCTCACCGCCACTGCCGAGCTGCTTGGCATGGGAATCCGCGCTGCACTGCTGGGCCGCGTAGCACAATGCCTCCACCCACACCTGGGCAATCACCTCCTGCGTGTCTGCTGCTGCCTTGCGGACGAGCTTTGCACCAAGCTTACATCCGGTCTGTAAAATCAACCTGAGATGAGTTTGTGTTGTAAAATCAAGCAGTCCAAAATGGTACCCACGATGCAAGGAGTAAATTGAACACTTGCTCCACCAGCAACTCTTGGATGCGTGACGAGACAGGGATGGACCACGCGTAAGCCAGCGTGTTCCACCAGTCCTCGAATCCCATCCATCTTGATCTTCTGCTGATGGAGCTGGCTCTGCTGCGTGCACCCAACTGAAGCAGGTTATGTTGCCCCATGGATCTTGACCAGTACTTTCTTCTCCATTCTGCTGCATGGACCAGCCGACGAAGACTCGTAAGTATAGAGGCAAGATGATTGCATATCTGAAGCAAGAGGGTACCCAATTTCATCTTCATCTGTCGGCCCCATAAGCAATTCTTTGGGAACCTGCAGCATTCGGTGAGCCATCAAGAGGTATGCTTTGTTGGCCCACGGGATCACCGTCTGACGATAGTAAACTAGTTTTCAGACTACTAGTCTACCAGACTAGACCACTAGTCTCCCAGACCACTATACCGGTTGTGTCCGTACCCACACACTACGGATCGAGCTAGAAGAAGAAGGGAGAACAGAGCAAGCACGCACAATACAAGACAACAACGTTGGCCGAGGCCCTGTCTGTGTAATGGCAAATCTGAACTCTCTTTACTGAGTTGCCTTGGTGCCCTATTTATATAACTCTATCTATCTAATTAAACTACAACGCACATGCTGTAACAGTAACTAGATAAGCATACAGGGCTGACTCTGCACCGGCCACTGCATGTGCCTACAGTGCTGCAGGTGAGCCGTACGACGCCTGCACCTGCAGCGACTACAGTATTACAGCAGGGGGCAAAGTCGGCGCCGCCTTCCTCTGCTGTGTTTCACACAAGGTGGCAATAGATTAGCTAACAATCTTCCCCTAATCCTTGCACCCCCTTCATGCCGATCATCTCCTTCAGCTCCGTGAGTCGAAGTCGTCCGAGCGGCTTGGTGAGGACATCCGCGAGTTGCCGACCAGTTTCGACAAACTCGATGACGATCTGCCCTCCATCAACACAGTCCCTGAGGAAGTGGAACTTTCACGTTGATGTGTTTACTCCGGTCGTGCAGAACCGGATTCTTCGCGAGGGCGATGGCGGGCTAGTTGTCCACCATCAGTGCTGGTGGGTGAGCTTCCACGCCGGTTAGCTCTCCCAGCAGCCGGCGTAGCCACACAACTTGGCACGTCGCTGTGGCCGCCGCTACGTACTCTGCCTCGCATGTAGATAGTGCCACCACCTTCTGTTTCAGCGACAGCCATGAAATTGGGGTCGACCTGAGGAAGACGAGTACGCCAGAGGTGCTCCATCGTCCGTCGATGTCCCCCGCCATGTCTGCATCGCTGAATACCGTGAGCTACAGCCTACTTCCCCCGGTCTTTGGGAAGATGATTCCATGATTCACCGTCCCCTTGACGTAGCGTAGTAGACGCTTCACCGTAGCCCAGTGATCCTCTCTGGGATCCTCCATGAAGCGACTGACGTAGCCCACGGCGAACGCAATATCCAGCCTTGTGTGGACTA
Source organism: Miscanthus lutarioriparius (assembly GCA_904845875.1). Classification (NCBI taxonomy): domain Eukaryota; kingdom Viridiplantae; phylum Streptophyta; class Magnoliopsida; order Poales; family Poaceae; genus Miscanthus; species Miscanthus lutarioriparius. The sequence continues at coordinate 77,378,464 of CAJGYO010000012.1, read as the reverse complement.
GGTAGCGCAGACCGCCGACAATACTTCGGTAGAGTGTTGCATCTACTTTCGTCGCGGTGCTGTCCTTCGTCAGCTTCAGCCGCTCCTCCATCGGAGTCACGCATGGCTTGCACTCTACCATGCCGCTCCTCTCCAACAGCTTGGAGGCATACGCGCTTTGCCCGAGCGTGAGTTCCTCCTTCCCCTGTCTCACCTCGATGCCGAGGTAGTAGGAGGGAGCGCCGAGATCGCTCATTCGGAAACGAGCTGCCATCTCTCGCTTGAAGCTGTTGATATCCACCGTGCGCGTGTCGATGACGATTAAGTCATCCACATACACGCCGACCACGAGTTCTTCCTTCCCCCGTCGTCGCGTGTAGAGCGCGTGCTCGATTGCGCACCTCTGAAATCCAAGCTCGCCCAAGATGGTGTCAAGCTTGGCGCCCATGCTCGAGGGCTTGCCGCAGCCATAGAGCGCTTTGCGCGATGGAGCACCCCGCTGCTCTCTCCTTGACAAACTCTCGGAGGTTGCCTGACGAAGACTGTTTCCGCCAGCTCGCCATTGAGGAAGGCCGATTTAACGTCCAAGTGATGGACGCGCCAGTCCTTTGCTGCCGCCAAAGCAAGTAGCAAACGGACCGACTCCATGTGCGCTACTAGTGCAAAGATCTCCTCGAAGTCGATGCCCTCGCCGGACAAAAGCCTCGGCGACGAGGCGCGCGCTTTGTACTTGACAATGGCGCCGAGCTCGTCCTTTTTTGACTTTGTACACCCACTTCAGCTGATCGGACGGCATCCTAGGGGTGGATCGACGAGTGCCAAGTCTCGCTTTTCCTCGATCGCCTTCATCTCCTCCAAAGATTGCCCATCGCCAGCTTCCCATCTCGCTCGGCTAAGCGCGCGACGCGGGTGGTTCCTCTGCAGACCGACGAGTAGCAGCTCTGCGTCGTTGAGCAGCCTACCCGCCAGACCGAGGGGGGCTGTGTCTGCCCGACGATGTCGTCCGACCTGCAGAACCTCAACTCCTCACCTTCGTGGTAGGCGTCCACGAACTCGGTGATGTCACTTGAGGTGAGGCGAACTCGATCGGGGGTGATGAAGTTCCTTCTTCCGCCGGAGTGCCCTGCATAGCACCCAAGTGCTCGCAGATCGCTTACGATCGCTTTCGTCATAACTCCTGCAGTGTTCGGCCACACTGTAGGAGTGCCCAGCCTCAGTCTTGGAGTGGTCGGAACCACAGTAAGACATCTTGGCTCCGCCACGGGAGTGCTCGGCATCCGTCCTGAAGTGGTCGCCACCACTGCAGAACCTCCTGGCTCCACTCCTGGCTTGCTCGGCATCCCTCCAGAAGTGCTCGACACTCCTCCCGGAGTGCTCGGCATCCCTCCTAAAGTGCTCGGCACTGCCCCAGAAGTGGTCGACTCTACCGCCGGAGTGCTCGGCGCTCCTCCCGAAGTGCGTGGCACCTGTTCCGTAGCGTCTCCACCGCCGTGGATGACCAAGTGCTCGACGACAAAGGTGTTGGTGAAGCCTCCCGCTTCCCCCGTGCTCGGACTATGCCAGTCCCAAGCTGCCTCCTCATTGAACACAACGTCGCGCGAGACAGTCACCTTGTCTCCGCGTGGGTCATAGAGTAGGTACGCCTTGGTACCCTCCGCGTAGCCCAGGAACACCATGGGTGTGCTCCTGTCCTCTAGCTTGGTGAGGTTCGGCTTTGTCTTCCTAACGTGGCCGATGCAACCGAATGTCCGGAGGAATGATATGTTCGGCTTGCTCCCGTACCAAGCTTCGAACGGCATCTTTCCCGTTAGGGCTTTGGTTGGAGCGCGGTTGAGGATGAACACTGCTGTGGTCACCGCCTCTCCCCAGAACTTTGCTGGCATCCCTTTGGCCTTCATCATGGATCGGGCCATGCCGACCACTGTCTGGTTCCGTCGCTCCACCACGCCATTCTGTTGTGGCGAGTACGGCGCGGCGTGATGTTGCCCCACACCTTGATCCGCGCAGTACGTAGCAAACTCCACCGAAGTGAATTCGCCACCCCGATCAGTCCTCAGTACACGGAGCTTCTTGCCGCTCTCGGCCTTCGTGCGCATCTTGAACTTCTTGATCGCCACCGCCGCTTCGTCCTTGCTCGTCAGGAGTTGCAGCCACATTTAGCGACTGCAATCATCCATGAGTAGGAGGAAGGACCATCGACCACCACATGTAGCAGGCGTGATCGGCCCGCAGAGGTCACCATGAACTAGCTCGAGAGCTTCCTTCGCGCGATACTTGGCCGCCTTTGGGAAAGGTAGCCTCCTCTGCTTCCTGGCCACACAGCTGTCACACAACTTGCCTCCATGTTTGATGTGGGGTAGCCCTCGGACCATCTTCCCTAGCCGACCAAGCGCATCGAAGTTGAGATGTCCGAACCGGGCATGCCACATCCACGGTTCCTCGGAGTGCCTTGCCGCCAGGCAAACCGGCTGCTCTACCTTTAGGTCGAGCAGGTACAACTGGTTCAGGGACCTCTTCACCTTGGCGAGAAGTCGCTGCTCCCGGTCTCTGATCCTCAGAACGCCGTCCTTGATCAGAACCTCGCTACCGTGCTCATCCAGCTGACCAATGCTGATGATGCTGGAATGCAGCTGCGGGATGTAGTATACATCCGTTAGCGCGTGGTGCTCCCTGTTCTGGCATCTGAAGATGATGGTGCCGCGCCCTTGGATAGCCACCCTTGAGCCGTCACCAAACTTCACCATACCGGTAACATCACCGTCGAGCTCGGAGAAGGAGTCCTTGGAGCCCGTCATGTGGTTACTGGCACCAGAGTCCAGATACCACCGCTGCTCCTGGTCGACGCTCACATGCCCAAGATGGACTTGGGCGCGTGGTTCGTCGAGGTTGATGGTCTTCAGGGCCTTGCTAGATCCTTCCACCGTCGTCGCCTCTTCCCTCTGCATGGCCTCGATGTCGTGCAGTGCACAGAACGTCGCCATAAGAATAGTGGCCTCATCCTCATCATCGGCTTTCGCCAGGTGAGCCTAAGCCTTCTTTTCCTTCTTGTGATTTGGGCACTCCCGTGCCCAATGGCCCATCTTCCCGCAACACCGACAGGCGTTGGAGTCGATTTGCTTCTTCTCCAAAGAAGCCCTGCCGCGATGTTTGTCGTTGCCACCGTGACTGGAGGAGGCTGCCTTCCCGGAGTTTCGCCGAGCAGCCCACTCCTCTTCCGTCAGCAGGAGTTTCCCGCTGTCCTTCGTTGCTGTTGCCTGCTCTAGGCGCTCGTCCACCGCCCGCAGACGGCCTGCCACATCCTTGATGGTGAGGGTGGACAAGTCCAGCATCGTCTCTATGGAGAGAGCGATCTGGATGTACTTTGCCGGCACAGAGTGGAGGAATTTGGAGACCGCCTCCTCTTCGTCGATGGTGACGCCGTGGCTCTTCAGCTTGCTGATGAGCGTCTGTAGGCGGAGTGAAAAGTCCTCCACTATTTCACCATCTTTGAACTTGAGGTTTGCATACTCCTGCTTCAGAAGCTGGGCCGTTGCCTTCTTTGCGCGGTCGGAATCGACGCGCATCGCCGCAATGGCCTCCCACGCCTCCTTAGCTGAGCTCTTCGTCCCCAACGGTTCCCTATACTCCGCCGGTACAGCAGCAAGGATAGCCTCCAACGCTGACATGTCGTCTTCTTCCACATCGGTGCCCTTGTTAACAGCATTCCAGAGCCGTTGGGCTCTGAGCTTGACCTTCATGGTCACCGACCACTCTCCATAGTTAGTGCGAGTCAGCGTCGGCCAAGTGGTGCTGCTGACCTCCCGCACCGTGCGGACAACTACATCCGGTAGTGGCTGGGCAGCTATGACAGTGCCACTGCCATCGCCCAACTCCAAACCGCCTGTCCTCGCCATCGGTTAGAATGACGATGACGCTTGTACGGCTCTGATACCACTTGTTGGCCCACGGGATCACCGTCTGACAATAGTGAACTAGTCTCCAGACCACTAGTCTCAGACCAGACCACTAGTCTCCCAGACCAGACCACTAGTCTCCAGACCAGACCACTAGTCTCCAGATCACTAGTCTCTCAGACCACTAGTCTGCCAGACCACTATACCGGTTGTGTCCGTACCCACACACTACGGATCGAGCTAGAAGAAGAAGGGAGAACAGAGCAAGCACGCACAATACAAGATAACAACGTTGGCCGAGACCCTGTCTGTGTGATGGCAAATCTGAGCTCTCTTTACTGAGTTGCATTGGTGCCCTATTTATACAACTATATCTATCTAACTAAAGTACAGCGCACATGCTGTAACAGTAACTAGATAAGCATACAGGGCTGACTCTGCGCCGGCCACTGCATATGCCTACAGTGCTACAGGTGAACCGTGCGGCGCCTACACCTACAGCGGCTACAGTATTACAGCAGGGGGCAAAGTCGACGTCGTCTTCCTTTGCTGTGTTTCCCACAAGGTGGCAGTAGATTAGCTAACATGCTTTCTGTGTCCCAGGGATCACCACGAGAAGGAGAAAGTATGGTGTCAAGATAATACTGGGATTCCTCGAATGATACACTGCTATACTCAAGTGCACGGTAACTCTTTCCCATTGGGCTACTACCGGCACACCTGAGCACCCAGACTCTCTCCCCATACTTGGTAACACCGACTACAAGCATGAGGATGGTGGCCCACCAGAGCAAGGCCGGACTGTGTACGGTGGAAGACACGTGGATGATGTAACCGACTATAGCCACCTGCACAACAAGTGTCTGCAGATGGCGGATCCATAGCCGGTTGTCCTCAATGGCGTAGGCGGTGATGTTGTCCTGCCCGCCGAGGTGCAGTAGCAGAAAATGGTGCCCAGAAGGCCATTAGCCCATGCTCAGTCAGCCAGCATGTATGCTGACCAAACGAAGAACCTTAGGATGCCGGAGTCAATGCGCCGGCGGAACTGATCTGCAAGGATGAGGAGGGTGACCTGGAGTGTGAAGCTGAGAAGCACCAACACATGGATGCTCCATTCTTTCCATGCATCCAACACCTCATCTGCTCCTTCCATATATATTCCTGGAACCAATACATCAAAATAAAGTGTGACTTTATAGCACATGCGTGATCAAATGAATCTACTACTAGGAAGGGTGGGCAATTGCTCAAATGATTCTCTTGTGTTCAAAAGGCGTGGTTTCTAAAACAAGATTCCAAAATCACATTCCAATGTTTCTATGCAATCCAACACTAAATTTCCTAGGCGTTTGATCCGCACCCGATTGAAGCTCTTGCAATCTGACTAGCTTGGTTAGGGTTCATGGTTGGGCGGCCTCTCTCTCTCTCTCTGTGTATGTGTGTCTCACTTCTTCTCCATATCAGATGGCCTTATTAGAAAGAAATCTAGGCAATTTGGGAGTGGAAGGTTACACCAACGGTGTTGGCGACCAGCCAATCGTAGGGGCGGTGAGGCAGCGATGACGCTGCTGTCTACGGAGTGTAACGAGGTGGTTGGGGGCAAGGGCAGCGGTATCATGGTGCTGCCCCCACGAAGGAAGGTTAGCATGGGGGTAGAGGTGGAGGAGGATCCAGCTGAAAACTGTCGGAGATGATGGAGGCGGGCAGGGTGGAGGCATTGGGGGAAGAAAATGGCTAGAGGTTGAAGACAACACATGCTTCATTGGATCAAGATCCAATAGACAAAAAAATCGAGTGCCTATAACCCCGAAAACACTCAAACCCTGGGTACAACAGACTCTTTTCTAGAGCAGGATTGCTATTCTATAATCGAGGATTTCTCTCTTCACATAAAAAATAGTTATTTCCTCTCCCCGAAGTTATCTTCATCTTCAACTACCGCTTCAATATTTAGCTTATTTTACCCTTCTTCCGACCAAATTTGATCACATGTCAATCTCCATCTATTAGATTGTGGGTTGGCTCAACTAAGGTCTACCACAAATACCTGAGCAAGGGAAAACTGAGAGAGATCGAAGACTTGGCCAGTACTAGAGAAGACAGCAAGGTTACAGCGGCAATGCTAGCGGCAGCAGGACACCCTTCGAGGGATTGTTTACTTGATGGTGGCCAATAAGGTGAGTCAGTCTCAACCGATGTCCCAATCTCATCCCCAATAACAAAGAACTGCCATTTGGGGGATTTGGCTCACTTTAGTAGTTCCCCGATTTAGGCGCCAATGATTTTTTTCTCAATCTCTCAAAGTCCATCGTTCAACAAAAAGATGAGGGAACACACTCCCTCCCTAAAGTATCTATGATTGTTTTTTTGCATGTCAGCCAAATGTAGTGTGCCCGCCTCTGCTTGCTTGTGTCTCTATTGAGGAACCTAGCTCAAGTGAGAAGTGACCCTCTAGCATTTTGTGAATCGAGTAGCGAGCTCCAGCTGCCTACAGATAGGGAACTGAGCTCCTTGCCACAGTTCCTAATTAATGGCCGCAGTCCACCTCTGTTAAGAGGCCCAACCCTTTTCAGTCCACTACAGGCCTCAATATATAAGAGAGGGTTAGAGAAACCCTAGCCATTCATCTCCCTCGCCACAAGCTACCGCACATATCCAGGCCACCTCTACAATTTTGAGGACCCTAGGACAGAACACAACACTATGGGCCCTAAAGGCTAAATATTTTTCATTTGTAACATTAGAGCATATAAAATAGTACCTGTAATAGTAAACTTGCAACATTTTTAGTATATAAAATATAATGTTGATACTACAATACAAGAAAATAAAAAACAGTAAGATAACTAGTATATTACCTTAAATAAGATAATCATGCTAAATTGGAACTAGAAGTTTAGAACCCAAACAGCCTAACAATCTAAGATGCTAAGTAAATAACTACCTCTGACTAGACATACAGAGCAGCAACAATACACCAAAATTAAATCAAAAACCATGCAAGAGGCTAAGGGATGAAATGAATTCAATCTTTTATCCATTAATCTGTACCATACCAACTACAAACTTTGAACTTTGAAGATTCAAATAAGCTTGATGACTGCCTGTCGAGGGATGAGGAGACAAGGATGGAGAGCGCGGCGCGAACAGCATGGCGACATGTGCCTATGTTGTGATTTTAGTCACTGATGGCGAGACCCCACTCAAGCGGCAACCACAGACGATGTTTCATTTTCCATATGAGAGGCTGCCTGCTCATCCCAGTGGAGGAGGCAGCGTGCTGGGGTGAGGAGATGGCAGCGGGCCATGGAGAGGAGACGATGGTGGGCAAGGGCAAGGAGGTGGTGGTGTAGATGTGGCAGAGGAGGTCCATGCTTCGACAACATGCTCGGTACCTGGCTGCGCAACATCTTGACAACTCCTTTTATTGTTTTCTAGAGGCCAGCATGCAGCGTGGCCTTTGGTATCTGTGATTAACAGGGACCGTTAGACAGTAATTGTTCTCGCAATAGTGTGTGATTTGTTGTCAATAAGCATGTCGCTTATTAGGGCGTTCCCAACAAGGGTGAGTCAGCTAGCTGTTTGGGTGTACAGATCAGCAAGTATCTACGTGGAGGAAAGAGAACGTGAAAGAAAAAAAAATCGAGCCAGCGACTCTCTCGTCGCTCATCTCGCACGCAGCACGATGCGGTAAATCGCCGGACCAAGCGAGAGATGGCTCCGGCACCACATCAGACTGGATCTGCTCCTTCATCTCAGATTGGTTCTTCCGCTCCTGCTGCGATTCAAGTGCCTACTCCTGTTCCTGCACTTCTTGGTGGTGGTTCTACTAGTACCGGAGGTCAAGCAGGTAATGGATTTTGCTCCTGGTTCCTGTACTTACCTAGATACGTAGGTTGGTTGTGCAAAATCCCTAAGCCTTTACTATAAAAAAAAATCATTTTCCTGTACACAGTTCTTCCGATTTACCTTTTGCAAAATTTCCATGGCCCAGCCCTATGTTCTATTGCTGTGCTGAAATGAGCTATAATATTCTTGGCTTATGTTGCCCTGTTGTATTATTTTTTTCTTGATTTCTTGATGAAGTGTTGCTCTAAACTGATGGCCGAATGGCATGCCTTCTCAGCAGCATGGTGGCCTGGACCTTTGCCACAAGCCACATCTTCAGCAGCCACATCCACAAATTGGTAAGTTTCATTTTTTTTCTTGCTGCACTAGATGTCATTTTATTATGTTCAGAAACAGTTAGTTCACTAGCTATATTAGTTTCATTAGAAGTAACGATATGGGTTGCTTGATTTTCCAGTGGTATGGATTACTATCCACCTGGTGGTTTTATGAGCTTTTTACAATCTGGACAACCATTCATTCCTCATGTTTCGGCACCATGGCCACCTATGGGAAAGGAATCTCAATTAGCACCACCAAAAAATGACTCAGGAAACCAAAATGCTAAAAAGAGATCGAAAGGCAAAACTATCTTCAACTTAGATGATGGAAACGATGGCAGGACTGCAAAGCGTCTTGTATTTGATCCAGATGAGGACGTGAGGCTAGTAAGTAAAATTGTATCACTCACTTTCTTTTTGTACCTTCACAAATATATGAACCTACAACTAATCATGTATGCTAAATTCAGGTCAGTGCATGGCTGATTCACTCGAATGACACAATCAATGGGAATTGCAAGCAAAATGAGAGCTATTGGGGTGATGTACATGAACTGTACAGTAGGACTACACCTACAAACCGAAAAAGAGAGGTGAAACATGTTAGCCCTGGGATCTTCGGGACGGGTGAGCCGACCACTCACCTGCGTTGCCGACCACACACTATGGCTAGAGGGAGAAGAATAGAGGGAGAACAGAGCACACACAGCACAAGCACCAGCGTTGGCTGGAGCTCTGCAGAGAAGATGGTAAAACTGAACTCGCTTTCTTTACTGAGTTGCAGTGGGAAGCTATATATACAACTCTACCCATCTAATCTTAGTACACAAACATGTCAGACTGCCAATGTGCTACAGTGACTAGATGTGACAGCAGGGCTGACTTTGGAGCCTGCCCCTGTTGTGGCTACAGTGCCGCAGGGGAGCCTTTCGGCGCCTATCCCTGCCGTGCGTTCATACAGGGGAGCAGCAGATTATTTAACAATTCTTTCTCTAATCCTGCTGTTAACCCTAGAACTTCCACCATACCGATCATCTTCTTCCACTCCGTAAACCAAAGATGGCCGAGCGGCTTGGTGAGGACGTCCGCAAGTTGCCGACCAGTTTCGACGAACTTGATGACGATTTGCCCTCTATCGACACAGTCCCTGAGGAAGTGGAACTTGACGTCGATGTGCTTACTCTGGTCGTGGAGAACCGGATTCTTCGTGAGGGCGATGGTGGGCTGGTTGTCCACCATCAGTGCTAGTGGGTAAGCTTGCACACCGGTCAGCTCGCCCAGCAGCCGGCGCAGCCATACAGCTTGGAACGCCGCTATGGCCGCCGCCACGTACTCTACCTCACACGTGGACAGCGCCACCACCTTCTGTTTCAGCAACAGCCATGAGATTGGAGCAGACACGAGGAAGACGAGCATGTCAGAGGTGCTCCGCCGTCCATCGATGTCCCCCGCCATGTCTGCATCGCTGAACACAGTGAGTTGCAGCCTATTTCCGCCGGTCTTGGGGAAGACAATCACCTGATCCACCGTCCCCTTGACGTAGCGCATCAGCCGCTTCACTGCAGCCCAGTGATCCTCTAGGAGATCCTCCATGAAGCGGTTGACGTAGCCCATGGCGAACACAATGTCCGGCCTCGTGTGGACAAGGTAGCGTAGACTGTTGATGATGCTATGGTACAGTGTTGCATGTAAATTCGCCATAGTACTGGCCTTCGTCCGCTTCAGCCGCTCCTCCATCGAAATCACGCACGGCTTGCACTCAGCCATGCCGCTCCGCTCCAACAGCTTCGAGGCGTACGCGCTCTGACCCAGCGTGAGCGCCTCCTTCCCCTGTCTCACCTCAATGCTGAGGTAGTAGGAGAGCGCGCCGAGATCGCTCATTTGAAAACAAGCCGCCATCTCGCGCTTGAAGCTGTCGATGTCCTCCGCACGCGCGTCGATGACGATCAAGTCGTCCACATACATGCCGGTTGCACACCGCTCCTCCTTCCCCCATCATCGCGTGTAGAGTGCATGCTCGGTTGCGCACCGCGTGAACCTAAGCTCGCCTAGCATGGCGTCAAGCTAGGTGTTCCACGCTCGCGGGGCCTGCCGCAGCCCGTAGAGCGCCTTGCGTAGTCGGAGCACCCTGTGCTCCGCTCCCTTGATGACGAAACCCGGAGCTCGCCATAGAGGAAGGCCGATTTTATGTCTAGGTGATGGACGCGCCAGTCCTTCACTGCTGCCAAAGCCAACAGCAGTTGGATAGACTCCATACGTGCTACCAGCACAAAGACTTCCTCGAAGTCGATGCCCTCACGCTGGACCAAGCCTCGGGCGACGAGGCGCGCCTTGTGCTTGACAATGGTGCCATGCTCGTCCCGCTTGACCTTGTACACCCACTTCAGGCCCATCGAATGGCATCATGGAGGTGGATCGATGAGCTCCCAAGTCTCATTTTTCTCGATCGCCTTCATCTCCTCCGGCATCGTCCGTCGCCAATTTGCATCGCGCTCGGCCAGCGCGAACATGGGTGGTTCCTCTGCATTGACGAGAAGCAGCTCTAGGTCATTGAGCAGCCGACCCACCAAGCCTGAGGACCCTATGCCACCGATGATATTGTCCAGCCTATGGAACCGCACCTCCTCACTGTCGTGGAAGGCATCCACGAGCTCGATGATGTCGCTTGGAGGTGAGGTGAACTCGATCGGCATCGATGGAGTCCCCTGTTCTACCGGAGTGGTCGGCACAGCACTTGGAGTGCTCGGCACCCTAGCTACAGCGCTCGGCACTACTCCTGGACCGGTCGTCACCACTCATGGAGTGGTTGGCACCACTGCAGGTGTGCTCAGCACCAGTCTTGGAGTGGTCGGCACCACTGCAAGACCTCTCGGCTCCACTACGGGAGCGTTCGACACCCATCCTGGAGTGGTCGGCACCACTACAGGACCGCTCGGCACCTGTCCTGGAGTGGTCGGCACCACTCTTGGAGTGCTCGGCACCCCTCCTAGACCGCTCGGCACCTGTCCTAGAGTGCTTGGCACCGCCCCAGGAGTGCTCGGCTCTGTTGCTAGAGAGGTCGGCACCTCCTCTCCAGCGTCTCCACCACCGTGGATGACCCAGTGCTCGACGACGAAGGTGCTGGTGAAGCTACCAGCTTCCCCCGTGCCCGGACTGTCCCAGTCCTAGGATGCCTTCTCGTCGAACACGACATCGCGTGAGACAACCACCTTGCCCCCGCGTGGGTCATAGAGCCAGTATGCCTTGGTACCTTCCTCGTAGCCTAGGAGCACCATCGGTGTGCTCCTATCCTCTAGCTTGGTGAGTACCGGCTTCGTCTTCCTGACCTGGCCGATGTAGCCAAATGTCCGAAGGAAGGACACACTCAGCTTGTGCCCATACCAAGCTTTGAACGATGTCACGCCCTTTAAGGCATTTGTGTGCACGCAGTTGAGGATGAACACCGCCGTGGTCACTGCCTCACCCTAGAACCTTGCCGGCATGCTCTTGGCCTTCATCATGGATCGAGCCATGCCGACCACCGTCTGCTTCTGCTGCTCCATGCCATTCTACTGTGGTGAGTACGGCACGGTGTGGTGTCGCACCATACCCTGATCCGCGCAGTACGCAGTGAACTCCACCGAAGTGAATTCGCCACCGTGATCAGTCCACGGCATGCGTAGCTTCTTGCTGCTCTCCGCCTCCGCGCGCGCCTTAAACTTCTTGATTGCCTTTGTTGCCTCGTCCTTGCTCATCAGGAGTTGCAGCCACATCTAGCAACTGCAATCATCCACGAGCAGGAGGAAGTACCGCCGCCCACCATTTGTGGCTAGCATGATTGGCCCACAGAGATCGCCGTGGATGAGCTTGAGAGCATCCGTCGTGCGATACTTGGTCACCTTTGGGAACGACAGCCTCCTCTACTTCCCGACCAGGCAGCTATCACACAGCTTGCCTACGTGCTTGATGTGGGGCAGCCCTCGGACCATATTCTCCAGTCGATCGAGCGTGTCAAAGATGAGATGGCCGAACTAGGCATGCCATAGCCACGGCTCCTCGGTGTGCCATGCTGCCAGGCACACCGGCTACTCCACCTTCAAGTAGAGTAGGTACAGCTGGTTCTAGGACCACTTCACCTTGGCAAGAAGCCGCTGCTCCCGGTCCCTGTTCCTAAGGATGCCGTCCTATATCAGTACCTTGCTATCGCGCTCATCCAGCTAGCCAATGCTGATGATGCTTGAACGTAGCTGCGGGATGTAATATACATCCGTTAGCGCGTGGTGCTCACCGTTTTGGCACCTGAAGATGATGGTGATGCGCCCTCGGATCGCCACCCTTGAGCCATCACCAAACTTCACCGTGTCGGTCACGTCGTCGTCGAGCTCAGAGAAGGCTGCCTTGGAGCCCGTCATGTGGTTGTTGGCACCGAAGTCTAGGTACCACCGCTGCTCCTGTTCGTCGCCCACACATCTGAGGTGGACTTGGGCGCACGGTTCATTGAGGTGGATAGCCTTTAGAGCCTTCCCAGGCCCTTCCACCGCCATCACCTCTCCCTTCTCCTTGGCCTCAATGTCGTGCAGTGCATAGAACATCGCCATCAGGAGAGTGGCCTCATCATCATCATCAGCCTGTGTCAGATGAGTCTCATCCTTCTTCTCCTACTTACGATTTGGGCATTCCTTTGCCCAATGGCCCGTCTTCCCGTAGCGCCAGCAAGCGTTGGGGTCGACCTTCTTGTTCTCCAAATAAGCCTTGCTGCAGTGCTTGCCATCGCCACCACGACTAGAGGAGTCTTCCCCAGACTTCTTCCTCTAGGCAGCCCACTCCTCTTCTATCAGCAACAGCTTTCCGCTGTCCGTCGCTGTTGTGGCCTGCTCCATGCACTCGTCTACCGCCCACAGACGGCATGTCATATCCTCAATGGTGAGGGTGGACAAGTCCAGCATCGTCTCTATGGAAAGAGTGATCTGGATGTACTTCATCAACACGGAGTGGAGGTACTTGGAGATCGTCTCTTCTTCGTCGATGGTGACGTCGTGGCTCCTCAGCTTGATGATGAGCGTCTATAGGTGGAGGGAGAAGTCCTCCACCGATTCACCATCCATGAACTTGAGGTTGGTGTACTCCTGCTTCAGCAGCTGGCCAATTGCCTTCTTTGTGCGGTCAGAACTGACGTGCATCACCGTAATGGCCTCCCACGCCTCCTTAGCATAGCTCTTCACCCTCAATGGCTCCCTGTACTCCGCTGGCACAGATGCAAGGATAGCCTCCAACGCTGACATGTCATCATCTTCATTGTTAGTGCCCTTGTCAATAGCATTCCAGAGCCGTCGGGCTCTAAGCTTGACCTTCATGGTCACCGCCCACTCGCCATAGTTGGTGGGAGTCAGCGTTGGCCAACTGGTGCCGCTGACCTCCCGCACCGTGCTCACAACGACCTCCTATTGTGGCTAGGCAGCCACAGCAGCACCGCTGCTATCGCCCATCTCCAAACCATCCGTCATCGCCAGTGGTTAGTCCGGTGACGGCGCTTGTATGGCTCTGATACCACTTGTTAGCCCCTGGATCTTTAGAACAGGTGAGCCAACCACTCACCTGCATTGCCGACCATACACTATGGCTAGAGGTAGAAGAAGGGAGAGAGAATAGAGCACACACACAGCACAAGCACCAGAGTTGGCCAAAGCTCTACAGAGGAGATGGTAAAACCAAACTCGCTATCTTTACTGAGTTGTAGTGGGAAGCTATATATACAACTCTACCCATCTAATCCTAGTACACAGACATGTCAGGCTGCCATGTTGCTACAATGACTAGATGTGACAGCAGGGCTGACTTTGGTGCCTACCTCTGGTGTGTCTATGGTGCCACAGGGGAGCCTTTTCGGCGCCTGTCCCTGCCATGCGTTCATACAGGGGAGCAGCAGATTATTTAACAATTCTTTCCCTAATCCTGCTGCTAACCCTAGAACCTCCACCATACCAATCATCTTCTTCAACTCTGTGAACCAAAGATGGCCGAGCGGCTTGGTGAGAACGTCCGTGAGTTGCTGACCAGTTTCGACAAACTCGATGACGATTTGCCCTCCATCGACATAGTCCCTTAGGAAGTGGAACTTGATGTCGATGTGCTTGTTCCGGTCATGGAGAACTAGATTCTTCGCGAGGGCGATGGTGGGCTAGTTGTCCACCATCAGTGCTGGTGGGTGAGCTTCCACACCGGTCAGCTCGCCAAGCAGCCGGCGCAGCCATACAGCTTGGAACACCGCTATGGCTGCCGCCACATACTCTGCCTCGCACGTGGACAGCGCCACCACCTTCTGTTTCAGCGACAGCCATGAGATTGGAGCAGACACGAGGAAGATGAGCACGTCAAAGGTGCTCTGCCATCCGTCGATGTCCCCCGCCATGTCTACATCGCTGAACATAGTGAGCAGCAGCCTATTTCCGTCGGTCTTGGGGAAGACGATCACCTGATCCACCGTCCCCTTGACGTAGCGCAGCAGCCGCTTCACTGCAACCCAGTGATCCTCTAGGGGATCCTCCATGAAGCGGTTGACGTAGCCCATGGCAAACGCAATTTCCGGCCTTGTGTGGACTAGGTAGTGCAGACTACCGATGATGCTACGGTAGAGTGTTGCATGTACATTCGCCGTGGTACTAGCCTTCATCAGCTTTAGCCGCTAATCCATTGGAGTCACGCACGGCTTGCACTCAGCCATGCCGCTCTACTCCAATAGCTTTGAGGCATACACGCTCTGACCGAGCGTGAGCGCCTCCTTCCCCTGTCTCACATCAATGCTGAGGTAGTAGGAGAGCGCGCCGAGATCGCTCATTCGAAAATGAGCTGCCATCTCATGCTTGAAGCTGTCGATGTCCTCTGCACGCGTGTCAGTGATGATCAAGTCGTCCACATTCACGCTAGTGATGAGCTCCTCCTACCCCCGTCGTCGCGTGTAGAGCACGTGCTTGGTTGCACACCGCGTGAACCCAAGCTCACCCAGCGTGGCATCAAGCCTGGTGTTTCACGCTCGCGGGGCCTGCCGCGCCCTTGATGATTTGGGCATTCCTTCACCCAATGGCCTGTCTTCCCGCAGCGCCGGCAAGCGTTGGGTTCGACCTTCTTCTTCTCTGAAGAAGCCTTGCCATAGTGCTTGCCATCGCCATCGTGGCTGGAGGAGGCTTCCCTGGACTTCTTCCTTCGGGCAGCCCACTCCTCTCCTATCAGCAGCAGCTTGCCGCTATCCATCGCTGTTGTGGCCTGCTCCATGCGCTCATCCACCGCCCGTACATAGCCTATCATATCCTCAATGGTGTGGGTGGACAAGTCCAGCATCGTCTCTATAGAAAGAGTGATCTAGATGTACTTTATCGGCACAGAGTGGAAGTACTTGGAGACCGCCTCTTCTTCATCAATGGTGATGCCATGGCCCCTCAGCTTGCTGATGAGCATCTATAGGCGGAGGGAGAAGTCCTCCACCAATTCACCATCCTTGAACTTGAGGTTGGCGTACTCCTGCTTTAGCAGCTGGGCCATCGCCTTCTTTGCGCGGTCAGTACGCCCCCAATGGCTCCCTGTACTCCACTGGCACAGCAGCGAGGATAGCCTCCAACGCTGACATGTCGTCTTGTTCATTGTCGGTGCCCTTGTCAACAGCATTCCAGAGTCGTTGAGCTCTAAGCTTGACCTTCATGGTCAGTACGCAGCGAACTCCACCGAAGTGAATTTGCCACCGCGAACAGTCCGCAGCACGCATAGCTTCTTGCCGCTCTCTAAAACTTCTCTATTTGAATTGTCCTGATTCATTCTCCATTGAGTTTTTTGTAATTAATTCAACTTTTTTAGAAAATGGAATTAGCTCCTTCCTTGATAAATGGGATTCATTCTAGAGCTACTTTTGGCTCACCTAGGGAATTCATCTGCTTCATTGTTAGAAACACACAAGCTTTTGCCGTATCTATACATATTGTATATTTATAGCTAAAGATCAATCCAATTTGCGAAAAGTTAAGCAACTTGTTGATGGCTAAGAAAATTGGTACACCTAGTGAAACATCTAGGTGTGGGTGTGGATGTGTGTGCGCATGTGTGTAAGGCTCTAAGGGCACTCTCAGTACAGAAATCATAATAGTTTCTACAGATATTAATTGCACCGCCACCTAGCAGCCTATTTATTGGAGAGAGAGAGAGGGGAAGAAAACCGAGTGTAAAGAAGAAACAACGTCTACGCGTGAATCAAGAATGAAAGAAACAACATGAATCGTGTTGGGACCAGCACCTTTGTTTCCATCCTCTCCCTTTAGATCCGGTGAGCCTGGCGTAATCGTCGCCGTGGAGGAGATGACCGGGCACACGGGAGCTCCGGTCAGGAAGGAGTGGGACGAGCTACTCTAGAAGGACGCCGAGACCCACCAGCGGATCAACAACCTTCTGGCTGAGGTTGAGCAGGAAAGGGAGCTAAAGTTGGGGGCTGAGGAGAAGCTCACGGTCCAAGAGAAGAGGGTGAACCTAGATGCCAAGGCAGTCGCCCGGCTGCGTAAGGAGCGGGATGAGCTACTCCAGACCAGAGAGAGGCTCCGCTCGGAGCATGGCGCGGCTCGTGAGGAGCGCGACCAGGCCTTTCGAGAGCATGACCAGGCCTACCAAGAGCACGATGATGCGTAGCAGAAGGTCAGCTCCCTCCAGGCCAAGCTCAGAAACATGACAACCCAAAAGCTAGAGGCTGAGAGCATCTCTACCGGGCTGGCCATGGACCTCGCCAAGGCGAGTAGGAATCTTTAGGCAGAGAGCGGCGAGCTTGGTATCCTTAGTGCCGCCCTCGACATTGTCTGCGATGACCTTGAGGTGGTGCGATCGGAGGGGACCAGCTCGCTTGCGGCCCGTGCTGTCGAGATCATGGCTCAGGTGCGCCAGCTCTAGAGGAATGCGCTTAGCACTGGGGTGAACCAATCCTTCACGATTGCTCGTTCTCATTATGGGGATAGCATCGACCTGGAGGCGATGAGCCATGGCTTCGCACCTAGCTATGAAGCCCATGAGCTGGAGTAGATGGAGACGGTGGTGGCTCCCCTTTCGTAGGACCTGGTGGATAGAATAGAGAGCATAGTTCTCCCCTGGAGGGGTTAGTTAGTCAGATAAGTCGGATGATCATTATTGTAATCAGCGGACAAGTGTTGACCCTTGTGTATCGTAAAAACAAACTCGTCATTTCATTTTGTTTGATTGAATTTGTTTTTCCTCCCTTTTTATGTGTGAAAAGGGGTTAATGCATTCTGACCCTTCCATTTGTTAAGACCGTAGAGCTCGAGGTATAAGATGGAAACTTTGATCATGCTGGTGAGCAAAGATGCCATAGCCGCCAAGGCGTAGGTCTCTCGCAGTCTGACCAGTTTTACTTAGCGTTCGTTCCCGCAGACCTTACCGCTAGGTTTATCATGAGGAAGGGTGTTGAGCGCAATGACTATTTCAGAAAGGGTGTATTTATACTCTTATCAGCCCTGAGTGAGATCTGACCCCTTGCCGTTGCTGGGGTCAGGTGTCACTAAACATCGAGGAGAGGATAGCGAAATCAGTAGGAGAAAACATCTCTTGTTTTCGCACGTACCCCCTCCCTAGGTTCTGAGCCATCGTTCTACGTCCGCGCATTCGGTCTCCTTGCGAGTCCAACTTGCCTCGAGCCCCCGCATGTAGCAAGGGTCTGGTCGAGGGTCGTCTCATCTTTATGATTATCGCCCCATCTGCGGTTTTCGTAACCAGAGGGGTTGAGCTAACGTCACTTGCCTTGATAGCTCGAGTGACGCGCTCGGTGAGCTTGCTAACGGGAATGTTTGAGTGGAATCTAGGTCTATCATCTATGACGGGGTCAGCATGGCCCTTGCGTGGCATTCCACTGCTTCTTAATCCGCCTCCCAGCAGATGCCCGTGTCGCTTCGGAGCGACTCAGGTGGTCCACTGGCCTCTCCTCGATGGAGATTCTGTGAGCTTGGCTCGAGGTTAGGATCAAACAAGAATATTGAGATGACCCTATCTACTTCTAAGAGGGTCGGGCGAAGGCCGCTGGGGCTCATCTGTGTTTTCTCCCCTGGCTCTATTCGACGCGAGGCGGCCTCGGGCCCTTCACGGGCCGGCCTTCGAGCCCTGGTCTCCCAATTTCAGGTCAAGAGGCTCGATCCCCTGAGCCCCGTGGGGGTCATTAGGGATCGGCCAGATTTCATGCATCACCCCGTCCTCAGTTTCCACAACTAGAGGGGCTGAGCTAACGACACTTGCCTCGATGGCTCAAGTGTCGCGGTCGGTGAGCTCGCTAACGGGCACGTCCGAGTGGAATCTGGGTCTATCATCCGCTAACAGGGTCAGCATAGCCCTCATGTGGCATTCCACTGCTCCTTAACCCACCTCCCGACAGATGCTCATGTCGCTTTGGAGTGACTTAGGTGGCCCGCTGCCTCTCCTCGATGGAGATTCTGTGGGCTTGGCTCGAGGTTAGGATCGAACAAGAAAGGTCTAGATGTCCCTGTCCGCTTCTAAGCGGGTCTGGCAAGGCCGCTAGGGCTCATCTAAGTTTTTCTCCCTGGCCTCTGTTTGACATGAGGTGGCCTTGAGCCCTTCGCGGTCTAGCCTTCGAACCTTGGTCGGTTGCCGCTCATATCGAATGAAACAACTACCGCTTCGTGACGCGACGCAAAGCGTTGTGATGCAGCAATTGCATATGCAATGCTTGGATGCATGGGATGAATGTATGATAAATGGATGAATGAATGAATGGATGAATGAATGTTCATGCACTAGAAAAGAAAAGTGGGGGTTGGTAAAGTTACCTCAACAGCTTGAGTGACGGGTTCGGGGAGCTCTTATCAGATATGTCCGTGTGGGGTCCAGGTCCGTCGTTCATGACAGAGTTGGCGTAACCTGCATGAGGTATCCCACTGCCCTTTGCCCATATCTCGGCCATGACCCGAGCCATCCGATCGTCCTCGGGCGACCTACCGACCTATCCTCGATGGAGACTCCGTAGGTGGGCCTCTCCAAATCCTTTCAGGGAAGGTGGAGGCTAAGGCTTGGGATGCGAGAACAAAAATTCTGATCACGCTGGTGAGCAAATAACGCCGTAGCCACTAGAGTGTAGGTTTCTTGAGGTTCGACCAGTTTCACTCAGTGTTTGTCTCCGCATATGTTGCCTCTAGTTCCTTAACGTGAGGAGGGGTTGGGCATAGAGAGTGTCTACCGAATAGACATTCCTGCCAACCCCCGAGCGAGCCCGACCCCTTGCCGTTGCTGGGGTCGGGGGCTCGATAGCAAAATTAATTAGAGAGAACGCGCGTAAAGTAAGAGTGACCCATCTCTCGGTGGCGGCCCGAATTGTGCGATCGACTTGGGCGACCCACTGGCACAGGACTTACCTTGATGGAATGAGTGATGGGTTCAGGAAGCTCTTACCGGCTATGCTCGAGTGGAAACTGAGTCCATTGTACATGACAGGGTTGGCATAACCCTCGTGGGGCATCCTACTGCTCCCTACCCGTCCCTCGGCAGGGGCCAAGCCATCCGGTTGACTTGTATGATCCGCTTAGGACTGGACTTACCTGCAGAGATAGAGGATGAGAACACCCCATCCAAGAATTTAATTAAGTACATAAGCCCGGCGACAAACTTGAAATAAATGGATAAGCTCTTAAATCTCATTATGGCCAAACAGCTTTTTAGCCTTTCTCCCCTTTTTCGTATAAAAAGGTTAGTGTGTTCTGACCCTTTCCATCATTGAGGCCGTGAAGCTTGGGGTGTGGATGAACGGACTCTGATCACGCTGGTGAGCAAAGGCACCGTAGCCGCTGGGGCGTAGGTTTCTTGCAGTCCGAAGAGTTATACTCAGAGTCTGTTCCCACAACCCTAGCTTCTAGGTCTTAATATGAGAGGGGTTCAGACACAGAGAAACGTTTGCCAGGTGGATATATTCTTAGACGCGCACCGACTCTTGCCGTAGCTAAGGACAAAAAGCCCGGGCTGCAGAGAAAAACTTTGATCACGCTGGTGAGCAAAGGCGTCGTAGTCGTCGAGGGAATAGGTTTCTCACAGTCCGACTAGTTACACTTAGGGTTCGTTTTCACAAACCTCGCTTCTAGGTCTTAACATGAGAGAGGGCCGGGCGTAGAGAATGTCTATCAGATAGGTACGTTCTTATTAGCCCCCGAGCGAGGACCGGCCCCCTGCCGTTGCTGGGGTCAGGTGTCACTAAAGGTCGGGGAGTTCAATAACAAAACTGATAAGAGAAAGTGTGTGTTTATTAAGGGTAGAAGCGACATAGCTGCTTGATATTCCAGGCATTGGCAAAGACCTCACCGTCGATGGTCTTGAGCTTGTAGGCGCCTGGCCGGAGTACCTCCGCGACGACGTACGGCCCCTCCCACGGTGGAGAGAGCTTGTAGCGGTCCTTGCTGCTCTAGACAAGACGGAGAACTAGGTCTCCGATGTTGAAGGCAAGACCCCGCACTCGACGGCTGTGGTACCGTCATAATGCTTGCTAGTACTTGGCCAAGTGGAGGAGGGCAACATCGCACGCTTCATCTAGCTGGTCCATGGCATCCTCGAGAGACGCATCGGCCCCATGTTTGTCATACGCCCTGACCCTTGGCACTCCATAGTCGAGATCAGTCGAGAGGATGGCCTTAGAACCGTAGACCATGAAGAATGGCGTGCAGCCGATGGCCCAGCTGGGGGTCGTCCTCAGGCTCCAGAGCACCACGGGAAGTTCTACGACCCATCATGCACCAAACTTGTTCAATCGATTGAAGATCCTAGGCTTGAGGCCTTTTAGGACCATGCCGTTTGCGCGCTCGACCTGCCCATTCATGCGGGGGTGCGCCATGGCGGCCCAATCGACGCGGATGTGGTATTCATCGCAGAATCGAAGGAACTACTTTCCGGTCAACTACATGCCATTATCCATGATGATGGAGTTTGGAACCCAAAGCGATGGACAATGTTGAGGAAGAATAGCATGGCTTGCTCAGACTTGATCGCGGAGACCAACCGAGCCTCTATCCACTTTGTAAACTAGTCTATGGTGACAAGCAAGTGGGTATAACCCTCGGGTGCTCTTTTGAGGAGTCTGACCAGATCGATCCCCCAGACCGCGAACGGCCACATGATGGGGATCGTCTGGAGCGCTTGGGCCGGCAGGTGGGTCTACCGAGCATAGTACTGACACCCTTCGTAGTTGCGCACAATCTGTTCGGCGTCGGCTACTGTGGTCGGCCAGTAGAAGCCTTGACGGAATGCGTTTTCGACGAGGGTTCTCGGTGCGGCATGGTGACCGCAGATCCCACCATGGATGTCGCTTAACAGCTGCTTCCCCCGTTTCAATAGGGATGCAGCGCTACAGGATCCCGATATGGCTTCGCTTGTAGAGTTCACCCTCAACAAGGACGAAAGACTTGGCGTGACGCTCGAGCCGCCAAGCTTCTGTCTTGTCCATCGGCAGCGCCTCACGGAGGAGGTAGTCGAGGTAAGGCGCCCTCTAGTCGACCAGAGGGTCGGCCTCTATCACTGGATCCTCGTCGAGCTTCATGACTTCAGGGTCAGATGGAGCCGACTGCTGGTTAGCTCCCGAGCCTAGGGCAGGCGTTCCACCACTGGCTTGTTCTAGCTCCTCATAGCGGACCAAGGGCTGGTGCTGATCGTTGACAAAGACGCTGGTCAGCACCAGCTCTCGGCCGAACGCTGCTTTTGCTAGCACGTCGGCCGCCTAGTTGAGACAACTCGGGATGTGGTTGAGCTCGAGACCGTCGAACTTGTCTTCTAGCTGGCAGACTTCTCGGCAATGTGCAACCATCTTGGCGTTGTGGCATCTTGACTCCTTTATGACTTGGTCGATGACCAGCTAGGAGTCACCTCGGACATCGAGGCTTCAGATACCGAGCTCGATGGCGATGTGCAGACCATTGATGAGTGCCTCGTATTCGGCCACATTGTTGGAGGAGGGAAAATGGATGCGAACCATGTACCTCATGCGTACTCTGAGAGGCGAAACGAAGACCAGCCCTGCGCCGGTGCCTTTCTTCATCGGCGATCCATCAAAGTACATCGTCTAGTACTCCTGGTCGATGACTGATGGCGGCATTTGGACCTCGGTCCACTCCGCAATGAAATTAGCCAGCACCTAGGACTTGATGGCCGTTCGGAGGGCATATGAAATGCCCTGACCCATTAGCTCGAGCGTCCACTTTGCGATTCTTTCTGTGGCATCCTGGTTTTGGACAACCTCGCCAAGGGGGGAAATGTCACGACCGTCAATTGATGTGACTCGAAGTAGTGGAGTAGCTTCCTCTTGGTGATGAGGACGACGTACAGGAGCTTCTAGATTTGGGGGTAGCGGGTCTTGGAATCAGACAAGACCTCACTAATGAAGTACACGGGACGTTGTACTTTGAGGGTGTGGCCCTATTCCTCTTGCTCCACTACCAGGGCAGCGATGGCTACTTGCATGGTGGCCATAATGTAGAGCAGAAGCGGTTCTCCATCAGTCGGAGGAACCAAGATCGGGGCCTTCGTCAGGAGTTGCTTGACCATGTCAAACACCTCTTGGGCCTCGGGCGTCCATTCGAAGCGGTCGGCCTTCTTTAGAAGCCAATAAATAGGGAGACCTCATTCGCTGAGGCGTGAGATAAGGCGGCTGAGTGCGGTGAGGCACCCCATAACTCATTGTACCCCCTTTATATTCTGAATCGGGCCCATCCTTGTGATGATCGAGATCTTCTTTGGGTTGACCTCGATGCCATGCTCGGAGATGATAAAACCCAGTAGCATACCCCTCAAGACCCCAAAAACACACTTCTCAGGGTTGAGCTTGATGCCGTTCGCTCGGAGTTTGGTGAAGGTTTGCTCAAGGTTGGCTATGATCTAGTCAGCCCGTTTGAACTTGACCACGATGTTGTCTACGTAGGCCTTAACGGTTCACCCGATGAGGTCGCCGAAACACTTGAGCATACAATACTGGTATGTAGCCCTAGTGTTCTTCAGACCGAACGGCATTGTGACGTAGCAGAACGATCCGAATGGGGTGATGAAAGACGTCGTGAGCTGGTCAGACTCTTTCATCACGATCTGATGGTACCCGGAGTACGCATCAAGGAAGCAAAAGGTTTCGCACCCTGAGGTGGAGTCGACTACTTGGTCTATGTGTGGCAAAGGGAATGGATCCTTTGGGCACGCTTTGTTGAGACCCATATAGTCAACACACATCCTCCATTTCCCACTCTTTTTCGTACAGGAACGGGATTGCCTAACCACTCGGGGTGGTACACTTCCTTGATGAACCCGGCCACCAAAAGTTTTGTGATCTCCTCACCGATGACTCTACGTTTCCCCTCATCGAAGCGACGCAGGCGCTGCTTCACCGGCTTGGAGCCTGGCTTGATCTTCAAGGTATGCTCGGCAACTTCTCTCGGAATGCCTGTCATGTCTGAGGGTTTCCATGCAAAGATGTCTTTGTTGGCACGGAGGAAGTCGATGAGCACGCTTTCCTATTCAGAGGAAAGCGCGGTGCTAATGAGCACCACTTTGCTTTTGGAGCCGCTAGGGTCTATGAGGACCTCCTTAGCGCCCTCCACTGGCTTGAAAGACCCGGTCGACCGTTGGTGGTCGAGTGTTTCTTCGGTGACCTCCTTCCAAAGGGTCGCAAGCTCCTTGGAGGCGATGATTGCTACGGCGTGATCACAGCACTCGACCTCGCACTCGTAGGCACGCTGGAAGGAGGTGTTGACGGTGATGACCCCGCCTGGGCCTAGCATCTTTAGCTTTAGGTAGGTGTAGTTGGGATGGCCATGAACTTCGCGTAGCATGGACGTCCTAGGATGGCATGGTAGGTTCCATAGAACCCCACCACCTCAAAGGTGAGGGTCTCTGTCCTATAATTGGACGGATCCCCAAAGTTGATAGGCAGATTGATCTACCCAAGTGGCATGGCCTACTTTCTAGGTACGATGCTGTGGAAAGGCGCTCCGGTCAGCCGGATGCGCGATCGATCGATGCCCATGGCGTCGAGGGTCTCGACGTACATGATGTTGAGGCCGCTGCCTCCGTCCGTCAGTACCATGGAGAGCCACTTCGTGCCGATGATTGGGTCGACAATGAGCGGATACCTCCTGGTTGTGGGATGCTCTCTGGGTGGATGATCAAAGGTTATGGTGGACTCTGACCACCGAAGGAAGGTAGGCGCGGCTGGCTCGACCGTATAGACCTCGCAGCGCGCGAGCTTCTAATGGCGCTTGGAGTCGTAGGTTGCCGACCCCCTAAGATCATGAGGCAGCCATCTGGCGTCGGAAAGCCACCGTCCTTCCCCTGGGCATCGTCCGTGGTCAGGTCGGGGTCCTTCCCGTGGTCCCCCTTGTTTGAGCCTCCGGACAAGAACCGATTCATGAGGCCACAATCCTTGTACAGATGCTTGATGGGGAAGGCATGGTTCAGGCATGGCCCCTCGAGTAGCTTCTCAAAGTGGTTTGGAGTACCCTCCGTGGGCTTTCGACCCCCTCTGCGGTCGATGGCGTCCATGAGCGAGCCCTCGCGCCGCTGCTTGTTCTTCTTTTTTATGGGACAGTTGGAGGCGCCCTCCCCGGCGTCCTCGTCTCGCTTCGCCTTGCCTTTGAGGTGGTCGAAGATCGCTTCGACCGCTTCCTCACCTGAGGCGTGGTTGGTGGTGATGTCAAGGAGTTCCTTGGTGGTTCACGAGCCCTTACGTCCCAGCTTGTGAACTAGGGACTCACAGGTGGTCCTGGACAGGAAGGCTCTTATAACGTCGATGTCGGCGACGTTAGGCAGCTCATTGCACTGCCGGGAGAAGCGCCGGATATACCCACGGAGGGTCTCTCCGGCCTTCTATCGGCAGTTCTTGAGATCCTATGGGTTCCCAGGACGCTTGTACGTGCCCTAGAAGTTCCCCACAAAGATCTCTTTCAGGTCCGCCCAACTTTAGATTCTGTTGGGCGGAAGGTGTTCTAACCATGTCCGTGTCGAATCGGCCAGAAACAATGGAAGGTTGCGGATAATGAAATCGTCATTATCCGCCCCACCAGCTTGGCAGGCAAGCCGATAAACATCGAGCCATAGTCCGGGGTTCATTTCCTAAGAGTATTTCATGATGTTGGTTGGTGGTCGGTACCTTGGCAGGAAGGCGGCGTTGAGGATGTGTCGGCTGAAGGCCAGAGGTCCCAGCAGGCTGGGGCTCGGGCTTCGGGCCTCACCACTATCGTAGTATCCGCCATGTTGAGTGCGGTAGCCATGGCTGGCCCCCTCCCCCGCATCGCCGTGGGCACGCCTGAGGGCATCGAGGGTGTCGCGCGTGTCACGGTTGTGGCTGAGGCGCTCATGCACTGGAACCATGATGCATTGCCTACCGCCTTGTGGCGCCTAGTGCACTGATGCGTCCTTGTCAGGTCGCTCTGAGGGCATGCGCTGGCCAGCGTCGAACTCGCGTCGCCGAGACAGCGAGCTCTCGGCCTGCTTCAACATTGCGCGCTCGAGTAGCGTGTGAATCTCGTGATGGGCCCGACGCTCATCGGGCGTCGCAGCCCCCGAAAGCCCACGGAGCAAGGTCACCGTAGTAGTGATGTTTTGGCTCGCCCGTGAGAAGTGTGGGAGGGCTTCATCATCCTCGATGATCCTCCGGTTCACGTCACGAGCCATGGCGCATGCGTGCCCACCATCTCCGTGGCACTCGATCTCGCGATTCCTCGAGCTCTCGGTGCCGG
This sequence comes from Miscanthus lutarioriparius, assembly GCA_904845875.1. Taxonomy (NCBI): domain Eukaryota; kingdom Viridiplantae; phylum Streptophyta; class Magnoliopsida; order Poales; family Poaceae; genus Miscanthus; species Miscanthus lutarioriparius. Next base: position 77,352,703 of record CAJGYO010000012.1, on the reverse strand, counting down.
ACATTCAGCTACTCCAACCACAGGCGGGGTGGGGCCCCTGCATCACCCTCGACCTCATCGTCGAGGTCATTCATCGAGGTAGCCTCCTCCTCACAAACGCTTTTGACGTGTCCTTCGGAGGTACCTGCCATGAAGCATTCACGAGAGGGGTAATGGCTTCCCCTGCTAGAGTCGGAGCCAGAGGGTGACTCCATTTCTCCCGCGAGGAGGTCATGGAAAGACTCCATGACGTATTCGGTCACCCCCATGAACTCATTGTTCGCGGAGGATGGAGGCATGCGTGGTGCCACAAGGTGGCCAACGGTCTTTGCGATGTTGCGGAGACCGAACGGGAGCACTGTCAGGGCACTCCCGTAGTGAGCTGTGCCATGACATTGGCGATGAGAAGGTGAGGTGGCGTAGGTCCTCCTGGGACAGTCGGGGTCCCAAGAAGGCACCGAGCTGGCGCTCTATCCTTCCGTAGTCGAAGCCGATGATCTGGCTGCTCCCGGGGGCGTGGGCCTCCGGTGCATGCAGCCGTAGCTCCTCAAGCGCATCGGCGATCGTGTCGAGGCCGGTGGAGTGGAGAGGCTGAATGACGATGGGTGTCAACTCTCCCTCCGTCGTGATGATGAAGTCCAGGTCCCCGAAACGCACGTGCGCTCCCGGGACCCAGGTGATGTCGTGACTAGCCATCCGAGGCCTGGTGTTGATGTCAAGACGCGCAAAAGGCCCCTACCTGGCGCGCCAACTGTCGGTGTTTCGAGTAAACACCAAGTAAATTTTTAATATTGTCGTCTGGCTTGGATGGTGTGCTAAGAGGACACGAGGTTTATACTGGTTCGGGCGAAATGTCCCTACGTCCAGTTCGTTGCTGCTGCTCGTGTCACTAGCACTGAAAAGTTCGTAGTAGGGGTTACAAACGGGCGAGAGAGGGATAGGTCCCAAGTCTCTGGTGGAAAGAACGAATGGGTACCAAGAGCTTGGTCGTTGCTCGGCTATGTGTTCGAGGCTCGATGCTAGTGGTTTTTGATCTGATGCGGTGTGATGCCCCTTAATGGGACGCCCTGCTTTCCCTTTTATAGGCCAGGGGAAAGCACGGGTTACAAAGGGAGAAAAGAGGAGAACGAGAGGGAGAGGAAGTCCTTCCGGGTTGTCGGGCCTTTCTTTTCCTTTGTGCGGGCCCCGTCGACATGGCAAGTGGTGACAGGGACAACTCCAGGCCGGGCACCTGTCCGTCGATGATGCCATGCCCTAGCGTTGTCAGTGGGTCATAACGTCCCACTCCACCCCGGCGGGTGGCGCAGCGAACCAGCGTGCTGGCCAGCTGCCGTACAGGGAGTAGGCAGCATAGTGACCACGCATCCGTCACTGTGGGCGATGTGAGTTCCCTGGAATGACATGTCGTAGGGACAGGTCGTGTTGAGACGTGACCGCTCCCTGCACGATGCTAGAAGTTTGACCTTGGGTTGTACTTTCTGGCTCGTTGTGGTTGGTGGCGGCGTGAGCTTCCGTTAGGAGCCATGCTCGAGGGATCGGGCGAGGCGGGGCCAGCCTTCAGACGTCGGGCGATGCGGATCTAGCCCTCAAACGTCCGGGCGAGGCGGAGCCCACCCTCGGGGGTCGGGTGAGGCGGAGCCCGCGGCCTCGGTGTCAGGCAAGGCGGAGCCCGTCCCCAGAGATCGGGCGAGGTGGATCACACGACCTTGGGGTCAGGCGAGGCGGAGCCCGCCCTTAGAGGTCGGGCGAGGCGGAGCCCGCGGCCTCGGTGTCGGGCGAGGCGGAGCCCGGCCTCGGAGGTCGGGCGAGGCGGATCGCACGACCTTGGGGTTGGGCGAGGCGGAGCCCGCCCTTAGAGGTCGGGCGAAGCGGAGCCCACGGCCTCGGTGTCGGTTAGAGCTGTAGTCGCACCTTTGACTGCCTGGATAGATTAACGTATAACGATCATTAGCCACTCCTCTTCGGGTACCCTAGTATTGGTCCCCGACACTACTTTTCTGCTTTCATTGCAAAACAAAATAAAGAGCTAGTGATGTAAATATATGGAGTAATATTCATTCTAAGTGAGAGAGTAATCATAGTGAAAGATTTTTTTTTATTTGGTCACTCACCGCATCGTTGGAGCCAGGCTCCAAGGAAGCAAATAATTTTTTTTCCCCATCCCAGAAGCCAGGCCAATCGATGTCTTTTACCTGTCACAAGTATGGATGGCCAAACAAAAAGCACAGCACAAATATAGTCAGGCCGGGCACGGCACGGAGACCACCGGTCCATGCCGAAGTGGCCTTATGGGCCAAAGGATCGGCCTAGGCATGACATGGTAAGTCTGTTTTCATACCGAGCTAGTCCAAAAAGCACGACACGATCAACAGGTTGGGCCAGCTTGAGGTCTGTCATCTAGTTAACGGCTCTCTAAACTTCACTCAACCTTCTTAATTCAAATTTGAAAAGATATCAATCACATTCATACACTTACAAATCATATTTACACTCAGTCATTCACATTTCAATAGATCAAAGTCACATATTCAGTCCATTAATATTGTCAGTTAATTACCGAAACTATACCGGGATTTTCACAAATGTGGGGTTAGCAAACCCCAGGTGCACCAACACAACAGGAACTGACACATACTCCCTCCTTCCCTTTCTAACCGGAGCAAACAGTCCTGATCCCCACCTCCCAGTGACGCTAGTGCAATGGTTTGCATTTTTTCATCTACTCCTTGTTAATCCCTCCTGAGTTTGAATTGTTTTAAAATGCCAGTCATAAAAACCAAACTCAAAACTTGATACAAAATCATGCCAAATAATAAACATAACTTTTTTGAAAATTGGCCCACACAAATTTTATTCCTAGCACAAACGCTTGTTAATTACTTGTGCGATTTTATTTATTATTAGGAAAACATGCCAACTAAGTTATTGTGAAGTGAGATATGGTAATGATGAAAAAATAAATCCTACATTTTCTATTGAAGCACTTGGAGATCTTGTGTTCTGTTGAAATTCTAAATTTAATAGATTCACATCTTCTCAATGCTGAGATTTCTTACCAAGGTCATACGATCCTATTATCCTATATATATGTTGAAACTCTTCTACATGTAGCTACTTGTTTTCGATTTGAGTTTTTGTGAGGCTTTGCTTGTGACCGTAGTGACAGATCTATCATGCTGTCATGGTCGAGATCATGTACACGTCATCAAAAATGCTATACTTCTACACTGGAAAGTGAGCAAAACATGTCATTCCATCTTCACAAAATAAAAACTCCATGTTACAAATTAATCTATCATATTTTTTTTGCAATAGAAACACGGGCTATGCAAAAGAAAATGAAAGGGAAAGGGGTTATAATGAGAAGAAGAAAGAAAAAAAGATAGTGCTGTTCTCAAAATAAAGATGGAGAGAGAGTATGTGAGAGATAATCTCATATTGACTCAATAACAATCACTGTGTTTTACACACTTACATATCTTGATATAAGTGTATGATACTTTTTCTCTATGGAGTAATTGGCGTGGACACGAACGTTAGATGGGATTGTGGACTCCAAATCAAATTTCAACGATGAAGGGGCTGTTTGAGAGAGCTCCTAGGGGCTCCGGCTCCTCCAAATCGCGTACTATTCATGGTATTGTTCATTGGAGCCGTCTCTCTTCTATCCAAAATAAACTAGGAGTCCGGAGGAACCGCTATTTTCGGCTCCTCTGGCTCCGGCTCCAGCTCCGGCTCTGACTCCTCGATCACTGTAGCAGGGCTAGAGCCGAAATCTGAACAGAAGGATGGGGATAGGAAGAAAGCCACGCTAAAACCACCAAAGGTGCACTTGGCGATTTTTTTTTTAATTTTAACACTTTTTGAAAATTAATTTTAAATCTAACACTATCGGTTTTTATTTAAACTAACACTTTTAGCCACGCCTATTGCCCTGGCGCGGTCAAATGCCTGTGCCGCGCCATGCATGGTGGCGCAGCAGCGGGCTGACGTGGCGGCAACCGGAATCGCTGACCGCTGACGTGGCCGCATGGTATTGTTCATTGGAGTATTGGAGCCGTCTCTCTTCTATCCAAAATAAACTAGGAGTCCGGAGGAACCACTATTTTCGGCTCCACTGGCTCCGGCTCCGGCTCTGGCTCCGGCTCTGACTCCTCGATCACTGTAGCAGGGCTAGAGCCCAAATCTGAACAGAAGGATGGGGATAGGAAGAAAGCCACGCTAAAACCACCGAAGGTGCACTTGGCGAATTTTTTTTTAATTTTAACACTTTTTAAAAAATAATTTTAAATCAAACACTATCGGGTTTTTTTTAACTAACACTTTTGGCCGCGCCTATTGCCCTAGCACGGCCAAATGCCTGTGCCACGCCATGCATAGTGGCGCGGCAGCGGGCTGACGTGGCGGCAACCGGAATCGCTGACCACTGACGTGGCCGGGCCTGCCGCGTCACCGATCTTGAGCGCGCAGCGCCTGCCGCCGATCCGTCGCGCGCGCAGAGCGAATAAAACCCGCCCATGACCCGTCGTCTTGATGCCCAAGCAGCGCAGCAAGCCGCCTATCCGCCGCACCACGTCGCCAAGCGCCAGAGCCGCCGCCGAAGCACGCCCGACGACAAGCCACCAAATCGCCATGACCAGCCAGCCGCCCGAGCATGGCACGGCACGCGCGCCTACCTCCTCCTCGAACACGCGGTACGCTTCTTCCCATAAAACTGCACCGTGCCTCCGGCCCGGTCTAAGCCTTACTGCAACAGGTACTCCCCTAATATAGTTAGTATAGTTAATAAAGTTAGTAAAATTATTAAAGTATAGTTAGTAAAATTAGTTAGTTTAGTTAGTATAGGTAATATAGTAAGTTAGTATAGGTAGTAAAGTTAGGTAGTTTAGTTAGTACAGTTATTGAGTCTAATTATATATTGGATTTAGTCTAATTAGTTGTTGTAGTTAGCCTTGTATAGATGTTAATATTATATTAGTTAGTATAGTTATAGTTAGAATATGTATTAATATTACTATGAACATTACGTACGACGATTTCGACGACTTGATGAAGTTTGTTGAAATGCTTTATAGATGGATTGTTGTGTTAAAGTTTTGTACGGAGAAAATGTTAGGAGAGAAGATGGTATGTTTGTGGATATGGAAAAAGAATTGGAATTGTTTAATGAACCTCCTACCTTCAACAACCTTTGTGTCTGTTTGAATGCAAAGTTTGACGGTGATTTCACACTGAAGGGAAGGTTTGATACTGGGAAGACTATGGCACACTATGTCCTTATGCCCTTGTGCGCCCCTGCTCACTGGTCCCGCTACACTAGGGTTCTCCAAGGTTCTAATGTGCCCATGGCTGAGGTGGTGGTGGAGAATGGGTACAGGATGCAGGGTGTTTAGGACGGCCCGTCCATTGATGGTTTTGGAGGCAATGAATAAGAATTAGGGGTCGAAGGAGAAGCAACTCAAGATAACATAGATTTGGACGGTCAGTTGACGCAGGAGCAGTTTCATTCAACTTGCAGTAGGCTGTATAAGCAATGACTTCGATGTGAATGAGTTTGAACGAGAGGAGGAGGAGCAGGAGGAGGAGGACAGGATCGGTGATGTAGTTAGCAGTGATTCAGACGATTCTGATGATGACCAAGGAGGTACGGATGCTATGCCAACACTAGCTGATGCCATGACAGTACCGGTTCATACTATGCCATTACCAGTACCAACTGAGGTTTTGCATGGTGTCCAGGCTCAGGGTAGACTAGTAATAGGATTTGGCTGCAAATGATACCCCCTATGATTCATGAGCCAGAATTAGCGAAGCGCAGCAGTATGTTCCACCACCACCTTACACAGCGACTGAGCTTGAGCAACTAAGGTCCAAGAACGTACCTTTTAGGGGTGTTTCGAACTATAGGGATGTCAGCATGACGGATATGGCAGTTTGTGACACCGGTCTCTAGATGTGTAGAAATTCATTGTATAACCATGAGAAAGAAACCCTTAAGAAGAGGATGATATTCAACACAATGTCAGAGATGAAACTCTTCCTTTAGGACTATGTTGTGTACCACCATAGGCCATACACCATCACTCATTCGGACTAGGAGTTGAGGTACCACGTGATATACAAAAACGGTTGTATGTGGAGGTTAAATGCACGAAAGAGACAGAGTGATGGCAAGTGGAGGATAACTAAAGTTGTCGAACCCCACACTTGCCTAGACAATAGGGGGAAGGAAAATCATCAGCAGCTCACTGCACGTTACCTTGCTCGTCGTATATTGGGGCTCGTTGATGACAATAACGACATCTCGGTGTCTTCTTTACAGCAGTCCATATCTGGATTTGTTAAGTACGATGTGACGTACGGAAAGGCTTGGCGTGCTAAGCAAATTTCTCTAGCGATTCGATGGGGTACTTGGGAGGAAGCGTACAATAGGGTGCCCTGCATCTTATGTGTAATGCATTACTACAACCCTGGCTTGAAATGGTTTGTGGACATCGGAGGGATGTTTTTTCGGGACCCATTGAGGCATGTCCTCTATCGTGTGTTCTGGTCATTCGCGTAAATGGAACATGCATTCTAGTTTTGTTGGCCAGTTGTACTTGTTGATGGCACTTTCCTGACAGGAAAGTATAGGGGCACCTTGATGATGGCTGCTGCCATTAATCCTGAGGACTAGATAGTACCCATGGCTTTTGCTTTGGCAGAGGGAGAGAACAATGAATCGTGGTCATGGTTCATACGGCTTCTACGTGTGCAAGTGCTTGGCCCAACTCGCACTATATGTTTGATCTCGGACCGTCACACAGGGCTTCTTAATGCTGCAGCTGAGCATATAGATGGGTTCCCACCTCTAGTACATAGATGGTGCATGAGACACTTTGCCGCTAATTTCTGGCGAGGTCAGCGGAAGCAGGAGGTATGTGACAAGGTAAAGGCTCTATGTTGTGTACGTATAGAGCACCAGTTCAAGGAGACAAAGAGAGAACTAGACAAGATGGTAAATAAAGCGGGAAAGGCCTGGTTAGATGCATAGATGGAACAGAAGGCTTAGTGGGCGTTAGCATATGATGAGGGGGTTTAAGGTATGGCATCATGACCACTAACTCCTCGGAGTCCTTCAACCGTGTATTCACCGGAGTTCGATCGTTGCCTGTGTCTGGAATTGTTGAGTTCTCCTTTCATAAGTGCAACGAATATTTTATGAAGAGGTGGGAGTTTGCACAGAGGAATATAGCTGAGCAGGGGCATTTTGGAAAGGCTGGAGCTGAACATTTGAAGGAGGCCGAGGAATTGGCCAAGCAGCACACCGCGGAGCCGTATAGACCCCGCCGCCATATCTTTAGTGTACGGGGCAAGGGTGGCACAAGCTTGGGCGGCGAACGTTATGGTGGACGAAACTACCGAGTTGATCTTGAAAAGGTAGAGTGCAGTTGTAACGTCCCTCAGATCATGCATGCCCCTTGCTCTCATATGATCACGGCCTGTAGGGTTCGCGGGTACAACTATGAGGATCTGCCATATATGTCACCCATGTATCTCCGTTCGAACACCGTTAGTATTTGGAAGATGAGCTTCGAGCCATACTTTGACCCTACACAGTGGCCACCGTATAATGGTTATGACTACGTGCCGCATCCGGATCTAATAAAGGTAGGGAAGGGTAGGAGGAAGAAGAAGCGACTGAAGGGGGACATGGACGCTATGAGAGGGTACGGCGAAGATATGTACGGCGGGGGAGACTTCAACGAGACCCGTGGCAGGAATCTTTGCTCCGTTTGCAAACAATCTAGTCACAAAGCTAGCCGGCATAGAAGACGAGGGCAGCAGGTGATTTCATATTGTGTTCGTATTGCATAACAAGTAGTTTAAATTTTACAATGCTACATAATGTTAATCTAAATATTGTTAATTTGAATACTCTAACCCTTTGTTTATCAATTTGTAACAGGATGGCCCCTCCCACGCCGCACTAGCTGTACCCCCTCCTTGAGGTGGAGTACGACGACCCCCTTCTTCCACTGGACGACGAGGTTTCCAAGAGGCGTTCGAGGGATCCTTACATTCCTGGGACTTAGTTCATTACGTTGAACTTATATCGAACGAATATTGTCGTCAAAAACTTGCGGCCTCATAAACCAATGAAAATGTTATGTGGCAACTTATCGTCCGTTTATTTGCTTCATGTTCGTTTCAACTTGCGCACGGTCGCGGCAGCACTTGTAGTTTTGTACAGCACCGACAACAACTCAATTGAAACTGGCCGTTGTCTGTCCGCGTCACTGCCGCGCCGTGGTCTATGGCGCGGCACTGACGCGCCGTGGTCTATGGCGCGGCACTGACGCGCCATGGACTCTGGCGTGGTAGAACCTGGGCTATGGCGCAGCCGAACCAGTAGGCTACGGCGCTGTATTCGAGATAATTTCACCCGCTTACGTTCGTTTTAGAAATTTTGAACGCATGATACAAATAGATGTGATCACTTAAGATCGATCATGGGTAATCCGAGTACATGATACATGGGTACAATACATCAGTAGTTCAAATGGAATATAAGACAACATAATGGAATTTCTACTGCATAGCTACATTGATCATTAATAAAGCATGGAACTAACAGACGGCGCAATAAAAAACCCTCAGTCAGAAACATACTGAGTAAGCAACTCGTCGTCCGAGTACCAATCCTCAACCACAACCCTGTTGCTGTGGCTAGGGTCACCTGCATTGCCCTGATCTGCCTTTCGCCTGTAGTAAGCGGCCTCCGCTTCATCTGCGGCCTCTGCGGCCTGAGTGAAGAACGCGTCGTCATCCTCCTCCGCCTACAAGCCCGCCTCTGCTAGAGCGATGAGCTCGCTCAGTCTAGCAGTGTCATCCTTAGCCTCCTCCGCCTACAAGCCTGCCTCTACTAGAGCGATGAGCTCGCTGAGTCTGACAGTGTCGTCCTCATCCTCGTCCCCCTCATCAGACAACACAATCGGTCATTCAATGGTGCGACCAGTTCGCTTTCTGTGCTCATCTAACTTCTTTTCCTCGTACTTTGCACGAGCCACCTCTGCAACATGGTCCTCGCTGCATCCAATCCCTTTATATATAAAATGCAATCAATTAGCAACACGATTATATTACATTTAAAATCAGGCAATGAAAAAAAGGCTTTCAAGCACTCACTGGCACATAATGAAACAACATGCTCGTTCATGACCTGCATCTGTACTCTTGTCTCCTCCCTTACCTCCTTCCTTGCCCTCTCTTCCTCTAATGTCATCTATCTCTCCAATCCCCATTTGACAAGCCCAACGTCGATCGGATTACAAATACCGCGCTGTCTAGCAAACTCACGCAGCTTGTCTTTGTGATGTTTAACGAAAAGGTTGACGTAATCAGGTCCATATCCACTCTTCCATGCAATTACTTGCTTCCCCTTCAGTTCATCCAAGAACTTAGCTTGACCATCATAACATTCTCACTTGCATTTCCTAGTGCTCTGTTCAAACGATAAATTATATCATATATGTGTTAGCAAAAGAAACAAATACGATTTTATGGTTACCACAAAAATAACCAACCTCATCATAGTCAATCATATGGCCGCAATAATGGCATATTCCAAGCTCCGAAGGGACTAGACTGTAGTTGGATTTAATACCACATTCGCACTTGACTGGCGGTGCTTTGTAAATTAACATTTCTTTCTTCTTTTGCTTTACCTTTGGAGGTTCTTCGGGCCATTTGTTCTTAGGACCATACAATCACTCATTGAAACGACACTTCGCCATTGAATACACCTAAATAACGTGACATTAGTACATGACACATATAGCTCAACATTTCAACACACACTTTGCACTTACTTCATGCTTGTTTGGACACACAAACTCCAACGTATTGTCAAGGCTTATCATGGCTCAGTCTCCGCAATGGCACAGAGGAGATTCCTCGAGTCGTCTAACTACGGTTAAGTGCTTCTCCTTAGCCGTCATTGGAGGGGAGGTTAGGGGGAGGTGGAACCCACTGCTCGAAGTGCTCTTGTGGATGTCGCCCTCTCCACCAATCGTCGAAAAGGAGGTACCTGGGGTCAAACTTGTCTGCACCATCGATCCACTGAAAGAAAAAGCATCTCTCATGAGCCTACACAACAAAAATTCAACAAAATATTAGTGACCTAGTAATAAAAATGAAGACGAAAAATATACGGAAACAATTACTTACATTAAAACGACTGCACGTGTAGAAGCAACGAGTCGTTGTGTCTGGATGTCTCGATTGAAACACGTCGGCCGGACGACCACAGTCACAGTTAGGGACAGAAAGTTTAGGAGGGACGGGGGCATCATTGCTAGACTCGTCGGGATACAATTCTCTAGGACGACCCCGTTTTCGCCATAACTACTCCAAAAACATGTCTTCCATCTAATAAAACGGTTTAAATTAAACATCAATCAAAACAACGCGAATTAACCTAAACATTGACAAAATCAAACTAATATTTTTCTTCAAACGGTAGCCCATAGTTCTCAAACATAATTTTTCTCCTAACCTTAACTCCCACTCATAATATTCTATCCACCGTTCAAACGAAAATAAAATGTGCGTCATTACCTTGAACGAGGACGAGGAGGGAGGGAGGCGGCCGGGGAATGGAAGGGAAGGGAGGGAGGCGGCAACGGAGGGTTGGGCGGGGGGCGGCCTGCCGGCGTTCGTGGCGCGGCGGCCGACTGGCGTGGGCGGAAGCGTGCTCCGCGGCGGCCTTGCTGCTCGGGCAGCGGGACTGGCCGCGGCGGGGTTTTTATTCGGCTCTGCCGCGCCACGGATCAGAGCGCGGCACTGCTGCGCCAAGATCGGTGGCGCGGCAGGCCCGGCCACGTCAGCGGTCAGCGATTCCAGTCGCCGCCACGTCAGCCCGTTGCCGCGCCACCATGCATGGCGCGGCACAGGCATTTGGCCACGCCAGGGCAATAGGCGCGGCCAAAAATGTTAGTTTAAAAAAAACGACGATGTTAGATTTAAAATTAATTTCCAAAAAGTGTTAAAATTAAAAAAAATCCACTTGGCTACCTTCTTTCTTTCCTTCCTTTTGCCCGCTGCTGCAAAATCTCGCGTTTTTTTAGTGCTGGGGCGCAGACCGAGAGGCCAGAGGAGTCCAATCCAGCAATCCTTATCCCCCAACGGCCACGTATCTCCCGCCTCGCCTGTCTGTCACAGGAACACGTTCCGCGCCTCCACACACCTTGCCTGGCCGCCCCCGCGGGCTCGCTCACCCGGCTCCGCCGCCCTCCCCTCACCTCATCAGCTTGTGGCCACCACGGGAGGCGACCGACAAGGCCCAGGTGAGGGCGGGCAGTCTTTGTCCGGTCGGCAATGCAGACTCTCCATGCCGCGCCCGCCTCCTTCGTCGCGCCGCCCGCTCCCCAGCTCCTTCGCACAGCGCCGCCACCAGAACCGAGAGGTGAGGTACCTCTCCGCGTCGTTTCTCTCTTTGTTCAAGTACGTCATGCTGAATCACTGACAATAACTCCGTGGTTTGGTTCCTCCAGGCACTCTCTCAGTAAACGCCGCTGGTCATGCCGTGGTGGCCACCCGGTCGCGCGCCTGGTTCCCCCCGCCGCACTGTGCCTGCCGGCGCCGTCGACGCGTGATGAGGTCTGCGTCGTCCGGTGGTAAGCTTCGAGTTCTTCGGAAACTCCCCCGCACTCGCACCACGTGTTTACAAGTGTTTACACAAACCCTACCCCTCCTAAAGACCGTGCCGGCACATCTCGAGATTGGAGCACTGTTACCTGTCTAGTTGGTGTTTCCTGTGTGACTAGCGTGTGCATTTTGCTCAAATCGTTCGGTTTAATTCATCAGCTAGTGCGACCGTGGCCTCTGAGAAGGATGTGCTCGTAGCCCTCTCCCAAATTATCGATCCTGATTTCGGCACGGACATCGTGTCCTGTGGGTTTGTCAAGGATTTGGAGATCAGTGAGGCCTTAGAAGAGGTAAATGGAAATCCTTTTAACAGATTAGGAATCTGATTAGTGTCTGAGCTGCACATTAATTGGAATTGGTGGAATATTTTTGGTTCATATATACGGCTGTATTTCAGGTCTCATTTCGTCTAGAGCTGACAACTCGGGCATGTCCAATCAAAGACGAGGCAAGTATAGCACCTGTATCTGATTTCTGAAGAACTATTCGCTAAATCTTTGTTTTGGCCTTTGGGGCTATTAAAGAAATAATGCTGAAACATCTTAACTTCATGTTATACTTATTGTTCGTGGATTGATGGATGTGAATATTTGATTCATGAATCCTCTAGTCAAAAGCAATCAACTTCATAACTAAAGTAGTAAATACTTCTTTTGACAAGATTACATTATCGTTCTGATTTCTGAGTGCAAAACTAATGCAGTAAATACTAGCCATTTTAAGTGTAAATCTCTACTGGCTTGTGCCGTACAGTTCGAACAAAAGGTGAACGAGGTTGTTGCAGCACTTCCATGGGTTAAGAAGGTAGATGTCACAATGTCTGCGCAACCTGCACAGCCAACGTATGGAGGGGAGCTTCCAGAAGGACTACAGAATATAGTCAATGCACGATCAGGTTCCTTGTGTTGCAGTTGTTGAGAACATGTGCTATTTTGATGCTGATGGAAAACGTTATTACCCATTTGGACAAGGTTCTGGAACTCAGGCAAGACATCGACTTTGAATTATTTCATAGCATAGTTTCTCTTTTATAGTTGTTGAATTGCTTTTAAAATCCAATGCCTGTTTCAGGTCGTGCAGCAGTTTGGAATACCTCACCTCTTTGATTTGCCAATAAGGCCAACTGTAAGTTCAGTAATAGCTACTTATCGTTAACTAAGGGGGTGTTTGGATTCCTACTTGATTATAGTAATTGGATAAAATAATCTGAATGTGATATAAAGATCCCAGACTATGGTTTGGATTAAAATAATCCAACCACCGGATTATTGTAATCGTTATTTATACTCCAACTAACAATGATCCACCTCTATAATCTAGGGATCCAAATTATTCAAATTACTATAATCCAATTGGGATCCAAACAAGCCCTGAATAAGAGAGCAGAAATCACAGTTTGGTAATTTTTGCAGCTTTCGGCTTCTGGAGATACTGGAATTCCTGAGGTGGTGGCTGATCCGCTAGGGGATGTGGCTAATATATTTCAAAATCTTGGAGCATGTGTTGTTCAACAATGTGCTAAAATTAGGCAACAAGGTAAATAGATGGAAAAGTAGTTCAGGGAAGGAGATGACCACAAATATTGACACAAAAAATAAAGCACCAAATAAGTTGTGCAACACATGTTCTAAATACACATATATACTACAGAATAGAGACACTTTTCTTATAAATTGTTATTTTTCTGTTTGTCAGTTTCAACAGCGGTGTCCTATGATAGATCCATTAAAGCAATCAGAGTGAAAGTGCCAGATTCAGACGAAGAGTTCTTGTTGCATCCGGCAACAGTTAGACGGAATGATCGATCTGCTCAAAGTGTGGTGTGTATATATGCTTTTCAGCATTCAGTATGTGGGATATATGTGATTCTAACATCAGTTCTTAAGGATGGCAACTCAAAAGTATCTTTATGTCATTACATTGCAAATGTTTCCACTTGACCATGGGTCACCATCATCCATGTACAAAATCTACAGATAGTCCTCTTATATTTTTTTTTATTTCTACTTAATGAATAGGCAGCACTCTTGCCATTTTTTTAAAAATATTTGTTTATATTTTTTATAAAAAAAATAGGTCACGCATGGTAAACATATTTGCTGCAGTATTGATTTTCCTTCTTTACAACTACAAAGTCTGTATCCGCAGGATGAATGGACAGGGGAGCAGAAGCTTCAGTACAGTGATATACCAGATGACATTGAGCCAGAAGAGATTAGGCCCATGGGAAACTATGTAGTTTCTATAACTTGGCCTGATGGATTTAGTCAGGTAATGCGATAAAGTTTGGATTCACTTCATCTTAAGTATTGTCATATTTGGAGTTCTTTTAAAGTTCTGGAACTCACTTAACCTGTTACCTGCCATATCCATTTCCTGAAAAATGCATACGCACCTGATGCTTCTGCAGATAGCACCTTATGACCAATTGGAAATGCTGGAGCGGTTAGTGGATGTTCCGAGTCCAACAGCGTCTGCGGTGGCCTCGTCATGATACAGTAGAGAGAATATTCAGTTAGCAAGGGGGCAAGAAGACAGACTTCTAGCTCCCAGAAAATTTATAGGCCTGCAACGAATTTTGAAGGAATTTTACAGTGTAGAATCATCATCAGTTAATTGTTTATTGAATAAAAAAAGGCAGCAGCCTTCATTCCTCTTACTATCGTCGGATAGTAGTGATCCTGAAATGATGATATAAGTGGTAGACATGTTTTTCCATTTTGTTATTTCACTGTAATCACAGGCGATATTTTATTATGAGTATAAAGAATTATGCACACCCTAGTCCATTTCGAGCTAATGAATTCATAAATTCATAATGATTGGTGATCAAAAACTTCTATATTCATGATGCGGTGCAAGTGCAACGTTGACGGTTTTCACGAAATTTGCCAATGCTTCGGGCTCCTGGCCGGTTGGGCCAAGGTGGAAATCTAGTTGACCTTTTGCTTGGGCTGCTAGGCTTGTTCCGGTCGAAAACAATATATTTGGCCCATGCTGGTCAGAAGAAGAAGAAGGTTTCCTATTTTGATTTTAAAACCACATCCAAATTTGGATATAAAGATTCCAAATTCAAATCTCAGTGAACATATAAACATCACATGATCTTGTTTATGAAAGGTTTTTAAATTTGCACAAATCTAGTTATGTCTTATGTTTGTGAGTTTTGGCAATATTCACAATGAAGCTTTAAATTTAAACAACTTCTAGAAGAAAAAAAAATGTTAAAAACTACTCGCTCCGCTTCAAATTATATCAAATATCACTTTTAGCTTTGTCCTGAATCAAATTTTTCTAATTTTGACCAACTTTGTACAAAAATATTAGCATCTGCCACACGAGCATAGCTTAACTAGTTGTGATGAAGCTTGTCCATCGAGGTTAAGTTTTCGACTTGGCACAGGTGCTCCCTACACTATTCTTTCATAGGTACCCTTATTTCAATGGTAGATTAAGTCATCAACTTCGCACACCACTGCCGATACTATTCTTTCAGCGATAGACGATGTGCTCGTCAATAACGATAACCAGTAACTTCACCAACTCAAACTCAAGATCTATCGTCTCAGTCATCCAAAGCTGTTCATATCCAAAGCTGTTCATATATAGATGAGTATGCATACATTGTTGTATGCGTCTTGTGATTTGAACTCCTACACTTTGGTCATTCACTCATTTTATACTATATTGTTTATGAATATGAACTTATGATTATAGGATAATACACTTGACTACAAATCTAATAGTACCAAGTTTTTATTACAATAGTTAAAAATTATTAGTCAGATTATTAATCAAAAATTATAAAGTTTGACTCTTGATAACTTCGAACGGCTAAAGAAATTACAATGTTGATAATGTAGTTTATAACTTGGAATGCGAGAGAAACTACAACGTTGCTAATGTAGTTTTATACTAAGATTTTATAACCGACAGAAGAATCACAATGAAAATCTCCCATTAACAAAGCCTGAACTACAACGCTTGGCCGGTAGGCCGGTAGGAAATAAAAATCGCCAATGCACTCGGTTAACAGATAGCAGCAATGACAAGGACGGTAAAAGCTGTAAAATAGAGCTCGAGCATCTCAAGGCAAGACAAATGATAGCAGCCATATGACAACATTGCATGTAGTAAAGTCTGGCAATCACATAGCATAACTAAGTACAGGCCACTCTCGAGACAGGAATTTAAGGCAATTAAGGTGATACTCCGGTACAGGGACAGTAAGTTCTTGCTACTGGAAAAAGGCCGATATAAGTTGCAGATAGCCCATAGCACCATATAACAAAGATAATTCTCGATTAGTCATATGCTCTTCGGTTCACACGTGGGGATCTTGATCGATAAGCAGGAGATCTGCAGATTATACAATTGTGTTCTCATTAGATAACAAGACAAGCCCTAATAAGTAGAAATACTAAAGGGCAGCAGTAAGCTGGAAACTGCAGCCTGAACAAAAAAGATGAAATGGTTGCAACCAAGAAAGGTTACATGGCACATCATGTATTTTCTGAGAAAAATATTCCATAGGACCAGGTTTGCTCAAAGAAACCTTAAGCTTGAATTCAGGACTAAAAAATTTAAGGACTCTGACTAAACCTTGAATTCAAGTAAACTATCAACCATGATGGAAGTAGGTAACAAAAAAGAGAAATCACACAAATATACCAAACAAAAACTAACTGCTGGCGCTAATCATTTAACTTGATGGTACAGGTACAAGATACTATCAAGATGTCCTTATTATTAAGACCGTGAAGAGGGCTCCAGAGGCCCTTCTACAGTCATATGACATGGACATCAGGACAAGCATGTATACCAATGAAAACAATCCAAGGGCATTACCTCCGATAGCGATCACGAACAGGACTTCTGTCATATGAACCATATACAGGACTTGCTGGGCGACCATAGTCTGGACTAGGACGTGACCTGTACACTGGGCTATCACCCCGCCTACCATAGCCACCACCTCTTCTTGGGCTGTCATACCTATCACTCCGTTCATCATCATCCCTAAAGGCGTACTCAACAGAAATCACCCTGTCCAAAAGCGTGCTGCAGAAGGGTTGGACACATTAGCATCATTATTACATATGTGCATTGCAAATGAGCAAGAAGAAAATTCTACCAACAGTGCAAAAGAGGCATACATCAAAGCTAATGACATGAATTTAGTGTCTACAATTAAATTAAATGGTATAGATGCACGGAACTTTACATAGAAATTGAATGTCAAGTTCTGAACAAGTATAATTACAGAAAAGTCACAAACTTTAACAATTACTACACCACCTACGCTTTCTTTTATAATTTACAGCAAAAGCAAGGAACATTTAGAAATTCTAAACCCCAAATATTGAGTCAGTCAGTGGAGGTCAAATTTGCTCATTTTATGGCCTTGCTACTGTGAAAACAGCTACATAGAAAGAAGTTTCCAGAGGAGGAGGCTTACGTAGCATGAGTAGCATCAAGAGCCTTTCTGGCTTCTTCCAGTGTTTCAAACTGGACAAAAGCAAAGTTCTTCCTTATCCGAACACTTGATAAGTTCCCAAATGGTGCGAAGTGCCTTTCAATATCACTGACTCTTGTGTTGATTGGATCAAAGTTAATGACAAACAATGTCCTAGTTGGCTTAGTATTTGCTTCTGGTTTGTTACCATCATGTCTAGCAGCTCGATCACCCTACATTAAATAATATCACACAAAAAAAAGAATCAGAATCATCAAGTGAACTGACCACAGCATGATAATGCACAAATATTAGCTAACCAAAGTCTGCTTTACCACTAGGAGTAAGGGAAGGGGGTTCAAACTAATACAAGGAATTACCCGTGACCACTCTACTGAAAGCCTGCGTCTGCCAGGGCCAAATGGATAACCATCAAGAGCCCGTATGGCATCATTGCCATCACGTTCATCCTCAAAGTAGACAAAAGCAAAGCCTACATATGTAAACATGCAAGTCAGAACGATAAAAATTTGAATAACGAATGTCCAAACAATCACAAGAATATTTTCACTTCTGTTTTACAATAACAACTCAACACATCAGTATTACCAAAACCTAAAAGAATCAGAAAAGTACTGCACCTGAATAATTCTGATGGTATGAAGAGAACTAGAGTGGTAGATTCCATTCATGATGAGAGGTAAGCATGATGTTGAACAACTTATATCCAAAGTAAGAAATAATGACCGGAGACATTGAACATGCTTTGCCATAAATAGAACTCTTGCTTATCAATATAGTACACGTAGCATGTTGTCATGTTGGTGATACTTCTAGGTCGTGGCATGGTAAGGCATGATGGTGCTGATGGCATGGCATGAATCACAACCCCGCTAAACATGCTCGAGCAGCAGTAACAGTGTGCATCAGGGCACATGAACAGATGGTTTCAAGTAAAGGAAATGATGGCCAGGTAAGTGAATGGAAGGAATTTCAGGAGTTGAGGAGCCCTGGGGGAGCTATGTTTTGCCCTGGTAGTTCCTGCGCCAGAGTAAAAATTTAAACATCTGTGCCTACTATATTACACATAAACTGCAACTGCGGTTACATTGCATGGAGCAGCACACAAGCCCAAGTCTGTGCTCTTTATGATGTACATGTAACACGAGTACAGTACAACCACAAAGTATCAGAGTATCCTACTCACTTCAATTTCAGTCCTAGTTTAAAAACATATCTGTCCAACTGCTGGACACCAAAAGATTTATTCATTGTATAACGTGTTCAAAACTTATGAAATAGATGTTACACAAGTACAGTACAACCACAAATCATCAGAGTATCCTACTCACTTCAATTTCAGTCCCAGTTTAAAAACATATCTGTCCAATTTCTGGACACCAAAAGATTTATTCGTTGTATAACGTGTTCAAAACTTTGATGAAACGAATTATTTCAACAATTACATTAACTAATCGACCAAGAATAACTGGAAACACTAGGACAGCACTATTGGATGATGAATCTCATCAAAACAATTTGCGGTACAAAACTCCTCATTCCCTCTATTTTATTTTTATATAGGGGCATCCCCCCACCCCTCTTTTCTTTCCTTGTAATCATAGAAATTCACACATCAAGATCTTACTGGCTAGGTACAAAACAAGCTCAGATCGAACCTAAACCAAAGGTGACGATAAACAGGGGGTGGGCAAAAAGAGCGAATGCAAGGGCGAGCAGACCTGACTTCATGTCGATGCGCTCGACCCTGCCGTAGCGGTAGAAGAGGCGGTCGAGCTCCGAGTGGCGGGTGTCATAGTCCAGGTTCCCCACGAAGACCGGCCTCATCTTGGCTGCCGGCGAGTCGGCGACGAACAAATTCCCCACAGAAAACCCTACGAATAAACCGAACGGGGAGCGGATCAGTCCCGGGGCAACAAAGGATCCGCGATGGGGAAATCGGAAAACCTGTATAGGAGAAGGGAGAGGAATACCTCCGCCGTCGTCGCGTCGCGCGGACGAGTGCAGACCGGAGCGAGAGACAGGCGGCTAGGGTTTCGGTGATGCGGTGCTTCTCTTCTCTCCTGCAGTTCGGCTATGAGACCAGTTGGGTCGGTGGGCTAACTTTACGAGTAATTCAGATGGGCTGGACTACTTTTACCTTTCAGCCCACATGCTTTGCAACCACCGGTGGCCCAGCTAGGCCTGCTTCAAATATGAGACATCATCCTCCCGTTTCTCGGAGACACAATAGCCTCGAGTTTCGGTAAGGCTTGTTTGCGGACGTCCGTCTACGGACCCGATCCATGTGGCGTGATTACCGAGAAGAAGAAAAAAAAAAGGTGTGCACAGTTGCAGTCAGAAAGAGACCACACCCGTCTTTTCCACGGGTCAGCTGCTTGGGAGCGTGTGCGGCCACTCGCTCGGTGTGAGATGCATACAGCGCGTGGGGTCTGTGCATGTGTGGTGTAACCAGAAAGTGCGCGGTGACCGAAGGTAGAGAATGACCAGCCTTGAGAGTTCATGAGAGGAGCATGGGCCCGTATCTGTATGCCATTTGCTGCTCCCGTGACTAGTGACCGTAGGCATCGAGCTCTACGTCGGCGCATGTGTTTCAGGTGTATGTTTCATATGTTTTTATTTTGGATGTTACATATGTTGCAGTGGCTATATATATATGTTGCAAGTGTGTTTTTAAAATGTTTCAGCTGTTTTATCTGGATATTGCATGTTTTCATCTAGATGTTGCATATGTGAAAGCTTTAGTTTGATTTTGGATAATTGATAAAACCTAGGACTAACCTTTAATCTAAGTACGTTAATTAGATAAGGTAGTCCAATCAAAATGGTGAAGCTAGATGATGGTCATGGTAAAAGTGATGGCCACAAAAAGATGGATCAAGTGCTTCACATTTGGAAAATAAGAAAGAAAAAAAATAAAAATGGACTCAAGGCAAAGATATAATGATAGAAGCTATTTTTGGTTTGCACTCAAGACACCATAGAAGGTGTGAGTGATTTAGGATCGATAGTCGTACTATAAAGAGAGAGAAAATTTGGCTAAGCGGTTATCGAGTGCCACTAGGTGACATGACTTGCATATGCATTAGGGACCTAGTGTGCTAACAATTAACCCTTGTAAAATACTTTGAAAAATGCTAACACACGAGCACATAAATTGTACACATTGTGGTTAGCATCTTGGAAGCAAAGGTGAAGAGGTTGAGGAGTTAAATTGCGAAAGGGGTCACTGCACGTGACCGGAAGCTGGTCTCGATTTGACCGGACGTGTCCGATCAGTTGACCCGAGGTGGCGCGGCCTTGGCCGAGAACGCTGAGGTGTGACCGGATGCAGGGACCTGACTCGGCGCGGTGTCAGGTCACTGCGCAACAGAGAGAGGGAAGCACGGGCGTGCGATTGGACGTTGGAGCGGCGTCGTTAATGACGTTTGCTGATGTGGGCGCAGTGTGAGGATGCAGAGACGACCGGACGCACCAACGAGTCCGGTCGCACGTGATAGGACGCGTCCAGTTGCTTGAAAACCTCTCGGTGTAGTTTCTGGAGTCGATTTGACGCGCGGTGGTCGAGCGTCCGGTCGTTCGAGGGTCACGTCCAGTCTTAACTTAAGTGCTGACGCACGAGAACTTGACCATTGGAGATCTAACGCGTGGGATTCAAAGGAGTGGCATGTGGTAGGCATCGGAGGACCGGACGCTAGGGTGTGTCTGGTCAGTGAGTCCGGTCGTGTCTGTGAGCTCCCAACGATTCTCTCTGAGTTTTGGGGCTCTATAAATAGAAGTGCTTCGTCTTGGGCTCACTCTTTTGGACATTTTTACCCACAATACATCTTTATGAGCCTAAGCAAACACCTCCCACTTATCTTCATCATTGATTCATCATCATAGTAAGATTAGGAGTGATTCCTAATATATTTGTGTGAGTGATTGCATCTAGTGGCACTTGGAGATCGTTGTGGCTGTGGATTTTTTATTACTCTTGGTGGTTGCTGCACCTAGACGGCTTGGAGCAGTGGAGGAGCATCGATATGAGTTGATGATTGTTCGTTGCCGTCTCCCGGTGATTTGTGAGGGGTCTTGTACCTTTCCCGATGGAGAGCTAAAAGATAACTCTAGTGAATTGCTCGTGTCATTGAGTTACCTCACTTGTGGGTAGGTTATTGTGGCGCCAAGTGTTGGCTAGGTGTGTGATACCTATTAACCATCAAGTGTTGGTCGACACAACGGGGACTAGCGTACTGGCAAGCACGTGAACCTCAGGAGAAAAATCGTGTGTCATCTTATAATTGGATTTCTTCCTGTGATTGATTGGCATTCATATTGATTGGTTCATCACTCTTGTCACGATGGTATAATCACTCTACTCTCTTGTATTACTTTCTTTATATTCTTGTCTAGTGTCAAGCTCTTTAGTGTAGCTAGTTGTGGGAGCTTGTTAGTTTAGTTAGTGAGACTCTTTAATTAGCTTTTGAGAGCTCACTAGCTTAGCAAGTAGCAACCTAGGCTTGTGTGTGAATTAGTGATCATAGCAACTAGAATTATTGGGTAGGTGGCTCACAACCCTAGTAGAGCTAAAGCAAAATTGCATTTTGCTGTTTAGCGTACTAACAAATTATTCTAGTGATTTTTGTAGAGTTTTTAATATGCTATTCACCCCATCTAGCCATATTAGGACCTTTCAATATATTGTAGTAGCCATACACGTATGTTGCAAATGTATATGTTCCAAATATTTCACCTATTTTAAGACGTATGTTATAAATATTTTATGAATGTTGCATATGTTGCAGTGGTTATACACATATGTTGCAAACGTATGTTTCAATTATTTCACCTTGTTTAAGTATGTTGCAACAGGTGTTGTTCCTCCACGTGCTCTGACTCGCGGGTGGAAGGTCCTAATATGGCTAGAAGGGGGTGAATAGCCTATTTAGAAATCTACAAACTGACTAGAGCAATTTGATTAGTATAACAAATAGTGAAATACAAACTTGCTCTAGCTCTACAAGGGTTGCAAGCCACCTATCCACCAATTCTAGTTGTTATGATCACTAGGCACACAATTTACTAGGTCACTACTCACTAAGAGCTCTCACAATTGCTACACTAAAGAGCTCCACTAGATGAACTTAATCCACAAAGCAAGCTCTCAATTCTAGCTACACTAAAGAGCTTGTAATAGCTAGTTTACGGAAATGTAAATGAGTAAGTGAGGTGATTATACCACTGTGTAGAGGAGTGAACCAATCACAAGATGAATACTTTATCAATCACCGGGAGAATACCAAAGGGCAAGAGACAACCAATTTTCTCTCGAGGTTCATGTGCTTGCCAACACGCTACGTCCCCGTTGTGTCGACCAACACTTGGTGGTTCAGCGGCTAAGAGGTGTTGCACAAACCTCGTCCACACAATTTGGACACCGCAAGAACCTACCCACAAGTGAGGTAACTCAATGACACGAGCAATCCACTAGAGTTACCTTTTGGCGCTCCGCCAGGGAAGGTACAAATCCCCTCACAATCACTAGAGATGGCCACGAAACAATCACCGACTCATGCCAATCCTCCTCCACTGCACCAAGCCATCTAGGTGGTGGCAACCACTCAAGAGCAACAAGTGAATCCCACAGCAAAACACAAACACCAAGTGCCTCTAGATGCAATCACTCAAGCAATGCACTTAGATTCTCTCCCAATCTCACAATGATGATGAAACAATGATGGAGATGAGTGAGAGGGCTTTGGCTAAGCTCACAAGGTTGCTATGTCAATGCAAATGGCCAAGAGAGTGAGCTTGAGCCGCCCATGGGGCTTAAATAGAAGCCCCCACGAAATAGAGCCATTGTACCCCTTCATTGGGCACAATGCGGGGTGACCGGACGCTCTAGTCAGTTCGACCGACGCTAGGACCCCAGCGTCCGGTCGCTCGATGCTTTGCCATGTGTCATTGACTTCAAATGCCGATCACCCGATCTCAACGGTCAAGTGATGACCGGACGCGTTAGTTAGAAAGTGACCGGACGCAAGATCCTAGCGTCCGGTCATTTCCAGTAAGGTTCCAAACACGAAATTTCACGATCGGATGCATCTGGTCATGCTCGACCGGACACACCCGGTGTCTGGTCACTCAACGTTTCCTCTATGCGCCTCACGTCAGTGTACGTCAGCACTGACCGGACTTAGACCATGAGCGTCCAGTCAGTTTACACGCCAACGTTTGGTCACAAGACCGAGACCGTGTGCTTACTGCTGTCACTGACCGGACTCTGAACCCAGCATCCGGTCACTGCACCACTAGCGTCCGGTCACTCTATGAACCCCTGTCTTTTCTGTATAGGGTGCCGGTGGCACCGTCGGACTGTCCGCACTCTACGGGCGGACACTCCACCGGTGAAGTTTCTAACCCTTGCTCAAATGTGCCAACCACCAAGTGTATCACCTTGTGCACATGTGTTAGCATATTTTCACAAGCATTTTCAAGGGTGTTAGCACTCCACTAGATCCTAAATGCATATGCAATGAGTTAGAGCATCTAGTGGCACTTTGATAACCGCATTTCAATACGAGTTTCACCCCTCTTAATAGTATGGCTATCTAACCTAAATGTGATCACACTCGCTAAGAGTCTTGATCACCAAAATGAAATGGCTCCTACTATATTATACCTTTGCCTTGAGCCTTTTGTTTTTCACTTTCTTCTTTTCAAGTTCAAGCATTTGATCATCACCATGCCGTCATCATCGTCATGATCTTCGCCATTGCTTCATTACTTGGAGTAGTGCTACCTATCTCATAATCACTTTGATAAACTAGGTTAGCACTTAGGGTTTCATCAATTAACCAAAACCAAACTAGAGCTTTCAGCGGGCAAGCACACGTTGCACCAGGTGCCCCTACACCACCAGCGTTGTCCCCAATGGTGGAGCATGTAACCAACTCAATACATGTGCATGTGCACTGTGTTGTCTCCCTCTCTTGCATTGGGGCACGCGTGTTGCTCTCTCTTGTATTAGGCTATGCATGCTGTGATCCCCCTCTCTCGCATGCAGTTGGTGGTCTCTCTCGTATTGGGGCACGTGTGTTGTGCTCTCTCTCTCTCGCATGGCATTACGCATGCTATGTTTCCTCTTCTCTCTCTCGCATGCAGCTGGGCGGGCCCACGCACATGCTCTCCCGAGCATGCACAACAGTAGAAGGAGACATGGGGCTATAGATGTCCATCGGGCCGACCTAGCCCGGCACGGGCCCATGCCAGGCACGGGCCCATGCCAGGCACGGCCGCTGGGGGTCGGGCCGTCACAACACGTCATGCCTCCCGAGCCGTGCCGAAGAGGGCTTCGTGCCTAGCCATCGGCCCAGGCATGGCCCTATGGGCTGATTTTTGGGCCGGGCTGGCCCGATAAGCATGATAATCCTAGCAAGCCGGGCTAGCCCGCAGCCCGAGCAAGTGGTCGCCGGACATGGCAGGGAGGAGCTAAGACAAACATTGGGAAGCGAGGATGGGGCGACTACCATGGTCACGGTTCTATGATGGAGTCAGAGACGGAGCCTCCACGCGGCCACACATAGGCGCGACCTACACGCGCTCGTCAAGGCAGAAGGGTAGCCACCGCCACGCTCTGCTCCCATGTGCTCACCGAAGCTCAGGCCTCGTGGTAGTCAAGTTTGGTGGAGGCGGAGGCACGGCACCCCCCCGACGTCGAAACTAGTGGAGGCGGAGGCGGAGGCGGGCGGAGGCGGCGCGGTGCTTGCCCAAGCTCGGAGTGGGAAGCGGTTGGGGCTGCGACTAGGGAGCGGGCGACGGTCGCGACTCGTGACTCGTGACTTTGCGAGTGCGGCATGGGAAGGGAGGGGAGCCGGGCGCGAGAGAGTGCGATGTGGGTGGGAAGGGATTGAACTTAGGGTTAGGGGTTAGGGGCACAACGTTGCTTTTACTGGGCCGCCACCATGCTTGCCTATGATGGCCGGGCAGCTAGGCCAGCCCATGGGCCTGAACAACGGCCCAGGCACGCCTGCTCCCCCGAGTTGGGCTGGCCCAGGCCCGGGTCGGGCAAAAAATGTGGGCTTCGTGCTGGGCCACCGTGCCTCGAGCTACATGGATATTTATACATGGGGCACAGCAGGAGGAGGAGGAGGCACATAGCGTAGCAGCATGCATGAGCGTCCGTGTCCGTCCAGACGTCCGGATGCTAGCATGACCCGTGCTAAATTGGTTCTCACCCATCCTACATTCCCATTAGAGTGAGAAATACTCTATTCGTTTTAATTTTTTTTAAAAAGAAGCTAAATTTTCTATAATGTTTTATATTTATTAATTGAATCTAGAGAAATTTAATTTAAAATAATACTAAATAATCTACAATTTGAAATGGAAGAAATACTAAATACATTGCCTTTCTCATCGAATAAAATATAGAGTGCTCGCCACCTCGGACATGTTCAGCGTCCACAGTAAAGGCCAATTTCTAAGACAGCCAGAAAAACTTCAACAAGGTTCTACTCCAAATAAAAGAAAAGGAAAAAGAGCAAATTAATAATTATTTATACTGGAGTAATTGATCAAGATCAAATGTATACCGTATACGGCGAACAAGGCTGCCTCAATTGATTAGTTTTCTTATAGAGGAAGCTTGGAATACATCATACATATATGTTATGGATTGTCTATAAGGGTTGTCTCGTAGTTGTGTCATGTAATTTTTTTGTCTTAATGAAACACGTGCTACGACACGTTTGAAAAAAAAATGTTATGGGTTTAGCATGGATACACCTATTCTCTATTTTTGTTTATGTATGTATGCCATGGTCACTATTTGAGTTGGGTGTTTTGGTTTGAAGAATGAATTAGTGTATCACCTTCACACTTCTCACTATTTTGTTTGGTTTTATCTACCCTACCCTATAATACACTAGTTAGAATAAATCTACAGCCACACAACAAATGCCTGCTCCACAGTCATGACCTATGCTACATCCACACCCATGAATACATCCAAAAATATAACACCATAAAAAAGGATGCACTAGATTATCTCTTAGCCATTCTCTCTCATTACTCATCCAAATCCAACGGCTCATGTTTAGTGTGTCTGCCCTCATCTCCCACACCCGCGTCAAGCCCCCACACTCCCGCGCCTAGAAGCGCATAGTTCGATCCCTCATGTTGCCTTTTTTCGTCTAGAGCGACCGTGGAAGAAAAAAAACATCATGCACCGCCGCTCCTGGTTCTTGACACGGCTAGGGTTTCCCGGCCACCGCCATGTAGGATCCGATCGACGGCGGCACAGGCGCGGATGCGACGGCGACGCGGAAGGGAAGCGGCGGCACGGTGCTCATTTCTCTCTCTCCCTCCCCTAAATTTCTCCTTTGCCTCTCTATCCTCAGATGTCTCTCTATCCTCAGATGCATCTCTACCTTCGCCAATATGCCTCCATCACCGTTCCTCGAGCGAAGCGGCTGCGGGCGTGCGGGGTATGCAGCATGGCGGCATTCGGTGGGAGCGGCGGCGGCGACGCGGAGAGAGACGACAGTGTCCAAGGTGGCGGCATAGAACACCGCGCGTGGGTCTCCCCCGCGGCGGGCGCCAGCCGGCAAAGGCAACTCGGCAACGCCTTTGGGGGTGTCTTCCGCGCCTTCACGCTTCTCCTCATCGGCGTCGTTGTGTTCTCGATCTGCCTCTAATCCGTAAGATCTGCTTTGGCCCTGAGCCACGAGTACACCCTGGCCCCTCGGCCGGTCGCCGGCCACTGCCCAGCCCTAGTGCCCTAGCGGTAGCCGGCTGGCAGGCCCAGCGCCCCGGCCCTGCTCGGCTGCTAGGCGGCCAGGGGTCACTGCCCGCTGAGCTCCTTCTTAGCGAGAAGAGCATCTAGACATTTCTTCATCTTATTAGGCTCATTCATGAAAATTAAATGATTTTTGATGATTGTATGGTATCACTATTGCTTCTATGTTTGACTTGATCTAGTGGTAGCATATGACATGTTTGTGGGCTTGCAAACCTAGTGTTTAATCTAGAAAATGAGATTTAAGTGTTTAACTCAACATGGTACAAGATAACCCTTATTTAGAGGTGTGAAGAAGCTTCTCCTTGGATCAAACCGAGTTAAATATCTTTGGCAAATAATCTAGTTTGAACCAAATTTGAGAATATAATCCTCACCCCATTGATTGACATTGATAATCTCAACCCTACAAATAGAATTACCTACTTTTTAAACCTTTGTGGTCATTGATGACAAAAGGGGAGAAATTAGTGTACAAAGATAGAAGTGAAATAGGGGAGAAAAATTAGATACATGGGGAGAACTTGACATAGGAGGAGAAATATGACAAAGGAAAGGGATCAATTAAAATTTTGAGCACACAAGTAGAGGGAGCAAGCTCATGAACTTGTATGGTGCATTTGAATGTACATTTGAATGTGCATTTCATATGTTTGCTCGCATAACACAAGTTTTAATTTAAATATCCATGCTTGTGTGATGAATGATAGTTGTAAACTTGAATGATGAAATGAAACTCTAGCATGCATAGGTTTATTCACAAGTGGTATCATTTTCAAGTATTACCAAGTGATATCTATTCCAAATAGATTTTCAAGTCGTATATTTTACAAAGCTTTATAAATGGTATCTAGCTAACTATGGTGCTAAGGATGGTATAATAGTGCACTCCGATTGGTATCACGCTTCAAAGGTCCATCTTTTATACCTTAGCATCATTTGATAGACATTGTCTCCTATATTTCCTATCTAATCATATGTGCAAGCTATAATCCAAACTCTTAGCACATATGTAGGGGGAGCAATTGCTACCACATGGAGTTCATGAAACTTGTCCATATCCTTTTGCACATGGTAAACATGCTTGGACAAGCAACATGAATTCAATTGAATTTCAATTCCTATCTTTGTACAAGGGTTGTCATCAATTACCAAAAAGGGGGAGATTGAAAGCTCTAGTTTGGTTTTGGTGAATTGATGAAACCCTAAGTGCTAACCTAGTTTATCAAGTGATCATGAGATAGGTAGCACACTCCAAGTGGTGAAGCAAATTAAGATCATAGCATGATGATGATGATGACATGGTGATGATCAAGTGCTTCGACTTGGAAAGAAGAAAGAGAAAAACAAAAAGCTCAAGGCAAAGGTATAATTTGTAGGAGCCATTTTGTTTTGATGATCGAGACACTTAGTGAGTGTGATCACATTTAGGTTTGATAGCCGTACTATTAAGAGAGGTGAAACTCGTATTGGAATGCGGTTATTAAAGTGCCACTAGATGCTCTAACCCATTGCATATGCATTTAGGATCTAGTGGAGTGCTAACACCCTTGAAAATGTTTGTGAAAATTTGCTAACACATGTGCACAAGGTGATACACTTGGTGGTTAGCACATTTGAACAAGGGTGAAGAAGTTAGAGGTGAAGAGGAGTTAGTCTTGCTGGTCGCTGAGTGACTGGACGCTGGTCTCAGAGGGACCGGCGCGTCCGGTCAAGTGTGACAGCATAGACGCCAGCGACGGTCATCGACCGGACGCTGGGTCTTGGACTGACCGGACGCTGAGGTCCAGCGTTCGATCATGTTGACCAACAGTGCAGTATGAAGTCAACAAGTGACAGGACACTGGCTGTGTCCGGTCAAGCATAACTGGATGCGTCCGGTCGTGAAATATCGTTTCTGGAACCTTACTGGAAATGACCGAACACTAGAGACTCAGCGTCCGGTCAGTTTGTGCGCTGTGTCCGATCAACAGATGACCATTGAAATCTGATGAACAGTATTTGAAGCAGGGGACATGTGGCATGTATCACGTGACCGGACGCTGAGGGCCAGCGTCCGATCGATCGGACCGAAGCGTCCGGTCACCCCACGTTGTGCCTAGTGAAGGGGTACAACGACTCTATTTCATAGGGGCTTCTATTTAAGCCCCATGGCCAGTTCAAGCTCACTCTCTTGGCCATTTTGCATTGACATAGCAACCTTGTGAGCTTAGCCAAAGTCCTCCCACTCATCTCCATCATTGATTCATCATCTTTGTGGGATTGAGAGAGAATCCAAGTGCATTGCTTGAGTGTTTGCATCTAGAGGCACTTGGTGTTCGTGTTTTGCTGTGGGATTCGCTTGTTACTCTTGGTGGTTGCCGCCACCTAGACGGCTTGGAGCAGCGAGGATCATCGAGCGGAGGGTGGTGATTGTCTCCGGCTCTGATCGAGGTGATTGTGAGGGGTTCTTGACATTTCCCCGGCGGAGCACCAAAAGGTACTCTAGTGGATTGCTTATGGCTTGTGTGATCCTCATCTTGTGTTGATTGTGCGGCACCCTATTGAGGGTTTGGCGTGTGATGCCAATTAGCGCGTGAACCTCTAAGTGAGTGAATCGCCACAACGAGGAGTAGCTTGCCGGCAAGCAAGTGAACCTTGGTAAAAATCATTGTGTTCATCATTTGATTCCGAGGTGATTTGTCTTCATTGGTATTCATTCTTGTGATTGATTGGCTCCTTCCTTGACACGGCGATATAAACAAATTGCTCACTCTCTTTACATTACCGCAAACTAGTTGTCAAGCTCTTTAGTGTAGCTAGTTGTGAGAGCTTGTTAGTTTGGTTAGTGTGGCTCTTTAGTTAGCCTTTGAGAGCACACTAACTTAGTGTAGTGACATAGCTATTGTGTGGATAGAAACTATATAAACTAGAATTGTGGTAGGTGGCTTGCTTTTTTAGTAGGCTAGCGCAACACTTGCTTCGCCTTATAATTGTCTAACCGATCTGTTAAGTGTTGTTGTAGAAATTTTTATTAGGCTATTCACCCCCCCTCTAGCCATTAGGACCTTTTCACGTGGTATTAGAGCCGAGGTCACCATGATTTGAGGCTTAACAACCTTTGGTGTAAAAATGGCTCAAATCAATAATACCAAGAAGCCACCCCAATTTGATGGCTCAAATTATCCTTATTGGAAGGCTAAGATGACAACATATATCAAGTCAATCAATAGGAAGATTTGGAATGTGGTAGAAATAAAGGTTGAGATAGAAGATAAAGAGGCTCCCACCGCCGCCGAAGAAATACTTCTCCAAAACAATGACATAGCTCTTAGTGCCATCCATGATGCTTTGGATGAGAGAACCTTTGAGCAAATCAAGAACATTGAGAGAGCTCATGAGGCTTGGAAGAAATTAGAGGAATCATTTGAGGGCACTCAAGTCGTGAAGGGTGCAAAGGCATATATTCTCAAAGAAAAGTTTACAAGCTTCAAGATGAAGGAGGATGAGAGTGTGCCGGACATGTTCCATCGGATGGAGGTGATTGTCAATGATCTCAAAGCTCTTGGTGAGAAGATAGAGGACAAGGACTTCTCTAATAAGTTCTTGAGATGTTTACCCACAAGATTTGGCATGTTGGTCACCTTGCTAGTGAGGACCGGGTTGGATACAATGACACCAAACCAAATCTTGGGAGATATTATGACCGATGATGCTTATAGAGATGATGATGATGAGAAGGAAGAAAAGAGGGAGAAGAAAGATGAGAAGAAGGATGACAAGAAGAAGAGCGTGGCATTCAAGGCCACATCATCCAAGAGCAAAGCCAAGCAAGAAACATCAAGTGAAGAAGATGATTCATGGGATGATGATGATGATGATGATGGCTCTCTTTGTCAAGAGATTTGGCAAATTCATGGTGAAGAAGGGCTATCGTGCTAGAAGAAAGAAGTCTTCATCCAAGAACAAAGAAGAGTCAAGAAGGTGCTTCAAATGTAAAAGCAAAGATCATCTTGTTGTTCAATGTCCATACAATAGCCACAATGATGATGACAACAAGAAGAACAAGAAGAAGGACAAGAAGGAAAAGAAAGAGAAGAAGAACAAGATGACCTTCAAGAAGAACAAAGGTGGTTCATATGTGGTCACTTGGGATAGTGATGCTTCCTCAAGTGATGATGATGACGATAGTGATGATAACAAGACCACCAAGAAGAAGGTTCTAGCAAGCATTGCTATCAATGAGAAGCCTTCTCTCTTTGACTCTTCATCATGCTTCATGGCTAAGGCCACTAAGGTACAAACTTATGATGATGAAAGTGATGAAGAACATGATGATGATAATGAAAATGAAAATGAAAATGAAAATGAAAATGAAAATGATAGTGATAGTGATGATGATGAACCTACTAAGAATGAATTAATTGACATGCTAGAAGATGCTAGAGAACACTTTCACATCAAGAGAAGGAAATGCAAAAGCTTGCGTAAGGAACTAAAAGCCCTTAAGCTAGCCTTTGATGAGCTCAATGCATCTCATGAGAGGCTAGAGGAAGCAAATGAGAAGTTTGGCAAAGCTCACAAAAAGCTTGAAAAGGCTCATTCCTCTTTGCTTGATGAGCAAAATAAAAAGAAGCATGTTGAAACTTGCAATATAGGTTTAACTTGTGATATAATTGATGAATCACTATCTATGCCTATCATTGTTCCTTCTACTAACCCTTCTTGTAGTACTTTCACTTCCACCTCATCTAGTGGTGATGGTCTCACTTGTGATGCCTCACTAGTGGTTGAGAATGAGAATCTCAAGAAGGAGGTTAACAAGCTCACTCACACTTTGGCTAAGGCCTATGGTGGTGAGGACCGCTTGCTTATGTGCTTGGGTAGCCAAAGAGCTTCTCTTTACAAAGAGAGATTGGGCTATACCCCCAAGAAAGGCAAGGCGGTCTTTGCTCCTCATAAGACTAGTTTTGTGAAGAATAATGGTCGGTTTTGCATTAGTTGCAAGCAAGTGGGTCATAAAGAGCATGAATGCACCAACAAGAGCAAAAATGCTAATGTATCCTCCCTTAAGCTTGATTCATGCTATATGCTTACTAAGGGTACAAATGGTGTGAAGGCTAAGTTCTTGACCTTTCCCCGACGGAGCGCCAAAAGGTACTCTAGTGGATTGCTCGTGGCTTGTGTGATCCTCATCTTGTGTTGGTTGTGCGGCACCCTATTGAGGGTTTGACGTGTGAGGCCAATTAGCGCGTCAACCTCCAAGTGAGTGAATCGCCACAACGAGGAGTAGCTTGTCGGCAAGCAAGTGAACCTCGGTAAAAATGATTGTGTTCATCATTTGATTCCGAGGTGATTGGTCTTCATTGTTATTCATTCTTGTGATTGATTGGCTCCTTCCTTGACACGACGATATAAACAAATTGCTCACTCTCTTTACATTACCTCAAACTAGTTGTCAAGCTCTTTAGTGTAGCTAGTTGTGAGAGCTTGTTAGTTTGGTTAGTGTGGCTCTTTAGTTAGCCTTTGAGAGCACACTAACTTAGTGTAGTGACATAGCTATTGTGTGGATAGAAACTATATAAACTAGAATTGTGGTAGGTGGCTTGCTTTTTTAGTAGGCTAGCGCAACACTTGTTTCGCCTCATAATTGTCTAACCGATCTGTTAAGTGTTGTTGTAGAAATTTTTATTAGGCTATTCACCCCCTCTAGCCATTAGGACCTTTCAGTAGGCCTCATTTTAGAGTTTTGTACATGGTCTCAATTTTTGTCGGCTCAGCCCTGCCTTATCTTAAGCTAGCCACTGAAACAACACTTCCTCTCCCTTCTTTCTACTAAGGATGAAGCTTCTCTGTATATTAAAGTAGGAGACTTTGGCCGCTAACTGGGCTATTCATGATAGCAAATTCATTTTAGGCCGTTGGATGCCAGCTTCAACGTCCATGATCCCTTCTTAATCCTGTAGAATGTAAAATATCTCCTTCACTTCCCCCGTTTCTCTCTCCTTCCCTCACGAAGCAGCAATGGCCACGAGGCGACGGTGCACTGCTCTTTGATTGGGTCATGCTAATGCGCTGCCAGAGACACGGCAGCCCCCATCCCTTCCCCCACCCCCTGGTGGGCCCCCATGGCACGGCAGCAGCGCGGTGGCTACCACCACCGCCGCCCGCCCCCCCCTCCATGAGGTCCTGCAGACGGTCGGCGTGGTTCTATTGTCCCTGGATCCGTCCGCTCGCTGGTTTACTCCCCTCTCTTTCTCTCTCTCCCTCTTCCTCTCTCCCTCCCTCTCTGCCCGCACCGCCATCTCCCTCTCTCTTCATGTGGCGGTGCACCGGTGTGTCTGGATCCCGGCCATGGCCGGAGCTAGGGCGGCGACGGCTATCCTCTCCCTCACGCCTCCCTCTCTCTCCCTATCCTCTACCGATGTGGTGGTGCAACAGTCGGCGGTGGCCGTGGCCACGAGCAGAGGGCCACTATCCCCTCCGCTCCCTCACGCACAGCGTGCAATCTCCCTCTCCCCCTCTCCTGATTTGGTTTAGTGCGGATGGGTCCCGACCATGGCGTTGCCGGCATAGGGCAGAAGCATGGCCTAGAAATCACTCATCCTCATCTTCCCCCTCTCCCTTTCTCCCACTGTGGCTGCGTATGGTGGCCGCACCCGGTACGGGTGGGCCTCGATAGTGCCGCGTTTGGTACAGACCAGTCTCAGGTGCTCCCATTTCATCTTATTTTATGATTTTGCTTTTGTCTCTCTAATTTCTCCCTATGTTGACTATGAATCGTGTTCTATTGGTTGACTTATCATGCCTGCAGCTCCAATGTTTGCCTTCTCTGTGTTCATCTCTGGGAGGACAGCACCAATTGCCAGTTGCCACCTCACTATCACTGCTACAAAGGTTATGTAATCTCTCTCAGCTTAGCTCCATATGAGTGCCTGGGCATTTTGAATGTTGGTCGATTTGCATCAGAGGCCACAATAGATAGTGTACTTCTCATCACTACTTCTTGCCATCTTACCTGACCACATTTCCAAAGTGGTGGTCACTTATTTCCCTTGTCAACAGAGCACAAATTGATATGTACATTTCGATTGCTACAGCGATGTTCAACTCCAGTAATATTCTGCATAGGTAGACTACTTTGAAGTTTTGGCATCTGCCATTTTTTTCTTCTTGAGCCTATGACGAAAAATTCCATACCCATTGCTCAAGGATATGATATGATGTTCATTCTCTTGTGAGGTACTGGGTATGACCTGTTATTTATATTATGCAATTTCTGAGAGTAACCCGGTTGTCACCATGCCTTGAAGCTTCAAGTTGAAGAACAAATGATGATTGGTATGTTTCTGATGCCTCTAAAAATCCTGTCTTCATTGGGAAAAAATTCTGATCTTTTTCGCTGTGGCATCAGAAATTTTACAACCCTTTAAAACAACATGTTAGTTTGCAAAGAGAAATGTCACTAGGAATTACTATTATTTAGCTCACCATTTCCTCTGAATTATATAGGCGTTGCAGTTGTATTTCCATGACATGTTTCTGGCATACTCATAATTGAACCAACTGAAAGTGAGACCAAGGTAAACATTTGCAACTTTTTTCTCACCGATCGACATGGTCACTGTAATTTTCTTGCCATTCTGTAGGGTGTGGGCTGGTTGAACCTTCTCTCCTTTCATGTTGATTTCTTACCTATACCTGCTTACTGGGCTTTATATGTTTTTTAACGAATATGAAAGTGTTGTTGGTACATATATATAACAATGATGATTCTACTCTTTAGGGTCAGCTTTGTCCCTAACCCCCCTCCCCTTCGATTTCTGTATAAAAGCAATACTACTTCTTCTCATGCTTACTATGATATGTCGCTAACCTTTTCAAAACATAAAATGGAGATCAATGAGGTCATTGCAAGCTACCTGCTGCTCTGTACCAATGTAAGAAAAAAGAGGTAGACTTAGGATTATTTTGGTATATGATTTGTCTCTGTACCAACGTGAAAACATACATATACTATACTTAAGTTCTGCAACCATGATGAGCAAAATAGTAGGCAAAATACTTAGTCTTCAATCTTTGATTATAGTTCTAATGTTTCCCAATATGCATATGAACATAACCTTTGTAGTGAAAGAAAATAGGTGCAAATAAAAAAAGAATGGGAGAGGGGGTGGAGTAATCAGTATTTGAGTGCTCTAAGTATTTATATTTATTTTAGCCATACATACAACCTAAGAGTTGTCCTGCCAAACTGACATATTGCCCAATATGAAAATACCATTTATTAATGCTTATTTCTCAAAACAAATTATTCAGAGTATATTTATTAATGGTTATTTCTATGGGAGTTGTATGAGGTTTTGGGATTGCATTACCTTTTGTGTGGCTAATAGATTAGGAAGCAACAAAATGCAATGCTCCCTAACTTATAAGAATTTATTCATGCTATGCTGATTAACACATGACGTCCTTCAGTCTATTATTATTCCTGGCAGGTTGATATGATGATGATGTCAGGAACTGATCCACGTGCCCTATGAAGACAACGGTGTCGTCTGCTGTCAGATTGGTAACCTCCTACCTATGTACACATTTTAAGTTGATTTGTTTCTAAATACTGACAAGGAAGTGACAATGATCTATACATTTTCATCATTTGGGTTATATGCTCATCTCTTTTTTAGTACACCACAACTAATGAGATTTATCAGTTTCAAACAAGCTTGTTTTTTCTGCATCTGTCTGGTGACGTTGCTTTCCTAGGGTACCTCACGCAAATATTGAGCTCTATTAGTTCCAACCAAGTTTTATTCTTTCTGTTGTCTAGAGAATAGTTCATTTGAGCTATAGGTTTAGATTGACCCTGTGGGATTTCCTGTGAAATCCGTTACATTGTTACATTCCAAACATGTCCTATATTGCTTAAAGATTTCACAATTTTTAGTAATGGTGCTATCCATGTGCTATACAGGTAAAGGGGGGGCATATTTAAGAAACACCATAGACTGCCAAATGGTTGTCCTCCTGGTTGAAATGATGACCATTTGAGATTACTTAACCCGCTTCATGGGTTCTGCCACAATTCTCGTGCTACTTGTTTCGTCAACGATCAGGTAAAATTGAACTATCTAAATATTTTAGTCACCTTGCATGAAGAAAACTATATTGACATGTTTTGTCGCCACCTTTCCTATGAAACTCTGTTACATTGTCAGATTTCAAGCATGTCCTAGATTCCTTAAAGATTTCACAGTTCTCAGTAATGATAAACTATCCATGTTCTATACAGATTAAGGGGGGCATATTTTAGAAACTCTAGAGACTGCCAGATGGCTGTCCTCCTAGTTTAGATGATGATCATTTGAGATTCCTTAACCACTTAAATAGGATATAGTGAATAGTGAAAAACTATAGATTCTAAAACACAACAATTGATACTTTGAGATGTTTAGAATGGTGGGAAGAAGCCATATGAATCTGAGCAAGCATAGCAAGAGAGTGAGAGCAAATATTCTTTCCCTTGGGTTAGAGTGGAGTTTTTATTTTTTATGTTTTGTGCTCCTATGATTTGTTTTCCTTTAGAATGGAACTCAAATTTGCTTAAATGTATGAGTATTGTTACTCTCCGAGATTTCAGAATTTCATAATAGGCTCCATTCCGGTGCGAAATTCAGATATGTGTATGATCTGAAAATGTCGTGTCTATGATTACCACGCATAGAAAATGCCATGATTTCAAAAGTATGCAGAGTAGATGTGTCATGCACTATATAAAAAAAGCTCAAATCTTTCAGTTTCTGTGCATGAAATATCTACATTAAACTCCTAATATTGTTTTCATGCAAAGATTAAACATATTTTTTACCTGCGCCTTAACTAGTTAATTTGTCGGCGCGCGCGAGGGCGCGCATAATGGACTAGTATATATAGAAAGAGAGACCATCCTTGTGCTTTTTATATGCTGAAAACTGCGCGGTAACAGGGTAACAAGTGAAACTACAACACTCCCACTAGTAGCTCAGTACAGCCCTCATGGCTTCTACAGATGCTATATTGTCTTCGCCAGTGGCCAGCGACGGCTTCAAGACCAAGGTTTTCTGAATTTCTAATCGTACTACCATGATATGAAATGTTTTCTAGCTTGCACCCTGATCTGAATTCTGAAGTCTGAGCAGTTATCTGCAATTTTGCCATTTGGTTACAGTTCTTGGCGAGCCCTGCAGTAGCAGTAGTTCAGGTGCCTGCAGATGCCAGCAGCAGCAGCAGCCAAAGGCAGCAGGTGAAGATGGAGCTCGTCAGCGGCGAGATTGCTTGCAAGCAGCAGCAGCTCAAACCGCGGTTCGCCCTGGAATTGGACGGGCTCAACTGCTTCGAAACCCTGGTCCCCCGCTGATCGACCCAGGAATCCATTCGCTGGAGGTTTTATCTTTTTATGGATTTCTTGTGGTTTTGATTGTAATTTCCCAAGTCAGTTAGGTTCCATTCACACGTGTTTATATGCATCCATCCACACAAATGTTTGTTCATGCCTAATGACATGAAGGAGTGTAACCGAGTATAGTATTCGGATTTTTTTATATTTTTGTTGCCGTTTGATGTGGTAATTAAGAAACAAATTACACAAACATACGCCTATCAGTATTTCAACTGGCAACTTTCTTATTCCTATTTTAAAGCAGGAAAACTAGCATTACATAATTTTAGAAAATCTAAAAACTAAATGTCACCATTTCAAAGTGCGAAACTATATAAAGTTAAATAGTAAAGATAACAAATCTCTGTCAAGGTGCTGCCCAAATATCTAACTATCATGCTTTGTGAAGGACAAAATTTAGCCTATCAATGGGTGCTTTTAGCAGTGGCTAGGAGGAAAGTAGGAGATCTATTAGCTATTTTGGTTAGTCCTTAATTAGTGGACTTTGTTACTCCTTTTGGTTGAGCCGAGGCTATACATATCTTGTAACAGCACACTTGGCAATTAAGAAAGAATTACCATCTAATCTCTCTCCTCTCTTCTACCTAAGCCAACCGGGTTAACCCACCGACGAGGAACGGCGGCAAGGGGTATAACCCGGCCCGGCCACCACGGACAGCGGCTACGATCTACGTAGCCGAGGTCCCTTCCCTTGGGCTCACTGCCTAAACAATGGTATCCCATTTATATCCTCTTCTTCCCACCACTCCCGATCCTCCAAATCACCACCCTTCCAAATACCACCACCATCCCCTTCATCTCCGCACACCATGCAAATAGCCGCCAAACATGGGTGACGCCGATCCGCCCACCATGGTCGACATGATGAAGATGCCACTCGACCACCAACATGTCCCAGATGCAATCCGACATGGCGGGCATGCAGAAGCTTTAGTCCACTACCACCACGACGGCGATCTCACACGCCCCCGTGGTTCCAGATGGATTTCCGACGGTTTTTTATTAATCGGTGTGAGTCGATTTTCGCCAAAACGCATTTGGATGGCGTTTTCAATCTGGAGGACGTGGCCCAAGATTTCATCCAACTCAAGGATGAGGGCACACCGCCATGGGGCGCTTCAAGGAGCTCTCAACCTTCGCTTTGGCCGGTCTGCCGCGGTCCGCCCATTGCTCGAAGCTCTCCGAAAGCCCGCCAAGACGAAGTGATATTCAACCGCTTTAAGGCGCTCTCCTCTATAAGGAGAAGTTACACCGCATCATTGCGCATCCAAAACATGAAGAGTTTGGCGCGGCCTCAATAAAGACCGCCTCAACTCCACCCACGTCAAGAACATACGCCTTCAGGCGTCTGGCGCAGTCGCCAAGATAGAGAATAGCGCAACCCCAACCACCAAGGGTGGGGTGCGCCTCTCCATGGAGGAGCGGGCAGAACAGCGCAAACTATTCTAGCCCTACTCCTGCCACAACAGTAGTATGCCGCCAGCTTCTACATCGACGGGTCGTCTTTGATGAGGAGGTACCCGAGGAGGAGGCGCCGGTCTACTTCTACATGCCGTCGCGGCGTCCCCTGTAGTGCGGCACCCTCCAACTTGAGGTGCGGTGGGCGCCCACGCTGCCGCTTCTTATCGACACTATTGACCCATCTTCATCGGGCGGCAGACGCACACTGGCTATCATCGAAGCCTCGCTCGGCTCACGGCGATCGTGGCTAATGGCGAACGATCTCTCAGACTTTGAAGGCGCCTGAGTCATCGATAACCGCCGTTCATGGTCGACTTTGTACATCATGCCCCGCCGATATGACTTAGTGCTGGGCACCCAGTGGCTGGCGACTTTGGGCGATATTGTCTGGAATATGGCTGCAGGGACCATGGCGTTCAAGATGGCGGATCAGCGAGAGTATGGCGCAGCACTCCGCCAACACCACCGCGCCTCCACTCTACTTCGGTGGCCGAGCCCCATTAGGAGCTGCCGCTGCTCGGCCGACGTAGCGGAGCCGCGGGCCTCCCTCCAGTGCGTGGCCGCGCACACCGCATCCTCCTCAAGCCCGGCACCGAGCCGGTGGCAGTGCGGCCCTACAGGTATCCGGCCGCCCACAAGACGGAGCTGGAGCAGCAGTGCGCGACCATGATCGCGAACGGCATCGTCCGGCCGCAAACTCCGCTTTCTCCTCGCCGGTCCTCCTCGTCAAGAAGCCGGACGAGTCCCAGCGATTCTGCGTCGACTACATCACAGACTCAACGCACGGTGAAGGACGCGTTCTATCCCCATCGTCGACGAGCTCTTGGATGAGCTCCATGGCGCCAAGTACTTCACCAAGCTTGACTTGCGCTCGGGTACCACCAAGTGCGCATGAGGCCGGAGGACGTACACAAGACGGCGTTCCGCATATTATATGAGTTCTCGGTGATGCCGCTCGCCTCTGCGAATGCCCCGGCAACATTTCAGCCCTCATGAACGACGTCCTTGAGGCCATTCCTCCGCCGGTTTGTCCTTGTTTTTTTTATGACATTTTGATCTACAAGAAAGTCCAGGGCCGACCACCTTTACACCTCCGCTGATCCCACAAGACACACCTCTTCGTCAAGCCTCCACCCTTCGGGTTGCGCAAACGCCACGCCAGGGGGGTCGCCATGGACTTCTCGCTTCGTCCTGGCCATTCACGATCTCGGCGGGCATAGGGTGGCCATGGACTTCCTCCAAGGTACAGGCCATTCACGATTGGCGGGGTACCTCGCTTTTAAGCGAATTTAGTTACTAGTTCATCCACAACCACGGCTCCATCGCTCTTCTCAGAAGGAGGGCTTCACCTGGGTCTTGAGGCTACTTGGCTTTCCTCACCTCAAGGAGGCGATCACCTCGGCACTGGTGCTCGCTATGCCGTTTCACCAAGACCTTCGTTGTCGAGTGCGATCTTCGTCCCACGGGTTTGGTGTCTGTCCTCATCCAGAGGGACACCCCATCGCCTTCTTTCACCGACAGTCGCACTCGACATCACGCCACGGCAAAGATATGAGCGTGAGCTCATTGGCTTGGTCCAGCGGTGCGCGCCATCGCGCCCATACTCACACCGCTTCACCGTTCGAACAGATCACTACAGCTTGAAATACCTCCTCGACCAGCACTTGCCACCATTCCGCAACACCATTGGGTTGGCGGTGCTGGGATTCGACTTCTCCGTCGAATACAAGCCGGGTGCAACGAACGCGATCGCCGATCTCTGTCCAAGCGCGACACGCGGAGGGCGAAGCATCGCCCTCTCTCTCTCCAAGCGCTTCGATTTCATCACTAAGCTCCCAAGAAGCTCACCGAACACCCGCACTTGTTGCTCTCCGAGATGAGCTAGCGCAATTGCACTGACCGCCTTCGCGGCCGGTGGACTATGGTGTGCGCTTATGGGCGGTCAGACATCCCGGGTGACTCCCAAAGCTCTCGGGGATCATACATGAGGACGGCCATGAAGGCGCATAGCGGACACTCCACAGTCACGCCATTTCCATTTTCCTAACATGAAGCAAGTTGTGCAGATATAAGTCTCATCAACGCTACAAGTCTGAGCACCAAGACCAACCTCCTCCTTTCCTTGGTGTTCCCTTGGTGTGGACTGATGTCGCGCTTTCGACTTTGTGGAGGCGCCGCCATGAGTCATTCCAAGTCGGTAATCTCATGGTGGATAGGTTCAAGACGCAATTTCATCCCATTGGCACACCCGTATCTTCATTCCGCCTGTGCCTTCTTCAACGACATCGTCCCATGGTGTCCCTCAATGGTCTCCGAACACCGTGTTCACGCCGCCGCTTCGGCGGGAGCTGATGCGGTTGATGGGCACCAAGTTACGATGACCTCGGCGTTTCCCTATGCCCGGGAAGTCCGAAAACCGCTATCATCATGTACCTCCGGTGCTTAGTGGGGGACAAGGCTTTATGGTGGTCGCCATGGGCGAGTACCTCTTCAACAGATCTACGCCTTTGACACTCCTTCCGCATTGTCTACGGGCGTGATCCTCCTCCATCCGCCTCCTATGAACCCGGGACACCAGGGTGCCGCCCGTCGCCAAGACAATGGAGGAGCGTAGCTCCTCTTCCGCTATCACCGGAGTAGGCACAGGCATACCGAAGCGCTTCTACGACGCACAAGACACCGAGAGGTCACCTATCGGTGGGTGATCAAGGCCGCTGACTCACAACAGACGGCGCGTCTCTCTACTCAAGAAGGCGGCAAGTGAAGCCGCACTTCTTCGCCCATACCGCGTCGTCGAACTCATCAACGAGGTTGTCAGTCCGACCGAACTACCCCTCGCGCCAGATCCACAACGTGTTCCATGTGGGGCTGCTCAAGAAGTACCAAGGACACCACCGACCGAGCCTCCATAATGATGGTGCCATTGATCCCGAGCTAGCAATAAGGTGTGCATCAAGCACCGGGTTCAATGGAAGGGAGCTTCACTCACGACCACACTGGAAGACGCCGCCACACTCCGCCTCCAAGTTTCCCCAATTCCAGCTCGAGGACGAGCCGGCTCTCGACGGGAGGAGATGTCATGTTCAAACAAGTCTACACTAGGCGCCATAGGGCCGAGATGTGCGTGAGAGGCCCGAGGAGCGCTGCTTAACAGTGCGCTGCCAAAGACCTGTGGGGCGCCCTCCAAAGAAGGGCTAGGAGGGAAAGTAGGAGATCTATTAGCTATTTTGGTTAGTCCTTAATTAGTGGACTTTGTTACTCCTTTTGGTTGAGCCGAGGCTATACATATCTTGTAACTGCACTTGGCAATTAAGAAAGAATTACCATCTAATCTCTCTCCTCTCTTCTACTACCTAAGCCACAAGATAACCCACCAACGAGGAACGCATGGAAGGGGGTATAACCCGGCCGCCCACTGACGACAATATCCGATCTAAGGTCCCCTTCCCTTGGGCTCACTGCCCTTGACATGCCCAAATATCTAACTATCATGCTTTGTGAAGGACAAAATTTAGCCTATCAATGGGTGCTTTTAAAAAAATTGGATCTCTTTCATATGACCTTAGTTGAAGTTGATCCTTGTGTGAAAATTGTAGCATTCCATGCTATCTACAACTTTTAGTTTTAAACTATTTTTGCCTCCATAAACTGGCCAGGAAAGAACATAGCTAAACAATATTAATCATTTATATTTGAAAATCAGCTTTAAATAGCTGCAATGCAAGCAATTAAATAACCGCAATTGCCAGCATGATCCAACTCACTTAACTAGCACGTCTCACACAATGCATGTGATTAATTAACCGTAAGAGCATGGTGATTGTAGTTTTCCTTTTCCAAGATTTATATCAAATTAAACTCAAGATCTACGCCGAATTGATCTAAAAGCTCCTCTATAACGAGTTAAGCATCATTGCATAAATGAAGGTAAACTCAATAAAGATGTGAATGAAGAACATACAAAGATAGAGAATAAAACAATATGCACCCACATATAAAGATAAGTCTAATATTCTAGTCTTAGCTTATATGCATCCAAATCAAGGGATTTTTAAACCACCTATTCTCATCCCCCAACTATTGACTACCTACATAGACTACACTCTATCATGATCCTCCTATCTGCACTAGAGATTTGAAGGGTAGAGGATAGAGCATCAATAAGTAATTGCATCTGCCAGTATTTAGTTACCATGGACGAGGGCGAACATATAAGATATAATCACTACAATACATAACATTATGCCCCCTTACATTAGTGTAAAGAAATAGCAACTCAAATACATTGCCATCAAGGCTTTTGACGACGTGGATGACTAGCAGCTCATGCACAAATAGAGTACAAAAATTTGTTATACGCTTTGAATAACGCAACCAGAAACATGTGGCGTCTATTCTCATCAAGTTGTTGTCTTCGTTTTCTGTCGGGGGGAGGGGGTTCTTCATATTTATAGTCTACAGAAGCAGTGATGCAAAATTAGAACCAAATCAACTTGATATGGGGCTGAACTGATCGATTCAAGGCAAGTGAGCCATTCAGCTCAAGCCTGATTTCCTGCTAAACATGCTTTGGTTTTATCCAATTTAGTTAAGTGCTCTTCTAGAGTAGTACTCCATAATTTTCAAGTAGGTTCATCCATGCATATATCTTTTTTTTTTGCAAGACCCAGTTATAGACGCAGACACTCACATACACGATCGCACACTCACCCCTATGAACGTCCGCACGCACATCCTACCCTTGTGAGCACCTCCGAAGAACTGAGTTGGACCGGCCAATCTCGAGATTGACGAAGTCACCACAAGCGCGCACTCATGTCAAGTCGGGGACTTGAACCCGGGTGGCTAGGTTCCACCACAAGAAACCCAACCAACTGAGCTGCGCTCAGTTCACCCATGCATATATCTTTAGATCAACATTTTTTGTGTTCTTGGCTTTCTTATTTGGACATTCCCTTATATCTTTTGTAAGGAACCATATATCTTCATTATCTTTGTCCTTATAAGGAAAGCCTAGGGGTACTAAGTGGTGAAAGATCCTATGCCCCTAAAGTTGCCCTTTATAAGGGGTGAGCAAAAGATCTATGATCCTATTTAAGGTTATTAACGACAAACATTCGGTAGAACTAGCTATCTTCATGAGTCGGTGTGATTATAGGTTGAGTTCTAGTCGCAAGATTGAAGGTCGATAGCCGAAATGTTGAGGACCAACAAAGTAAAAGGAAGAAGGGGAGAATAATGATTTATGATTCTAGCAATAATTAAGACAAACTCTAGCACAAGCAAAGATGATTGATACACTTGATAGTTCAAGGATTGAGAATCAATATACACAGTATAAAGAGGAGATATAAGAGATCATATTTAATGCATGCTCATTTGTTGAAAATGAAGACACTTGACAAGAGATTATATTAATGGACACATGGAAATATGTATAATGTTGGTGGACATAATCAACATATATGCTTAAAGGACTATGACAATTCATGAAGACCATTAGGCTGATGACAATCAAGACACAGTAAAGAAGATGTTCAAAAATTGGGAGTTTGTGGTGAAAACTGATGATGTGAATAAATTGGAGGTGATGTTATTCGTCGATTAACTTTGAATTGATGATCAACAATAATATAATGTGGAATGAAATTTTATTTTTTTAATTAAATGACAAAGTGAAGATATTGAAGATGTTGGAGTGTAAGGTGGC
Organism: Miscanthus lutarioriparius; assembly: GCA_904845875.1. Lineage (NCBI taxonomy): Eukaryota > Viridiplantae > Streptophyta > Magnoliopsida > Poales > Poaceae > Miscanthus > Miscanthus lutarioriparius. The sequence goes on along the minus strand of CAJGYO010000012.1, from coordinate 77,308,191 downwards.
TTTCAACAGTAAAACAATGAAGGGCTACGCGTAAGCCCTGATGGACCGTGCGGTAGCGAAGGGCAAGCAAAGAACATGTACCAATGGATCAATCGAGCAGTGAAAGGTGAGTGAAAACTTAGCCGTGATAAGTTGTGTGTCAATTATTTACTTTTTGTGTACCGTGTTTGCTCCCTTCTTAATAAATAATGTGTTTCAACAAGGTTGTGAAAAAATAACACAACATTTAACAACAACTTAGGCTTCAATGGCTTGTGTGTTGTTTGGTGATTCCAACCCTACAAATAATCTGAAAATGTGGCACACCCCGGACGCAATGCAACAAGAATTCGTCCTAGTTTGTACAAATGCACAACAAAATTCCTAGTTCGTTCCCATTGGAACAAGTAGTCAATTATGCCACATAAAAAAAAATAGAGCCAATTATGCATCCCCGGCTTGGTTCTCGGGCGGCATTTAACAACTCCGACCCCATGTTCAGATGGAGTCGCGCTTACTCAATCTAGGCAAAAAAACGAGAGAACCGAACGAATCGAACTAAACTAACCGGAACCAAAACCGGTAATCAAATCGAAATATTCGGTCTGTGTTCGGGCCTGTGTTCCCAAACCAAATTATTACTTAATTGGTTCCAAAGACTCATCCGAATTGACATGAAATAACCGAACTATGTAAAGGCCCCTAGAATACAGGCTTGAATATTGCTCTATGCTTGAATATTTGAGAGAACAAAACATATATGTGTTGTACTGTTGTTTTATGCTGCATTGCTGTTTAAATTGTCCCTTTTGATTGCATGAAAATTAAGCAAAATGCTGCCGAAATTTATAATTAAATGGGTTGTTTCTTGTTCCTGAAAAATTCGGTTCTATTGGTTAGAACCGAAAATGAACCGAATTACCCGAAACCGAAATTCTTCGGTTCCACCCCTTCTAGTAACCGAATTAGCTGAAGAAGCGAATAACCGAACCGATTTTGGTTAACCGAACGCCCACACTGCGCTACACAGAAGCCAAGTTGCGACAAGCGAGGAGGGGGTGCAGCAGCGCGGCGTGTGAGCTGGGCGGACCCTCCAAAGCCGAGCGTGCGCGCCATCGTCCACCGAGGACCAGATTGCCTGCCTTGTTTCCCTAACCCCCTCCCCCTCTTCTTCCTCGGTCTCTCCGCCGCCCACCCATCTCCATCCCCTCCTCTCTTTATACGCCACCGCGGCGGGGCCTCCCCATCTCTCTGTTCGTTCGTTCACTGCATTGCCCCCCGAACCGTCCGGCCAGGAGACAGCGGAAAGGGCAGAGAGAGATGGCGGCCGCGTCCTTCACCGCCGCCAAGTTCCTGGCGCCGGTGGCCGCGAGATCCGGCGGCGAGAGGGCGCCCCCGCTCCCCGCCGGCGCCTCGTCCTCCTCCTTCGCCAGGACCCTGCGCCGCGGCGGGGCGCACCACCCGCGCCTGCGCACCGCGTTCGCCGTCTCCTCCGACCTGCTCGCGGGGAACAAGGCCGCGCAGGCCGCCGCCACGCATCCGGTAAGGAGTTCCGCTCTCTGCTATTACTTTAGGAAAAAAAAGGGATCTTGGGTGCTGACGGAGTGTGAAAACCCGATCTTGGGCGCTCTTCACAGTTTTTTAACTGTGCTGCGTGATTGGATCTCGGGCCAGCCACGTGAGTGTGAAATTCTGATGCGTGATATGGTTGAAGTCTAACAAACGATTGGACTGATTGCATCCTACAGTAGTACTTCGTAGTCGCAATTCGGGATGCACAAGTGTAAATCCCACAAAACTTTACCTCCCAGCTTTGAAATCGTAGTGCTTAGAAACGATATCCTGGCCTCCTGAATCTCATGGTGAGGACTCTCCTGTACTCTAAAACTACTGCTAAAGTTGTCCTCTCGCTCTCAGATACTGCTCATATATGATCGGATACTATTCCATCCTATCAATTGAAACAATTGTTTAGTTAATATAAAGTCTCTGATTGACAACTGAAACTGAAGTTTTCGCAACATATTTTGAATAGATCCACCATTTAGCTCTGTTCATGCCTCCAGCTGCAAGTCTGAGGCAACTGCGTCTTGAGATTCAGAACTGGACTGATACTATTTTACTGTCATCTAGCTTACCTTGCAACTAGTGGTGCTTAGACATGGAAAATGTGTCATATTTGGCTTTCGGGTACTGCAAGTTTGTTCGAGTTGCGGAACACTGTGCTGTGTCTTAATTCAGGGTCTGTCATTTTCTCCAGGCTGTTACACGGGAAGAGGCACTGGAGCTGTATGAGGACATGGTTCTTGGCCGTGTATTTGAGGACATGTGCGCACAAATGTACTACCGTGGCAAGATGTTTGGTTTCGTCCACCTTTACAACGGCCAGGAGGCTGTCTCCACCGGCTTCATCAAGCTTCTGAACCAAGCTGACTGTGTTGTTAGCACATACCGTGATCATGTCCATGCGCTGTCCAAGGGTGTCCCGGCACGTTCTGTCATGGCTGAGCTCTTTGGCAAGGCCACAGGCTGCTGCCGTGGACAGGGTGGTTCCATGCACATGTTCTCTGCTCCCCATAACCTCCTTGGAGGCTTTGCCTTCATCGGAGAGGGCATCCCTGTTGCCACTGGTGCAGCCTTTGCTGCTAAGTACCGTCATGAGGTGCTCAAGGAGTCCAGCCCTGATGGGCTTGATGTCACAATGGCGTTCTTTGGAGATGGTACCTGTAACAATGGCCAGTTCTTTGAGTGCCTGAACATGGCACAGCTTTGGAAGCTTCCTATTGTGTTTGTTGTGGAGAACAACCTGTGGGCAATTGGAATGTCACACCTTAGGGCTACTTCGGACCCAGAGATTTGGAAGAAGGGGCCATCATTTGGAATGCCTGGGGTCCATGTTGATGGTATGGATGTCCTGAAGGTCAGGGAGGTTGCTAAGGAAGCAATTGAGAGGGCAAGGAGAGGTGAAGGACCAACCCTAGTTGAGTGTGAAACCTACAGGTTCCGAGGTCACTCCCTCGCAGACCCAGATGAGCTCAGGAAGCCTGGTAAGGATTACTTTCCTGTTTCATTTTATTTCAGTTTTGCTTCATAAGGAATGATGTTCATGGTATGAACCAGGCTAACTGACTGGAGAAATGTAAAGTGGCATTGATTCTTTTTACGCTTGTAGTGGTTTCATATAAACAATCTCATCTTGATCTGAGTTCAAGTAATATACACTATATTAATGTTACTGTTATTTAAGCACATGGAAGATTAATATTCCCTGCAAACCATGTAATATTTTAGAACATTAAAAGCAGTACCTGACTCTGTCTGAAAGTTTAGAAGCGGCTATCATGTTAATAGTGCATGCAAAAAAAATGTTTGGAAATCTAGTATGTTCCTGCTGCTGCTGTGTGTGTATTGGAATAGTTAAGACGCCCTTTTTTTTTTGCTTGCACCATAGTCTACACATGCAGGATTGCCAATGCGGACACACATGATACTTGACTAGTAAGATAATATTATTTGATGAAATCTGGTTGGTCAGAGCAAGCTTGTTTGCAGATTCTGTGGTGCCCATTGAACTACTGAAAGAAACATTTTTCTCAGATTTCAGCTCTTCTTATCGTCATCGCAGTCATCTTATCTGAAATGTCAACATCCTGATAAGAATCTTTAGGATGTCTTTTAGCCACCTGCCCACCTCATAGGTGTCTAGGACCACTTGCCCTGGATTTTCTTTTCCTATTTCTGAAATTTCACTTGAACGTTCATGGCTATATGTGATGTTGCATTTGCTCTTTTTTCGCTAATGAAATACAGCTTCATAAGCGAGTGGTTTCGCAAGTTGATTCCTTGGCTATGCATTTTATCCCAAAACTAAATGAACATTAATAAAATTTATAAGATCAGTGGCTGTTATAATTCCTTCACTTGTGTTTTTGATGCTTTAATCAGTTTGGATTGAAATGTCAACCAGCGAACTATCTTGTTTTATATAACGACTTGACCATACCTTCATTATTCACGTATGTAATTTGACAACTGAGCCGTTCAGCACATTTGCACCTTGTTTCATGACTGTCACAGGTCACATCACTACTCATATGTATATATGCATGCGTTCTCTTCATTTCTTCATCATACATGTTTGAGCACCTCACTTCTATTTTTGGCTCGGGTGTTCAAGCTTGCGTGGGTTTCTTATGTCTTTGATAGTCTGGCTGGAACATTTATTAAACTGATGACTCCCACCACAAAATGACTCTTTGCACAGATGAGAAAACCCACTATGCTGCAAGGGATCCTATTACGGCCTTGAAGAAGTACATCATCGAGCAGAACCTTGCGACCGAATCTGAGCTGAAGAGCATTGAAAAGAAGATCGATGATGTTGTTGAGGAGGCTGTTGAGTTTGCTGACGCAAGCCCGCATCCACCACGGAGCCAGCTGTTGGAAAACGTGTTTGCTGACCCCAAAGGCTTTGGTATTGGCCCTGATGGAACGTACAGATGTGAGGATCCCAAGTTCACGCAAGGCACCGCCCAAGTTTAAGGTTTTACGGAGGTTAATCTGTGCTCTCTACCACTGTACTTCGGTTCTCTAGTTTTGTCGAGCCAATGACATATTAAAGATACTGTACGCATAAGGCGGTTCATTTCTTCGATTCTTAGGCGTGTGTCTGATATTATTGTGTAATTTGTTCAAATGCTCAACTCATGCGTGCCCAGGTTTTATGAAATGTGCTGTAGCTCAACTTGTTCAGGGAACAGCTCAGTTTCTACATCTATAGAAGTATGTGAAATGGTTTTGGGGGGAGTATCAGATGTAGTTCGAATCTTTAGCTACCTTGTTGGGAAGGCAATATTTGCAATTTCTATTATGGGCAGTGAAAACACAAACTTTTTTTTTATGTTTTCCATGTTCTGTTGTGCTGTTCGGTTAACTCAAGCTGTATATATTTCCTTTGTTATAAGTTGGAGTCACTATTCAAGTATTCACCCTGTCATTTGGAATCATGGCTTGCTCAAACTTTGAAAAAAAAAGGATGGCACGCATCATGAAAACCGTTATACCTTTTTGCTCTACACGACTGTGATTTGGTTTGATATGGTATACACGTGTCGGTTCACATCATAAAGGACGGCTACGTCCAAGATGTTTATCTAGGAAGCACAGGACATGACCTCAACACTAACCATACAACACGTAATCCTAATTGGACGTAATCCTAATTGGTCGAGTACTCGAGTGGGCGCCAATATGGACTAAACTGTTTGCTGCCCTTGTTTCTAGTTTGTTTAGCTACTCTATTTTACTTTTAGGGAACCTGTAATAATATTTGCCCTGTTCGTTTGGCTGATTTAGTGTGAGAGAAAAATACTGTTCGTTGGCTGAAAAAGTACGGCTTATAAGCCAAACGAACATGGCGTATATCTGTCGCTCTTGTTTTTCTTCTTTTCTAGATTGTTGGGCTAAGCTCATGAACATATAGGGTGGGATTCACTGTTTGCATTGATTTTAGCCTGCATTAGGCCAGTGGTGTAGTCAGGATTTGTAGCTAGGGCTATCTATTGCTTTAATTTTTTTTAACTGCTATGAATGTAATATAACGATATACAAGTATATGAATTTTGAATCATAATATGATTAAGTTCAAAAGGACAACATCATAAAATTAAATAAACGAGTCTAGCTTGCTTAAAATAGATTATAGATTATACCTATAATAGCTGAAAAATAGTACGTCACTACTTCCTCCTGTCAGGCTTGTTGTGTCTTCTAATAACCATGAAAGTGTTGATTATCTCATCTTCCTTTAATCATAAGAAAATATCTCGTTCAAAAAAGCGACTAGATAATCACCCAAAAGACTATCTCCACTCTTTTTTATGGTTCACAAATCTGCAAGAGAATTATACAATATTTTAATTTACTATCCCAATAACCCCAATGTTACATAAAAAAGCCTATACATACAATTGAAATGAAATAGAACACACTCTAAGTCTAGAACCTAATTAAATCAGTTTTGCATGCCTAATTTAATGGCTGATCGCTCCTGCTCTTAGCTCTATTTGGGGCTTATTTGCTTATAGTGTTAGAAAGAGGGAAAGACGTACGTACAAGCAGGCTGATTATTGACTCGAGAATTGGAGACGTAGTCTAGTTGAGTGTGCTGCTGTATGTAGTGCCTCTCGCCGCTAATATATAGCCGCTTCCGCCGTCCTGATGGTTGAATTGGGCACGATCGCAGCTCGTAGGGACGAATACGAAGGGGCGTGGAATGGACGTACCAAACTTAATTGCATTATTGATTATAGAGTTAAATGCATCAGAGGTTCATGAACTTGTCATGGTGTACCACTTAAGTCTATGAACTAGAAAAATGCATTTATAGGTCACCTAACTTGTTAAATGGCACACCGTAGGTCCATAATGCTTTGTCAGCGCTTTTATTGCTTAGGTGGCATGCCAACCTGGCATGGTTTTTTTTCATCTAACCCCTCACTCTAGGCCTGTGCATGGATTATGTGATCCACCCAATCCAGCCACCCAAAACCCAATCCAATCCATAAGACCCATGGGTCAGAATTTCAGCATGATCGTCGGCAGCCCTCCGCCAAACAAGCGCACTGGAGCAGCACGAACAACGTGGTCCTAGGGCACGCGGCGATCGGAGCAGTGGAACGACGGCGGCGTTTGTCGACGGTGATGGCCGCGTCCTCCGTCGCGTTCGTCGTGTCCGGCAACTTCACGCCGCGCAGCCTCAGGAAGTCGTTCCCAGTGCAGTTGAGCCGCGTCACGCACATGCACCCGGTGACGCTGTCCCTGAGCCCCCAGTCCCGCGGCGACGCTGGCGTGAATTGAACCCAAGCATGCAGGCGCACGCCGGCGAGCCGCTGCTGGTGTTGCAGACGCCGAAGGCGCTACAGTGTGCTCGACTGGTTCAGCACAAATCGTGACACGCTGCCGCCGCCGTTGCCGACGAACTGCAGCCCATTCGTTGCTGTTGGTGACGAACTTGAACTGGAACTGCGTTGGCGACGGCGACGAACTCGAACTGGAAGTTGCTGTTGTTGGGCTCTATCTCCGGCTCGCCGCTGAAATGCAGCCCGTTCCACGGCCCGTTCTGGTACACGGAGCTCCCAACGACGGCAATGGCACCGGCGCGGGCGAACGAGCTCGCCATGTTCCCAGAGCACGGCGAAGATGGCCCAAGCTGGTGCTTACATCTGCATGGGTTAGATGGGGCATATTTAATGAACAAAAGCAAATGGCCCAAGCTGGTGCTTACATCTGCAAAGGAGGCTCTAGATTCTGACAACTTGGAAGTCTTAACACAGGACGTTACTCCTTGTGGCCAACGGCAGGACGTTGTAGATGAACCGGCCTGCAGTGTTCGCGGGCCTGGCGTGTTGTGACTGCGAGCGTGCACAGCCAGCGCAGAGAGTGGCGCGGCGAGCTCGCGGAGGGTTCAGGGCGAGCGCGGTGAGCATGCGCCATCGCCACCGGAATCCCATTCCCATCTGTCGCTTGTACCATGAAACAACAAGCAACTCCGTCCTCTAAAGTCTGAAACCCTTGGTCTCTTTTAGGCTTTCAGCTCGTTCGATCTGATGTCTGAATTTGATCCTCGTCGTCGTCGCCAGTGAGCCACAAACAAGACCGGCCGCGCACGGTGGACTTGTAGTTGGGCTGTAGCCAACATGTACAGTGTTGTTCCGAGACGGCATCTCTATCAGGCCGGATCCAGCTCCAATCGGAGGAGGAGACGACCAGCTCATGCTGTGTCGGACATTTCAGATCGGAGCTGAGCACACCGTGAACAGCAGACCGACGAGCCCCCCGAGAACAGCAGACCGACGGTGGGGGGCGGCTGGTCCTCACCGGTGGCAGTCTTCCCTACGTGCAGGGCCACACGGCGGCGGCGCACACACACGAAGAGACAGGGCGCGGGCCAAGGCGGCGGCGGCGGCCTGCCATCCGCGCCCGTGGGTGCTCGCCGTGCGGCCGGGAGTGGCTCGCGGCCCCACGCGGAGGCGGCCACGACGTGATGGTTTGATGGCGGCGGCGTGCTCCGGTGGGGAGGCGGAGTCGATGAGGCGCGCAGGCCACCACCACGGGGAGACGGAGGAAGAAGAAATAGATGAGGCCAGTAGCCGCCGCATGCCACCACCACCGCGCCGGATCTGCCCAACTCCGCGTGTGGCTGCGGCCGTGTCCCCGCACGGAGGGGCTCGTACACCCGGTCCATGTCGCATGCTGCGCTCGCCGTGGCCATCCCTGCCGCCGCGCACACCGTGACACCGTGACACCGCGCGTGCGCCTACGACACGCACACGCTCGCCTACGCCACCCTCTACTCCCTCATCTATCGCCACACGTAAGTCAGCTTCCCCACCACCGGCCGTTGATGGCGCGCAGCCGCCCTGTGACTCCGCGACGGACACCGGCAAGGAGAGAGGACGGGCAGAGCAAGGGTGCAGGACTGCATGTTGAGGGGATGGGGTTTCAGGGGGTTCCCTGCATATTTTCCGCCACATGGCAACGCCACGTCATATAAAATGTCTGCGTGGCATGTATGGACCTGCGGTGTATCATTTAACAAGTTTAGGTATAAAAAAATGCATTTTTCAAGTTCATGGATCTAAGTGACACCCCGTGACAAGTTTAAGGGTCTCTCATGCATTTAACTCTTGATTATATATACAACCAAATCTGACCCGTACTAGCTAATGCTGCATTAGGACTACTTTGAGAACTATGCAAACCTGCAGAAGAACCTCCTCCGAGTGACACACTAGCATAATGGCATAGACAACCAAACATACTAGCCATTAACCTCCATGCAAGATTGGTTGTTTTGAATTTGGAATCAGAAGCGATCCCTGTAGCCACTTGTCAAGAGCTTGTTAACTCTTTTCCCCCCTGATTCCAAACTCATGTTTGCATCAGTTCAGATTTACCAGAAATTTCCTAAATGTTCCTGCAACTCTAGTTTGTTTTGAGTTTGGAGATCACCTCAGGGCAATTTTTATAGCTAGCCCAAACTGAAATTTCTTTGTGATGCTACACTGCAAAGGAGTTGTTACCGCTCCTACAGGCATACCGGACCCGAAGACCTCCACTGCTGGCCGTCTGACAACAGAAGACCTCGACAGCCCAGCCGAAGAGAAGCACCTGAGACCCAGAGCCAGGAACCCCCACGTCTACGACCCAGATTGGGTGAACCCGTGAAGCATCTGCCTACCGCACCGCGAGTGTCTTGCGTATGTGCGTGCGTCGAGCATAAGAGAGAAACCTTGGCTTGAGAGAGGGATATGAACATGGATGTAATGAACCTTTCTGAGTACTAAGAACTCATCTTCCTGCCCAGCCCCTGCTCTGCTCTTCCCTACCTTCTCTGATTCCTCCGATCCCCTTCCTCTGCTGCTAACAAATTTGGTACCAGAGCCACCGATTCGTGGGTTTCCTCCTATCTCCTCACCACAGCTTTGATCCGGCACCGTGATCCCCATCGGCAGGTCGATTTCCGGCTTCACTCCGGTGATGCCGTCGAAATCCTGTAGGTCCGAGCCGAGGTTGGTGTGATTGGCGGTGGCACGGTGAGCACCCAATGCTGGAACCCCACGAGATCTTCCACAACTACTACACCTGACTCCGCAAAGAGCAGGGCGCCATGGACCCCAACTTCAAGATGCTCGTCGATGAGATCAAGGTCGTGCAGACTTCGATCGCCAACATCGACTCCAGGCTGTCATCCCGCATCGACTCCATCGAGCACACCATCGCGGGCCGCTTCGACAAGTTGGAGAGTGCCGCCCAGGTGCTCGACACTTGGAAGCCCAAGGTGGACGCATCCATGGCGGAGATGCGCGCCGAGATTGGTGCGTTCCGCAAGACCGACGAGGTGGTGGAGCGGATCCGGACTGAGATGACGGCGCTTCGCAAGACCGTCAGCCGCGCCGCTGTCACACCCAATTTTAAGGATAAAATTGAATGCATAAAGCTCATGTGTGCCCAGGGATCAGTCACACACATAAGTTGACAAATTACAAAAGTATCATCACGGTGTATCTTACATCACGAGTAATACCATAACATAGTCTTACATAACACAGCGGAAAATAAAAAGATAGCTCTCACGTGGAAGCTCCAACACAGGGATGGTCAACTGGTTGACCACAAGTCTAATAGTCCTCAGGAAACTCCTCATACTCGTTGTCATCTGTTACCCATCCGGGATTTTTATCCAAATATAGAAAGTAAACAAGCGTAAATACTTCCCGTACTTAACAAGTTAACATGGGGTTATGAAGCTCAAAAAGGTTGACACTGGTTTACTGCAGTTAGCACTTTTAGTAAGTCAAGATTTTATTATCAAGTATTATCAAGTTATGCTTAAGCTCCCATTTAAACCCACATGATCATATATCAGAATCATTTGAATCATATTATCATCGTATAACATCATGAATGAACAACAATAAGTAACCAATTATTCTGTGAGTTTTTCGGGCCACTCGTGACCGTGAGCACGGCTGTTATAACAGTTTGTAACCCTCTGCAGAGGCTGGTCGTCAGCGGCAGAGGCGCGGGGTGGCGCGGCAACGGCCGCTTGGCCGAGCTGGGCCGTCCCAGGAAGGGAAGGGGGAGGGCGAGCGAGCCGCGGGGAAGGAAAAAGGCCAATCGGGCCGAAAGTGAGGAAGGGAGAGAGAAAAGAAAGAATTTCCTTTTCTTTTTCCAAATAAATTTTCCAAACTCATTTTCATATTGAATTTGAATTCAATTCAAATTTAGTCAAAGCTAATCATTACAAAAACAAATGTGCAGGAGCATGAATGCATCAAAAGGTTACTAACCTTATATTTGATTTTAATTTCCCAAAAATTATTAATTTCCTATATTTGAATGCACACATAATAACATAATTAAATCAAATTTACTTATTTCAAAAGAACGAAATTTTTGGGTGTTACAATTCTACCCCCCATAAGATGAATCTCGTCCTCGAGATTCGGACGACGTCGACTAAGAGATAGGGATACTCTGTCTTTAGATTCTTCTTTACTTCCTCATGTAGTTCCATCGTCTCGATAGGGATCCCACTTTACTTTGCATACATGTTGATCTTACTCCAAGTAACTTGCCCAATTGATTTCAAGATTCTGATAGGTACCCTAAACAACCCTTAGGTAACTCCAATCACTAAGCCACCTTTCCTATAATACCAATTCTCTTCAAAATATCCACCTTCCGACGAAGTCCTGACGAATCTCTTGGTCAGAAGGAAATTCTTCTACCAATCTTCAAAACATTAATGTTCCTGGCTAAGTTGCTCGAACTGGGAATATAACTCTTAATCCTTGGTGTTGTTTGAATCTTCTTAGCATAACTCTCTCTTGCTAAGGACATCGACAACGACTTTTGCTTCTCCGTGTGATAGCACTTTTTCAAGTCATATTCAATTTTCATCCCAACAAAGATATCACAAGCTCAAGGCCAACTTGGTGAAGATGTCCTATAGATTCTTGTGATCCTCCTAGATGTCACTTGTACTTCCAAGAAGATAGTACTTTCATGCTCTACAATGGGTAACTTCAGGTAACTTGTTAGGTAGTTCAACTCACGCTTCCTTAATTGACTTAATGAACAAGGTACTACATTTTTCTTCTTGCATAAGGACACATTCCACACCTTGATAAAGTGCATCCTAGTGGACATAAAGCCCTTGTCCTGATTTGGCAAAGCTAATATATAGGTTCTACTCCAACCTCTTCTTGGATTCCTTCAGCACTTAGCTGAGGTCTCTTGATCCAAACTAATTTGAAAGCTTCTCTAGTAGCTCTATCAAAGTCTTAATGATCTTGTATAAACCTTCATTGAACCTTTAACCAAACCTCATTGAGACTCTAAGTTTCTCTCACATCTTTGGGTACCACCACGCTTCCGCTGCGCAAACAAGAACGTAGAACACTTCAGCTTGCAAATTCTTCAACTTGGCTACCCCCCTTAAGAAAAGATAGACTAGGGGACACCAAAGTATAGCTTACATATACTTCTTTTAGATGAGCTAACTAGTATCAAGATGTTCTGACATTCCAACGATACTCTTGTGTATGGGCAAGAAACCTGAAATTCCTCGCGTGACAAAAAAAACAGTAGTGCAGTAAAACAGCTGTAACTCCCATTCTGTTAATCTAATGAAGTTGTATCTCCTACCGTTGGAAAGCTTATAAAATTCTCCACAACTTCCTTATAGAACACTTTTCCAAATTCTGCAATTAACTTGGTCGAAAATAGTACACAACAGAAACTTCTCCAGATTCCAAACAGCATAGATGCATCACCTTGTGATTTTCGTATCTCCATAACCAAAATAGCTATAAAGCCGATTCTTTCGCTCAGAGAAAGATATTGAAGCCTACTATTGTCCAGAATTTTCTCATGATTTTTGGTCATCCAAATTCAGAGACATAAGCCGAAGAATGCAGACTGCTCCGAAAAGATAGGATAGGGAAAACAGAAGAAAACCAAAACCCGACTATTTATTTCATTAATCCTTATGCCAAGCCTACAACTAAATGAAATTGTGGGATCACCCAACAAGATCTTTGCAATCATTACAAAGATTCAAAAGAATCATAAGCATGATGATAATTCAACAATCAATAAAGATGCACAACTCAATCATTGACTCAACTTGCGATACTATCGTTTTTATTGTGCTAGGGGTAACAATCCTAAGACTCTTCTTCAGATCACGCAAGAAGGTGATGAGGGATAGTTCTAAAAGCATATCAAATCAAGGGGTGAAGATAAAAACAAACTCTTCAAAATAAGCACCAAGGTAGAGATGAATAGCAAAGGTAGAGATATAGTAGAGAAGAAAATATCAAGGTTCATAGAGCAAGGGTTTTTTAGCAACATCTAAACCTTAAAACGACCAGTTTCTACTAGGCTTGCGTCCTACAGTCAACACTGCTTTGATACCAATTTGTCACACCCAATTTTAAGGATAAAATTGAATGCATAAAGCTCTTGTGTGCCTAGGGGTCAGTCACACACATAAATTGACAAATTACAAAAGTATCATCACAGTGTATCTTACATCACGAGTAATACCATAACATAGTCTAACATAACACAGCAAAAAATAAAAAGATAGCTCTCACGTAGAAGCTCCAACACAGGGACGGTCAACTGGTTTACTACAAGCCTAATAGTCCTAAGAAAACTCCTCATACTCGTTGTCATCTGTTACCCATCCAGGATTTTTATCCAAATATAGAAAGTAAACAAGCGTAAGTACTTCTCGTACTTAACAAGTTAACATGGGGTTATGAAGCTCAAAAAGGTTGACACTGGTTTACTGCAGTTAGCACTTTTAGTAAGTCAAGATTTTATTATCAAGTATTATCAAGTTATGCTTAAGCTCCCATTTCAACCCACATGATCATATATCAGAATCATTTGAATCATATTATCATCGTATAACATCATGAATGAACAACAATAAGTAACCAATTATTCTGTGAGTTTTTCGGGCCGCTCGTGACCGTGAGCACGGCTGTTATAACAGTTTGTAACCCTCTATAGAGGTGGTGCACATTCACCGCGAGTCGTGATTCCCATATGCCCGGGTTAATTACTCCCATATCACTGCCAAGGTGAGCGGGCAGGGTATACTATGAAGCCATTTCATATGTTTCTCTAACAAGTTAGGGCCGCTAGGTTTCCTCGGCAGGCAGATGTAGGAACCCCCTTTCTTATGGCACATATCCATCGCGGCTATACACATAGGAACAGAGGCAGTCCTATACCCAACGTGGCAAGCCCCTTTTGCGCCATAAATGTAACCTCTAACAAGCTAGAAAAAGGTCCTATTACTGAGCTAAAGTCAGAGCCATATGACCCTCACGGTTGCACTGTCAATCCCAGCTTTTGCCGATAGATAAGTCCTTATGGAGGGCCGAGAGCATCATGATCGAAAGTCATTCGCTCCTTCGCCCTATAATTCAGTTGTTTAAAAGCCAATTTTACCTTTTTGTTTCCATAGAACCGTTATTCATTATGTAAATCATGTATAGGTTCATTGAGCGCTAGCAAACTACCCATATGCATATAACCCATAGCAGATCAAGGAACAGGATAATCAATCACTAGGATGTCCTTACGGGTATCAAAATTAGACACATGCAAATGAGTAATTAATAAAGGTGAATAGACATCAAGGTAGATCCCATGCTATACTTGCCTTGGTTACCAAACTCTTGCTGGTCCTGCTGGTCGTCAAAGAACTCTTGGTCTCCAACGTTCTCCTCACCGTCTGAACACGACCAACACGGCAACATACAACATTCCAGGAACATTCATGCAAAGCAAACAATCCTATGGTTAGAACAGTACACTAACAGTATAGAAACAAGATAAAATGTTTATGGAAGGAATCTACGTCTCGCTACGATCATGTCAACGCGAAGTTCACGAAAAACGGAGCTAAAACGCGAAAGTTATGAATTAAACGGGATTTCCTATAGCAATTTATTTAACTAAATCTAACCTCAAAATTTAAATGTTGCAAACAGGGTTAACAGTGGTATTAGCATGTAGAGAACTTAATTGTGAACCTAACAAAATTTGAACGGGTCAAATCGGAGCTATAACGATGATTTTATAAGCAAAACAGTGCAATGGCATTTCTGGAAATACTGAAAACGTATTTTGGACTAAAACAGTATATTTTACGTTTTCAAAAGGAGAAAGCGTACTCAGGAAATGTGTTATGGACTGCGGGTTAGGATTTAGAAAAGCTCAGGGACTCCTTAGCAAAATCACCCGCGAAGGGGTATCGGCTTATGTGAGCTGTTGGATCAAGAACGGACGGCTCAGATTAGATCTGGGGGGAGAGAAGGAGCTGGCTGGGAACAGTAGCTCCGGCGGCGGCGCAACCATGGCTGGCGGCAAGGAACATGCCAGCGTGCATGGTTCAGTGGCTACGGGCCATGGTTCGAAGAACCGAGGACACCGGGAGAGCGAGGGGGTGAAGGGGACCTCGGACAGGGCAATACGGTGGCCGGAGGACGCGGCCGAGGTAGCGGTCGCCATGGCCAGCGACATGGAGCTCATGGGCGCACGTGAAACGGGGTCTACGGGCCACGGTTTGCCCATCTGAGAGCACCAAGGAAGAGAGAGGGGGGGGGGTAGGCGAACTCGTCCAAGCCTAGAGCACGGCCGGAGGATGCGGCTGAGGCGGAGGTCGCCATGGCCGGCGGCGTGGAGCTCACGGGCGCATGCGGCTAGGGCTCTAGAAGCCATGAAACACCGAATTGAAGGCATGGGGAGAAAGAGGGGAGCAAGGGGGTTCTCACCGCGGGGAAAAACGAGGCGGAGGCGGTTCGGGGATGGCGGACCACGCGGAGGTGCGGGTGGCGGACCTCGGCGCTTCCCCGTGCGACGGTTGCGGCCTCCTCGTGCACAGGCGAACGCGAAATGGAGCGAGGAGGCAGCAGGGGGTGCGCGCGGAGGTTCTCGGTTCCCTTTTGTAGAGGCCGGGCATGAGGGGCGCTCCCACGACGTGCAACGTGGGCGCGGAGCGGCGGCAATTGCGGTCTTGGCCGGCACTGCGGTTGCAGGAGGTGAGGGACGGCGCTGACGCGTGGGCCCAGCCATCACGCAGAGGCGCTGGTGGCACAAAGAACGGGCCGCTTTGGCCGAAAGGCAGCCCGAGAAGGGAAGGGGGAAGGCGGCGGGTCAGGGGAAGGAAAAAGGCCAATCGGGCCGAAAGT
This sequence comes from Miscanthus lutarioriparius, assembly GCA_904845875.1. Taxonomy (NCBI): domain Eukaryota; kingdom Viridiplantae; phylum Streptophyta; class Magnoliopsida; order Poales; family Poaceae; genus Miscanthus; species Miscanthus lutarioriparius. Next base: position 77,292,433 of record CAJGYO010000012.1, on the reverse strand, counting down.
GAGGAAGGGAGAGAGAAAAGAAAGAATTTCCTTTTCTTTTTCCAAATAAAATTTCCAAACTCATTTTCAAGTTGAATTTGAATTCAATTCAAATTTTAGTCAAAGCTAATCATTACAAAAACAAATGTGCAGCAGCATGAATGCATCAAAAGGTTACTAACCTTATATTTGATTTTAATTTCCCAAAAATTATTAATTTCCTATATTTGAATGCACACATAATAACATAATTAAATCAAATTTACTTATTTCAAAAGAACGAAATTTTTGGGTGTTACAGCCGCGCTCGAGTCGACTGTTGTTGCACCGACGGGAGTTTTGCTGCCACCGCTCGCGTTCCCTGCGCCAGCAACGGCTGGCGGCTCCATCATCCGCCCAATTAGGCACGGCGTCGAATCAAGTCACCGGGGAAAGGGTCTCGAACCCATATCCCCGGTCAAGGGTACGCAGCTGCATCTCCACTCCATTCCCCTCCCCAAATTGCATCGTTCTCACTCTAGTTCGGCGCTGGTGACCGCGGGTGCGGGGGGTTCGGGTGGTGACCATGGCTGGTGGCGTGGGGGAACTGGCTACCATGAGCCAAGGCCGCCGTGGGAAACTCACCATCCGGGCAACAAAATTCCCAAGATGAATTTTCCCAAATTTGACGGTGAAAATCCTAGGCTATGGATCACTTGGTGTGAGGACTACTTTGATTTATACACTGTTGAACCTGCTGTTTGGATCAAGTGTGCGACAATGGATTTTGTCAATTCATCGCCTGCCACGCGCTGGTTACAATCGCTAGATCCCCAAGTCAAAAAACTTCCATGGAAAGAGTTCTGCCAGTTGGTCTTAGATAGGTTTGGGAAAGCTCAGTATGAAGCTTTGGTTAGGCAAATGTTTAGTATCCGTCAGATCTCTACAGTTCAGGACTACATCGATCACTTTGCTGGGTCGATAGATCAGTTGGTAGCTTATGGTCGTAGTACCGATCCTGTTTTATTTGCCATGCGTTTTGTTGATGGGCTCAAAGGTGAAATTCGCAATGCTGTGCATATGCAACGCCCCCTAACATTCGATACTGCTAGTGTGCTTGCTTTGCTGCAGGAGGAGCTGCATGATCCCAGCAAGAAGAAAGAGCTTCGCTGACCTGATTCTTACTCTTTCGGCAAGCCATCGCTCAAGGGTGCTTTGCCCTTGCCACTGCCTCCGCGGGGGGACAAGACTGATCATGTTGCAACTGAGCCGTCTGCGGTGAACGATCGTCGACCCCACGACGTGGAAGACAAGCTCCGCACATTGCGTGATTACCGTCATGCTCGCGGTCTCTGTATCAAGTGTGGTGAAAAATGAGGACCGAGCACCAGCCCGGTTGGTTGAGTCTCCCGGTGGTGGAGCAACCGCTCGTGGGTTCGATCCCTGTGATCAAACTCACGTGCCTCATCGGGTTTTTCCCCATAAATAATCAGTAGTGCACTGTGCAGCACCTTGTCTCTCACGCGTGATGCCACAATGGGATCGTGACGTGCCCGTCGCCTACGAAGTCAGTGGATTTCGGTGATCTCAAGAAGGACGCGGTCTTCAGATCTGAGTGTAGCTATAGGTTTGTTTGTACACGAGTAGTGTGAGTAGTGTGCGTGTGTGTTGAGTAGGCGTGCGTGTGTATGAACAGATGCTACAGCTGTACCCAGATGAGAGGCAAAAAAAAGTGTGGTGAAAAATGGTCTTGGGATTATCGTTGCGCTGAGCAAGTTCAACTCCATGTCCTCCAAGAGTTTTGGGATATTTGCCACGCTGAAGATTCGGGAGATTGTGTCTCTGATTCAACTGAACCCACTGAAGCTCAGGTTCTGGTTGCAGTCTCTCTGGCAGCTCTGAATGGCAAGACTGTCATTAATGCAATTCAGTTTATAGGATCAGTCCAAGGCTTTCAGGCTCGCATCCTACTCGATTCTGGCAGTTCCCACACCTTTCTCAGTGCCAGCTTTGCTCCACAGTTGCAGGGTCAGACATCATTCAGTCCAACAGTGCTAGCTTTGCCCTTCAAGTGCCAGCTTTGCCCTTCAAGTGAAAATTGCTGATGGTCAATTTCTGGAATGCTCACAGGAGTTCACAAATTTGGAATGGTCAGTCCAACAGTGCTCCTTTCAGTCGACGGCCAAAGTCATTCCTCTGGCACAGTATGATCTCATCGTCGACATGGACTGGTTATCTTCTTTCAGTCCAATGCAGGTGGATTGGAAACACAAATGGCTCAAGATCCCCTATGACAACTCCTTCCGTGTATTGCAAGGTGATCTGCAAGAATTGCCACCTAGGACATTTATTCAGGTGCCTCATGTCGCTGCTACAAGTTCAGTAACTCCGGCTGACAATTTACCACCTGAGATCTCTCAGCTACTCCAAGAGTTCAGCTCGGTCTTTGATCCACCTCAGGGTTACCCTCCACGCCGCGACTGTGAGCATGACATTCCGCTGTTGCCAGGCGCCACTCCAGTGTCCATGAGGCCTTATCGCTACCCACCGGCTGTGAAAGATAGAGATTGAGCGACAAGTAACAGAAATGCTCAGCTCCGGTATAATCCAGCACAGTCAAAGCCCCTTCTCTTCTTCGGTCTTATTGGTGAAGAAGAAGGACGGAACATTCAGGTTTTGTGTGGATTTCCGGCAATTGAACACCCTCACGGTCAAGACCAAGTATCCGGTGCCCGTGATTGAGGAGCTGCTGGATGAGCTCCACGGCGCTTTGTGGTTCACTTCACTGGATTTAGCTGCCGGTTATCATCAAATTCGTCTTAAGCAAGGGGAAGAAGCAAAGACTGCCTTTCAAACCCATACCGGTCATTATGAATTCAGGGTTATGGCGTTTGGCTTATCTGGGGCACCAGCCATGTTCTTGAAGGCGATGAATCTTACTCTGGGTCCACTGCTACGCAAATGTGTTCTGGTCTTTTTCGACGACATTCTGATTTTCAGTCGTTCTTATGAAGAGCATGTGCAGCATGTCCGGCAGGTTCTGGATCTGTTACAGCGAGATCAGTGGCAGGTCAAAATGTCCAAGTGTGCCTTCGTGCAGCGCCAATTGAAATGCCTCGGCCATGTCATATCTGGGAATGGCGTAGCCATAGATCCGGCAAAAGTTCAAGCAGTCCTTGAGTGGCCAACGCCTACATCAGTCAAAGATTTACGCAGTTTCTTGGGCTTGGCCGGGTATTACCGTCATTTCGTCCTGTCATTTTGGCATTCTCTCTAAGTCACTGACTGATTTACTCAAGAAGGGAGCCGTTTTTGTTTGGTCCACAGTACACCAGGAAGCGTTTGAGGCCCTCAAGCACGCCATTACTTCGGCTCCTGTCTTAGCCTTGCCGGACTTCTCTAAACCCTTTATCTTGGAGACGGACGCCAGTGGTATTGGTGTTGGAGCCGTGCTAGCTCAGGGAGGCCACCCACTAGCATTCATGAGTAAGGCTTTGGGACCCCGGTTGCAAGGACTCTCTACATACGAAAAAGAGTACCTCGCTATCTTGATGGCCGTCGATCAATGGGGCTGTTACTTGCAACATGCCGAGTTCCACATCGTGATTGATCACAAGAGTTTGGTCCAGCTCACTGAGCAAAGGTTGCACACGCCATGGCAACAAAAGGTATTTACTCAATTGATCGGTCTGCAGTGCAGGATTATCTATCGGCAAGGCTCGGACAATGGCGCAGCTGATGCCTTATCTCGTGCTCCTCATATTCACTGCGCAGCACTGTCAGTATGTCAACCACAGTGGCTGGATGCAGTCCGCCATTCTTATCAGTCTGATGCCGGTGTCCAGGATATCTTCAGAAAATTGGAGTCCCAACCAACTGCAGTGAAACATTACTCTTGTGCCGATGGACTGCTGCGTTACAAGGGTCGCATTTGGGTCGGTTCTGATCCTGAGTTGCGTTTGCAGTTGATTCATGTTGTCCACTCTTCAGCTCTTGGCGGTCACTCCGGTATCCCTGTCACTTACCGCCGCCACAAACAACTCTTTGCATGGATGGGCATGAGGGCAGCAGTCCGGGAATTGGTGTCTGCTTGTCAAGTCTGCCAACGGGCCAAGCCAGATCGCTCTAAGCTTCTGTTGAGTTATGATCCAAATTTAGTTATGTACAAGCGGAGGCTGAAGTTGGCCCATCATATTTACCTACCGTGCCTCGTCGGCCCCCCCCCGCGGTATGGATCGTCGCATATTAGGGTTTTCCATCTATATATACTTCCTGTAAGCCGTCGTCTTGGGATAAGAAAAGTTGTAAATCCCCGACGTTTGTAACCTCACCCGATATAGTGAAGATTTGCTCGCTGGTGTCCGTGGTTTTTTTCTTTCTTCCTTGGAAGGGTTTTCCACGTTAAAATCTCGTGTCCCCTGTGTTTGATCTACTGTTCTTCGTTGTTTATATTGTCTATCGTTTCTAACAGCTTCGGGGTTACTCCAGCCACTACCGGTACCTATGGATGAAAACGGTACGGATATTTATTCGACCGTCCGTTTGACCGAACAAATATGAACACTTATCTGGATAGTAACTCGGATATCCGTAATTTTTTTCGGATACGGATACTAAAACAGATATCTTAGGCGGATATCAAATACGGATGTAATATCAACGATATCCAGCGGATATCGGATAATCCGGATAAGTATCGGATATATCCGGATATTTAAAAACGGATATTATCCGGATATTATTCAAACGACCTTGGATGGAGAAATGATCAAAATAAAAATTGTAGATCTCAAAAAGTTATGAAACTTTGTTGTTTACAACTTTTTCGTTTGAAATCATTTAGTGCTTCAAAATTTAAACCGTCCAAACTTTCTCAAATGAAAAACTAGTTTATAAGCGTCAAAATTTAAAAATCACAAATTTGAACCATCAAAACTATCTCAAATGGAAAGTTGACCAAAACAACAATTGTAGATCTTGATGAGTTGAACAAACTTGGTATTCACAACTTTTCAATTTGAAGTCATTTAGAGTTCATAATACTAGAGTCAAAGTGTTGTTTTTTCATTTGACCAAATTTGACTTGGTCAAACTTGCTCAAATGAGACACTAAATGACCTCAGATGAAAAAACTCTGAATACCAAGTTTGATCATCTCAGCAAGATCTACAATTATTACATAGCTCATTTTCCCATTTGAGAAATTTTTATCAAACACTAGTCATAAATTCTTGAATCTCATATAGACTTTCTGAAACTATGTCACACACTTATGAAATTTGAACTATATTTTGTTTAAACTTTCTCAAATGAAAAAATGGCCTATATAAGGATTGTAGATCTTGATGAGATGAACAAACTGGGTATTCAAAACTTTTCAATTTGAGACAATCTAGGGTTCCGAAAACTAGTTTGTAAACGTCGAAATTTAAAAATCATAAATTTGAACCGTCCAAACTATCTCAAATGGAAAGTTGACCAAAACAACAATTGTAGATCTTGATGAGTTGAACAAACTTGGTATTCAAAACTTTTCAATTTAAAGTCATTTAGAGTTAATAATACTAGAGTCAAAGTGTTGTTTTTTCATTTAACCAAATTTGACTTGGTCAAACTTGCTCAAATGAGACACTAAATGACCTCAGATGAAAAAACTCTGAATACCAAGTTTGATCATCTCAGCAAGATATACAATTGTTACATAGATTATTTTCCCATTTGAGAAAGTTTTATCAAACACTAGTCACAAATTCTTAAATCTCATATAGACTTTCTGAAATTATGTCACACACTTGTGAAATTTGAACTACATTTTGTTCAAACTTTCTCAAATGAAAAAATAGCCTATATAAGGATTGTAGATCTTGATGAGCTGAACAAACTTGGTATTCAAAACTTTTCAATTTGAGACAATCTAGGGTTCCGAAAACTAGTTTGTAAGCATTAAAATTTAAAAATCACAAATTTTAACCGTCCAAACTATCTCAAATGAAAAGTTGACCAAAACAAGAATTGTAGATCTTGATGAGTTGAACAAACTTGGTATTCAAAACTTTTCAATTTGAAGTCATTTAGAGTTCATAATACTAGAGTCAAAGTGTTGTTTTTTCATTTGACCAAATTTGACTTGGTCAAACTTGCTTAAATGAGACACTAAATGACCTCAGATGAAAAAACTCTCAATACGAAGTTTGATCATCTCAGCAAGATCTACAATTGTTACATAGCTCATTTACCCATTTGAGAAAGTTTTATCAAACACTAGTCACAAATTCTTGAATCTGATATAGACTTTCTAAAACTATGTCACACACTTGTGAAATTTGAACTACATTTTGTTCAAACTTTCTCAAATGAAAAAATGGCCTATATAAGGATTGTAGATCTTGAATCCATGACGATGACTCCATGAGACCCATGAAGCCATGAGCTTGGCTATTTCTACTCATGCCGCGAAGATTGGTGCTTGTATGATGTTTGATGTATGATGTATCTGTATCTTTATCTTATTTGTTGCTTTACTCTTTAGTCTTTCGGCTTAATCTAGATGGATTATGGACTCATAGAGTGGTGTAATGGTTTGCGCACGTATGATATATATATATATATATATATATATATATATATATATATATATATGCTGCTTTTACTCAATATCCGAATAGATATTTGTATCCGACCTTCTCCGAATCCGATTCATACCGTATTCGATACTCATTATTCGTATCCGTAACCGAGTCAATCCGTATTCGTATATGTATCCGAACGCTATCCGTGTCCGAATCCGAATCCGAACAGAAATATGAAAACAAATATAATATGAGTGATATCCGTTCGTATCCGATCCGTTTTCATCCCTAACTCCGAGGTTGTGCTCAGCTTAGGCGTGGACTTGACTTGCCCACAATTGCAATTATACATATATTAATAAATAAATAATGCTCTCAGGCACCTCAGCTAGTACTTGTAGTCTACTTCGTGCTTCCTTCGTCTCAAATAAGTTATCTTGTAAGGTTTTTAGAGTAGGTCCATGTTACTTAGAAATTACATATTTATTCCGATAAAAAACTATTTCAGCATTTAATGATTACACTTTAAAAATAAAAAAAAATACTACAACTAGATGGACCATACCTAGAAGTGCGCTTGATTTAGGATGGAGGGACACACACTTATTATTTAGTACATAGCTTAAAGTTAATTTATTTTAGGATACAGGAGGTACCCATCTACTCCTTTAGTCGTGTAACACAATGCATTCCAAAATAATCTGACACGGCTGTTTCTCTTACCTAATTAGTATTTTGTGTTGCTTCCGGGAAGGCAACCGGGAGAGGTTACTCAGAAAGGTTCATTACATCCATGTTCATACCCCTCTCTCAAGCCAAGGTTTCTCTCTTATACTCGACGCACGCACATACGCAAGACACTCGCGGTGTGGTAGGCAGATGCTTCACGGGTTCACTCAATCTGGGCCGTAGACGCGGGGGTTCTAGCTCTGGGTCTCAGGTGCTTCTCTTCGGCTGGGCCGTTGGGGTCTTCTGTTGTCAGACGGCCAGCAGTGGAGGTCTTCGGGTCCGGTATGCCTGTAGGAGCGGTAACAACCCCCTCCCCTTGCGCGCCTGGATCATTCCAAAAGACTGGCGCGAGGGAACTGTTGCCTGAGATGCTCCAGGTCCTCCCAAGTAGCCAAAGTAACATGCAAATTAGACCATTGAATTAAGCCTTGATGAACGAGACGCGCACCTTGTGGAACCTGACGACGCTGTAGAATGCATTCAGGTATGCTCCAAAGGATAGAAGCTGGAGGAGGTGATGGTGTAACCTCATGGCGAGCACCCATAGCTTTCTTGAGCTGTGATACATGGAAGATGGGATGGACTGCGGATGAAGCCTGGAGCTCAAGCCGGTAAGCAACCTGGCCAATCTTGCCGACAACCTTATATGGCCCAAAGAATTTGAACGCCAACTTCTGGCTGCTGCGATCGGCCATGGAAGACTGCACATACAGTTGTAGTTTGAGGAACACCCAGTCGTTGATCTCGATCTGACACCCAGTACGGTTGGCATCGGCTTGCTTCTTCATGCGTTGCTTGGCCTGGAGGAGATGCTGATGAACCACTTCAGTCATGAGGGATCGGTCACGGAGCCAACTGGTGATGTCAGTAACAGGCTGCTCATCTCCTGGACTGATGCCGAAGTGAGTTGGGGAATAACCATAGAGTACCTCAAAAGGGGAGCGCCCCAGAGCCGAGTGCATACTGGTGTTATACCAAAATTCTGCAAGATCCAGCCATTGATGCCATTGGCGAGGGCAAGCATGAACAAAACAGCGAAGGAAGGTCTCCAAGCATTGGTTAACCCTCTCGGTTTGGCCGTCGGACTGTGATTCAACCTTTGCTAAAGCAAACAGTTCCGTCCACAACTTGCTGGTAAAAATTTTGTCATGATCGGAGACCAAACCATCAGGCATACCATGGAACTTGTACACCTGAGAAAAGATGACCTTGGCAACTGTGGCCGCTGTGAAAGGATGGCGAAGACCAATGAAATGGGCATATTTGGAAAAGAGGTCCACTACCACCAATATGCAGTTGAAGCCAGCAGAAGGAGGAAGGCCATCGATGAAATCCAAAGAAACAAGTTTCCAGGTTCTATCTGGTGCGCGTCTCGTTCATCAAGGCTTAATTCAATGGTCTAATTTGCATGTTACTTTGGCTACTTGGGAGGACCTGGAGCATCTCAGGCAACAGTTCCCTCGCGCCAGTCTTTTGGAATGATCCAGGCGCGCAAGGGGAGGGGGTTGTTACCGCTCCTACAGGCATACCGGACCCGAAGACCTCCACTGCTGGCCGTCTGACAACAGAAGACCCCAACGGCCCAGCCGAAGAGAAGCACCTGAGACCCAGAGCTAGAACCCCCGCGTCTACGGCCCAGATTGAGTGAACCCGTGAAGCATCTGCCTACCACACCGCGAGTGTCTTGCGTATGTGCGTGCGTCGAGTATAAGAGAGAAACCTTGGCTTGAGAGAGGGGTATGAACATGGATGTAATGAACCTTTCTGAGTAACCTCTCCCGGTTGCCTTCCCGGAAGCAACACAAAATACTAATTAGGTAAGAGAAACAGCAGTGTCAGATTAAGCGTCCCGTGTTCCTAAACTTGCCATTACAGTCAATCCAGCACCGCCGAACCCTCTGAACAGGTCATCTCATTGCCGTACCAATGAGTGCGTTCCTTCAGACAACGGTCACCTATCACATTCATTCACACAATCACACATGACAGTGCCAACCTTTTCTTGCATCCATTCAGTTAGCAGCAGCGTCATTTGTTTCCCCCTTTCAAAAGCATGAGGACGTACTGATGCCGTCTCCAAAGCAAGTTCATGTTGTGAGCCACACAAAATTGACAAGCGGCAGAATCACAGGCTGTGAAGCAATGGCCGATTGCCAATTCGAGGCCCTGGATTTTGGCCAGCTTCAGCAAGGATGGACTAGCCACGGGCTCTTGCAAAAAAGTTAGTTGGAGGTAACACGTCAAGTACCACCTTCCTGTCATGTGACATGGAGAAAGCAATATGATGATGAATGCATAAATAGTTTAATCTTTGACTACATTGCAGAAATTTTCCTATTCTAAAAATACAGCGTTGAGTGGTTGGACACAACATTGGGTAAAAATTTCTCTGTCAAAAATTCTTCAGCAACTGTCAAAAGGTCGACATCTAGTATCCATAGGAAAGAACAATAGATGTCATATAGTTACAAAAGCAAGAATTCTTGTTATTGTTATTAACTACTAAATACCAGTGTATTTTATGCCACCTCTGAAATGAACCTAGTACAACGTACATCATACAGCTGTTTTCTTTCCCAACTCTTCACACTTGTCCTCATAATAACCTAACCAGCTGGCTCTAACCCGCGGCAACTGCAGCAACACAAGTATGCCCGGTCTGCTTACATAAACTTCTTTGTGTCGCTGGATCTTTCCGTCCATTTCCTGTTTCGGAATGTGCAGGATCTATTTTCTCAACTGACCTAATATGAGCACACCACCTTATCTGCAGCATGAGGATATCCAGGCTGATGAACAACTAGCCAAAGCATTCTGTCCTCTGCAGTGCATTGCTACAAAAATACTGTTTAGGGCACTTCCACGCATAGTTTTGCTACATGATAAGCATGGCTTTGCTCTACGGTGACCAGCTCCATCCACCTACCGCCTTCCTGGCCCTGCAAACCTTCTCGCCGTGCCGAATATGACGGCCTTGGTCAATAATCCACCGTCAAAGGTGCAAGCCAGGGCGACGGCACCACCTATCATGAGGACCTTGGGTATGTTGTTTGTCCAGTGCTTTGGCTTCTCAACCTCTGTGTTGTTGTTGGATGAACTGGCCTCTGTGTTGTCTTCTGTGATGAGCTCATCCGCATTGAACCTTGTGGTGATATGTGCCATGGCAGCACATTTTGAAATAGGCTCTCCAGCGGTCCTTGCAACTTGGTATGCCCGAAGGCCAGGCTCTATCCTTTTGACGCAGCCCCACATCCCCTGCCGGACACCAAGCTTCGCAATCTCCCATGGAATTCCCATATCTTCGTGATGGAATAAGAGCACCTCACATGCAGTCATTGCACCATCGCCTTTTGTTGATTCAACTGATAGATAAAATAGGATAAGTTGAGTTCATGCCCTTAAGTTTTTTGGTATCCTATGAAGGTTGCCAATAACTGTGATGTAACTAGTATAGTACCTGGACGGATGCACCAGCTGGAGTAGTACAAGTCCACACGACGAGGTTTGTTTTGTCTTGGAACAGAGGGACGAGGCACGCCCTGAAAAAATGTCATTTGAGGTTTAATCACCTTGTTTAACCTAGTTACTGCTACCTATAAATTGAGATGACAAAACATGCCCATACAAAATTCTAGATAGAACAAAGGAAATGCCAAAAAAGAATTTCTAGTGCCTTTTCCAGTACGCAGTAGGTGGACAGAAAGAATAGCTTACACTCAACTATAAATTCCCAAAAAGATAAAACCATGGCATTTTGATGTGCCACTATAGTACTGTAATCTGTGGGCAAAAACAGAGCACTGTAAAGTGATTCTTTCCTTTTGATTCAGAACATATAAAGATTGGAAGTGTAATTTAGTGATTTTCCTAGTGGGACAAGCATCTCAACCACTGGTGTGGAATGGTTTGGGAACATAGGATAACCTAGATACCAAGGCTCACAGAAGTTTTGTTCCCCCTACTGCAAATGATTCTGCAGCTTAGATACAAAGCACTGACAGCATAGAAGTGACACTGTAAAGCATTATGCCCGCACTAAACTCTAAAAAGCATCATTACACTAAATGATTTCTCTCTATGCAGTTCCAGCCCAAAGTCATTACTGAGTACAAGGCAACAGAAATTAGTTCATATAAGCTATACCTTGGTCACACAGTAAAACGTCTTGCCAGATGCCCATATCCTGCGACCTATGATGTACTCCCTGTCGCTGCAGAAGAATGGGAACTGCACGCGAGAATCACCCATCAATTATAAGCAACCTGCCATGGTTTGAACTCAACAATCACCAGGAGAGATGATGCAAAACACTCACCTTCCTGACCCACCGGACAACCAAGGTTCCAGTCTTGGTGCATTCCTCCAGTGTCTCGTGCTGAAGAAGCATGTCATCCCAGCTGTTCTTAATCCGGAACTCATCGTCCCAGAAGAAATCTCTCACGACCTCTGGTGATGCATCCTCAAAGATAGTGCTACTGCGATACTGTGGTGGACCATTCTGGAATGAAGCAAACACACAAATAAATCAATTCAATGTTATTTCATCTACCTTATACAGTAGTAGAACCCATCCATATCTATTTCAACTAGAGCTGATCATAAGGAAAAATTGTCTGACATAAGTCTGCAACTTGAGATGATCTATTAAATTTAGTCCTAAACAGTTTGCAGACAATTATTCAGTTCTAAACTTATTCAAGTCTCTCTAGCCATTTAATTTAACGATGATGAAACAAGACTGCTACATACCGGTGGGTCTCTCCGCCAGGCTTGGTACCTCATGGTCGGCAAGGTGCGGTCCATCATGTGAATCCACGACGGGCCACCGTTCTTCTCCTCGACGAGCCGCCAGAGGTGCATCAAGTCGCCGGTGTTGACCGCCAGCTGCTCGTCCTCGGGCGCCGCCGCAGGAGCCACCACAGTCCTGCAGACATCAGACCAGCAAATCCTTTAGAGACAATTCAGGGCAAAATCAGGACCTCGCGCATCCAGCGAACGAACGAACGCCTCACCTGGGCACGACGGCGGCCGCCTCGTTGCGAGAGACCACCGCGGTGGCGGTGGCGCTCGCCGGAGGAGGCGGCGCGGGGAGCTGCGCCGCCTGCTGCTGGGCGTTGTTGTCGCCCACGACGACCCCCGCCCACCTCGGGCGCCACGCCCAGCCGATGAGGAGGCCGACGAGCACGGCGAGCCAGAGCGGCGCCGCCAGCGCGGCGAGCTCCAGGGCGGCGCCGCCAAGGGTCTGCTGGCGGAAGATCCCCATCAATAGATCGAGGAGAACCGACATCTCCGTGTTTCGGTAACTGAAGTCCGCAGAAAAGATCCGATCTTTCACCTCGGAATCAACGCGTTGTATTCGCCGCGAGAACTCACCGCCACGGAATCGACTCCGTTCCAGCGAACGGAAGGATAATAGTACTGGTAGCTGAGAAGAGTTTTTGGGTATAGGATTGGGACTCTGTAGTCACACCAAAATCTCTCTCGTCAGTGGGCCGGTAATGGCGGTATCCCTCCCTCTCGAAGGAAGTAGCAGTGACGAGTGATGAGAAAGAAACGAAGGGAGGAGAGGCGCTGCCCCGGCCCGGCGCAAGCCGAAGAAGGGAGCTGATGGAAGAAAAATCGGGTCGGAAAAATCCAGAGGAGCGAGATCGAGAGAGGTGTGGGTGGAGGCGCGGAACGTGTGGCGGAGGCGAGGCGGGAGATGCGTGGGGGATAAGAGATTGGAATCCTCTGGCCTCGGGCCGCGCCAACACGAAAACGGCGAGATTTTGCAGCAGCGGGGAAAAAGAAAAAGCAACCTGGAGGAAGAAGAAGACGAGGCCGGGGGAGAAGTAGAGAGGGGGATTGGTGTGGTGGTGGCGATCGCGAGGCGAGGGGGATCAGCGGGCGCGGGCGCGGGCGCGGGCGGAGTAGATTCCTCTGGTCAGGGTACTCAGGCGGGCCTGGATGGAGCTGCTGGACTGTGGATGGAGTCGCGAGGTCCTCGTGTTTTTTCTGCGGTGGACGGTGGTCGCTGGTCCGGGGCTCCTCTCCGTCCCACTACTCACTCGGTTTCGTCAGCTCAGCTCCCTGGCTCGTTTTCCTTGCCGGCGACCGCGGGGGGCGGAGTGCCGGAGTGGAGTGGTCAGCGAGGGAAAGCGAAGGTTCCACACGGATGACCGGCGGAGCGCGTGACGGCTGGGCACGAGCGCGGCGTGGAGATACGGAGGCCACAGCCGCGTACGGGCGCCGGGCGGGCATCCACGTCCTACGTAGAACTGTAGCCTCCAGGTACAGCACCTACCGTCGCAACCACCACTGCAGACTGCACAGAGGAATTGATGTTCTCACGAAGGCCTGTTCGCTTTGCTGCTGTATCGTTCGCTGATTCGTTGTGAGAGAAAAATATAATTCGTTTGTTGAAATAGTATGACTCGTAAGACAAACGAACAGGATGAAAGACGTTACGTAGCTACTGTTATCGATAGCAACGGATGGTACCCTGCTTTGAGCAAACACTCGTCTAACAACGGCCGGACCGCCGGACAACGGCCTGTTCATTTGAACTGCTTCAGCAATATTTTTTAACGAAAGAATATTATTTTTTTTAACAACAAATCAGTATAAGTCAATTTCAACGAAACGAGGGGGGCCAACATGTTTTCATATTCTTTTTTTTTAAAAAAAACACTGTATTGTCCAACTTTTCTCCGGCGAGAAGGAGAAGGATATGAGTACTCTACACAACATACATGATAAGGGGGTGTTTGAATATAGCTACTAAAATTTAGGAGGTGTGTCGGAAGGATATTGCATGGGGTGTTCGAATACTAATAAAAAATAAATTACATAATCCGTCAGTACTCCACGAGACGAATTTTTTAAGGCTAATCAATCTGTCATTAGCACACGTTTACTGTAGCAAAACATTATCAAATCATAGACTAATTAGGCTCAAAAGATTCGTCTCGTAAATTAGTCGCAAACTATATAATTAATTTCATAATTAGTCTATATTTAATACTCCATACATATGTCTAAACATCCGATGACACATATACTAAATTTTACCAAACACCGCCTAACACTCCGCTCCGGGTTCAGTCTTGTTCAGTCGCCAAACCATTCTGGAACGTGATAACATGTGTTGTGTTGTTTTAGTCTTTGGGTCGTGTCGGTATGGCTGCTTTCGCGATAAAGTAATCGATGGGCACAGGTTCATGAAGACCCTCTCCTCTCTCTCCTCCTTCAAACATAGGATGAACTCAAGCCAATGCTGAAGAAAAATATTGATAATGAAGAGCTTTGAGTCTGTTTGGTTCATGTCCACGTAGGCCTAAAAAAAATGTGGTTGAGGGTGCCTCTAAACCTGGCCCGTCACTCCTCCTGTGTCTGTGCAGTTTCAAAGGTTTGAACTGCTCCGTTCACGCACCTACCTAGCTAGATCAACGGTTCCCCGAGGGTCGACCCTTCTCACGCGTCACGCTATTGTGGTGGTCATGCGAGCACTCGCCTTTATTATAGTGCTTTGCTATTATCTACATAGTTAGCATGTGCACAGCTATATGATTAAGGCGTGGTTGGCTCCCGTATGGATGCCCGTGCCGGTCCCTGTCTGTTGCGCCCACCCCAATGCCTGATAAGTCTGACCGTATACTGCACCTACCGCCACCTGTCTCGTTTGCCCCGCATCGCGCCCACGTGGTCCTGCACGTACGCATGCAAGCCCGTGCCTATTGCAGCGCATTTCGCTTCATTCCGTGCTGTGCGTCTGTGTATGTAGGTGGGGACCACCCACGTCCGTGCCCCACATGCAGCTGCACTCCTCGCTTCGCTTTTGTGCTGCACGTCCGTGGACGTGCATGCAGGTGGGAATCAAATCTACATTTGCAATACCAGATCTATTTTTGTAACATCTAGATAAAACACATGCAACATTTAGATGAAACAAACGAAATATACATCCGAAATGCATGAAATATACTGCGCCCGCTAATGAAAACACTTGCAACATGAAACACTTGCTGATATATACGTATGAAACATGTGAAACATACCGTCGATGACCGAATACTGGGGTACCCAAAGAGGAGGAGCTAATAACCTTCAAACGTTGATGCTTCCGAACAGGCTGGCTCCGCCTCGCCTGACGTCTGAGGGCAGACTCCACCTCGCCCGACATCCGGGGGCTGCCTCCGCCTCGCCCGACGTCTGGGGGCAGACTCCGCCTCGCCCGACTTCCGGGGGCAGGCTCCGCCTCGCCCGACGTCCTCCGTCTCGCCCGACGTCTGGGGGCAGACTCCGCCTCGCCCGACGTTCGGGGGCAGGCTCCGCCTCGCCCGACGTCTAGGGGCAGGCTCCTCCTCGCCTGACGTCCGGGGGCAGACTCCGCCTCGCCCGACGTCTGGGGGGGTTGGCTCCGCCTCGCACGACGTCTACGCGCTGCTCCTTCATAACTACACGCACAGATAAGACAGGGCACTCAAGTCAACCGCAATACCAAGGACCATGCCCTGCACGCCTGTAGGAAAGTACTGTCAGAATATGACAAGACGGGTGCTTTAAGGCCCTTCTGGGCATGTTAGAGCCCAAACAGTGTTGTGGGCGCCAACATTTGTTTTACAGTGTTGTGGGCGTCGTCATTGGCCCTCGGGTGCGGATCCTGACGGAACCATACAATAACCACTACGGTCCAAGAGAGGACTCACGTCCTCTACATTGACGGGCGTGCAGTCACTGCGCCGTCCGCTCCCCGTGGGGTTGCGGATAACACCCCGGTCCGTCGCGCCGCCTGTCGGGGCAGGATGGGACGTGACCACTTGCTGATCAAGTCAGAGCGTGGCATCATCAATGATAGACGCCCAGCGTGGAGCTACCCCTGGCACCGTCTGCTGTGTCAGCACAGCTAGCTCAGAGGAAAAGGAAGACCCTACGCCTTCGAAGGACCTTCTTTGCCTCTGGTTTTTCTTCTTCCTCCCATCTGTAATCCCTGCTTCCCCTTGGTCTATAAAAGGGAAGGCAGGGCACCCCACTATGGGGAGGGATCAATTGAACACACCACGCACCACATAACACATAGCTGAGCAGCATCCTAACTCTCAGCACCCGTTCGACCTTTCCATCAGAGACTTGGGACCTATCCCTCTCTTGCCCATTTGTATCCCCTACTACGAACCTTTCAGTGCTAATAACATGAGCAGCAGCCGCAAACTGGACGTAGGGACATTCTGCCCGAACCAGTATAAACCTTGTGTCTTTTAGCACACCATCCGGGCCCAACGCGCAATAATACAAATTTAATAGTTGGTGTTTACTCGAGACACCGACAGTTGGTGCGCCAGGTAGGGGACCTTTGCGTGTTCCGACGTTAACATCAGGCCATGGATGGCTAGCCACGAAATCAGCTGGGTCCCGAGCGCACACGTGCGCTTTGGTGACCTGGACTTCGTCGTCACGGTGGGAGGAGAGTTGGCATTGGCTCACGCCGCCATCCAACCTCTCCCCTCCATCGGCCTCGACTACGGGAGGCTCGAGCTCTAGCTCGATGTCTCCCTAGGACCCTAGCCGTCTAGGGAGGACCCGCGCTGCCTCACCCTCTCTCTAGAACACCCCACACGGAGCGCCCCGACAGTGCTTCTGTTCGGTCTCTGCAACGCCGCGACAACCGTTAGCTACCTTGTGGCACAACGCATGATCCCATCCCCCTCGAACAACGAGTTCATGGGGATGATTGAACACGTCGTGAAAATCTTTCCACGATCTCTTGGCAGAGGAGCCAGGGTCGCCCTCTAGCTCTAACTCCAACAGGGGAAGCCATCACCCCTCTCGTGATTGCTTCATGGTGGGTACCCCCGAGGGGCACGTCGAAAGCGTCCACGAGGGAGATGCTACTCCAACAAACGACCTCAATGATGAGGCCGAGAGGGAGACAATGGCCCCGCCACGCATGCCGGTGGAACAGCTAAAAGCTCGACACCGAGAGATCAAGGAAGCGTGACTCCAGCTCGAGCAGGAATGCGTGGAGCTCAACCAGGAGATCGAGCGCCGTAGAGACGGTGGGCACACATGCGCCATGGCCCGCGACGTGAACTGGAGGATCATCACAGACGATGAAGCCCTCCCTCGCTTCGCCTAGGCAAGCCAGAACATCGCCGCCGTGGCGGCCTTGCTCCATAGCCTTCTAGAGGCCGCGACGCCCCAGGATCGTCAGGCCCACGAGCGTACGGCGACGCAGCAGGCTGAGAGCTCGTTGTCTCGGCAACACGAGCTCGACGCCGGCCAGTGCACGCTCTCAGAACACCCCGACAGGGACGCGTCAATCCACCAGGAACCACAAGGAAGTAGGCAGCGCACCGTGGTCCCGGTGCATCAGCGTCTCGGTCACAACAGTGACGCGCGTAACACCCTTGACGCCCGTAGATGTGCCTACGACGACCCTAGAGAGGGAGCCAAATATGACTATCGCCCTCGACATGGCGGACTCTATGAAAGCGGCGAGGACCGAAGCCCGAGCCCTGGCCTGCCAGGGCCTCAGGCCTTCGGCCATCACATCCTCAATGCTGCTTTCCCACCGAGGTACCGACCACCAACGAATATCCTAAAGTACTCTGAGAAGACAAACCTCGGACTATGGCTCGGAGACTATCGGCTTGCCTGCCAAGCCGGTGGCATGGATAATGACGACTTCATTATCCACAACCTTCCACTGTTCTTGGCTGATTCGGCACGAGCGTGGTTGGAACACCTGCTGTCCAACGGAATCTAGAGTTGGGCGAATCTGAAGGAGATCTTTGTGAGGGCACATACAAGCGCCCTAAGAACCCATGGGACCTCAAGAACTGCCAATAGAAGGCTAGTGAATCCCTCTGTGGGTACATCCGGTGCTTCTCCCGGTAATGCAATGAGCTTCCTAAAGTCGCCGACGCCGACGTTATAGGAGCCTTCCTATCCAGGACCACCTGCGAGTCTCTGGTTCATAAGCTAGGACGCAAGGGCTTGCGAACCACCAAGGAACTCCTGGACATCACCACCAGCCATGCCTCTGGAGAAGAAGCGGTCGGAGCAATCTTTGATCGTCTTGAAGGCAAGGCAAGGCGGGACGAAGATGCCGGTGAAGGCGCCTCTAATTGTTTTGCCAAAAGGAAGAACAAGAAGCAACGGCACGAGGGGTCGCTCGTGGCCACCGCTGACCGCAAGGGTGGTTGGAAGCCCGTGGAGGGCACTCCAAACCATTTTGAAAAATTACTCGAGGGGCCATGCCCGAACCATGCCTTCCCAGTCAAACATCTGTACAAGGACTGTAGCCTCATGAGGCGGTTCTTGTCCAAAGGCTCCAACAAAGGAGAGCACGGGATGGACCCTGACCCCACCACGGACGACACTAAGGGGAAGGACGGTGGCTTTCCGACACTGGATGGTTGCCTCATGATCTTCGAAGGATCAACGGCCTATGACTCCAAATGCCGTCAGAAGGTCGCGCACCGTGAGGTCTATACGATCGAACCGGCCACACCTGCCTTCCTCCGATGGTCCGAGTCCACCATAACCTTTGATTGGACCGACCACCCAGAGAGCGTCCCGCATCTAGGGAGATATCCGCTCGTGGTTGACCTGATCATTGGCACAAAGTGGCTCACCAAAATACTGATGGATGGAGGCAGCGGCCTCAATATCATGTATGCTAAAACGCTCGACGAAATGGGCATCGACCTGACATGCATTTGCCCAACCAGAGCACCTTTCCACGGCATCGTGCCCGCAAAGCAGGCCATGCCATTGGGGCAGATTGATCTACTCGTTACCTTCGGGGATCCATCCAATTATAGGACGGAAACCCTCACCTTTGAGGTGGTCGGGTTCCCCGGAACCTACCACGCCATCCTAGGACGACCATGCTACACGAAGTTCATGGCCGTCCCTAACTATACCTACCTCAAGCTAAAGATACCGGGCCCTGGCGGGGTCATCACCGTCGGCACCTCCTTCCAGCGTGCCTATGAGTGCGAGGTCGAGTGCTGCGACCATGCCGCATTAATCATCGCCTCCAGAGAACTCGCCGTCATCAAGAAGGAGGTCACCGAAGAAGCGCCCGGTCCCAAGAAGTCGACTACGTCTTTTGAGCCTACGGAGGGCTCTAAAGAAGTCCTCATAGACCCTGGGAACACCAAGGGGAAAACGGTGCCCATTGGCACCACGCTCTCCTCCGAATAGGAAAGCGCGCTCATTAGCTTCCTCCGTGCCAACAGAGACATCTTCTCGTGGAAACCCTCGGACATGCCCGACATTCCGAGGGAAGTCGCCGAGCACACCTTGAAGATCCGTCCAGGCTCCAAACCGGTGAAACAACGCCTGCGTCACTTCGACGAGGGGAAACGCAGGACCATCGGTGAGGAGATCACAAAGCTTTTGGCGTCCGGATTCATCAAGGAAGTGTACCACCCAGAGTGGTTAGCCAATCCTATTCTTGTAGGGAAGAAGAGTGGGAAATTTAGGATGTGTGTTGACTATGCGGGTCTTAACAAAGCGTGCCCAAAGGATCCGTTTCCTTTACCGCGGATAGACCAAATAGTTGACTCTACTTCGGGGTGCAAAACCCTCTGCTTCCTTTATGCATACTCCGGTTACCATCAAATCGTGATGAAAGAGTCTGACCAGCTCGTGACATCTTTCATCACCCCCTTTGGATCGTTCTGCTACATCTCAGTGTCGTTCGATCTGAAGAACGCTGGGGCTACATACCAGTGTTGTATGCTCAAGTGTTTTGGGGACCTCATTGGGCGGACCGTTGAGGCCTATGTTGACGACATCGTGGTCAAGTACAAATGGGCTGACCATCTCATTGTCGATCTTGAGCAGACCTTTGCAAAACTCCAAGCAAAAGGCATCAAACTCAATCCCGAGAAGTGCGTTTTTGGGGTCCTGAGGGGCATGCTGCTCGGTTTCATCGTCTCTGAGCGTGGCATCGAAGCCAACCCAGAAAAAATCTCGGCCATCACAAGGATGGGTCCAATTTAGAATATAAAGGGGGTGCAGCAAGTTACAGGGTGCCTCACCGCACTCAACCGCTTCATCTCACGCCTTGGCGAATAAGGTCTCTCCCTTTATCGACTTCTGAAGAAGGCCGATCACTCCGAATGGACGTCCGAGGCCCAGGAAGCACTTGACAAGGTTAAACAACTCCTGACAAAGGCCCTAGTCCTAGTTCCTCCTACCGAGGGAGAACGCCTTCTGCTCTACATCGCGGCCACCACACAAGTGGTGTGTGGTGTATGCTAGTTGTAGGTTTGAATGATGAAATGAAAATCTAGCATGCATAAGTTTATCTAGTGATTTCATTTCCAAGTGTTTTCCAAGTGGTATCAAGCTAACCATGGTGCTAAGGATGGTATAATGGTGCACTCTGATTGGTATCACGCTTCAAAGGTCCATCTTTTATACCTTAGCATCATTTGGTAGACATTGTCTCCTATATTTCCTATCTAAGCATATGTGCAAGCTAGAATCCAAACTCTTAGCACATATGTAGGGGAGCAATTGCTACCATTCAAGGTTCATGAAACTTATCCATATCCTTTTACACATAGTAAATATGCTTGGGCAAGCAACATGGATTTAATTGAATTTCAATTCATATCTTATGAAAGGGTTGTCATCAATTACCAAAAAGGGGGAGATTGAAAGCTTTATTTTGGTTTTGGTGAATTGATGAAACCCTAAGTGCTAACCTAGCTTATCAAGTGATCATGAGATAGGTAGTATATTCCAAGTGATGAAGCAAATGAAGATTATGACATGATGATGGCAATGCCATGGTAATGATCAAGTGCTTGGACTTGAAAAGAAGAAAGAAAAAAACAAAAGGCTCAAGGCAAATGTATAAATGGTAGGAGCTATTTTGTTTTGGTGATCGAGACACTTAGTGAGTGTGATCACATTCAGGATCGATAGCCATACTATTAAGAGTGGTGAAACTCGTATCGAAATACGGTTATCAAAGTACCACTAGATGATGTATGTAACACCCTGGGTGTTTAAGTATTAAAAACTAGACATATCATCATATGCATTGCAAGGCATTGGTCATATTGCAAACTTTGATATGCATTCACTAAAACAAGTTTACATTTATGTTATAAGTATTGCTTGGTATTGTTTGAATCAAGTTTGAAACCTCTGTATTGATTTGAAATTCCGAAAACCCTGATTTTCAATATTTAAACCCTACCCTGAAAATCCATTTCAAAATCAAAGCACATTTTGGGGTTGAGCCTTAAAGAAAAATTGTAGGGCTTGTTGAGTTGTACAAAGTTTATTTTTGGAGTTTTTCAAGTTGTTTAGTAAAATTTGAAGTTATTTGAAAAGGCGAAATTCCTTAAATGTCCCCTATTTGAATTCAAAAGTTCATTTTAAAATGTAGACCGAATTAGGGGTTGGTTATAAAAGCAAAGTTGTAGACCTTTTGATTTTGAACAACTTTTGTTTTTGGAGATTTTTGAGTTGTTATGAAAATTTGAGAGTAATTTATGAATTTTGGCGAATGACAATTTTGTAATTTCTGTGAATAATGTTCACCGCCTAAGCTACATTGCCGGCGATCCTTCGGCTTGCTTCCAGTCGTGCGCATGGCCGTTTGGGCATCGCGCTGGCGAGGAAAATGGCTCCGCCGTGGCTTCCTTGCGCTTCCTGACCATCCTTTATAACCTGCGCCGCCGTCATCCTTGCCGTTTCCTCCTCCTCTGTTTTCCCGTTGCCTTGCAAATCTCCGGTGAGCTCCCACCGTCGAACCAACGCCTGTGCCATCATAGCGTAGCGCTCAATAGTTCCGCCTGCTCCTTGCGCACCCATCCTTGTGTAGCGCTCTTCTTCCTCATGGCCGGCAACGTCCCCGTCGCAAGCACTTCGCCGTGGCCAGAGCTCCACGGTGCGCCTCTGCCCCTGCTGAGTCTTGCTTCAGCTTCGCCACGATGCCATGGTACTCTATGACCCATTGATTTCTCATTTTGACCACCACAGCCACCGGAGCATCGCCATCGACGACGGTCTGCTCCGCCGTACCTGCTCGGAACATCGACCAGCCTCTTCGTTGCTCCTCTGACCCTGCTCGTTGCTCAGTCGTGTTCGGGGTGAGGTGCTGAACCCTTCTGTGCTAAGTGTTTAACCTCTACCGCACTTGTGTCGCCGGCGTAGCGCGGCCGTGTCGTCGTGTCCGCCATGGCCGTCGTTGTGCTCGGTCTAGTCAGTGTTTAGTCTCGTTTGTGCCACCAATCGAAGTGTAGTAGTGTAGGGGACGTGGTGGTGCAGTTGCCTTCGCCGTTGGTCTCGCCGTCGGTGAGTTAGCGCCGGTCAGCGCCGTCGCCATCGCGGTCAAAGCCGGAGGTTGGGGATGACAAGTGGGACCCGGGTGTCAGCGACTGTGTGGTTCAAAATGAATTTTCTGTTTTTCAGATTTGAATGAATAGTGATGCAATTTGTTATTTTTGTGTAGATTTATTTGGGCTCCAAAAATTATGAAAATTTTTGTGTGACCTCTCTGTGATGCATACTATTAAAGAAAAATATGAAATATTGTTTTTCAGTACTTTTTGAATGTCATAAAAATTGCTCAATTTATTAATAAATAGATTTCCATGATTTTTCTAGGCTTATTTATGTATCAAAAAATTATGAAAATTGTTTTGTCACTTAGTTATCATGTGATGAACATTTACAAAAATTTTGAGGCCAATTGGAATAAGTTGATTTATTTCATAATTCTTAATTAATTAATTAATTCATAAAAGCAAATAGTAACCTTTAGTGATTTAGGTTTTGTTTGAGTTTTTGATTGAGTGATGATCCTTGGCAATTGATGTGAGTGTTGCGAAAATGTTTTAGTTAGTTTAACTTGTAACTGTACCGCGAAGGAAAGTTGTATTCAAGTTGTTAATTTTGCATCCATCATCGAGCATCATATTTTGTATCCCGCATCATGTTAAACATGGCATTGTTCTTTCGTGTAGTGAACGAAGGTGAACACGTGGTAGTTAATCAAGTAGTTGAGGAGGTTGATCCGTCTGTGGAGGTTGGTGTTGATATCGGTGGAACGACTCCGGACCCAGATTTTTCCATCAACGAAGGCAAGCCCCGGATGCATACAACCCTACCTTGTATTTTACAAATTAATTTCGCTTTTGCTTCTTTTTACTGCATTAAGTGATTAGGAGTCAAGTGAAAACCAAATTGGTACATTACCAACCTTGTTATTCCATATTTACCATATTACCAGTTTTAAATTCGTATATGCCTAGTTTTGCTTAGCTATGCTTAGAACGATGAAAGTCGGGTGATTACCTATCACCTGCGAACTTTAAATGGAACTTTGGTTAATTATGTTAACATGTGATATGGGAATGTGGAGTAATAAATCTAGACCGGGCGGACTCGGTGTGTGTGAGCCACAAGATATGGAGGTCTTGTGAGCGGGTTTTTTCCGCCTGTGTCGATTAAGGTCCGTCCGTTGTTGAATTGCATGAGGTGAGACTTTGTAGTACTAACCACATACTCCGGTAAGCCTTAACTTGGCTATTCTATTACGAGAATGGCTACTCGTGCACTGGGAGTGGAGAGATGGCGGGAATAGCGTGTACCCACCCGGCAATGGGCTGGATTGGTGGAGTACTGTATTCTCGGGTGGCGCGGACCCGTTCTTGTTTAGAGGATCCAAGGGTAGGTTGGTATATGTAGGTCGGGGACCTGCATATGTCGTGTGGTCTGGAATTCCCAGCTGGGTTTTTTTTAATCGGTTCGAATCGTCGTTGCTCCTCGGTTATGGAGACTCAACTCACTGTTCATCATCGTAGTGTTAATAACTGGAACTGGAGGATGGTTTGAGAAAGTGTTGGATATGAAGTTTCATGATCTCAATACGGATCGTGTCAGCTTTGTATATGATCTTATGAAGTTTTAAATGTTGATGTAAAGAATTTTATTAAAAAGCTTTTACGCAAAAGAACTTTGATTGTTGCTAAAGCCATACCTTGAATCCCTAAACCTACATTCATAAGTTCTATCAGTTTTTATTTCGGTTAAGTCTTGTTGAGTACTTTCGTACTCAGGGTTCGTTGACCCTTGTTGCAGGTGAGGGTCATGAGCAGATCTGTTTTGGATCGTGCTGCATGACTGTTGTTCAGTGCGATGACGATAAGTAAATGTGTGGTCCTTGGGCAGGGCAGCTTTAATTGTGTATTTTGTAATATATTATAATGCCACTCCACTACTTTGTTTTGTATTATTGATCGAACTTAGTTGTATGGTTTGAAACAAATGGTTTGTAAACTATGTTATTGTAAGTCTTCCGCTATATTTACTCTGATGTATCTATTTGAATAAACTATTGTAATACTGCAATGACTCTGTAATATGATCCTGCTCGGAAATCGTGGATGATTCGGGGTTCCCCGAGGACACCCGACAGTCTTCTTAAGTTACCGGAAACGTATGCATAGATGTCAAAGGTCATTGGACAGTGACAGGTGCATGTGGGCCCTATAATTTAGGAGGTTCTACCACAGAATGGTATCGGAGCGATCGTTACAAAGTTTTTTGTTGTATTAGTTTATGAAAACTTCAAAATGATTTGGGTTGACTAAATTTAACTTATTAATTTAGTCCAAATTGCTTCTGACTTGTCTTATTTCTTTCTCACCATTCCTTATTTGATTAAAAAGGTTTTGTGTGGTGTAGTAATCTTACTATGCCCTATATAAAGACAAATGTTGTTTATGTTCGTTGTAAGCTTTGGTGGTTTTGTTTGTAAGAACGATTCATGCATCATAATTAATTAACTTGTTACTTCCTTCGTCTCTGAGTCTGGGGTGAGTAGTGTGTATGGGTTGAGTTGTGTAGTCCGTCCTTACTGCTCTTGAGATTGTTGTCAGATTGTTTTACTTGGATTAATCCTACTTTGTACAGTATGGCTTGTACCAAGAAGACACCCCGTAAGTCCATCGGACCCAAAGGAGTTCCTCGCCACCAACTTGCCCCTAGGAATGACGGTGCTAGCAATAGCAGCTCTAGGCCTGATCCTCAGACAGAGATATAGAGGATTTCTGTAGAGTTAGCCTAAGCTACTAGAGATAGGGCTATGGATGCCATCTAGGTGGGCAGATTACAGGAGCAATTAAAATGTCTCACCACCGCTCACAGGAACTACGAACGTATGTTAGTTCATACGGTAGAAGGAAGAAATGAAGCTTGGCATAGAGAGAACGTAGCTAGAGCTAGAACTCATGAATTAGAATTTTATGTAGAAGACTTAGAAGAGCATAATACCTATCTGCATGAGGAAGTTCATAGGCTAAGCAATCTCCTGGACCCTAATCATGAACCCCAAGCTGATGCAATGGATCCTGGTGTTATCCTTGTCGATGGTAGTGAATCAGAAGAAGAAGAAGAAGATCTCGAAGAATTAGTAATGATCGATGAAAGTGACAATGAAGGCGGTAATATTTCCGGAATGGATACCGAACCTGAAGTTTGATGTAATCACGAAAAGGAGTAGAGTTGTGTAATAGTTAGTTCTAGTTTTAGTTAAGTAGTCTTGTTTAAATGCGGTCTTGTGTTTAAATAAGTGAAACTAGTGTAATGAGTTGTAGTCCACTCTTTTATCAATCAATAAAGGCTTGTGAGTAAAGTTTGGTTTGTGGTGAACAGATGCGTCGTACGCGGGGTTCGTATATTCCTGGTACTTCATAAGATGAGAACGGTATTCTAGATCCGCCACCAGTTCCAACAAATCTAGCGGATGCTATAGCCGCACTTGTCAATGTGACGGTTGAAAATTCTTGTTTGCTTTATGAGATGGCTCAAAGTAATCAAAATCAGATGCATGGAAACCATGGTCGCCATCATAACAGGCAGGAGGCTACATATGTGGACTTCACAGATACAAAACCCCCAATGTTCACTAAGGCAGATGAACCATTGGAGGCTGATGATTGGCTTAGGACTATGGATCAGAAATTTGATCTTATACCATGCACAGAGTTTTAGAAACCAGTCTTTGCTGCTCAGCAACTTAGAGGTGCAGCCGGTGCTTGGTATGCAAATCTTATGGCCATACAACCTGCAGGTGTTCTGTTAACTTGGATAGAGTTTCGTACTGTTTTCAGAGCCCATTATATCCCGGAGGGAGTTATGGCTATGAAGCTAGATGAGTTCCTTGCTTTGAAGCAAGGGGATCAAACCGTGATGCAGTATGTGGGAAGATTCAATCACCTGTCACAATATGCACCTAAACATGTCAATACTGATGCCAAGAAAAAGAAATGGTTCATGAGAGGTCTGAATACCAAATTGCAGACTATGATGACAACTTGTACCAATATCACTTCATCATAAGGCAGTGAATATTGCAATTGCTTCAGAGGTAAAGTATCGGCAGCATAAGGAGCTCAAGAAGAAAAAGAGTATGCCGTCTGGATCTTTTGGGGGAAATTCAAAGAGGCAAAGGGTGATTTATCATCTAGTAAATCATAATCGTCCTCCTTATCGTCCGCCGTAGTTTCAAGCCGATCAGCAATCAAATGTCCGCCCTGTTACAACTTATCAGAATCCACAACCGACAAATACTTCTGGGGTTTCTGCTTCAACACCCCAGGGTCACAAGTATCCCTGTTTCAATTGTGGCAAGCCTGGTCATTTCTCGAGAGAATGTCCGTATCTAAGGCAGTCTAATCCCAATTATCAGAAGGCCCCTGCAAATCAACAACAGGGTCAAGCACAGAATAAGGACAACAATCAGAATGTTCAGAAAGGCAAAGATGAAAGGAAGACAGGACGAGTGTTCTACATTCAAGCTGGGGAAATTTCGGAAGGGGAGCCAGTGATCATGGGTATGTTTCCTGTCGCCAACCATCCTGCAGTTATACTTTTTGATTCTGGCGCATCGCATTCATTCATCAATAGAACATTTGTGGTGAAGTATGAAATTTCAATTGGGGCAACCAAGGAAAATTTCTTTATACAGTCGCCCGGGGGACGTCTATGTACTAAGGAAATGGTATACCAGGTACCCATAAACCTGGGTGGGCATATTTTTCCCACTACCATGGTTATCCTTAAGGATCAGGATATAGATGTAATCTTAGGAATGAATTGGATGTATCAGCATATGGCTGTTATAGATGCTTTGAATAGAACTATAAGGATGAGTTTGCCAGATAGTACTTCTCAACTTCTCATCCAACTTCCAACCTTAAGAAGATCAGTGGGCAAAGTTTGTGCAACTGCCGTCAAAGAGATTAGAGATATCCCGGTAGTATGTGAATTTCCTGATGTGTTTCCTGAAGATTTATCCGGGCTACCACCTGATAGGGATGTCTAGTTTAACATAGAGTTGCAACCTGGAACAGTTCCGATTTCTCGGAGAGCTTATAGGATGCCACCTAAGGAGTTAGCCGAGTTGAAAACTCAGTTGCAAGAATTGATTGAGAAGGGGTTTATCCAACCTAGTTCATCGCCTTGGGGATGTCCGGCAATTTTTGTGAAAAAGAAAGATGAGACCCTGAGGTTATGTGTTGACTATCGTCCGTTGAATGAAGTGACCATCAAGAATAAGTATCCATTACCTCGGATAGATTTGCTTTTTGATCAACTGGCCGGAGCCAAAGTTTTCTCCAAGATAGATTTGAGGTCAGGATATCACCGAATCAAGATAAAGCCGGAAGATATTCCCAAAACGGCATTTACCACAAGATATGGATTATATGAATACTTGGTAATGTCTTTTGGTTTGACAAATGCTCCAGCTCATTTCATGTATAGTGGTGTTTATTGATGACATTCTAGTATATTCCAAGAATAAGGAAGAACATGCGAAACACCTCAGAATTGTTCTGACTCGTTTGAGAGAACATCAACTATATGCCAAGTTCAGCAAGTGTGATTTTTGGCTTAAGGAAATACAATTTCTTGGACATGTCTTGTCAGCGGAAGGAGTTGCTGTTGATTCAAGCAAAGTGAAGGATGTGCTTGATTGGAAACCGCCAACCATAGTTTATCAAGTTCGGAGTTTTCTGGGATTGGCGGGGTATTACCGTCGATTTATTCCAGATTTCTCTAAAGTATCAAAGTCTATAACTGAGTTACT
The DNA here is from genome assembly GCA_904845875.1 of Miscanthus lutarioriparius. NCBI lineage: Eukaryota > Viridiplantae > Streptophyta > Magnoliopsida > Poales > Poaceae > Miscanthus > Miscanthus lutarioriparius. The sequence goes on along the minus strand of CAJGYO010000012.1, from coordinate 77,264,071 downwards.
GAAGAACCAAGTCAAGTTTGCCTGGTCATCTGACTATGAAGAGGCTTTCCAGACTTTGAAGAGACTGTTGACCACTGCACCAGTATTAGCCCAACCTGATATCGAGAAGCCGTTTGATGTTTATTGCGATGCTTCAGGTGTTGGTATTGGATGTGTGTTGATGCAAGAAGGCCGAGTCATTGCTTATGCATCTAGGCAACTTAAGCAACATGAAGAACACTATCCGACTCATGATCTGGAGTTAGCAGCTGTGGTCCATGCTCTGAAGATTTGGCGGCATTACCTACTTGGTAATACGTGCCATATTTATACAGACCACAAGAGCTTAAAGTATATCTTTACTTAGTCAGAATTGAATATGCGACAAAGAAGATGGTTAGTGCTGATTAAAGATTATGACTTGGAAGTACATTATCACCCTGGTAAAGCAAATGTGGTGGCAGATGCCCTCAGTCACAAAAGTTATTGCAATTACCTGATAGTAAGAACAATGGGTCTAACCTTATGTCAAGAGATGGAGAAATTGAATGTAGAGGTAATTCAATAAGATAGTTTGACCAACATAATTGTTGAAGCCACTATTCGAGATAAGTTATTGCTGCTCAGAAGGAAAACAAGGGTGTAGCCCATATCAAGGAAAGAGTCAGGAATGGAAAGGCGGAATGTTTTAGCATAGATAATGAAGGTGTGCTATGGTTCAAGGATCGCCTGGTGGTACCAAAAATTACTGAGTTGCGGCAGTCAATTCTTGAAGAAGCACATGCTACTAGATTATCTATCCATCCGGAAAGCAACAAGATGTACCATGACTTAAAACAAAGGTTTTGGTGGACCAAAATGAAGATAGAAATTGTGAGATATATAGCAAAGTGTGATACTTGTCAGAAAGTGAAAGCTATACATTTGAGGTATGCTAGAGAATTACAACCATTGCCTATTCCAGTTTGGAAGTGGGAGGACATAAGTATGGACTTTATTGTTGGTCTACCCAAGACATCAAAGGGATTTGACTCAATATGGGTTATTGTAGATCGACTCACTAAGTCCGCACATTTTCTTCCTGTCAAGACTATATACCCCACTATCCAATATGCCAAGATATATGTAGCAAGAATTATGAGTCTCCATAGAATACCAAAGACCATAGTGTCCGATAGTGGTACACAGTTTGTCTCCAGTTTTTGGAAACAATTGCATTCTTCATTGGGTACCAAGCTCCTGTATAGTACAGCTTATCATCCGCAGATTGATGGACAGACTGAAAGAGTCAATCAAGTGCTTGAAGATATGTTAAGGTGTTGTGTCCTTAATTATTCCAACAAGTGGGACGAATGCTTACCTTTGGCTGAGTTCTCATATAACTATAGTTATCAGGAAAGCATTAGAATGGCTCCATTTGAAGCACTATATGGTCGTAGATGCAGAACATCACTGAGTTGGTCTGAGCCCGGAGAAAGAAGATTCTTTGGAGTTGACCTTGTGAAAAAAACAGAAGACAAGGTTAGGCAAATACAGAGTAATTTGAAGATAGCTCAGTCCCGCCAAAAGAGTTATGCGGATAGACGACGGAGACCATTGGTGTTTAACAAAGGAGATTTTGTATATCTGAAAGTATCACCAATGAAGGGAGTTACCGATTTTGGTTTTAAAGGCAAGTTGGCACCTCGATATATTAGACCATTTCAAATTCTGGAGAGATATGGAAAAGTGGCCTATCGCATGAAATTACCAGAACATTTATCAGCGGTACATGATGTGTTCCATGTGTCTCAGTTGAAGAAGTGTCTCCGAGTGCCTGAGCAGAATGTTGAAGTTGAAGGAGTGGAACTTGAACCAGATCTGACTTATTCAGAATATCCTATCCGAGTGTTGGATAAAAAAGATCGTGTTACTCGAAGGAGGACAATAAAGTTCTACAAGATACAATGGAATCAACATTCAGAAGAGGAAGCTACTTGGGAATCAGAAGATTACTTGTTAGAAAAGTTTCCAGAGTTTCTTGCGTCATTATAGAATAGAGTAATGTTAGTTGAGCTCGGTTATTACAAATTGTGTTTTGTAAAGGAACCTCAGTTGTTTTATGGATAAGAATTGGATGTTTTTGGATTGACACATTTTCTTTTCCATTACTTACCCTATGGCTTTGAATCTCGGGGCGAGATTTCTTTTAGGGGGAAGGATTGTAACACCCCGGGTGTTTAAGTATTAAAAACTGGACATATCATCATATGCATTGCAAGGCATTGGTCATATTGCAAACTTTGATATGCATTCACTAAAACAAGTTTACATTTATGTTATAAGTATTGCTTGGTATTGTTTGAATCAAGTTTGAAACCTTTGTATTGATTTGAAATTCTGAAAACCCTGATTTTCAATATTTAAACCCTACCCTGAAAATCCATTTCAAAATCAAAGCACATTTTGGGGTTGAGCCTTAAAGCAAAATTGTAGGGCTTGTTGAGTTGTATAAAGTTTGTTTCTGGAGTTTTTCAAGTTGTTTAGTAAAATTTAAAGTTATTTGAAAAGGCGAAATTCCTTAAATGTCCCCTATTTGAAATCAAAAGTTCATTTCAAAATGTAGACCGAATTAGGGGTTGGTTATAAAAGAAAAGTTGTAGAACTTTTGATTTTGAACAACTTTTGTTTTTGGAGATTTTTGAGTTGTTATGAAAATTTGAGAGTAATTTGTGAATTTTGGCGAATGGCAATTTTGTAATTTCTGTGAACAGTGTTCACCGCCTAAGCTACATTTCCGGTGATCCTTCGGCTTGCTTCCAGTCGTGTGCGTGGCCGTCTGGGCATCGCGCTGGCGAGGAAAATGGCTCCGCCGTGGCTTCCTTGCGCTTCCTGGCCATCCTTTATAACTTGCGCCGCCGTCATCCTTGCCGTTTCCTCCTCCTCTGTTTTCCCGTTGCCTTGCTCATCTCCGGTGAACTCCCACCATCGAACCAGCGCCTGTGCCATCGTAGCGTAGCGCTCAATAGTTTCGCCTGCTCCTTGCGCACCCAACCGACCCGCTTTTGTTGCTTGACTTCACCGGGAAACTGCTCTGCGCGCTCTTCTTCCTCACGGCCGGCAACGTCCCCGTCGCAAGTACTTCGCCGTGGCCAGAGCTCCACGGTGCGCCTCTGCCCCTGCTGAGTCTTGCTTCAGCTTCGCCACGATGCCGTGGTACTATGACCCATTGATTTCTCATTTTGACCACCACAGCCACCGGAGCATCGCCACCGACGATGGTCTGCTCCGCCGTACCTGCTCGGAACATCGACCAGCCTCTTCGTTGCTCCTCCGACCCTGCTCGTTGCTCAGTCGTGTTCGGGGTGAGGTGCTGAACCCTTCTGTGCTAAGTGTTTAACCTCTACCGCACTTGTGTCGCCGGCGTAGCGCGGCCGTGCCGTCGTGTCCGCCATGGCCGTCGTTGTGCTCGGTCCAGTCAGTGTTTAGTCTCGTTTGTGCCACCAATCGAAGCGTAGTAGTGTAGGGGACGTGGTGGTGCAGTTGCCTTCGCCGTTGGTCTCGCCGTCGGTGAGTTAGCGCCGGTCAGTGCCGTCACCATCGCGGTCAAAGCCGGAGGTTGGGGGATGACAAGTGGGACCCGGGTGTCAGCGACTGTGTGGTTCAAAATGAATTTTCTGTTTTTCAGATTTGAATAAATAGTGATGCAATTTGTTATTTTTGTGTAGATTTATTTGGAGCTCTAAAAATTATGAAAAGTTTTGTGTGACCTCTCTATGATGCATACTATTTAAGAAAAATATAAAATATTGTTTTTCAGTACTTTTTGAATGTGATAAAAATTGCTCAATTTATTAATAAATGGATTTCCATGATTTTTCTAGGCTTATTTATGTATCAAAAAATTATAAAAATTGTTTTGTCACTTAGTTATCATATGATGAACATTTACAAAAATTTTGAGACCAATTGGAATAAGTTGATTTATTTCATAATTCTTAATTAATTAATTAATTTATAAAAGCAAATAGTAACCTTTAGTGATTTAGGTTTTGTTTGAGTTTTTGATTGAGTGATGATCCTTGGCAATTGATGTGAGTGTTGCGAAAATGGTTTAGTTAGTTTAACTTGTAACTGTACCGCGAAGGAAAGTTGTATTCAAGTTGTTAATTTTGCATCCATCATCGAGCATCATATTTTGTATCCCGCATCATGTTAAACATGGCATTGTTACTTCGTGTAGTGAACGAAGGTGAACACGTGGTAGTTAATCAAGTAGTTGAGGAGGTTGATCCGTCTGTGGAGGTTGGTGTTGATATCGGTGGAACGACTCTGGACCCAGATTTTTTCGTCAACGAAGGCAAGCCCCGGATGCATACAACCCTACCTTGTATTTTACAAATTGATTTCGCTTTTGCTTCTTTTTACTGCATTAAGTGATTAGGAGTCAAGTGAAAACCAAATTGGTACATTACCAACCTTGTTATTCCATATTTACCATATTACCAGTTTTAAATTCGTATATGCCTAGCTTTGCTTAGCTATGCTTAGAACGATGAAAGTCGGGTGATTACCTGTCACCTGCGAACTTTAAATGGAACTTTGATTAATTATGTTAACATGTGATATGAGAATGTGGAGTAATAAATCTAGACCGGGCGGACTCGGTGTGTGTGAGCCACAAGACATGGAGGTCTTGTGAGCAGGTTCTTTCCGCCTGTGTCGATTAAGGTCCGTCCGTTGTTGAATTGCATGAGGTGAGACTTTGTAGTACTAACCACATACTTCGGTAAGCCTTAACTTGGCTATTCTATTACGAGAATGGCTACTCGCGCACTGGGAGTGGAGAGATGGCGGGAATAGCGTGTACCCACGTGGCAATGGGCTAGATTGGTGGAGTACTGTATTCTCGGGTGGCGCGGACCTGTTCTTGTTTAGAGGATCCAAGGGTAGGTTGGTATATGTAGGTCGGGGACCTGCATATGTCGTGTGGTCTAGAATTCCCAGCTGGGTTTTTTTAATCGGTTCGAATCGTCATTGCTCCTCGGTTATGGAGACTCAACTCACTGTTCATCATCGTAGTGTTAATAACTGGAACTGGAGGATGGTTTGAGAAAGTGTTGGATACGAAGTTTTATGATGTCAATACGGATCGTGTCAGCTTTGTATATGATCTTATGAAGTTTTAAATGTTGATGTAAAGAATTTTATTAAAAGGTTTTTACGCAAAAGAACTTTGATTGTTGCTAAAGCCATACCTTGAATCCCTAAACCTGCATTCATAAGTTATATCAGTTTTTATTTCGGTTAAGTCTTGTTGAGTACTTTCGTACTCAGGGTTCGTTGACCCTTGTTGCAGGTGAGGGTCATGAGCAGATCTATTTTGGATCGTGCTGCATGACTGTTGTTTAGTGTGATGACGATAAGTAAATGTGTGGTCCTTGGGCAGGGCAGCTTTAATTGTGTGTTTTGTAATATATTATAATGCCACTCCACTACTTTGTTTTGTATTATTAATCGAACTTAGTTGTATGGTTTGAAACAAATGGTTTGTAAACTATGTTTTTGTAAGTCTTCCGCTATATTTACTCAGATGTATCTATTTGAATAAACTGTTGTAATACTGCAATGACTCTGTAATGTGATCCTGCTCGGAAATCGTGGATGATTCAGGGTTCCCTGAGGACACCCGACAGTCTTCTTAAGTTACCGGGAACGTATGCATAGATGTCAAAGGTCGTTCGACAGTGACAGGTGCATATGGGCCCTATAATTTAGGAGGTTCTGCCACACTGTAACTCATTGCATATGCATTTAGATTCTAGTGGAGTGCTAACACCCTTGAAAATGTTTGTGAAAATGTGCTAACACATGTGCACATGGTGATACACTTGGTGGTTGGCACATTTGAGCAAGGGTATGAAACTTCATCGGCAGAGTGTCCGCCCATAGAGTGTGGACAGTCCGATGGTGCCACCGGCGCCCTATACAGTAAAGACAGAGGTCACTATAAGTGACCGGACGCTGGCCTCGGTTGGACCGGTGCGTCCGGTCAGTAGAAGCTACAAAGACGCTGGCGTCGGTCTCTGACCGGACGCTGGGTCACTTAGTGACCAGACACCGAAGGGGTGCGTTCGGTCCTACTGACGTGGCAGCACACAGGGGAGTCACCGTGTGACCGGACGCTGGGTGTGTCCGGTCAATCATGATCAGACGCGTCCAGTCATAAAAAGTCGTCTCTGTATGCTTACTGGAAACGACCGGACGCTGGGGTTCAGCGTCCGGTCACTTTGAGCGGCTGCGTCCGGTCGTCACTTGACCGTTGAGATCGAGCGATCAACATTTGAAGAGAGGGGACACGTGGCACACATCATGTGACCGGACGCTGAGGTCCAGCGTCCGGTCAATATGACCGGAGCGTCCGGTCACCCCGAGTAGTGCCCAGTGAAGGGGTACAACGACTCTATTTCGTGGGGGCTTCTATTTAAGCCCTATGGCCGGCTCAAGCTCTCTCTCTTGGCCATTTGCATTGATATAGAAACCTTGTGAGCTTAGCAAAAGCCCTCCCACTCATCTCCATCATTGATTCATCATCTTTGTGAGATTGAGAGAGAATCCAAGTGTATTGCTTGAGTGTTTGCATCTAGAGGCACTTGGTGTTCGTGTTTCGCTGCAGGATTCGCTTGTTACTCTTGGTGATTGCTGCCACCTAGACGGCTTGGAGCAGCGAGGATCGTCGAGCGGAGGTTGGTGATTGTCTCCGGCTCCGATCGTGGTGATTGTGAGGGGTTCTTGACCTTTCTCCGGCGGAGAGCCAAAAGGTACTTTAGTGGATTGCTCGTGGCTTGTGTGATCCTCATCTTATGTTGGTTGTGCAGCACCCTATTGAGGGTTTGGCGTGTGGTGCCAATTAGCGCGTGAACCTCCAAGTGAGTGAATCGCCACAACGAGGAGTAGCTTGCCGACAAGCAAGTGAACCTCGGTAAAAAATCATTGTGTTCATCATTTGATTTCGAGGTGATTGGTCTTCATTGATATTGATTCTTGTGATTGATTGGTTCACTCCTCGACACGGCGGTATAACTATCTTGCTCACTCTCTTTACATTACCGCAAACTAGTTGTCAAGCTTTTTAGTGTAGCTAGTTGTGAGAGCTTGTTAGTTTGGTTAGTGTGGCTCTTTAGTTAGCCTTTGAGAGCACACTAACTTAGTGTAGTGACATAGCTATTGTGTGGATAGGAACTATATCAACTAGAATTGTGGTAGGTGGCTTGCATTTTTGGTAGGCTAGCGCAACACTTGCTTCGTTTCATAATTGTCTAACCGGTTTGCTGAGTGTTGTTGTAGAAATTTTATTAGGCTATTCACCCCCTCTAGCCATTAGGACCTTTCACGAGGTCGTCCAAAACTAGGATGCCATGGGAAGAACCGTGAAATGGGCGCTCGAACTGATGGGGCAGGGCATTACGTATGCCTCCCGGACAACCATCAAGTCCCAAGTGTTAGCTAATTTCATCACGGAATGGTCCGAGGTCCAAATGCCACCGACGGTCGTCGATCAAGAGTACTGGACGATGTACTTCGATGGATTGCTGATGAAGAAGGGCGCCGACGTAGGGCTGGTCTTTGTGTTACCCCTTGGGGTACGCATGAGGTATATGGTTCGTCTCCATTTCCCCTCCTCAAACAATGTGGCCGAATATGAGGTGCTCGTCAACGGCCTACGCATTGCCGTCGAGTTGGGCGTCCGACATCTTGACATTCGGGGAGACTCCCAGCTAGTCATTGATCAAGTCATGAAGGAGTCAAGCTGCCACGACACCAAGATGGCTGCATACTATGGAGAAGTCCGATGACTAGAAGACAAGTTTGATGGCCTCGAGCTCAATCACATCCTGAGGCGCCTCAACGAGGCGGCTGATGCGCTTGCGAAGGCGGCATCCAGCCGAGAGCTAGTGCCAACGGGTGTCTTCGCCAAAGACCAACACAAGCCCTCGGTCCACTATGAGGGGTCAGAATAGGCCAATGATGGTCCCCCTGATTCAGCCTCGGGGGCTGATCAACCGTTGGCTTTGTCTGGCCCCGAAGTCATGGAGCTCGAAGAAGACCCCGTGATAGTGCTCGAACCTCTGGTCGATTGGAGGGTACCCTACCTCGACTACCTCCTCCGTGATGTGCTGTCGATGGACAAGACGAAAGCTCGATGGCTCACACGTCGTGCTAAGACCTTTATTCTTGTGGAAGACGAACTCTACAAGCGAAGCCATACCAGGATCCTACAACGCTGCATCCCATCGAACAGGGGAAGCATTTGCTGAGTGATATCCACGGTGGGATCTATGGTCACCATGCCGCGCCTAGAACCCTGGTCAGAAATGCATTCTGATAGGGCTTCTATTGGCCCACTGCAGTAGTCGATGTCGAGCAGGTCATGCGCACCTGCGAAGGGTGCCAATACTATGCTCGGTAGACTCACCTCCCGGCCCAAGCACTCTAGATGATCCCCATCACATGGCCATTCATGGTCTGGGGGCTCAATTGGGTTGACCTCTAAAGAAGGCACCCGGGGGCTACACCCACTTGCTTGTCACCATAGACAAGTTTACAAAGTGGATAGAAGCTCGACCGATCTCCACGATCAAATTCGAGCAAGCCATGCTGTTCTTTCTCGACATCATCCATCGCTTTGGAATTCCAAACTCCATCATCACGGACAATGGCACGCAGTTCATCGAAAAAAAGTTCCTTCGATTCTGTGATGAATACCACATCTGGGTCGATTAGGCCACCGTCGCGCACCCCTGAATAAATGGGCAGGTCGAGCGCTCAAACGGCATGGTCCTATAGGACCTCAAGCCCGGCATCTTCAACCGGTTGAATAAGTTCGGCGCACGGTGGGTCACTGAGCTCCCCACGGTACTCTGGAGCCTAAGGATAACCCCCAGTCGAGGCACCTGCTACATGCCCTTCTTCATGGTCTATGGTTCTGAGGCTGTCCTCCCAATCGACCTCGACTATGGAGCACCAAGGATCAGGGCATACAACGATCAGGGAGCCGAGACATCCTAGGAGGACGCCATGGACCAACTGGATGAAGCATGCGACGTCGCCCTCCTCCGCTCGGCCAAATACCAACAAGCATTGTGACAGTACCACAGCCGACGAGTGCGGAGCCGAGCCTTCAATGTTGGGGACCTGGTCCTCTGCCTCGTGTAGAGCAACATGGACCTCCATAAGCTCTCACCCCTAGGAAGGGCCATACGTCGTCGCGGAAGTACTCCAGCCAGGTGCCTACAAGCTGAAAACCATCGACGGCGAGGTCTTCACCAATGCCTGGAACATCGAGCAGCTACATCGCTTTTACCCCTAAATAAACGCATACTTTCTCTTATCAGTTCTGTTATCGAAAATCCCCGATCTTTTGTGACATCCGATCCCTGCAAGGGCAAAGGGTCAGGTCTCACCCGAGGGCTGATATGAGTATATTTACACTGCAAATATTCTCTGTGCCAGCCTCCCTTTCTCACGTTAATGCCTAGGAGCTTGGTTTCTGGGAACAAGCTCTGAGTATAACTGGTCGGACTGCGAGAAACCTACGCCCCAGCGGCTACGGCGCCTTTGCTCACCAGCATGATTAGAACTGGCTCGCCCGCACTCTGAACTTTTATGGCCTTAACAGCAGAAAGGGTTGGAACATGCTAAACTCTTCTGTAGAAAGAAGGGGGAGAAGAGCTGAAAAGCTATTTGCTGTAACGAAATTTGAGAACTTGTCCATTTTTGCACAAATTCGTCGCTTGGCTCATCTATCCAACTAAATTCTTGTGCGAGATACTCTCGTACTCTACTCCCACAGGAAAATCTTGTCTCAACAGGAAACATGAGTCAACCGGACGGCTTGGCCACTGCTAAGAAATGGGTCGATCAAATGGCTCAAAACCGCCGCCGAGATATAAGCACCCTTACTCGCTTACATTACATATTAAATTCATCACCGAGCCTCCAACCCCAGCAAAGGCAGGGGATCGGACATCGCTCGGGGGCTGGCAAGAGAGTCTACTCGCTAGACACTTCCCTTTTGCCCGACCCCTCCTTACGTTTAAAAATTGGAGGTGCGGTGTGCGGGCATAAACTTTGAGTAAAACTAGGCGAACCACTAGAACCCTATGCCTCGGTAGCTACGGCGTTTTTGTTCACCAGTGTAATCGAAGTCTTTGTCCCCGCACTCCAAGCTTTAGCATCCACCTTCTTGAGATGGGTTTGGATGGGCCTACTTGCAGAATTTCCATCAAGAAGAAGCTGTCAGGTCGCCCAAGCTGATCGAACGGCTCAGGTCACTACCGAGAGACAGAAACGGAAAACTGTGACGCTCATGCTGGTTACATCGGCCCCGTCACGAACATCGGACCCGAACCCCGCATAGACATATCCGGTAAGAGCTCCCAGAACCCGTCACTTGTGCCATCGAGGTAACATTTACGACCCCTGCTATTTCTTTATGCTCATTCATTCAATCATCCCGTACATCCAAACATTGCACATGCGATTGCTGCATCGCAATACTTCGCGTTGCATCACGAAGTGGTACTCATCTCATTCGATATGAACGGCGATGGACCGAGGTTCGAAGGCCGGCCCACGAAGGGCTCAAGGCCGCCTCGCATCAAACAGAGCCAGGGGAGAAAAACCGAGATGAGCCCCAGCGGCCTTGCCCGACCCCGCTCAAAAGCAGACAGGGACACCTTGACCTTTCTCGTTCGATTCTAACCTCGAGCCAAACCCACAGAATCTCCATCGAGGAGAGGCCAACGGGCCACCCGAGCTTATCGAACGGCTCAGGCATCTGCTAGGGGTGGGTTAACAAATAGTGGAATGCCACATGAGGGCTACCAACCCCATCAGTGGATGACGAACCTGGATTCCACTCGAACATGCCCGTTAGCGAGCTCATTGAGCGCGACACTCAAGCCGTCGAGGCAAGTGTCGTTAGCTCAGCCCCTCCGATTGCAGAAATCGAGGACGGGGTGACACATGAAACACGGCCGACCCCTATCAGACCCCAAGGGGCTCGAGGGCTTGAGCCGCCTGATCCTAGATCGATAGGCCAAGGTTCGAAGGCTGCCTGCAAAGGGCCCAAGGCCACCTCGCGTCAAACAGAGCTAGGGGAAAAAGCAGATAAGCCTCAGCAACTTGTGCCCGTCCCGCTTAGAAGCAGACAAGGTTGTCTCAACCTTCTCGTTTGATCCTAGCCTCTAGCCAAGCCCGTAGAATCCCCATTGAGGGGTAATCTATTGGAAGGTGGGTTAAGGAGCAACGGAATGGCCCCCGAGAGCTTTGCCGATCCCGTCACAGGTGACGAAACCGGATTCCATCAGAACGTACTCGTTAGCGAGCTCGCCGAGCGTGTCACTCGAGCCATCGAGGCAAGTGACGCTAACTCAACCCCTTCGGTTGCGGAAACCGCGAACGGGGCGACGATCACAAAAACAACCCGACCCTCGACCAAACCTCTACTACGCGCGGGGGCTCATAGAAAAGTTGAACTTACAAGGAGACCACACGCATAGTCACAGAATGGTAGCTAAAATCCTAAGAAAGGGGTACGTGCAAATACAAGAGTAGTTTCACTATCCTCTCTTCGGTCTTCAGTGACATTCAACCCTAGCAACCGCAAGGGGTCGGACCTCACTCGGGGGCTGATAAAGGTATAAAACACCCTTTTTTCGAAATAGTCGCTGTGTCGGACCTCTTCCTCATGTTAAGGTTAGTGGCAAGGTTTGTGGGAACAAACTCCGTGCATGCCTAGTCGGACTACAAAAAACCCACGCCCAGACGGCTACGGTAACTTTGCTCACCAGTATAATCGAAGTTTCCTTCTTAAACACCTCGGGCCCTACAGTCTTAACGAACGGGAGGGTCGGATTTCATGAGCCCGTTTTTTGAATACAAAAGGGGAAGAAAGCAAGTTCAATCAAACAAAACAAAATTACGGATTTGTTTAACGAAACAAAATTATGAATCTGTTTTTAAGATACAAAAGGGTCGGCACTTGTCCACAGATTACAGATAATGTCCATCAAACCCATTTGACTGACTATCCCCTCTAGGGGAGAACTATTTCTTCAACCTTGTCCGCCAGGTTCCGCGCGATAGGAGCCACCGCCTTCTCTATTTCATCCAGCTCGGAGGCTTTGTAGCCAGACGTGAAGCTAAGGCTCATCATCTCCAAGTCGATACTCTCAGCATAGTGGGAGCGGGCGATGGCGAAGGCTTGGGTAATCTTGGAGCGAAGAGCTTCCCTCTCGAGCTAGCGCACCTTTGCCGTGATATCCACGACAGCACATGCCACAAGCGAGCTAGTTCCCTCTGGCCGCGCCACCTCTAGGTCATCGAAGACCACCCCAACGGCAGCGCGCAGGAGATCATGCTCATCACTCTCCGCCTGAAGGATCCCCCGTGCCTCGGCAAGCTCCATGACCTGCCCAGCGGAGACGCTCTCGGCCTCCATCCTTCGGGCTACCGCAGCTCTAAGATCGGCCTGGAGGGAGCTGACCACCTGTCACGCCTCGTCGCGCTCTCGGATGGCCTGGTCGTGCTCCCCATGGGCTGGGCCGCGCTCTGAGCGGAGCCTCTCCATAGTCTGGCGTAGTTCGTCTCGCTCCCTGCGTAGCCGAGCAACCACCTCATCGTCCTAGTTTGCCTTCTGCTGTAGGGCTCTAGACCTCTCCTCGGCTCCTAGCTAGAGATCCCACTCCCTCTCCACCTTGGCCAGGAGGTCGAGGACCCGCTGGCGGGCCTCGACATCCCTCTAGAGCAGCTCGTCCCACTCCTTTCGGACTCTGGTGGCCTCCTCCTTGTCCTACTATGCCCTCGTTGACAGATCCTGGAATGCCTTCTCGGCATCCTCCGTGTCCCAACGCGCCTCGACCTCCCGCTGCCGGAGACCGGCCGCCTCCTTGGTGAAGGGAGTCAGCTCGGCCACCCATTGTTGGGCAACAGCAAGCTGGGTGCTCACATCCCCATGCAGCCGGGCCTCTTCAGCGAGGCGGTCCCATTCCACCTTCTGGTCGTGGAGGAACCGGGATTTCTCTCGGCTACGAGCGATAAGGGACTAAAAGAAGATCAATGTCAAAACACAAAAATACATGAAGAAAGAAGAAAGCGAGAGGGGAGATTAAGTAGATACCCGGCCAGTAGGAACGATGACGTCGCGTAGGATGCCCCTGGCCTAGTTTAGGACTTCCATCATGGTCGAGATCCCTTGATTGAGACTCTCCCGCTCTATGCTCTCGGTAGCATCGTCGAGGGAGAAGAGTATCGATGTTGGGTCTTAAGGATCCATCCACTATAGCAGCGATTCACCCCGCGCGGGCGAGCGGCTGCCCCTCAATGTTAGGGCCAAGGGCGACCCCCCACTGGTCCTCTCCACCACCACCATGATGCCCGGGGACCCTTCGGCCGTGTCCCCCTGCGTCCGACCCATGTTGGGCGCTGTCACCTGGGCCACCAATGGCGCGGATCGCACCGCTTCCTCGGGCACCACCACGGCTGCATCTGGCTTGTTGTAGTCGCGGCCACCTTTGCTTGTGTCGGTGGGGCCTTGCCTGGCGGTGTCAAACGCACCGCCGTAGCCGCCACAAGCACGGGCGGTAGCTCTGTCCGCTCTGACATCGGTAGCAGAATCACTTCCGCCGTCTGTTGCTCAGTGACCTCCGAGGGCGTTCCCTCAGCTACGGTGCCCACTTGTCTCACCGAGGGAATGAGTGCCACCATGAGCAGTGCTACACCGGCCGACAAGGTAGTGACCTCGGCTCCGCTCCCACCCAAAGCGAGAGCGATGTCGGGCGACGGCCGCCGCCTCGCCTGAAGGGTGATACTCTTCTTGGGCGCCAGCGCCAAAGAGCCGCCTTGTCTCAAGACACTGCAAGACACAAAAGGCATGAGTCATGCTGAAAACAGAGAAAAACGGAGGAGTCAATGACTTACATCGGCGCAGGATACGTTTGGGGGACGAACCCCCAGGTCCTTGCTCCGCCTCCTTGGGACATGGCCGTTTGGAGCCCGCCCCTGCTCCTGGGCCGAGGGGCTCACCTCCCTTGCACTTGGGGGTGCGGCCATGGAGCCACCCCCCTCGCTCGGTGCCTCGGGCGCGGCGGCAGATCTGCCCGCCCCCGCTAGCACCTCGGGCGCGGCGGCAGATTCGCCCGCCTTTGCTGACGGTTGAGGCATGGTGGTAGGGCCGCTCCTCGCCGCTGACACCTCAGGCATGGTGGCTGATCCGCCCGCCCCTACTTGTTCTAAGGACGGGCCAACGGTTCAGCCCGCCTCCACCATCTTCACAGACTCCCTCCCTCCCACATGAAATAGGAAGGGTCCCTGCATGGACGAGGGGATACCTGTTAGTGTATCCTCGCTCTCCAGGTCATCCCACTTGGTGTCGGTAACTACCTCTTCTTCTTCTTCCTCGTCATCGTCTTCATCGCTGTCGGTTCCCTCCCCGCGCTCCTGCACGCGTAGCTTCTGCTGCTTCTTCCTCCTCTTGTCCTCCTTCGGCTTATACTACCGCTCGGCCATGGCGCAGTTGGCCGCTATCATGGCCAGATCCTTTGGCAGCAGAGCCGAAAGATCCGTAAGGACGAGCTTCTTTGGCTCATTCCCCTATCTCAATATCAGCCTCAAGAGGTTGGGAGTTCAATTAAAAAGGAGGAACGAGGAAAGAAAACTTACGAAAACAATGTATCTCGGTTCCGGCCACATTGGGGGATGCCCCGACACCGGATATACAAAGTCAAGGAAAGCGCCAGCATCGTCCCATGGAGGCTCCATTTTCTCCTTGATACGCTACGCCACTTTGGAGGGGGAGAGTGCTCCCTTGGCGAGCGCTGTCCCATTGAGTGATGCCCCGGGCACCATCATGTGTAGGGGAAGCGCGTGCCTCATCAGCGGTGTCACCCTCCGCGTGTGATAGGCGCCGATGATCCCCGACCCCTTCACGCCCCTCTCCTTCAGAATTCGGACGGCGGAGAGGTGGTCCTAGATCTTCTTCTTGTCTTTCTCCGAGACTCCCCACCTCCTCCACGATCCTGGGACCTCTTCGATGAGGCGCCCGGTGAACTCCGGCAAGGGGGTGGCTGCGTCGTTCTTGACATAGAACCATTGCGAATGCCACCCCTTGTAGGAGGTCGACAGACGCGTCGGCGGGTACTCGCTGACCCGATTGTGTGTAGTTGAATACCAGGGCATCCCATCGGCGCGTTCAGCTCCTGCTTCTTCTCCCGCTTCTTCAGGAGGGTGACGGCGAAGAAGTACCACCACAGGTCGAAGTGGGGACTAATCCCCAGGAACCCCACTCACACGGCGACGAACGCCGCAATGTGCTGGATTCTGTTTAGATTAAGATGCTGCAACTCCACCTTGTAGTAATGCAGCAAGCCCTGAAGAAACTTGTGGGTGGGGGTGGTGAATCCTTGCTCGTGGAAGTGAGCGAAGGATACAACATACCCGTCGGGCGGTGACGGCACGTCCTCATTGCCGATCAGCCACCACTCCTCAGCGGCAGTCTGCGTGCACAGAAGGCCATGGCGAACGAGGCCCTCTAGGTGCTGAAGGGTGGCATTGGATCTGCACCATGGCTCCATTGACTGATTGGGGTGGGTGGATGCGAACTTGACAACAGCTGAGATGCGGATGCAGGAGGCTTAGGCGATTGACGGTGGAGGTTGTAGATGCAAAGGCAAGGAGGCAATGTACGAAAGCCTGGGGGCGAACCCTTTGGTTTTATAGGGGCGATGGATCCGAGGAAGGCAATCGTCCGCCTGGATCTCCATGCCTGCCATGATTCACCACCATGTCATCACGCGGGATATGCACCTCCAATCCCTATCCTTTCCCTCCAAAGTCACGCCGGACGTTTCGCCTCCCCAGGTAGACTAGAACTCTTTACCAGTACAAAGATATAGGTCAAAAAGCGTCCCTCCGACCAAGCCGGGCCCAGGAGTTCGAGGGCTGGCCCATCAATGGTTTCGACGACCATCCCCAGGCAGCCTTACGACAAAGGGTAGGCCCACGATCGGCCAAAACTCAGGCTCACAAGCTTCACAGGAGTCTCGGCCCACGATCGAGTCTCAGCGGGGCTGACCCTGGACGAGTCTCCGCGATCAGGATACCAGGGTCCTATTTAATCTCTTCAGTCAACAAACCATCGAATCTCACAGCCATACCCGTGAAGGGTCCGAATCACCCCCCGGATGATTCTGTTCGAATCACCCGGGGGCTCGGGGGCTACACCCAATGGGTGCGGTCGCGCGCACCCTCTGGCAAAACGAATCACCCGGGGGCTCGGGGGCTACACCCATCGGGTGGGCTCGCACGCACCCTCCGGCAAGTCAAATCACCCCCAGGCGATTCTGTCTGAATCACCGGGGGGCTCGGGGGCTACACCCATCAGGTGCACTCGCATGCACCCTCTAGCAACTCAAATCACCCCATGGGCGATTCTGTCCGAATCACCCGGGGGCTCGGGGGCTACACTCGACGGGTGCGCTCGCGCGCACCCTCTGGCAAGACGAATCACCCTCGGGCGATTCTGTCCGAATCACCCAGGGGCTCGGGGGCTACAACCGTCGGGTGCGCTCGCGTGCACCCTCTGGCAAGTCAAATCACCCGGGGGCTCGGGGGCTACTGTTGGGGACCGAATACTGGGGTACCCAAAGAGGAGGAGCTAATAACCATCAAACGTTGATGCTTCCGAATTGGCTGGCTCCACCTCACCCGATGTCTAAGGGCAGACTCTGCCTCGATCAATGTCTGGGGGCTGGCTCTGCATCGCCCGATGTCTGGGGCAGACTCTGCCTCACCCGATGTCTGGGGGCAGGCTTCGCCTCGCCCAACGTCTGGGGGCAGGCTCTGTCTTGCCCGACGTCTGGGGGCTACCTCCGCCTCGCCCGATGTCTAGGGGCAGACTCTGCCTCACCCGACGTCTGGGGGCAGGCTCCGCCTCGCCCGACATCTAGGGGCTGGCTCCGCCTCGCCCGATGTCTGGGGGCAGACTCCGCCTCGCTCGATGTCCGGGGGCTGACTCTGCCTCGGCCCACGTCCGGGGGCTGACTCTGCCTCGCCCGATGTTTGGGGGCAGACTCCATCTCGCCTAACGTCTGGGGGCTAGCTCCACCACACTCGACGTCTAGGGGTAGACTCCGTCTCAGACAACATATGGGGGCAGACTCCGCCTCGCCCAATGTCTGGGTGGTGGCCCCGCCTCGCCCGATGTCTAGGGGCAGACTCTGCCTCGCCCGACGTCTGGGGGCAGACTCTGTCTCGCCCGACGTCCAGGGGCTGGCTCTGCCTCGCTCGATGTTCGGGGGCTGGCTCCGCGTTGCCCGACGTCCAGGGGATAGCTCCACCTCGCCCGACGTCCGCACGCTGCTCCTTCATAACTACACGCGCAGATATGGCAGGGCACTCAAGTCAACCGCAATACCGAGGACCATGCCCTGCACGCCTATAGGAAAGTACCATCAGGATATGACAAGACGGGCGCTTTAAGGCCTTTCTGGGCATGTCAGAGCCCGAACAGTGTTGTGGGCGCCGCCATTGGTCCTCGGGTGTGAATCCTGATAGAACCATACGACAACCACTATGGTCGAAGAGAGGACTCACGTCCTCTACAGTGACGGACGTGCAGTCACTACGCCGTCTGCTCCCCGTGGGGTTGCGGATCAACACCCCGGTCCATCGCGCCGCCCACCGAGGCGGGATGGGACGTGACCACTCGCTGATCAAGTCAGAGTGTGGCATCATCAACGGTAGACGCCCGGTGTGGAGCTACCCCTGGCACCATCTGCTATGTCAGCACGGCTGTCTCAGAGAAAAAGGAAGACCCAGCGCGTTCGAAGGACCTTCTTTGCCTCTAGTTTTTCTTCTTCCTCCCATCAGTAATCCCTGCTTCCCTTTAGTCTATAAAAGGAAAGGCGGGGCACCCCACTACGGGGAGAGATCAATAGAACACACCACATAACACATAGCTGAGCAGCATCCTAGCTCTCAGCACCCGTTTGACCTTTTCATCAGAGACTTGGGACCTATCCCTCTCTCGTCCATTTGTACCCCCTACTATGAACCTTTTGGTGCTAATAACACGAGCAACAGCCGCAAACTGGACGTAGGGATATTCTGCCCGAACCAGTATAAACCTTGTGTCTTTTAGCACACTATTTGGGTCCAACACGCAATAATACAAATTTACTAGTTGGTGTTTACTCGAGACACCGACACATACGTTTGCAACATATGTGTAGCCACTGCAACATATGCAACATCTAGATAAAACACTTGCAACGTACATTTGAAACATATTAAACATTTGAAACATACACTTGCAACATATATGTATAGTAACATATAAAACATACAGATAAAACACCTGCAACATACGTCTGAAACAGATGAAAACATTTAAAACATAAACTTGCAACATACGTGTATAGCCACCGCAATATATGCAACATCCAGATGAAACACATGCAACACTCGATAAAACATACATCTAAAACGTATGAAAACATACGGAGCTCGATGCTATGGAGTGATGGAAAAATTTGGACCGGGACTCAGCTACCAATGGTCAACCGTCACGAAAGCAGCAAACGGCGCATGCAGATGTGGACCCACGCTCCTCTCACAAACAGGCAAGCGCCCTTGCCGGCCTTGCAACTGGTTAATCCGGTCGTCCAAAGCAGTAGCATTGCAGGCAGCATGCAGCGGGGGCAGCTTGGCCTGGGCGCAGACAACACACAAAGAGAAAAGAGCAGGACAGCAAGCAGCAGCTGGCCTAGGCGCTAGGTAGCAGAAGGCACGCATTACAGGGAGGCCTGCGACCCTGGTCACGTGCAGCTAGGGGCCTGACCGGCTGGTCCAGCCAGCAGCGGACACAGCAGGGAGCTTCTCTGTGGTCATACACATGCATGGTTCTCCACGTGCAGCATGCACCTTGAATTGCACCCCAAACGAGTGACCGCACACGCTCCCATGCACTGCCCTGCAGAAATGATAGATGCGGCTCGCTCGACTGTAACTGCATGCCCCCTCTTTTTTTTTTTTTGGTGTAACGTGCGCGGGGTTGATCTGTCTTTTAGTCCGGACGCCCTAAAACAAGCAGCGTGCTCTCAGAATTGGTCATCTGCTAACTGCTATCTTCTCACGGTGAACAAGTGCCTCGTCGAGGCCATCCACTTGGGGCGAGGTTCCAGGAGTAACTTGCGACGATGGAGTTGGATCCATTGAAATCAGCGGATGCAAGCTATAGGATGTCCTTGACGATGCAATAGGACAACTTCTGTCATAAACGCAGCTTCAGGACAGGGGCGACAACGAGGCTAGAGAGGCGGAGTCTCAGACTCTAGTGTCTACTGCCATGAATATTCCTACTCTTGCTGTGGCAGTGAGTCTGCGGTTCGCTGGAAGGAGCCAATTAAATCATCAACCCAATTTGGTTCTATCTCTAATTTTTCGAGGCAAGATAATTTTGCTTCAGATATGACATGGCTTTTTCGAAGATGCAGATTTGTTAGACAAAGACAGTAATACCTTTGCGGGAAACAAAAATCTAGAAGCGCTTGATATTGGCTCAAAGTGGACGGCTTTGTTTTAAGAGGGCGAGAATGATGAGTCCACTCCTCAAAATATTTGAGCTGATCACAATAAAAATCATTTAATTATACAGCTTGGATCATTATCATTTGATGTCAAGAGTGGCAACATGAAGAAATGAGTTGTGCCATCTAGAACCAATTTGTCGACCAAGCAAATATTTAAAGGAGGTAATTTTGTGAAGAAAAATAGAATGGAAAATAAGCTGGTATACTATATTCAGGTTGGCTTAATCCAAATAGAGATCAAGGAAGAGGCGCCAAGTTGATGTACAAAACTCATGGTCAACTGATTCATCGGCCCTAAAGTTAAACACGCTCGTGTTGCCTAGTTTTATTAACGTGCAATCTTGCCGCCATCATTTTAGTATTTATGGTTGATAAATTAAGAGGTCAAGTCAGACTACATTAGTATTTTGGGTCTGGTCTCTTTTGGCCTGGGAATTAAAGAGTTGTAGCTGGGTCTACCTGTTGGAGTCAGAATTAGAATTAGGCCCTGCATGGCTATATCCAGGGCATCGTCCTTGTATCTAGGTCAGACAAGTATATTCGGATTCTATTCCCCGGTCGACTCGAGCCAGGGGGAGAGACATCCTTACAGTGTTTCATTAAGAGATAAACTTCTCACGCAGTTCAAGAAAATCTCCGAATCTTGGCCCCACCCATATACAACGGCACCTGTATCCCTGTGAGACGGGACGGCGTTTTTTTACCTTCAAGTCTGAAATTTGTCCCGTGGGGAATCAATCTCAGGAGCTGAGAGGTGCCGCCAGAGCCATCTAACCAATTAGGCTAGAAGATCTTTGGCCTCTAGAAGGTCAACCCGAGCCCTGGGCGTATAACGCTCCCAGCCTTCGAAAAGAAACCCCCAATAAACAAGGAAGAAAAAAGTATCGTGAGCATTTTCCAATTAGTCATCGTAACAAGAACGCGAAAAGATAGCAAAAAGTACCGTGAGCCACTCAAAACCAGAAGCTGATACCCTGCGATGTCCAAAATTTTTTCCAGATCTTTCACGGTACAAATCACAAGAATACAACTTCTATGAATTTCTAGCTCGATAAAAATAATTAATCTCGTCTCCCAAGCTTTCCTCACGTCCGGTTAGGGACAGCTCCAATAATAAACAAGATGGCTAATATAATCAAGCACGAGCAATAGAAATATGCTCTCGGGACTGTTCATAATATCTGGCCTGTTCTTAATATCTGACTAAACCATGATGGCGGCCAGCAAGACCAAGTATCCAAACGCCTAAATACTTTGTTGAATAAATATATGTGAATCTCTCGGCAGCAATTTATATATGGTTCAAGCTCTCAGAATTATCAAATAAGGTATCCACGGCAATAGGTGTCCTACCAAACAGTTTGGTTGACTCAATCAGATGTGAACAGTAGCAGATGTATATCATGACTAGGGATAATCCAATTTAGAGAAATAAACCAGTAAATATACGAATAGGTTGTGGCAGAACCGCCCGAAACAACTCATCTTCGGAGGCGCTTGACTTCCACTAGACATTAAGCACCCTGAAAGCAAAACTACAACGGACAGTTCCGTCAAGCACACTCCAAGGGAGAACTCGAACAATCCACGTTTTTCCTCCAGGATCTAATAATGAGAACGAGTTTACAATACTTAGTCCATTTCATACATCAAGAGTTCTCAGAAATACATTATTACAATACCAAGTTCAGAGTGCGGAATTTAAACAACAAAATTACAATAAACATCTAACGATAAGATAAAAGGATCCGTCTGTGCCTACCAGAAGAATCCTCCACACAATGGCTACTCTTCAAGCTACACCTACAACAGGAGTAAATAAACATGAGTACACAATGTACTCGCAAGACTTACCCGATTAGTGGGAATAAGTTTCCGACTCCAAATGATATGATAAGCTTTATGATTTGTTATGTTTCCTTTTTGCGAAAAGCCTTACTAGTAGTTAATCATTATGTATATGTTTTATTAGCAGTCATGATTAGTTCATTAGCTAACCATTCTATGTAAGTACCTGTTCTACTTTTAAGCAAGAGTTGAGCAGTCAGATCTATTTCACCATCTTTCATCATCCAGTTCTTACTACGGTGCTAGATCGTCGACAAGTCGTACCATATTACATGGCGATTCGCGAATCGATGTAGCCCAGCTAGGTACCCCGAAACACACTCCCCGTTTGTACCCTAGGCACAAGCAAGACCAACTCACCACTCTCCTGTCAAGGGGTCCAGGTCTCCGTCCAAACTTAGACTCCAAGCCCCCACACTTGAGTCCCGGACTCAGTGTGGTGCTTAGACCCCCACCATCCCCGCCTCCAATCAGTCAGTCCAGAAAGAGCCGGAACCCATGACAAGAGAGCAACGAGCCTTCCCGCTCCCATAAGCAAGTATGTGCTCAGGATAATAAGTCTGTGACCTGACTAGAATCCAATGCAACGGCCGGTCCTTAACCGACACGGATAGGGAAAATAGTGTAACCAAGCTATGCCTCGTTGGCCGCGGGACACAACCTCTTACACCCACCAATACCCGTACCATATCCCTGTCCGGTCTTCATTTCCATTCACCATTTTATCCTGAGAGTAATATTAATAATCACCTATTGCGAGTAACGGCAGGTTACTCACGCTACCAAAAAACCTAAGCATAGCAGCTATACGCACCTGTACTAGTAGGACTCATAGGACATATATATTATGCAGGTGGTTTTCATAAAATGCCTGTAACATAAATGCACATCATAGATTTATATATTCAGTGATTATTCAAAATAAGGGTTATGCACCGGGGCTTGCCTTGGGCAGGCGGGGTGTCAGCTCAGTCAGTCAGTGGCGGCTCTGAGACCTCCTCCGGCACGAGGATCTCCACCTCGTACTCCTCAATCACCTCCTTGAGACCCACATGGGACTCACACTGGCCTATCTATGGTGGCGGGGTGCAGCTCAGTCAGCGGTGGCACTAGCGCTTGCACCGGCCACATGGGACCAACACTGACCTATCTATGAGGCCTACGCTCACATAGGGTTCGACGCGAGACGATGGACGGCGGTTGCATGAGCCGGGACGCCATAGAAGGACCTCTCCACAACGGCGGGCACCCTGCGGCAATAGCGACGGTGTTCTGGTGAGCCGCAACAACAACAAGGCGGTAGGGGTAGTGGGTGAGCAACGACACCTCACCAGTGACCTTATCGAGAAGCCGGCTCGGCCAGAGATGACCCGAGCGAGGCTGGCCATGTGCGCGCTGCAAGGTGATCGGCGGACCACAAAGGCATGGCCGCATTAGCGGCGAGGAGGCGGCCCTAGAGCTACGACTAGCATGCGCATGATGAAGAGGGAGCCAAAGTGACCTAGTGGTGCAGAGGAATTGGTGCGGGGTGAAGTGGTGGAGGCTGGCCACGGCGTGGGCGGTGATGGGCCTTAACGGCACGGCGGCGGGCAAAGCTCCAAAATTGGAGCTCAGCATGACACAAGTCAAGGCGGGGTGGGGTCGGTTGGAGAGGGGGCGAGAAGGCGGAGTCACGAGCACGAGTAATTGATGAGAGGTGCTCGCTCTTTGGCTTCACCGTGACGCGATGCAACGACAGCGAAAAACAGAGGGGGAAAGAGGGAAAGAGAGAGACGGCGCGGCAGGTGGGCTCGGCACGTCTACGCCTTCGTGGGACGTGAGCGGCAGGAACGGGAGGCCCATGCGACGGCATTATGGACAACATGTGCCCGTGTTGTACCGGCGTGGCCCGCACGCCGCTATGCCATAAATGACATGGCGACGGCGGCTCGCCCACGTGCGCACGACAGAGGCGACACACAGGGCCGTCAACAGCGCAGAGGTGCAGTGGATCAGCGTGGACGCGACGATGATGCGACGACAGTAGCAGCATCATGATGCGAGTAGTGACGACAGTGCGGACATGATGGCAGCGCAGCATGGCCGTGGCAGCACCCAAGATGGCAGCGTGAGGCAGAGCAGTAGGGCGTGGGGCCATCGACTCGCTGCGACCGGCCTTGGCCAAGGCCAGGCGGCTCGACTGGCCAAGTGCGGCGGCATGGCTGACAGCGCGGGACACGGCCATGTGCGCGACATGAGAAGATCGCGCGGTGACCACGCACCTGGCGCCAACCAACCCAAGACAGTGACACGCACGAATTCTAAAGTGTTCAACACGACCAAACGGTTGCTTTAGGACCTAAACCATCTTCACCACATTCAAGATGGCATATGAACTATCAAATCAAATCATAACACTACACCACTCTTGAACCCAATCTCTCACAATAAATTGCTAAACATAGCAATGTCTAGCTGTTGGCAGACTTAAAAATTTCTAAGTTTTTGAGGTGAATTTGATTTCCATTTACGATTTCTAAGCTAGTGGAAATATTAGCTAGTAATATCATTTTTTGACCGCAAGTATTTCATTGTCATCTACAATGTTTGTACTTAAAACTTTATTTAAGTATCACATACATGTTCTATAGCATTTTTGCTTAATAAAAAATTGGTTTTAAACCCTAAGTGATATAACATGACTTATCGAAGCAACTTTCGTTTCGCATTTTAGTTGATCATTTTGAGTTATGGAAATTGATCTACACACTGTATTACATGCATTAACACATAAACATGATGCTCATGGCATGTTTTAGTAAATGATTTACTGTAACACCCTTGGTGTTACACTGTACAGTCTTTTGCTAAAACACTGCATGAGCATCATACTTATGTGTAAATGTGTGTAATATAGGTTGTAAAGCAATATACATAACTTGAAACGTTCATCGGAAACGCAAAACGAATGTTATATTTCATGTCGTGTTGTGTCACTTAGGGTTCTAGACGAATTTTTATTGAACGAAAATGCTATAGAACGCATACCCGGCACTTTAATAAAATTTGTAGTACAAACTTTGTAGGTGGCGATAAAATACTTGAGGTCGAGAACTAGATTCGCTCGATAGCTTACTTAATGGCATGGAAATCGTAGTTGACGCGAATCCGAACAAAAACTTAGTCATTTTCTTAAGTCAAAAAATGGGTCGATGAAGCTAAGTTTGGGAATTTTTATAGGAGAATCGGGTTAAATAGTGGTGTGGTCTTAGGGTTTGTTTTAGTAATTTGATAAACCATCTCGAGCGTAAAATAGTTGGTTTAGCAATTGAAGCATTGAGGTGGGTTTTGGGGCAGCTTTAAAAATCATGCATGGCACGTTCCGGCCGGTGTCAGCGTTTGGACGCGGTCACTGTCTCGGTTCAGCTTGGCATCGTGGCTCTGGCTTGCCCAGCCACGCACCCGCCCCACCGCTGCCACGCCTTGACACGCGCACCCGCACCACTACTACCGCGCTCGTGCAAGCACATGCACACGCACTGACATGCGAAGCACACACGAGCACGCCGTGCCCAGTGGCCTGACCGCTCAGCCACCACCGCTGTCGCCGCGGGTCCGCTGCTCTGGCCAGCCACTTTGCCATGTCGCTGACCCCACGCGTCGCGCCACTACACTGCTGCTAGCCGCGGCCATTTGCGCTAGGTCACCTGCGTGCGCCCTACCACTTCTATCGTGTCCACCTGGCCGCTTTGCCACCTCGCGCCCGCCTGGCGGTACCGTGCGCACGTGGCCACATTTGGCTTTGCCCGCATGTCACCTTGCCTCACCTGCCTTGCCATCGCGTCGGCGCTCGACGACGCTGCGTTGCTGCCTCCTTTGACCGACGACATGTCTGCGGCGCGCTGGGCCGAGCCACCATCGGTAGTTTGCGAATTATGGATGTGTGGCCCACCGTCCTAAGCACGTTGGCCATTTCCCCATTGCCCTATAGCCATATGCGTTGTGCACCGATTGACAGCCGCGTCCCACCATGGCAACGTCCCGCCAAGCCACGCTGACCATCCCCTTCTCCTCTGCCGCCTTGGTCACCAGTCCCGTGCTTGCAATTCAACCTGGTGAAGCCACCTCAGTTCAATTAACCCCATCTGCAACTCTATCGTGTAGCCAGCCAACCGCCCGACCCCACCTTGCAGCGAGCCTCGCCATGCCATGCTCCAATTCGGAGTTTTCCGTCGCCGGGTCATTAAGACTGCCGTGGCACGCATCGAAGGCAAGCTCCTTTCCAGTGCAGCTCATGTCAGTTCATTACACTACTAGCTTCGCCTCCGCCTGCTCATCACCCTGCGCACCTTTGCCTAATCGCTACCACCGCCTAGCCTCCCCTGATGTAGCCTTGCCACCACTGTGCGCCACCGTACCATCCATGCGCATGCGGCCAGCTCAGCTCGGGCCGCCTCCGACCGAACCACTATGTCGTCTGTGTCCGTGGTGAGTTCCTTGAGCTCACTCGCTACTCCAAGTTCTCCGACATTGTTGTATCTCACCAGAATGTCGCCATTGTAGTGCAGGAGCTCCGCTACTGTGGACCGGCCTCGCTACGGCGTCCTAGCTCGTGCTTCCTTCGCTCAGTGCTTTGCATTCAAGCCTAGTAAGGTATCGGCTCTATAGATAGGGCGAGGAGGGGCTGGTCTCACCGGCGTAACCACCGATGTTAGCGTCGCCGCGTCGGTGCGCTCATGGGAGGGCCCGAGGGTATGGATGTTGTAAAGGAGAAAAGAGGGAGTGGCGTAGGTGTAAGAAAGCAGACTGGCAAAATAGTGCTATTAGTGTTCGCGCGATTACCGGGTAGGTCGGGGGCGTTTTCACATGATGACCGGTGTGCGCGGGCCTCCCCGTCGCGGGCCGTCATCGCCCGGCTGCGCCGCGCCCCTATGTGGGCCGCACCGTGCATCGTGCGCGCGCGTGTTGCGATGAACTGGGCCGAGCCGCTCGCGTTGGGCCGCATGGTAGAATTGAGTTTTCCATTTTCCAGTAAGGTAATAAGTGCTTATTCAATTTAGTTTTGAGATGAACTTTGATAAATTGTAGTAAATCTTATAGATGTCCAAAAATGGTGAAGCAAAATTTGTTAGGTTCACAAAAATGCCATCTATCTATTAGTGTAGTTAGTTTATAGTTAGCTATGATAATGATTGGTTCATAAATTCAAATTAGAGAGCTTAGTATTATGTAGATTAATATTTGTAGGATTTTTTGTGGCAAATTGATGATAGCTTTAGCCATGAAATTTTTACAGTAGGATCATTAGATTATTATGTACTCACTGTAATTTTTGTAGCACTAGAGTAGGTTGATAAATAGAAAAGCCAGTAGTCTTGTTCTATCATATATAGAGTAAATCGGTATTAAGGGTAAGAATACCTTTACTTGCTAAGATAATATATGTCAAGCTTCATACTTGTTAGTGTTAACAGTTGGTAACTTAGCACCTTAGTCAGTAGAACTCGCTTAGTAGCTTGATAGATGTATTTTTATTTTAAGAGCTGCTGTTGCCGTATTACTAAGTGTTGCATAATCATTTCATGCATGTAGATCACGAGTTGGTAGAGTTCGTGCCCGTGGACGAACATGATTACGAGGAGGTCATTGAGGAGTACGAGGAGGAGATCCTCCTGCAGGAGGGAGCCCCGGAGCCTTTCGGTGCTGACTTTGTTGACCCACCGCCTGCCCAAGGCAAGCCTCGGTGCATAACTCGTATTTTTAATGATCACTGAATATATATATGATGTGCATTTATGTTATAGGCATTTTATGGAAACTACATGCATAAATATATCTACCTATGAGTCCTACTAGTATAGGTCGAATAGTTGCTATGCTCAGGATTGCGGTAGCGTGAGTAACCTGCCGTTACTCATAATAGGTGATAATTATGATCACTCATGATAAATGGTGGAAAGGAAAGTGGTGACCAGGCAGGGATATGGTTGGGTATTGGTGGGTGTAAGATGTTGTGTCCTGTGGCCAATAGGGCATAGCTTGGTTACACTTTTTCCTTGTCTATGTCGGTTAAGGACCGGCCGTTCCATAAGTCTCGAGGCAAGTCACAGATTTATTATCCCGAGTACATACTTGGGTATGGACACAGGGAAGACTTATTGCTCTCTTATCGTGGGTTCTGGCTCTTTCTGGACCAACTGATTAGAGGCGGGGATGGTGGAGGTCCTTGCACCGCACTAAGTCCGGGACTTAGGAGGGGGGGCTTGGAGTCCAAGTTTGGACTGGGACCTGGACCCCATGACAGGAGGGTGATGGGTTGGTCCTACTTATGCCTAGGGTACAAGCGGGGCGTGTGTTTTTGGGGTACCCAGCTGGGGGCATTGATTCGCGAAATGCTAGGCCATCCGGTATGGCTTGTTTTGGGTCTATCACCGTAGTAAGAACTAAAAGATGAAAGGTGATGAAATGGAACTAATTGCTCAACTCTTGCTTGAAAGTAGAACAGTTGCTTACATAGAATGGGTAGATAATCAATTAATCATGGCTATTAATAATTATATAAATAAGGACTCACTATTAATAGTGCTTTTTGCAAAATGGAAACCAGCAAACCATAAAGCTTTGCATATCCCTTGGAGTCGGGAAATTATTCCCACTAGTCGGATAAGTCTTGCGAGTACATTGTGTACTCATGGTTTATTTACCCCTGTTGCAGGTAATGCTTGAGGAGTACCATTGTGTGAAGGATTCTTCTAGTGGGCTCAGACGGATCCTTGTTCATTACCGCTAGATGTTTATTTTTAATTCCACTGTTTAATATTCCACACTCTGACATTTGGCAATGTAATAATGAATTTCTAAGAATTCTGGATGTGTGAAATGTATTAAGCATTGTAACTCGATCTCATTATTGGATCCTTAGGAAAAAAGTGGATCTTTCGGGTTCTCCCTTGGGGTGTGCCCGACGGATACTGCTCGCTGTAGCTTGCTTTCGGGGTGCTTAGTGTCTAGTGGAAGACGAGCGCCTCCGTAAGTGTGTTATTTCGGGCGGTTCTGCCGTAGTTGGTACCAGAGCCAATAATGAGTTTACGAGTGCATCACTGTTTTCCAAAACTTAAAAATTTGACCAACAAAAGTTTTGCGAAAAGTAGGATGCGATAAAATTATCTAAATAAGTATAAGCCCTAGCAATATGGTCTATCTAGGATAGCGGCACTGGTTTTATCTAATCAGTTTTCTGCAGGTACACTGACTTACGTTGCGTAAGAAATCAGTTAGCATACGAAAAGTGAGTGTACGATGTGCTAAAATTTTACGATGCCGCTATATTCTGGCTTGAGTGAACGTATAGGCCGATGCATGCATCATGATAATAGAATCT
Source organism: Miscanthus lutarioriparius (assembly GCA_904845875.1). Classification (NCBI taxonomy): domain Eukaryota; kingdom Viridiplantae; phylum Streptophyta; class Magnoliopsida; order Poales; family Poaceae; genus Miscanthus; species Miscanthus lutarioriparius. Next base: position 77,235,253 of record CAJGYO010000012.1, on the reverse strand, counting down.
TGTTTATACTAAAGCCCCCCTACACGCATAATTGGATTAGTAAATTGATAGGGTAACTAAAAGAATGATTTAATAGATGTCTCGTCGTTCCCCTAATCCCTTGTTCTGATCTAGAAGGTTGTCCTAAGTGGTTGGTTCCTATCTCTTACAGATGAATCTGAGGTCTGGACAAGGGAGCACTAGTGCTAGAGCGGGCCACGGTCTTGGCGAGGGCCGAGGCGAAAGTGGTCGAGCCAATGAGCATGGCGGGGAAAGCCATGAGGCTTCACTGCTGGCTCCTTCTCCTCCGCCACCGCCACCGCCACCGCCAATGACTCACGCGGAGATGATGGCAAAAATGATGTCTGCTCCCCGTGAGTCTGCCCGTGCCATGGAGCTACTGGCACAGGCTGTCGCTGGTTTCGCCCATGCGGGCCACGGGGGCAATGGTGGGAACGGGGGTGGTGCCCGCGGTCCTGAGGGACCCTGCTCTTACCAGGATTTCCTCAAGATGCACCCGCCCACGTTCACACCATTAGTTGAGCACCTGGATGTGAAGCATTGGCTTCGCATTCTGGAGCAGAAGTTCCTGTTGCTCAACGTGACGGACAAGCAAAAGGTGCGCTTTGCAGCGCAACAGTTGTTGGGGTCCATGAGTACATGGTGGGATACCTTCAATGCCATGCAGCAGCTAGATCACCGGGTGACCTGGCAGGAGTTCACTACGGCATTCAGGGAATTTTATATTCCTGCTGGTGTCCTCAACAAGAAGCTGACTGAGTTCCTAGACCTGCAGCATGGTAGTTTGTCAGTGATGGACTACACCAATAAGTTCAATCACTTGTCCCAGTATGCTAGAACTCATTTGGATACCGACGAGAAGAAGAGGGACCGCTTCTATCACGGCCTCTCTTGCAGCCTTCAGGAGAAATTGTATACTGGGAACTATTAGACCTTCGGGGCAATGATGAATGCTGCCATCGCCATGGAGGGCTTGTAGCAGGATTCCCAGGCGGAATGGAAGAGAAAGCGGGTGGCTATGGGGTCTTCTAGCCACCCCCATACTTAGAAAGTATAGGTTGTTCGACGGGTGCCCTATCAATCATCAGGCGGGCATTCGTTTTGACAGCCCCAACATACTTCTCAGGCTTCTTCCACACAGTACCATGCAACTACTCAATAGGTGCCACAGCAGCAGCCCCAAGGACAGCAGGCCCCACCTCGGCTGGGATAGGGAAACAAGCTGGGTGCTTGTTTCAAATGTGGCAAGGATGACCACTTTGCCCAAGAGTGTCCCCAGAACCAGCCAACCCAGTCTGCGTAGCCATCGGCTAACTCCAGGCTAGTGAAGCGGACAGTGATCAAGAATAAAGTGCTAGTCAGCCGATCTGGACAGGTGAATTTCATGGATGCTGAGCAGATATTGCAGCAAGAACCGGTGATGGCTAGTATGTTTACCATTGATTTCTATCCAGCTTATGTGTTGTTTGATTCTAGTGCATCACATTCATTTATGAGCATGGGATTTATAGACTGTCACAATATACCTCTTATGGCTATACCGTATGCCTATAGAGTCCGTACTCCGGGTGCGCAAATGTGCATCAATACTTGGACGGACACAATAAGCTTGGTGTTAGCCACTCACACCTACCATGTCCAGTTCATGGTACTGCCTGGGCAAGGCATTGATGCTATTCTTGGAATGAACTGGTTGTGGGTGTATGGGGTAGTCTTGGATTTGAAGCAGATAATTGTTGAGTTACGGCTTCCTTCTTCTGAGGATAGGATGTCTCTTCTGGTACTCTCAGATCCAGTCTTACCTGTTACTGCTCATGCTAAAGCTTCCCCTGATCTTGCCTCTATTCCGGTAGTATGTGAGTTCCTGGATGTTTTTCCTAAAGATCTACCTACGTTGCCATCGGACAGAGAGGTGGAATTCTCCATTGAGCTAGAGCCTGGTACTACTAATATCTCTCGACGCCCATATCGCATGGCTCCAAAGGAGTTGGCTAAAATGAAGAAGCAGTTGGAAGAATTGTTGAAAAAAGTCTTCATCCGTCCTAGCTCTTCACCATGGGGTTGTCTAGCCATTTTTGTGAAGAAGAAGGATGGCACTCTTCGGATGTGTGTGGATTACCGCCCACTTAATGCGGTAACCATTAAGAACAAGTATCCTTTGCCTCGCATAGATACTTTGTTCAATCAGCTAGCTGGTGCCAAGGTGTTCTCCAAGATTGATCTCCGTTCAGGCTATCATCATATCAAGATTAGACCACATGATTTACCAAAGATAACTTTTTCTACTAGGTATGGGTTGTATAAATGCCTAGTAATGTCTTTTGGTCTCACCAACGCTCCTGCATTCTTCATGTACCTGATGAATTTGGTCTTTATGCCAGAGCTAGACAAGTTTGTTGTGGTGTTCATTGATGATATCCTGATATATTCCAAGAATGATGAAGAGCATGCCCAACACCTTCGGGTTGTACTGACTCGATTGAGGGAACACAAGCTGTATGCTAAATTCAGCAAGTGTGAATTCTGGTTAGATTGAGTGCAGTTTTTGGGGCATGTGTTGACACCTGACGGCATTTCTGTAGATCCCAGCAAGGTGCAAGATGTGCTGAATTGGAAGTCTCCCAAGTCTGTGCACTAGATTCGTCAGTTCCTTGGTCTAGCTGGGTACTATCGGCGTTTCATCCCGAATTTCTCCACAATAGCTCAACCGATGACCAAGCTGCTCCAAAAAGAAGCCAAGTTTGATTAGAGCCTAGCCTGTGAAGAAGCCTTCCAAGCTTTGAAGACGTTTCTGACCACTGCTCCTGTGTTGGCCCAACCAGATATTGACAGACCCTTTGATGTATATTGTGATGCCTCGAAGACGGGGTTGGGATGTGTGCTGATGCAGGATGGGCGTGTGATAGCTTATGCATTGCGCCAACTGAAAAAGCACGAAGTAAATTACCCCACCCATGACTTAGAGCTGGCTACTGTGGTCCACGCTCTAAAAATTTGGAGGCATTACTTGTTGGGCAACAAAGTACACATCTTTACAGACCACAAGAGCCTCAAGTATATTTTCACCCAGTCTAAGCTGAACATGAGGCAAAGGAGATGGTTGGAACTGATCAAGGATTATAACTTGGAGGTACATTACCACCCAGGAAAGGCCAATGTAGTGGATGATGCTTTGAGCCGAAAGTCACATCAGGTTGAAGAAACACCTTTGTCTCTCAACCATGTAGAGGTGCTGGCTCACATTGCCTTGACCTCAGAATTGCTGGAGCAGATTATTCTGGAGCAAAGGCAAGACACTGAAGAAATTCCTCCCATCAAGAAACTGATTGCCGAAGGGCATGGTCCTCACTTTAGTATTGATGGGCAAGGAGTAGTGAGATACAAAGACAGATTGGTGGTTCCTTCAAATGAGGAGCTGAGAAGGAAGATTTTGAATGAAGCCCATCATTCAAAGCTATCTATCCATCCTGGCAGCAACAAGATGTATCATGATTTACGCCACTTGTACTGGTGGTCCAACATGAAGCAGGATATCACCCAGTACATCGCGGAGTGCGACACTTGTGGGAGAGTTAAAGCAGATCATATGCGTACTCTGGGATATTTGTAGCCCTTGCCCATTCCTGTTTGGAAATGGGAAGATGTCTCCATGGACTTTGTGGTGCGTTTGCCCCACACATTCAAGGGCTATGATTCTGTTTGGGTCATTGTAGACCGTCTCACTAAGTCTGCTCATTTTATCCCGGTGGACACTAAATATACAACCAGGAAATATGCTAAGATATATTTTGATCAGATTGTGACCCTACACGGAGTTCCCCTTACTATCATCTCTGATAGAGAGTCAGTTTTTGTCTCTTGTTTTTGGGAGCGACTACAGGAATGTCATGGTACTCGTCTCCTCAGAAGCTTAGCATATCGCCCATACACTGATGGCCAAACTGAAAGGGTGAACCAGGTGCTCGAGGATATGTTGAGAGCTTGTGCCATTTCTTTTCCTGAGAAGTGGGATGGATGCCTGAAGTTAGTTGAATTTTCTTACAATAATAGCTATCAAGAGAGTATTCGTATGGCACCATTGGAAGCTCTATATGGAAAGAAATGTAGGACACCACTTAACTGGGTTAAAGTGGGAGACCATGGATATTTTGGGCCGGATTTCATCAAAGAGGCTCGAGAGCAAGTACGCATTATTCAGAGTCACTTGAAGGCAACTCAGAGCCGACAAAAAGCTTATACAGACAAGCGAAGAAGGCCCTTACAGTTTGCAGTTGGAGATTATGTGTATCTCAAGGTGTCTCCTATGAGGGGTGCATCGGTTTGGTGTCCATGGCAAGTTGGCCCCTCGATATGTGGGTCCTTACAAGGTTTTGGCACAGCATGGCCCAGTTGCTTATCGTCTCCAGCTTCCCGATATTTTATCTGCGGTACACAATGTGTTTCATGTATCGCAATTGAAGAAATGTTTGTGGGTTACTGATGAAGCTGTAGAAATTGAAGGACTTCCACTCTAGCCTGATTTGACTTATATTGAGCACCCTGTCAAAATCCTGGATGAGAAGGAAAGAGTGACAATGAACAGTGTGGTGAAGTTCTACAAGGTGCAGTGGCAAAACCACTCTGAGGATGAGGCCACGTGGGAACAATAGAGATATATATTGAAGCATTACCCCCATCTTCTCTCTAGATCTGATAGGTAGTGGTTTACATTGAAATGTATTTTCTATCTCGTTCCCAAACTAGGCACATGAAATCTCGGGTAAAGATTTTGTTTTAGGGGGGGTAGATTTGTAATACCCTCGGTGTTACACTGTACAGTCTTATGCTAAAATACTGCATGAGCATCATACTTATGTGTAAATGTGTGTAATATAGGTTGTAAAGCAATATACGTAACTTGAAACGTTCATCAGAAATGCGAAACGAATGTTATATTTCATGTCGCGTTGTGTCACTTAGGGTTCTAAATGAATTTTTATTGAACGAAAATGCTATAGAACGCATACCCGGCACTTTAATAAAATTTGTAGTACAAACTTTGTAGGTGGCAATGAAATACTTGCGGTTGAGAACGGGATTCGCTAGATAGCTTACTTAATGGCTTGGAAATCAAAGTTGACGCGAATCCGAACAAAAACTTAGTCATTTTCTTAAGTCAGAAAATGGGTCGACAAAGCTAAGTTTGGGAATTTTTATAGGAGAATCGGGTTAAGTAGTGTGTGGTCTTAGGGTTTGTTTTAGTAATTTGATATACCATCTTGAGCGTAAAATAATTGGTTTGGCAATTGAAGCATTGAGGTGGGTTTTGGGGCAGCTTTAAAAATCGTGCATGGCACGTTTCGGCCAGTGTAAGCGTCTGGACGCGGTCACTATCTAGGTTTGGCTCGGTGTCATGGCTCTGGCTTTCCTAGCCACACACCCACCCCACCGCTGCCGCACCCTGATGCGCGCACCCGCACCACCGCTGCCGCGCTCGTGCCAGCACACGCACACGCACGCGCACAGCCGCGTGGACCCGCACCGCCGTTGACACGCACTGGCATGCGAAGCACGCACGAGCACGCTGCGCCCGGTGGCCTAGCCGCTTGGCTACCACCGCCATTGATGTGGGTCCGCTGCTCTGGCCAGCCGCTTCGCCATATCGCTGACCCCATGCATCGCGCCACTGCACTGCTACTAGCCGCGGCCGTTTGCGCGAGGTCACCCGCGTGCTCCCTGCCATCGCCGTCGCGTCCGCCTAGCCGCTCTGCCACCTTGCACCCGCTTGGCAGTACCGTGCGCGCGTGGCCACATTTGGCATTGCCCGCATGTCGCCTTGCCTCACCTACCTTGCCGTCGCACCGGCGCTCGATGATGCTGCACTGCTGCCTCCTCTGACCGACGCCATGTCTGCGGCGCGCTAGGATGAGCCGCCATCTGCAGTTTGTGAATTATGGCCATGCGGCCCACCCTCCTAAGCACGTTGGCCATTTCCCGATCGCCCTATAGCCGTACACATTGTGCATCGATTGACAGCCGTGTCCCGCCATGGCAACGTCCCACCAAGCCACGCCAGCCGTCCCCTGTTCCTCTGCCGCCTTGGTCGCTAGTCCCGCGCTTGCAATTCAACCAAGTGAAGCCACCTCAGTTCAATTAATCTCATCCGCAACTCCGTCATGTAGCCAGCCAACCGCCCGACCCCACCTTGCAGCGAGCTTCGCCATTCCATGCTCCAATTTAGAGTTTTCCCTCGCCGTGTCATTAAGACTGCCGTGGCACGCGTCGAAGGCAAGCTCCCTATCTAGGGTAGCTCGTGTCAATTCATTGCACCACTAGCTTTGCCTCTGCCTGCTCGTCACCCTGTGCACCTTTGCCTAATCGCTACCATAGCCTAGCCTCCCCTGACACAACCTTGCCACCACCGTGCGCCACCGCACCGTCCATGTGCACGTGGCCAGCTTAGCTTGGGCCGCCTCCGGTCGAACCACCGCGTCGTCTATGTCCATGGTGAGTTCCTTGAGCTCACTCACTACCCCAAGTTCTCCGGCGTTGTTGTAGCTCACCGGAACATCGCCGTTGCAGTGCAGGAGCTTTGCCACCGTGGACCAGCCTCGCTGGGGTGTCCTAGCTCGTGCTTCCTTCGCTCAGTGCTTCGCGTTCAAGCCTAGTAAGGTATCGGCTCCGTAGATAGGGCGGGGAGGGGCTGGTCTTGTCGGCATAACCACCGGTGTCAACACCGCCACGCCGGTGCGCGCACGGGAGGGCCTGAGGGTATGGCCGTGGTAAAGGAGAAAAGAGGGAGGGGCGTAGGAGTAAGATAGCAGACTGGCGAAATAGTGCTATTTGTGTTCGTGCGATTACCGGGTAGGTCGGGGGTGTTTTTGCATGATGACCGGCGCACGCGGGGCTCCCCGTCGCGGGCCGTTGTCGCCCGGCTGGGCCGCGCCGCTACGTGGGCCGGGCCATGCGTCGCGTGCGTGCGTTGCGCCGAACTAGGCGGAGCCACTCGTGTTGGGCCGCGCGGTAGAATTGAGTTTTCCATTTTCCAGTAAGGTAATAAATGCTTATTCGATTTAGTTTTAAGCTAAACTTTGATAAATTGTAGTAAATCTTATAGATGTCCAAAAATGGTGAAACAAAATTTGTTGGGTTTACAAAAATGCCATCTATCTGTTAGTGTAGTTAGTTTACAGTTAGCTGTGATAATGATAGGTTCATAAATTCAAATTAGAGAGCATAGTATTACGTAGATTAATATTTATAGGAATTTTTGTGGCAAATTGATCATAGTTTTAGCCATAAAATTTTTATGGTAGGATCATTAGATTATTATGTACTCACTGTAACTTTTGTAGCACTAGAGTAGGTTGATAAATAGAATAGCTAGTACCCTTGTTCTATCATATATAGAGTAAATCGGTATTAAGAGTAAGAATACCTTTTGTTGCTAAGATAATATATGTCATGCTTCATACTTGTTAGTGTTAACACTAGGTAACTTAGCATCTTTGTCGGTAGAACTCGCTTAGTAGCTTGATAGATGTATTTTTGTTTTAAGAGCTGTTGTTGCCGTATTACTAAGTGTTGCATCATCATTTCATGCATGTATATCATGAGTTGGTAGAGTTCGTGCCCGTGGATGAATAGGATTACGAGGAGGTCATTGAGGAGTACGAGGAGGAGATCCTCGTGCAGGAGAGAGCCCCGGAGCCTTTTGGTGCTGACTTTGTTGACCCACCGCCTGCCCAAGGCAAGCCTCGGTGCATAACCCATATTTTTAATGATCATGGAATATATATATGATGTGCATTTACATTACAGGCATTTTATGAAAACTACATGCATAAATATATCTACCTATGAGTCCTACTAGTATAGGTCGAGTAGCTGCTATGCTCAGCATTGCGGTAGCGTGAGTAACCGACGTTACTCACAATAGATGATAATTATGATCACTCATGATAAATGGTGGAAAGGAAAAGTGGTGACTGGGCAGGGATATGGTTGGGTATTGGTGGGTGTAAGAGGTTGTGTCCTGCGGCCAACAGGGCATAGCTTGGTTACACTTTTTCCCTGTCTATGTCGGTTAAGGACCGGCCATTGCATAAGTCTCGAGGCAAGTCACAGATTTATTATCCCGAGCGCATACTTGGGTATGGGCGCAGGGAAGACTTGTGTAACAACCCAAAAATCCACACTCCAAAAATCACAACTACAAAATTTTTGTTTAAACCCTATGTGATGTTGAGTGACACATGTAGAAGCCAAACCCTAGTTTTGGATTAGATGTGACCCAACTAGGTTAAAATCATAAGAATAGTTTGGTTTTATGCCACATGTGTAATTAAATTCCTAAATAAATAAATCATGCATGCATCCTTAATTCCACTTGTGATTTGGATTCTTTTGCCTTATGTGATGTTTCACTAACTTACTTAATATTTATGATAAACCCTAAATAATGAATTATTTGTTGGAAGAATAAAACACCCCTATATAAAAACTTCAAATATTTTTGTATAACAAAAATAGCCAATAATCCCTAATATATGGGATGCATTTTGACCACCATTTGAAACAACTCGTGGGACCCACTACATAACTCGAAGCTAAAGTTTAAACTCTAACTAAATTTGAATCGAAGCAAAAGAAAGAAAAGAGAAACAAACAGAAAAAGAAAAGGAAAGAAGAGGGAGGCAGCAGCTCAGCCCAGCCTGCCTCGACCGGCCCATCTAGCCCAGCCAAGCCTCGCCTGCCCTTTCACGCACGTAGCCCACGAAGCCGGCCCTGTGTCACCGCCCGCACGCGCACAGCCGCTGACAAGCCGGGCCTGCTCGTCAGCCATCACGCGCCGCACGCAGCCACATCGTGCCAAGCGCCTAACGACCCGACCCCGCTCGTCAGCACAGTAGCGTCTTCTACCCCTCGCCCACGCGTTCTCCCTGCATGACCGGGGGCTGACCAGCGTGGCTGGCGCAGACCTGGGGGTCACGCAAGAAGCATGACCCTGTTCCCCCTTGCGCCGCGCCTACGCTACCGCACGCGGGCCATCGGATGCACCGCACGCATCACCACCGCTCGATCGCCATCCGCCATTGGAGCCCTTGGAGCTCGGCTATAAAAGACAACTGCCGCGAGCCCTAACCCTCCGCCCGTTCGATGCCGCCGCTGGTGGCATAGCACCACACTGCATCAAGCTGAGAGAGTGGGAGGAGGAAGAAGCAAGGAGGAGAAGGAAGCTGCTGTGGAACCGTACCTCGCCGGAGCCAGGAGCGTCGCCCCGATCAGCTACAGCGACGTAGCCGCTTGGCACGGCACTGCATCGCCTCATCACGGCCTCGCCTCGCCACCGCACCGCCATCCTACCGCCACGAGCCCTACGGTGAGCCACGTTGTTCGCCACTCACCGCGCTAGCCGTACTCGCCATGAACACCACCGTGTTCCCACACCTAGGGGACACAGAGGCGGCGCACTCTCGCTCCTGGACATGCTGCACATGCACCGCACGCGCACAAGCCCAAGGCCTGGCCTCACCGACCCCTAGCACCTCGGGAACACCGGCACAACCACCCTGCACGCCATGGCTGAGAGCACAACCATGGCGAGACCACCGCATCTTCTACGTCGCGATAAAGGCGACATTGACACCCCGACTGGCTCCACCATGATGAGAGACACACCGTGCTCACCTTAGCCGAGGATGAAGCCCACCGGAGCCCTGTGTTGCCGCACCGCACCTCGTCGGGCGCCGCCGCCTCTGCTTTGCCCCGCCATCGTGGCCGGAGGCGTTGAGAACTCCCGGAGCCCCTTCGACCTGCTCGCCATGGCCGTAGCAGCGTCGGGGAGCTCGTGCGCACCACCAATCTCCGGTACCGCCGCCACAGCCACAACACCGCCGCTCGCCGATGTACGAGGACCGCCGTCACCGCGGCCAGCCAACTAGAGCTACCCGGCCACCACGTTAACTTCACCAGGGCACCCGCCATGACAAGGCCAAGCTTTTTCCCACCTTAATTGCACACCCACGCCGCTGGAGGGGCTCGCCGGTGAGCTCACCGCCGGCCGGAGCACGCCGGGGAAGAAGATGGGGATTTTTCCCCTCGCTGGCCACACGTCCGTGCACTTGTTGCACGTGAATTGAACCCTAGGAAGGAGTAAGTGGACCAAGTCCTTCATAGACCGGCTCTGTGGTCTATGGACCAACACAGACGGGTTCACCATGAACCGCGCCTCACCTGTCCGTCACCATTTGACCCTGGACCCACCTATCAGTTACCAACCGAGATGATGACATCATGCTGATGTCAGCGGGACCCCACCTGTCAGCCGCGGTTTAGCTCTGATGACGCCATCCTGACGTCATGCCGGAGATGAGACCACGCCAGTGTCGGGGGCCTCAGTGATCTCTCTGACCACCTCAGCGATCTTTCCGACCATGTCAGCGATCTCACCGACCACCTCGGCGACCTCACCGACCACCTCGGCGACCTCACCGACCACCTCGACGATCTCTCCGACCACCTCGGCGACCTCATTGACCACCTCGGTGAGCTCTTCGACCACCTCGAAAAGCTTTCCGACCACCTCGGCGACCTCTCCGACCACCTCACTAGCTGATACACCACTCCAAGTCCCTACATGCCATGTGAACCAGTCACAGTGTGACACGTGTCAGCCCTGAATTAATCAGCCTTTATTATTTTCAAAAATGGATTTAATCTTCGGAAATTCATAACTAATTCATACGAACTCAGAAAAATACAAGACCAGGACCAAAATTCATCTAAAATCGAGCTCTACGCAATGAACCCATGTTTGAGTGCATTTGGCTCTTTTGAATTTTCATTGCTTCTTTGTGCTATTCTATAGACGTCGCTAACGCGACTATAATGCGATCGATTGCAGACTCGAAGGAGAACCAGACGGACGAGGACCGAGAGTACCATGAGGAGTACGGAGACGACTACACTGAAGGTGCCACATCCCACCCAATCTCGTAGCACCTATTACGCATGGCTAATATAGAGCTGCTATTGCTTTACTTTATTGTTATAATCACACTCTATGATAGGACTTGCATGGTAGTATGCTTTCTTGATGGCCTTTACCTTGACGCAACCTTACCCCTGCTCACCCTGCTGTTAGGCTAGTCACACGCACGCTGCTATAATTCACTGCTTATTATTTCTACTACGCTTATATATACTATATTGATGCGTGGTGGAAACTAGAGTTATCTGGACTTTGGGGAAAGTGTTGCGTGTGTGACTTGGGTGTGTGGAGGGTGAGGGTTGTGTCGACCAAGTTAGAGTATACGATGAGCCTAGGGCAAGTCTTGCCGTGGGGATGCTACCTGGGCACCCCTGGAATGGATACTTGTGGTGGGTAAATGGTATATGAGGTGGCCCTGGGTGTGAACCTGTGATGGGAGGAGCCCAGGGTGGAGGTGCTGTGGTGGCACGGTAAATGGAAACCCTGATGGAGACATTCTGGCTTGGTTAACCCTAAGGACTTACTAGTACTCAGATTCACCGGGAAGCCTTATGTACCACTCTTCCTATATGGTGCGGGACGGCCGGACTACTTGGTAGGATATTGCCACTACTGCTAGGTTGATATCAGACAGTGCGAGGGAGGTACGGGGTGTGGAGGATTTCCCCCCACACCTTTCCGAGACTTCATGGAGACCTTGTGGACCCGGCTCATGACTCATAGTTTCAGCCACCCCAGACTAGACTTGGGGTGTACCAGGGCTGAAAGGTAGGGTGGCATTATCCTAGGCTAGCAAGCGGCCGGAATCAGCCCAGTTGACGACGGTCAGTGAGGAAGGCGGATCTTGTGGTTATGTAAAACCTCTGCAGAGTGTATGGTTGATCGATCGATACATATGCCGACTTGTCGGCTATGGACCTTTCCTGGGTTTCGCTTAAACTAGATAGTGAGATGAGTCCTTCTCTTCTCCCCCCGTGAGAGAGTGTCGGACGTAGCCAGGGGCTACGGGCCATGAGACTGTGCCGAGAGGGAGTTGGCCTATCGACTGAGCAATGGTATGGTGGTGATGTGGTGATAATGTGGAGATGGTGGTATATCGATCCCTGGATCAAAACCTGGCTCTAGACGGAAATGGGGTGGAATGGGTGTGGGAATGGTGTTAAAACTTGACCAACTGTTATTATATACATGATATGCTAATACATAGGAAACCCTAGCCTTATAGGTTCCTTTTGAATATATCCAACTTGCATCCAATTTCCACAAAGCAATGCTCATAGGGTGGGAGTGGCCAGTACAAATCATACTGATAAATTTTGGCACACAGGTTCCGCTGAGGAGTATAGCTCTGAGGAGTTTGACGGTTGAGGGGATCGTTCCTACGCTCGAGTTTGGCGATCTTATCTTCAAGCTGTTCTGAATGAATGCTACTTTTGATTCCGCCAATGCGGCGGTGTAATAATTTATGTAATACCGCACTATTTGTACTCTGATATTATCGTTGTATGGATGTGGTATTCGACTGGAATTTGGGTAATATGATCTACAACGGTCATAATACACTTTGACTCTGTGGATTTCCCTTCGCGGAAATTAGGTCATTTCAGTTGGTACCAGAGCCACACTTGACCCTAGGACGAAACCCTCAGAAATGGATGATAGAATAGGACGAGAATAGCCCTTCTTTCGGTTATATACCGACCCTGCATTTACTTTTATGCAAGGCTTATCTATTTATTGACCTGCTAACACCTGTTTCCTTAAAACACGTAGATGGCAACGAACGTCGAATGGCCGCCTCTAGGACCGCTACCTCTGGACCATGCCAAGCTTACCTTTGACCTACGTGAGCTCAGGGGTTTTGCACAGACCCTCTGCCGAGTTCTCATCACGTTAGGAGTCCCTGACGAGCTTGTCAGGGTCACCTACATCGGGAAGTCAGCTCAGGAAGGAGAAATCGAAGGACCGGTTGTCACCTCAGTCGAGTTCCCAGCTAGCACTACCTTACCTTCTGTCCCAGCTTTCACCGAGTTGACTATAGAGGACACAGTTGAGGAGGGACTACGAGCTGTCTCACACAAGGCACTTCGTAGAGTGATGAGGGACCACTACGAGCACCTGAAGACGACAGAGTTCCGTCTACTTCCCTAGACCCTCGACCTTAGCCTTACCCCTAGTGAGCAGAGTTTTGCAGCCGGTAGAGTTATCCTTGCCGAGGAGGACAGATGCCTTCACGTCTCGGCTATCCACCTACTAGAGCAAGATAGGTACGTGACCCAGCTTGAGCAGAGGAGATGTCAGGACCGGGCCCTTCTATGGGAGTACCAGGAGCGAGACTCGCAGGGAGCACAGGAGCGAGCTAGTCTGCTTGAGACAGTTGCTAAGCTACAGGACGAGCTCAACCATCATGAAGAAGTCCACAGAGCCGAGGTCGCTGACTTACAGGACAAAGCAGCCGACCTAGGCAATAGGAACTGCTACCTCGATAGCAATGTCTTGGAGTTGCAAAGAGAGTTGGACAACAAGAAGGTCGAGTTCAACCGCAGAGGAGACAGAGAGAGGTCCAAGGGGATTGATATACTGAAAATCCGATCTCAGAACAAGACCATGACTCAGAAGCTAGAGGAGTTCAGGAAGAAGGCCGTTCGCAACCAGGGTCACCTGATCGAGGCACTCAGGCAGAACGAGTACCTACAGGACAAGTGTGAGAAGACTTGGCAGGCTTGGCAAAAGTTTGACAAGAAGCGCCTTAGGGAGATGAAGGGTATGTGGGATCAGCTACCTAAGGAGATTCGTAGCAAGACGAAGCCTAGGATAGAGGAGATTGAGTTAGCCCTAACTCGCCTCAACCTAGATGCCTGCCCTACCCTACCTGGAGCCAAGCCTACTGAGGAGCTCACCAAGGCCTTGAAGTACGTGTCCCGACTTCACAAGTCTGACGAGGAGATCGAGATCGAGGACAGTCGTATCCCAGCTGCAGTGTATGAGTTAGAGTAGATGACCCTGCATGGTCATGAGTCATGTCAGTGGCTTCCATAAGTTGTACCCCATGATGTACCCTTTATGAGATGTAATATGAGACACTATGCGTAGTACGATTCTCGTGAGTCTTCAAGTGTAGCTACTGGAGATGATGCTATGTAATAAAACCCATGTAATGAATGTTTTGGACCTTATTGCATCTTATGGATCTTATTGCTTCTTTGTAATGAGTGTTGGATAGTATAAATGTTTTTCTTTAAATCGTCAAAATCATGTAATCATACTGAATTATAAGCACTTATGGCACAAACCTAGATGTCATCTTAGGTATGGATTGGCTAACCATTCACCGAGGTATCATATCATGTTCACCTAGATACGTCCAAGTGACCCACCCATCAGGCCAAGTTATTAGATGTGAACCCCAGTCCAGAAAGTCCACTTCTATCCTATGTGCCCTTAAAGCCAGTTCAGAATCACAAAAAGAGGAGAAGGTAGTTCATGATGTGCCTGTGATCAGAGACTATCCTGATGTATTCCCTGAAGAATTATCGGGTATGCCACCAGACCGTGATGTAGAGTTCATCATTGATCTTTTGCCGGGAACAGGACCCATTGCCAAGAGACCATATCGCATGTCAGTTGACGAACTAGCCGAGCTCAAGAAACAGCTTGATGAACTCATCTCGAAGGGATATATCAGACCCAGTGCTTCACCCTGGGGATCCCATGTTCTGTTTGTAAAGAAGAAGGAAGGCTCAATGAGAATGTGCATTGATTACCGAAACTTGAACGCAGTCACCATCAAGAACAAGTACCCTCTGCCAAGGATTGATGATTTGCTTGATCAGCTCAGAGGTGCTAAGTATTTCTCCAAGATTGATCTTAGATCTGGCTATCATCAGATGAAGATTCGAGAGAGTGACATCCCGAAGATAGCTTTTGTGACTAGGTATGGGCAGTTTGAGTTCACTGTGGTGTCCTTTGGACTCACAAATGCTCCCGCATACTTCATGAACATGATGAATAAGGTTTCCATGGATGAACTGGATAAGTTCGTGGTAGTATTCATTGATGATATCCTTGTCTATTCACCCATCGCTGAAGAACCATGAACATCATCTGAGAACTGTGATTGAGAAACTAGCCCAACATCAGCTCTACGCAAAGTTCAGCAAATGCGAATTTTGGCTACAGAAAGTTGCCTTCCTAGGCCATGTACTATCAGCTGAAGGTGTCGCAGTTGACCCAGCCAAGATTGAAGCTGTGAAAGAGTGGGATCAACCCAGTAATGTGATAGAAGTCAGAAGTTTCTTGGGATTGGCTGGATATTATCGCCGATTCATCGAAAACTTCTCCAAGATAGCCCGTCTGATGACCAACCTTCTGAAGAAGACCAAGGAGTTTGAATGGACGCCCGAGTGCGAGCAAAGCTTCCTGGAATTGAAACAGAAGCTTACCACAACTCCTGTGCTAGCATTGCCTAATATCAGCAAAGATTTTGTGGTCTACTGTGATGCATCCCGTCAAGGACTTGGCTGTGTATTGATGCAAGGTGGGAGAGTGATAGCTTATGCTTCTCGACAGTTGAAAGAACACGAGAACCGTTACCCCACTCATGATCTTGAGTTAGCAGCAGTTGTACATGCCTTGAAGATCTGGAGGAACTACTTGATAGGCAACAAGTGTGATATCTATACCTATCACAAGAGCTTGAAGTACTTTTTCACTCAGGAAGATCTGAATATGAGACAACGCCGATGGCTAGAGTTGATCAAGGACTATGACCTAGAAATTCACTATCATCCGGAAAAAGCTAATGTAGTCGCAGATGCTCTCAGCCGCAAGAGTTATTATCACACTTTGATCACATAATCCATACCACCTGAACTCAAGGAAGAGATTGATGATTTCTAACTTGAGATACTACCGCATGGCTTGTTGAGTGAGATCCGCATACAGTATGATCTCACAGATCGCATCCGTCAAGCTCAGAAAAATTGTGAAGAGACCGAATATCTCCGTGGTCTGATGAAACTAGGCTACAAGACCAACCACCATGAAGATGAACAAGGAACTATCTGGTTCAAGGACAGAATCTATGTCCCTTCCGATCCAGCACTACGAGAGGAAATTCTGTCAGAAGCTCATGATTCTAAGTACTGTATTCACCCTAGAGGTTCAAAGATGTATCAAGACTTGAAGAAACACTTTTGGTGGAAAGGCATGAAGACAGACATTGCGGGACATGTGGCACGATGTGACACCTGTAATAGAGTCAAGGCTGAACATCAAAGGCCTGTAGGACTGCTGAAGCCTCTTGACGTTCCCGAGTGGAAATGGGAGAGCATATCCATGGATTTCATAGTCGGGTTGCCCCGTTCACAGAAAGGCAATGATTCCATTTGGGTGATTGTTGATCGTTTGACCAAGGTTGCTCACTTTGTACCCGTTAAGACCAAGACCGATGCCGAAAAGTTAGTAGATCTATATGTTGAGCATATCCTCAGACTGCATGGAGCTCCCTCTAATATTGTATCTGATCGAGGTCCTCAGTTTATGTCATGATTCTGGGAAGCTCTGCACAAGTCCATCGGAACCAAACTTGATTTCAGTACCGCTTATCACCCACAGACAGATGGATAGACTGAACGAGTAAATCAGATCTTAGAAGACATGCTTCGTGCTAGTGTACTGAATTATGGCTCTGATTGGGAGAAATGCCTACCCTATGCAGAGTTCTCTTACAACAACAGTTACCAAGCCAGCATCAAGATGTCGCCGTTCGAAGCTCTATATGGCAGACCTTGTAAGACACCTTTGATGTGGTCCCAATCGGGAAAAAGATTGTTCTTTGACTCCGCTAAGATTCAAGATGCCGAAGAAGGAGTTGCTCAAGTGAAGGAGAATTTGAGAATTGCTCAAAGTCGATACAAGAGCTATGCTGACAAAAGAAGAAGAGAACTTGAGTTCAATGTGGGAGACTTTGTCTATCTCAAGGTATCCCCGCTACGTGGAACTGTCAGATTCCATGTGAAAGGAAAGCTTGCCCCTAGATTTGTTGGGCCATACAAGATACGCAAGAGAATTGGAAAACTCACTTACAAACTTGAGCTACCTAAGGAATTGGCGGGTGTACATCCCGTATTCCATGTCTCACAGCTACGCAAGTGTTTGAGAGTGCCCAATGAAGTAGTTCCAACTGATACACTCGACATTCAAGATACTCTTGAGTATAAAGAACATCCTATCCAAATTCTGGGTAGAGATACCATAGAGACCCGAAGCAAAACTATTCCTATGTGCAAGGTCCAATGGAGCAATCACACTAAGAGGGAAGCAACATGGGAGAAAGAGTCTGACCTCTGGCTATAATATCCTTATCTCTTCGAAGGGTACGTTCTGCTTTAATCTCGGGGACGAGATTCTGTTAAGGTGGTAGGACTGTAACAACCCAAAAATCCACACACCAAAAATCACAACTACAAAATTTTTGTTTAAACCCTATGTGATGTTGAGTGACACATGTAGAAGCCAAACCCTAGTTTTGGATTAGATGTGACCCAACTAGGTTAAAATCATAAGCATAGTTTGGTTTTATGCCACATGTGTAATTAAATTCCTAAATAAATAAATCGTGCATGCATCCTTAATTCCACTTGTGATTTGGATTCTTTTGCCTTATGTGATGTTTAACTAACTTACTTAATATTTATGATAAACCCTAAATAATGAATTATTTGTTGGAAGAATAAAACACCCCTATATAAAAACTTCAACTATTTTTGTATAACAAAAATAGCCAATAATCCCTAATATATGGGATGTATTTTGACCACCATTTGAAACACCTTGTGGGACCCACTACATAACTCGAAGCTCAAGTTTAAACTCTAACTAAATTTGAATCGAAGCAAAAGAAAGAAAAGAGAAACAAACAGAAAAAGAAAAGGAAAGAAGAGGGAGGCAGCAGCTCATCCCAGCCTGCCTCGACCGGCCCATCTAGCCCAGCCAAGCCTCGCCTACCCTTTCACGCGCGTAGCCCACGAAGCTGGCCCTGCGTTGCCACCCGCACGCGCACAGCCGCTGACAAGCCGGGCCCGCTCGTCAGCCATCACGCGCCGCACGCAGCCACATCACGCCAAGCGCCTGACGACCCGACCCCGCTTGTCAGCACAGTAGCGTCTTCTACCCCTCGCCCATGTGTTCTCCCCGCGCAACCGGGGGCCGACCAGCATGGCAGGTGTGGACCAGGGGGTCACGCAAGAAGCATGACCCTGTTCCCCCTTGTGTCGCGCCTACGCTACCGCACGCGGGCCGTCGGATGCGTCGCACGCATCACCACCGCCCGATCGCCGTCCGCCATTGGAGCCCTTGGAGCTCGGCTATAAAAGCCAACGCCCACGAGCCCTAACCCTCAGCCCGTTCGCCACCGCCGCTGGTGGCACAGCACCACACCGCGTCAAGCCGAAAGAGAGGGAGGAGGAAGAAGCAAGGAGGAGAAGGTAGCCACTGCGGAACCGGACCTCACCGGAGCCAGGAGCGCCGCCCCGATCAGCTACAGCGACGTAGCTACTCGGCATGGCACTGCATCACCTCATCACAGCCTCGCCTCGCCACCGCACCGCCATCCTACCGCCACGAGCCCTACGGTGAGCCACGTCGTTTGCCACTCACCGCGCTAGCCGTACTCACCATGAATGCCACCGCGTTCCCGCACCTAGGGGACGCAGAGGCAGAGCACTCCCACTCCTGGACACGCTGCACACGCACCGCATGCGCACAAGCCCAAGGCCTGGCCACACCGACCCCTAGCGGCTCGGGAACACCGGCACGACCACCCTGCATGCCATGGCCGAGAGCACAACCATGGCGAGACCACCGCGTCTTCTACGTCGCGGTAAAGGCGACGTTGACACCCTGACTGGCTCCGCCATGACGAGAGACACACCGCGCTCACCTTAGCCAAGGATGAAGCCCACCAGAGCCCTACATTACCGCACCGCACCTCGTCGGAGCGCCACCGCCTCCGCTTTGCCCCCGCCACCGTGGCCGGAGGCGTTGAGAGCTCCCGGAGCCCCTTCGACCTGCTCGCCATGGCCGTAGCAGCGTCTGGGTGTTTGTGCACACCACCAATCTCTGGTGCCTCCGCCACAGCCACCACACCGCCACTCACCGGTGTACGAGGACCGCTGTCACCACGGCCAGCCAACTAGAGCCGCCCGGCCACCACGTTAACTTCACCGGGGCACCCGCCATGACAAGGCAAAGCTTTTGCCCACCTTAATTGCACACCCGCGCCGCTGGAGGGGCTCGCCGGTGAGCTCACCACCGGCGGGAGCACGCCGGGGAAGAAGATGGGGATTTTCCCCTCGCCGGCCACACGTCCGTGCACTTGGTGTACGTGAATCGAACCCTGGGAAGGAGTAAGTGGACCAAGTCCTTCATAGACCGGCTCTGCGGTCTATGGACCAACACAGGTGGGTTCACCATGAACCGCACCTCACGTGCCAGTCACCATTTGACCCCGGACCCACATATCAGTGACCAACCGAGATGATGACGTCATGCTGACGTCAGCGGGACCCACCTATCAGGCGCGGTTTAGCTCTGATGATGCCATGCTAGCGTCATACCGGAGATGAGACCACGCCAGCGTCGAGGACCTCAGCGATCTCTCTGACCACCTCAGCGATCTTTCTGACCACCTCAACGATCTCACCGACCACCTCGGTGATCTCTCCGACCACCTCGGCGACCTCACCGACCACCTCGGCGAGCTCTCCGACCACCTCGGCAACCTCTCCGACCACCTCAGCAAGCTTTCCGACCACCTCGGCGACCTCTCCGACCACCTCACCAGCTGATACACCACTCCAAGTCCCTTCATGCCACGTGAACCAGTCACAGTTTGACACGTGTCAGCCCTGAATTAATCATCCTTTATTATTTTCAGAAATGGATTTAATCTTCGGAAATTCATAACTAATTCATACGAACTCAGAAAAATACAAGACCATGACCAAAATTCATCTAAAATCGAGCTCTACGCAATGAACCCATGTTTGAGTGCATTTGGCTCTTTTGAATTTTCATTGCTTCTTTGTGCTATTCTATAGACGTCGCTAACGCGACTATAATGCGATCGATTGTAGACTCGGAGGAGAACCAGACGAACGAGGACCGAGAGTACCATGAGGAGTACGGAGACGACTACACTGAAGGTGCCACATCCCACCCAATCTCGTAGCACCTATTACGCATGGCTAATATAGAGCTGCTATTGCTTTACTTTATTGTTATAATCACACTCTATGATAGGACTTGCATGGTAGTATGCTTTCTTGATGGCCTTTACCTTGACGCAACCTTACCCCTGCTCACCCTGCTGTTAGGCTAGTCACACGCTCGCTGCTATAATTCACTGCTTATTATTTCTACTACGCTTATATATACTATATTGATGCGTGGTGGAAACTGGAGTTATCTGGACTTTGGGGAGAGTGTTGCGTGTGTGATTTGGGTGTGTGGAGGGTGAGGGTTGTGTCGACCAAGTTGGAGTATACGACGAGCCTGGGGCAAGTCTTGCCGTGGGGTGCTACCTGGGCACCCCTGGAATGGATACCTGTGGTGGGTAAATGGTATATGAGGTGGCCCTGGGTGTGAACCTGTGATGGGAGGAGCCCAGGGTGGAGGTGCTATGGTGGCACGGTAAATGGAAACCCTGATAGAGACATTCTGGCTTGGTCAACCCTAAGGACTTATTAATACTCAGATTCACCGGGAAGCCTTACGTACCACTCGCCTTATATGGTGTGGGACAGCCGAACTACTTGGTAGGATATTGCCACTACTGCTAGGTTGATAGCAGACAGTGCGAGGGAGGTACGGGGCGCGGAGGATTTCCCCCCCCCCCCACCCTTCTGAGACTTCATGGAGACCTTGTGGACCCGGCTCATGACTCACAGTTTCAGCCACCCCAGACTAGACTTGGGGTGTACCAGGGCTGAAAGGTAGGGTGGCATTATCCTAGGCTAGCAAGCGGCCGGAATCAGCCCAGTTGACGACGGTTAGCTAGGAAGGCGGATCTTGTGGTTATGTAAAACCTCTGCAGAGTGTATGGTTGATCGATCGATACATATGCCGACTTGTCGGCTATGGACCTTTCCTGGGTTTCGCTTAAACTAGATAGTGAGATGAGTCATTCTCTTCTCCCCCCGTGAGAGAGTGTCGGACGTAGCCAGGGGCTACGGGCCATGAGACAGTGCCGAGAGGGAGTTGGCCTGTCGACTGAGCGATGGTATGGTGGTGATGTGGTGATAATGTGGAGATGGTGATATATCGATCCCTGGATCGAAACCTGGCTCTAGATGGAAATGGGGTGGAATGGGTGTGGGAATGGTGTTAAAACTTGACCAACTGTTATTATATACATGATATGCTAATACATAGGAAACCCCAGCCTTATAGGTTCCTTTTGAATATATCCAACTTGCATCCAATTTCCACAAAGCAATGCTCATAGGGTGGGAGTGGCCAGTACAAATCGTACTGATAAATTTTGGCACACAGGTTCCACTGAGGAGTATAGCTCTGAGGAGTTTGACGGTTGAGGGGTTCGTTCCTACGCTCGAGTTTGGCGATCTTGTCTTCAAGCTGTTCTGAATGAATGCTACTTTTAATTCAACCAATGTGGCGATGTAATAATTTATGTAATACCGCACTATTTGTACTCTGATATTATCGTTGTATGGATGTGGTATTGGACTGGAATTTAGGTAATATGATCTACAACGGTCATAATACACTTCGACTCTGTGGATTTCCCTTCACGGAAATCAGGTCGTTTCAACTTGTTGCTCTCTTATCATGGGTTCTGGCTCTTTCCGGACCGACTGATTGGAGGCGGGGATGGTGGAGGTCCTTGCACCGCACTAAGTCCGGGACTTAGGAGCGGGGTCTTGGAGTCCAAGTTTGGACGGGGACCTGGACCCCATGATAGGAGGGTGATGGGTTGGTCTTGCTTGTGTCTGGGGTACAAGCGAGGCGTGTGTTTTCAGGGTACCCAGCTG
Organism: Miscanthus lutarioriparius; assembly: GCA_904845875.1. NCBI lineage: Eukaryota > Viridiplantae > Streptophyta > Magnoliopsida > Poales > Poaceae > Miscanthus > Miscanthus lutarioriparius. Next base: position 77,213,227 of record CAJGYO010000012.1, on the reverse strand, counting down.
GGGGCATTGATTCGCGAATCACCAGGCGATCCGGTACGGCTTGTTTTGGGTTTAGCACCGTAGTAAGAACTGAAAGATGAAAGGTGATGAAATGAAACTGGTTGCTCAACTCTTGCTTAAAAGTAGAATAGATGCTTACATAGAATGGCTAGATAATCAATTAATCATGGCTATTAATAATTACATAAATAAGAACTCATTATTAGTAGTGCTTTCTGTAAAAAGGAAACAAGCAAACCATAAAGCTTTGCATATCCCTTAGAGTCAGGAAATTATTCTCACTAGTTGGACAAGTCTTGCGAGTACATTATTTACTCAGGCTTTATTTACCCCTGTTATAGGTAATGCTTGAGGAGTACCATTGTGTGAAGCATTCTTCTGGTAGGCTTAGACAGATCTTTGTTCATTTCCACTAGATGTTTATTTTTAATCCCGCTGTTTAATATTCTGCACTCTGACATTTGGCAATGTAATTATGAATTTCTAAGAACTCTAGATGTATAAAATGTATTAAGTATTGTAACTCATTCTCATTATCGGATCCTTGGAAAAAAGTGGATCTTTCGGGTTCTCCCCTTGGGTGTGCTCGACGGATACCGCTCGCTGTAGCTTGCTTTCGGAGTGCTTAGTGTCTGGTGGAAAACGAGCGCCTCCGTAAGTGTGTTATTTCGGACGGTTCTGCCACATTTACGGTGTAACACCGAGGTGTTACATAGATAAAGCTGGATAAAATCACTTCCAATCGATTAATCACCTATTATTTGAAATTGCTCACGGTATTTTTTGCTTCTTTGTTTATTGGGGTTTTTCCCATTTCCGGGAGCGTTCTGTGCCCTGGGCTCAGGTGGCCTTCTGGAGCAACAGCTCGACGGGGGAATAGAATCAGAATAAACTTGTTTGACCTGGATACAAAGGTGATGCCCTCCGTATAGCTACGCAGGGCCTAACTCTAATTCTGACTCCATAGCTACGCCTCCTAATTCCCAAGCCAAAAGAGACCAGGCCCAAAAATATTAATGTAGTCCGACTTGTCCTCTTAATCTCTTCTACACCTAAAAAGACTTTAAAGTCATCATCTTCTCTTCTCTTCTCTTCTCTATCTCTACACCTAAAAAGGCTCTAAAGTCATATCTACCTGGTGATACCAAATCTTCATTCCTGCTCACGTGTCTGTGTCCGATACGAATCATAGTCTACTCGGACCTCACACGTTCATGTCCTACCGGGTTTCGGTACAAAGACCGAGACCACGGGTCCACATCCGATACGAAGTCCTCGGAGCTCACACGTCCGCATCTGATTATACTAAGCGGGTGTTTAGATCCAGGGACTAAAGTTTTGGAGGTGTCACATCAGGTATTTAGATACTAATAATAAAACTAATTACAAAATCCGTGACTAATTCGTGAGATAAATCTATTAAGCTTAATTACTCCATCATTAGCACATGTTTACTATCGCACCACATTGTCAAATCATGGACTAATTAGGCTTAATAAATTCATCTCATAAATTAGTCTCAATCTGTGCAATTAGTTTTGTAATTAGTCTATTTAATACTCCAAATTAGTGCTCAACATCTGATGTGACAGGGACTAAACTTTAGAATGTTAGAACCAAACACCCCGTAAGATTAAATTCAAAAATTATGACCCCCGGTGCAACACACAAGCATAAATATTTAAACAAAAATGATACGGTGAGGACATCCGTTCGTCCGGGCCTCGTCTTCCCAAATAAAAAAACCATCCGAGCGCCACAGGCTCCGCTTCGCTTCCTCTGCCCCACGCTCGCGCAGGCTTCGCTCTGCTTCCTTCGCCCCGTGGTCCTCGCCCACCTATGAGATGCCAGGCTCCGCCGTTGGAGTCAGGCCTACTTCCCGCCCCACCCTCATCACTGTCGCCAGCGCCGGCGTCCTCCTCATCACCTCCCATGTGGTTGGAGACGTCGAGGGCGTCACAACCGTGCGGTACTTCACGTCCGCCTCAAGGCTTCTCGCGCCCCGGTATCGGAAGAAGCTCTCATGGGGCCAAGTCAGTGGTGCTCTTCGCTCCGCAGCCTCCTAGCCTGCCCATTGAGCCGGTTATGGAGTTCCTCAGCGCGCTTGACATGGTGGCTGCCGTCCACTAGAGTGCCGCGCCTGACATGTTGCAAGTGTATGTTTTAAGTGTTTTAGATGTTTCAGAGGTATGTTGCAAGTGCTCCATGTAGATATTGCAAAAGTAGATTGGGATGTTGCATATGTTGCAAGTCTTTCAGAGGCATGTTGCAAGCGTTTGTTTAAAATGTTTCATCTATTTTAAGCGTTTTATATTTGGATATTGCATATATTTCATAGATGTTGTAAGACTATGTTCTAATGGTTTCAGCTATTTCAGTCTTATGTTGCAATAAGTGTTTTTATGTTGCAAGTTGAAAGTGTTTATCTGGATGTTGCATATGTTTTACACACATATTTCAAGTGTATGTGCCAAATCTTTCATCTGCTTCAGACGTATATTGCATTCAAGTGTTTAATGTTTCAGATGTGTGTTCAGAGAGTCATGGGGACCCGGCCTGGCCGCCGAGGGATCGGGTGCGGCGATCCGAGTGCCGACGGTCGAGGTGCGTGGCGCGCCTAGGTCCTGCGGACGAGGGCGTGCTTGTCCTCATCCGTGCTCCTAGGTCCTGCCTGCGCAGAGAGAGAGAGGGAGAGGAGCGGGGTCGCTGGGAAGGAGCCGTGGGCACATTGACAGAGCGGGGTGCATGTGCGTGTGAGGGGCGGGGTGAGGCGGACAGGAGCTGGCTGCATGGGCGTGCGGATGTCCGAGCACTAGCCACGTCCATATTAAAATAATGCAGCAAGATTTCATGTTAATAAACTAGGCAACACCTATAGAAGCGTGTTTAACTTTAGGGCCGATGAATCAGTTTACGATGGGTTCTCTACATCAACTTGGCGCTTCTTTCTTGATCTCTACTTGGATTAAGCCAACCTGAATATTATATACCGGCTTGTTTTCCATTCCATTTTTCTTCAGAAAATTACCTCCTTTAAATATTTGCTTGGTTGACAAATTGGCTGTAGATACCGACTCCTTTCTTCATGTTGCCACTCTTGACATCAAATGACAATGAAGCAAGCTGTATGATTAAATGATTTTTAGTGTCATCAGCTGAAATATTGTGAGGAGTCTTGGACTCATCATTCTCGCCCTCTTAAAACAAAGCTGTCCTTGGCTTTGAGCCAATATCAAGCACCTCTAGATTCTTGTTTGCCACAAAGTTATTATTGTCTTTGTCCAACAAATCTGCACCTTTGAAAAGCCATGTCATATCTGAAGCTAAATTATCTTGCCTTGAAAACTTAGAGATAGAACCAAATTGGATTGATGATTTAATTGGCTCCTTGCAGCGAATTGCGGACTCACTAGCAGCAGTAGTAGGAATATTCACGTCAGCTAAGAGGTAGATTGGAACTTCATAGAGCTCGTGCTCGTTGAGAGCGATGATGTTCATCAAAAGGGAAACGAGGCATGGCGATGATTATTATTGGAAGGGTAGTGACAACGAGGTTGAGATGAGGAGCTAGCGAGGCGAGGCCATGGTGGTTTGATCCGAGGGTTACTTAAGGTCGATAGGATCACGACCCTTTTGCCCCTCTTTTGTTTCAAGCCAACCTGATTTGATGCATGGGCTAATTTTAGGTACAGAATGTTTTCATAATTGGGTCGTTCCGAACCGCTTGTAGGCCTATGGTCATAACTTATCGCACCATAGGTTACTCATGCCATAGTTTTTTAAGGCAGTGCCAGAATTATGGCACACCATACTTTTTTAGCATCATGTCCCGCATGTCATAGACTCATCTTCTTGCCATAATTGTGGATTTGATTTTGCTTGTGACACTTTCTATGGGTGTGGCAACCATAATTTGCTGAAGGTTAGACGTGGCAAACTATGACACCACCCAAACAGATCCTTAGTTTCCTAAGTTGCTAGAGGCCAGCTACTTGGACCATTTCACCAGAACTTGAGGCGACATGACGCCCTCAACAGGATGCACACCATGCTGCTGCGACAACTGCTCTAGAATTTGAAAAGGGCTTGTAAAAGCAAGTAAGTTAAAACAGAACTAAGTATTAGCACCAAATGCTTTTATTCCTTCAATTAATAAAACATGAAAAACATGATGTATAGTTGATCCTTCTGCCAAGTGTAAGTGTAAGCGGTATGTGATAGCATCAACATGACAATGACTGGAAATGATACAGAGTGTCCAAAGGAAAGTTTCTGGTTAGCTCTTCAAACGACTGAATTCTGAATGTAAGGCTAAAGTTTGAGATAGACCAAATCACCCACTAATGCATTATTTTTTTTTTTTTGCGAAAGAACCCACTAATGCATTAAGTGTGACCTTTGTCGGTTTGAAGCTTTTGACGTTGTTAATTAAGATCGATGTTGATGTTGTTGCAACAATTGGATCATAAATATCCATTCTTGTAGATCAGGAACAACAAAAGTGTCCACGCGATCAATACCCAGATGACAAAATCCATTACCGTATCATATAAAACTTCAAAAATAGTTTTAGAGCTATCCTGTGTCTAGATCGATTTCTAGAGATGGTTGATGTTTCTATCTGCGCACGTCTAGAAATATCCTTGATGAGCACAGGCACACACATTCTACCCTTATAAGTATCCCTCAAAGATAGAGCCGATAGATTTAAGATTGATAGAGTCGTTGCGGATCCCTCATTATCGGCGGGCATGTCACCCGGCCACCAAAGAAAAATAGTACACCTGCCTCATGCCGAGTACTTAGGTGAACATGTTTCAACATAAGGAGTCTAACCAGCTGAGCTAAGTTTACTTCATAAACTCGTTTGATATTATAGATTTTAACATGTTTTTCTATAAATTTGATTAATTCCCTTTTTTTTTTAAAAAAGTTGACTTCGGAACTGTTGATACGGCTGAGAGAGCACCTATGACGTGGAGATACACGGACCATGAGGGCTTGACTTGCGAGCCGCGTGCTGCGTGCTCAAATTGCGGCTGGTCGTAGAAAAAATAAAGCAACATATATATAATCTGCGCAAGTGATGGTGGTCTTAGGCGTGTGATCGACTTGACGACATGGGACAAGTTATGCGTCATTTCGTTTCGTATGGAGGATGATGCCGGCCAAGGCACTGGCATAAGATGGGGATGGATTAGACTAGCTAGTATAATTTGAGGGCATGATGGATTAGATTTTCGGTAATTATACGTCGGAGTCCTTCCGTCCGGATGGACCGACCCACCCGCGCCGCTCACCTGCGTTGCACGCTGCGCGCCGCGTGCGTAAACCCGTGTCACCCGTCCACGTCACGCGCCGCGCGCCCCCACCCCACTTCGCACTCACTGCTGCCGCCCCACTCCACTTTGCTACCTCCTTCCCGTCGCACGCGCAGCCTGCTCCCACCTGTCACGCGCGCCGCCTGCCCGGCTGAGCCAATTAAGGCCGGTGCTAGTGGTGCTAACGATGGTGGTGCTCGCGCATGATGCCTCAAATCGACCAGCCCCGGCCTTCCCTATGATGCAAAACGCATGTTTAAAGTGTTTTAGATATTTTAGAGGTATGTTTCTCATGTTTTGTATGGATGTTGCAATGATAGCTTTCGGATGTTGCACATGTTGCAATGGTTATATACGTATATTGCAAGAGTTTTTTCAAAATATTTCATCTGTTTCGGACGCATATTGCATGTGTTTTATCTGAATATTGCATAAGTTGCAATGTCTATGTTGCAAATGCATGTTCTAAATATTTCATCTGTTTTAGACGTATATTGCTATCGTTTCATCCGAGTGTTGCAAAAGTAGATATGGATGTAGGGTTGTTGAGCGAGGAACGCGGGAGCCATAGCGGCTTCGATGTTGGGAGGAGGCACAGGCCGTGCAGCACAGGTGTGGGAGAGGCGGGGAGTCATCCGAGCGCGTGGAAGAGGTGGGTGCGAAGCGGTGTGGAAGAGGCGAGCGGATGAGATGGGGCCAAGTCATCCGGACGGCATGGGTAGCGGAGCGGAAGGGAGCGGTTTGAACGCGAGCGCAGGAAGCGAAGCTGGCGCGGGCGACGTGCAAATCCAAAAGACCAGGGCGGAGCAGGCGCAGCCAGACGCGTCAACCGTCCAGATGTTCGGACGCTAGTCTTTTCGTTAGATTTTTAGTAAGGCCTTGGTTTCGTTCAGCTCAGCCGCCCTTGTGGAAAAAGGAGCAATAATACTTACGTTTTCCAATCTGTTTATATTTTATTTTGTTAATAGGGAATCATCACCTAGCAACAAATAGTGAATCATGAAGAATAGCATATCTGCCATTTTTTATCACAAATATATACTCCCTCCGTCACAAAAAAAAATATAAGATTTGTGCCAGCCAAAGACGTTAAAGCTTGATCAAATTTACAGTGAATTGTATTAATATTTATGTCTCCAACTAAGTTTACTATAAAAATATATTTCATAACTGATCTAATGGTACTTGTTTTGTATAAAAACTATCAATATTTTTATATAATTTTAGTCAAACTTTAAATTGTTTCGCTCCTCAAAAAGTGTAAAATGTATTTTTTGGGTGGAGGGAGTACCACCGAAAAAGGTAGAACAAATAATCAATCAATGAAGATATCAAACATGTTTGTGGATAATATAAGGTAGCGTTTGGTTTGGAGACAAGGTAGGACGGGACGGATCCATTCTAGTTTTCTGGGATGGGATGATTTCATCTTATTGTTTGGTTGAGGGGATAGAGTTGTTCCTGTTTTGTGTTTGGTTAGAGGAATAGAGATGAGAAGGATTGACAACAATTTTGGATCTGTTAGCAACTATATGAGTGGGCCCCAAATATCAGTCAGGAGTCCTTCCTTTTCCTTTGTTTCCACGCACGACATCTCTGCTCCCTCCCCGGTCTGCTCCACGCGCCCCCATCTGCCGCCCAGCCCTCACTGGAGCTTGAGCCGAGGGCACTATGCCGGCTGCCACCGCCAGGAGCTGAGGTATGGCCTCCACCGCCATGGCCGTCCATCTCCCGGGCTCGTGAAGGGACATGACGTCTAAGAGGGAGGGTGGTGAATTAGGCAACTTAAAATCTACTTTTAACTATGGTCCCTATTTTTCTTCTAGACAAAACATATGCAATAAATAATCAATCTAGATGTGCAACTAAGTTTTTGCTAGGTGTGTTGCTATCTCTACCGCAAAAGAGTTATGCAACCTAGGTTCCAATCCTATCACTAGAAAAGTAAGCACACAACCTAGGTACATAATAAGTAAAGTGTGGAAGCTTAATTGAGATAGAGATGGAAACTTCCGTTGATGATTCTGGTATTTTTATCAAGGTATCGAGAAGCTCACACGTCCCCTTAGTCCTCGCTGGAGCCTCTCACAAGGGCCAAGCTCCCGATCGGGTAACTCCGTAGATAGCCTCTAGGCCTTCCCCACACGCAAGTGGGTCTCCGAGATGGTCACTCCCGGACCGCTTCCCACCGTCTTCACTATTGAGCTTCTGGCCAAACCGCCACGGACCTTGTTCCCTCCGGTACATGGTAGCAGCCGCACCACAAATGCGGTTAGTGCGGTTTTGCAAGACTACAAGCCCCTCTAATGTACAATAATGGTGCGTGCAAGTACCAGATGGTAAGAGGTATACAAACCTCACTAAACACTAGGTCTAAACCTAGAACAAGCACATTAGCGGTGGTCTAACTAGCCTAAACACTTTGCAAAAGCACCTACATTAATCACTTAATATTTTTCTAAGCACTTTTGATGGGTTGCAAGTGGTATTGAATGGGGGGTGATTTTATCTTGGGAGATGGTCGGAGAAAAGGAGGAGAGTGGATTATAAAGTTAAGAAGAGGCTTAGGTCCATAATGCCGTATTATGGTGCCTGCTCAAAAGAGTCAATTTGGCTAGCCAAAGGGCACTTCAATGGTTGAAACTACACATAGTTTTAATAACAGCCACGTCTGCAAGAAATTATCTATAGGATTTATCTCACACGGTGCAAGTTTCTCGGCTTAATAAATGTGGCCTTTTTGTGTGTCCCAAGTCCTTCTTCCTTTCTGAGCAGTAGGTGTGAGCTCATGCTCACCATGGAGGAGCCTGTGCGGACGACGAGCGCGGGGGAGCCTCACAGCTAGCCTCCACCTCGCCATGGAGGGCCGCATGCTCGGCTGCTCGCATGCGTCGTCGTCATGGAGCCCAATCTCGGCAGGAGAGCAGCATCGAGCGTGGCCTGGGTGGACGGCAAGCGGCTTGGGCGGCGGTGATTGCGGCAGCGCGGGCGAGTGTGGGTGAGCAAGCTCCTCCGGTGGCTCGGGCGAGGGCGGCGGTGTGGTCCAGCGCAGAGGCGCGCGAGCAAAGCTCCAGTGTGGCGCGAGCTAGCACGGCAGTGCAGGCGAGCATGGCCAGCACAGCGGCGCGCGAGCAGAGCTCCAACGTGGCGCGAGCCAGCGCGGCGGCGCAGGCGAGCTCCTGTGGTGGCTCGGCCGAGCGCAGTTACACGTGCGAGCTCTCGCGGCGACGAGGGCCAACGCAGGAGCGCGTGCGAGCGAGGCTGGTGCGGCAACCGTGGCAGTGTGGGCCCCACCGAGATAGAAATCAGTGGTTTGTTCCCAACGCTGAAATCGGCATTTCTTCGTGCCTCGGACGAAGAGTAGACGCGTGGTTTGTCTCGTAAGAAACGATTTCATCTATTATTCTTCTCTTTCCTCGTTAACTGAGCTGCTATGTCAGTATTTTGCTTAGTTGTTAAGTCAGTTAATAGAGATGAAAACCACCAGTAATTTACCTAAGGCATCAAGCAAAATCTTGCTTGCACAAAAATCAAGGTCGGCTAGCAAAACAATTAAACACGTTGCTTACTCTAGTTTTCAGCTCAACTACACAGTGTTCAAAAAAAAATCCAAACATGCCGATAGAGATCAGTTTTGTGGCGGGAGGAAGAAAACATGCTCGATTGAGTTTTTCTCACGCTAAAACAACAATTGGAAGCACATGAGGGACACATGAATATGTGACGAGTCTGGAAAAAAATGCAACCGGTGTTAGGGTGTTGTCGGAGTTCGGATTTTCAAACTCTGCCAAAAGAGACCAAATATAGCCTTCCAAAACCTGTAGTTTTTTTTTGAGTATAATGGAAATGAGTTTGAATTGGGGCCCAGTCAAAATTGCTCTATGAGGTCCGGCCTTGAAACCGACTTTGTTTTTTGCCCGGCCCATATTACTATACGGCTTTGGATTCAGGCATTTTTTTGTTCAACTAGGAAAAGGATGCCAACGATGGCTACCTTGAGCCCGCGTACTAGGCGGGCCACTCAAGGCTAGCCAGCATATAACGTGCATCGTATTGAGCTCCAAGCAAAAAAAAAAAGTGTACATTCGACTAAAAAAACACAAATAAAATGGAGATGGATCGATGTGGACATGCAACCAGAAAATGGAATATTCTTGGTGGCCAACAATTTACTTGAGTGGCAAAACCGAACCCTTAAAGACATATCATTACCTTGGAGGTCATAGAAAACCTCCAAGGAGCACGGGCGGAGCCTTGTGGAGGCTAAACTGGGCTCCGGCCCCCCTTTATTTGTGACAGTTTTGACTGAGTAAATCTTGTTTGCTTGTTGCACTCTGCATGCCACCATGCATGCATGCAAGCACACCAGATGCACTATCTCCCCGCGTCAGCCCCCTATTGATTACTCTTAAATTTAGCATGTTGCTGCTACACCCTCTGTGCTCCGACATTAATAGAATATGAGACACAAAGTGTTGTAGTACAATTTGATAACTACGTACTGATAAACATGTTTAGCTCATTTCAAACTCTGAATGAGCACAGTCTGTACAATCATACTAGTAGTAGTATCATTTTCCAAAGTACTCCCACTCTCACGCTCAGACATGAAAGTGTGCACCAGCCTAGGAAGTGTTCACCAATAGCCATGTTGAGTTTTATGTAGCTCTGCAAAACATAGCAATTGTGAAGTTCCTTTTAATAGCCATTTGTATCGTGCAATACTGAAATGCACCCGCCCCCCCCTTAATTTCACCTCACCCTCCGCCACTGCAAGGAGATACATATGTCTTTATTCTTTAGTACTAACTCAAATTTCTAAGGTAACTCCATATGTTTTGGAGTGCTAGTCCAAAGCAGCGAGGTAATTTTGCATTTTCTTGAGTGTTGTTACAAACCGACAAGGTAATTTAAATTTTTCTAGTGTCACTCTAAATCGCCAAGGTAATTTTATATTTCTTGAGTGTTATTACAAACCACCAAGTTAATTCAACATTTTCTTGGGTGCTATTCCCCACCGCCAAGAAAAACTCATAGTTCGTTCGCTGTAATTGAAACCCACCAGTTTTCTTGGGTGCTAACACAAGTAAATCAACGTAGCTGCCAAGAAAAGAGTATCCATTTTCTAGTCATTCCTCTACCACCAATATAATGGACTCATTACATTCTTGTTAGTTAGACATTGTATTTATAGACATAAATGCTCCCTTGACAAGTTTATGAAATGAAATACATTTTTTTCTTGGTATATCAATCCATCTAAAGGTGCAATTTTGAGTTGTTATGCATTAAAGAGTGCATATTGGCGCTTAGCTGGAGATATAGTTAATTTTAAAGCAAGCATGCAACATAGTAATATCAGACTAAGGCAAAGTTTATATCAAAGTTGTAGAACCCCAAGGGATATAGACCTTTATATTTGATCACTTATTCATCTGAAATTATTTAGAGTACAAAAAATTATGTTATAAGATCTCACAGTTTTGAAATTATTTTTTGCTTAATTTTCGAAACGACCCTGGATGGAGATACAACGTAAAGCAAAGTTATAGCACTCACGGGATATAAAACTTTTTAGTTCAAACCTTTTCCATTTGAAGTTGTCTGGGTCTCAAATATTTATTATAAGATCCACTAAAGTGAATATAGAAAGAAAGAAACATTCACTTAGTCAAAAGTGACTTTGCTGTGGAGTGGTGAGTGAATTTTGACATGAAACCTTAGGTTGTAGGTTTGATTCCTGACAATGTTGCGGTCATCGTATATGTATCTTTGGAGGTCATCATATACGTGGATGCTTTCCTAGCGCGCGCGGGTACGTACTGATCGAATGTTGCGGTAGTGCTAGCTTCGGCGGTTCCGTTGTTTTATCATCACGCACCGAAAAAGGCGAAAACGCTTGAGACAAGTTGCTGCGGTGAAACCAAGGTATGTGCCAGCGATTGTTAGCTGGTGCGTCAATATGAGAGATGGCTCGATTTTGATGATGAGCAGATTTATCGATCCGTCACAGTCGTACAGGCAGTAGATAGAATCAACCGTTTGTTGAGGTCGTCGACGAGAGGAAGGTTCGTTCTCTCGTCCAATGAAGCTAAGTCCAATGTGGACGACGGGCATGGCGTGAAGTCGTGGGAGCTGGTGGGCAGCATGAAGGCGTCGTGGCCGGAGCTGGTAGGCATGGCGGCGACGCAGATCATGCACGACAGGCCTGACTTCGCCGTGGAGGTGATCCCGCGGGGCAGCAAGGTGCACCGGCCGGACCCGCAGGACAACCCCAAGCGGGTCCTCGTCCTCATCAACGTCCCCTACGTCGGCTAAGCAGCTAGATATGATGCTAATAACTCTTCTATATTTATAATAAATAATACCACTGGGCACTGGTCGAGCCGGCAGTACGTCCAGCAATACTGCGTGCATGCATTGCGTGGCTCGTGAATGATTTGAGATGAGATGCATCGCTAGCTAGCTCTTCTCTGTCACCCTGTATACGTGTGGCGTACGTCGTATACGTATTACTTCCTGTGCATGGTCTAGCTAGCTGTGTACCACGCGCGTGAGTTTAATAATCACACAAGAATTAATGTACATATACGGCGATGGTTCCTGCTCAGCGCAGCGCGTTGGTTCCAACACACATGACATGCACGATCGAGAATTTGATGAGAGTGTACGTATCACTCCGCTAATAAGCCATAGCAAGTGAGTTGTCTTTTTAGTTATACTAGTTAATTATCTAAGTTTTTTTAATAAAAAATTCAGACACTCAAATATGGCAACTCCCATACTCTTCTAGGCTCGATCCAGTTGTGCTTAGAAAAAAGGTCCTCGGAGGGCTAGGGATAAGCCATCCCATGGCTCCCCCTCATGGTGCTCCCAGCCCATGCCTACCCCTCCATTGCTGTCAATCCTAGCCCCGTGACCACCAAGACCACCCTAGCCTCTATGGCGGTGGCCGCCGCCATCATATTTTTTCCAGTACAATGTTAGTCTTCCTTCTCCTTTTTTCCTGTCGCAATCCCCTTCTACCTAGATTCAGTTTGCCGCACAAAGCTTCTATGCTAGATAGTTTGACTTCGTCCCAAAATCCTCAGGTGACGAGTTGTCAGACTTTGGCTATCAGGTTGTGATTCTGAGGTATGGTGGTGCAAACCTGAAGGCCTCCTCCTCCAAGATGGTCTCAAGGCCACAGGTGCGCTCCACCGACGTCCAGGCAACAAGCACGCCAGGAGTACTATCCATTCATCGTATCCCTAAACCAGGTTCTTAAGGTAAAATTGGGAGCCCTATTAAAAAAAACTTTAATCTACTCCATGCAAGCACTAAAACATCACATACTATCAAAACCACAATGTAATTTGCTAGAAATTAAATGGGTTCAAAGAATCCAACCTTTTGGAAGATGGATTCACCACAATTTGAATGCCTTCCTCAAGATCTAATTAAAAAGTGCTCTCCAAAATAGAGAAATAACTAACATGAGAATCAAGCAATCTAGCCATTAAAACAATTGAAAAGCTATAAATTCAAAGAAGCAGGTGCTTGTTACTAATGTTAAAGCAAGAAGATCATACCCATCCTTCAAAATCCAAGACCTTTCATGAGAATTTTGGTGAAAAATGGCCACAACAATGGAGGGGGAGGTGGGGAAACACGCCTCCTTGGATGAGTGTGCTCCGAATGGGAGGGAGGAGGGACAAGGGTTTTGTACAATGTAGAGCTAGTAGTTGTGATAGGCTCTACATCATTGCCGGCTCAAGCCACGAGCATGCAGTGACATATCACTGTCGGTTTAAAACCACAAGCCAGCAGTGATGTGGAGCCTATCACTACCGGCTTGTGGCTTGAGCCATTAGTGATATGTCACTGTTGATACATGGCTTCAACCGGTAGTGATAGGGACCTTCACTGCCGGTTCTTTAGGACCCCAATCATTTATTGATTTTCAAGTTATGAATCGACATTGAAGTGTTATCAATGCCGTTTTGAGAGCAACTGGCAGTGATGGGACGGCAGTGAAGGTCAGTTATGTAGTAGTGTGGTGCGCCCACCCAACACCTACCCCGCTGTTGCCATCAAACCTGGCCCCACGACCACCTAGACCAACCTAGCCTCCATGCTGGTGACAACTGCCATCACACTTTTTGCAAACAGCGCGGTAGTCTTCCAGCTCCCTCTTTCGTGTCGCAACCCCCCTTGCACCCTGGTTCAGCATACCGCACAAATTAAAACTTCTACGCTAGATAGTTTGACTTTGTCGAGGGCTCCTTGGGCAATGAGCCGTCTCCCTTTGTCTATCGGGTTGTGGTTTTGAGGTATGACGCAAACCTAAAGGCCTCCTCCTACAAGATGGTCTCAAGGCCACATATGCGCTCCATCGACGTACAGGCGACAAACACACTAGGAGTACAATCCCTATATCATATCCAGAGTAAGAGCAAACTAGGGTTTCGGTTTTCGCACACCATAGGTGTTTGGATCTGCTGCCTTGCTCTGAAAATTAAATTGGTTGTCTCTGAAAATGAAAACACCAGGCACATTTATTTTTCACACACATGTATCATACACGCCACAAGAACATACTAACTTCCAACTACAAAACGAGACGGGGATCATGATTTTTTATGTATCTCTTCACCCCAACTTGACCTAGGCTACATGAAAGCTAGCTTTTTTTATTGTTATAGGATAAGATTATTATTTCTTTGTACTAGAACACATGTCCACGAGAGGATTCATTAGGAGACGGTCGAATAGAAGTCCTCAATTATGATGCGGACCGCGATCGGGATCCGAACCCAGTGGCTGCCTCCATCGTGCCATGCTAAGCTGCCAAACGTGTAGTCACCCTGAATCCACCGCATCGCCTTGAACACCACCTTGAAACTCTGAACCCTTCTCTCCTTGCTGAACACCAGAACTGATGGCTCGACGGACATCTGCACACCAGGAGGCGGCTGGAAGAATGCTTTGTACACTACATCAGGCTGGCCAACATTGGTGACAGTGCGCATGACAGTCTCGGATGCCTTGAGATTAGGGATCGCGATCGATGGAAGGTTGAGGTCTGCTACAGATGCCTTAGGAGTCGTGCAGTTGTTGTTGACACCCAGTCCTCCTGCGCATTGGAAGAACCTGAGATAATCTGATGGATCAATGTCATAGATAAGACCTGGATCGTCGGCCTTGCTTGGGTTCACAAACCCTGCACCGTAATCGAAAGGGTCGGCAATTTTTACTGGAGTTCCATCTGCTTTTATTGGGAGCCCATTGTTGTCAGTGCTAAGTGCTGCAAGACATGGATGTTTAAGGCAATAATTAGTTACCAATTTGAACACGATTGTTTGGTCCAACAGTATTATCTGTGCACTATGGTTATCTTAAATACATACCAGTTGTCATGAGTGCCGATTTCAGGGCAGCAGGTGACCAGTCAGGATGCACTGATTTAAGCAAGGCGACAATCCCAGACACATGAGGGCAAGACATGGATGTTCCAGAAGAAAAATAGTAGTGAACACCCAGAGCTTTGTAAATAGGTATTTGTGGGGCAGCTGCCAAAATGGTCACCCCAGGTGCAGCTATATCAGGCTGTTGATTGGAATGTATAGCACGTTAGTTCAATGTGCAATGTTGACGAAATTATTGCAGACAATTGAATGAAATTAAATATATATAATTAAGCTAATCATGGTTTCATTAATTGACTAAAGTTCCAATTCCACGTATAAATGGCTTCCAACATCGACCAACATGCTTACCTTAAGAACCCCAGGATAGACGGGGCTTGGCCCTCTAGATGAAAACGCTGCTACCTTTGGGGCAGGAACTCCACTTCCAATAGTTGTTTGGGTCAAAGATATCTTTGCTTTTGGAGTATCACTTGTTGTTCTGTTATTTCAGCAAAGGAAAGGAAATGATTAGAAGCAAGGAAACAATATAGCATGAATGCATGCATATACGAATTGCAAGAAAAGGACTTGAATGTTAATACCAACATATGAATCACAGTATCCTATTGGTAGAATGGCGCAACATGATTTTAGGCCATATATATATACTCTCTAATATGAAGTTACAATATTTTTCTTGAGAGTTGGAATTAATCTCTACATACTTCAGGTATTGCAACATCTGGTTGGCGATCTCCAAATCAACAGCAATGAAAGGAATCCTCGTGCTGTAGTATTGCCACTGATCAAGACCATCCATGTTATATTGTGAAAATATGAGCCCTTTCCCTCCATTTTTAAGCAGTATTGAAATAATATCAGACAATTTTGGCGGTGGAGACATCTTGCTAGGTGTGATGCAGAAGATGATCTTTCCCTTTACATCTGTGCTGTTTATGTAGGCAGGGTCACACCTGTAGGTTTTTAGTAACATAAGTACTACATAGAGGAAGACAAGGTTACAGTGTAAAATATATGTTATGGAAAAAACTGAACTTTTTTTTTTTCGCGAATGCGCACGAGAGTGCGTATCTTTGCATTAGAAGAAGGAAGGTTTATGTTACAAGAATGCCGTAGACGGCAGTGACAATGTAAAGATGTTGTTCAGAAAATAGCCTTACGTTTCAGCATCATAATCTAGAACTTCATAGAAATGATCTGCCCCTTCTGTTGCCACAAACAAAGATTGACCCTGTAAGAATAGTAGGTAAAGAAAAATGTGTCTAGTTACTTGTTGAACTTAAATGAATAAATACCAGAAAACATAACATAAATAATAATAACTCCATACTTCCATGTGGAAAAAGACTTGAATTTACATATGCATATATAATGTAATCAATCTAAAGTTTGTGACTACATTTTGCAGTAACATTTCCATCGAAAGGCTATATATATACAAAAGTGTGTATGTTTGTCCCTATCTAGATGTGTAAGAAATTAGAAATTGACGTACCACAAGCCTTTGTTTGTTGCCAAGGGTGATAACCGTGGGAAATAAGCGATCAACAGTTGTTGCTGCAACTGTTAGCAGCCACGGCGACACATTCTCCACCGTCTGGGTGACAGGACCATCGTTTCCAGCTGAGAAAACAACTGTGATGCCATTCGCGACGGCGTGCAATGTGCCAGGATATTCTGATGGCCCCCCAATAGACAGAGATAATACATCGACACCATCGTGAATGGCATCGTCTATGGCTTTCATGATACCAGCGCCACTGCATGAGCCATGAGTTCGAAATGCACCCCAGCAGACCTTGTACACAGCCAGCCTGGCACGAGGAGCACCACCACGCGCCACGCCGCGCGCTAACCCATTAAAGCTAACGTTGTGGACAAGGTTGCCAACAGCTGTTGAGGCAGTGTGGGTTCCATGGCCATTGGCATCCCTGGGAGACAAGAACTCACCATCCAGTAGGCTTTTGTCAATGTCATCAGCAGCATACCACCGTGCACCTATGAGCTTTCGATTGCAGTTGTTTGGGCCAAACGAGGCACCAGCTTGGCAAATTCCCTTCCATTTTGGAGGAGGGGGGCCATAACCATCTTCAGCAAAGCTTAACGATTCAGGCCAAATACCTGAGAATGCATTATTATAACTTAGAGAACAGATAAATTAAAATGTTACTCCCTAGTCAGTCAGTCAAAGTCCCATTATTATAGGTACTTCTATTTTGTTTCACTGTTCCAGGAGATATCTCTTGAGTCGTTTGGAGCATGAAAATATAGTTCAGTATTTTGGAACAGATAAGGTACTAAACTCATTTCTATAGTCATGAAATTCATTTCCAGAATAAAACTATGATAAGCATACATTTATTTTCTATATTAAAATTTTCTCTGCGTGGTGATTGCTTTGTTGTGCTCCGTTTTGACTTAATTTATTAGATAAAAGTACCAACATCTAGGACACCAAATTAGTATCATTAGATAAATCATGAAATACTTTTTATAATATACTATTTGGTGTTAAAGATATTAACTATTTTTTTATAAAGTTTGTTAATGTTTAAATAGTTTCACCTAAAAGGACAACCCGGCTCAGTTTGCATTTTGAGCTACTGCTTTCGTGATTTAACATGAAACATTTGTAGGCAAGATAATCAGCTCAGAGGATATATTAACAGATCATGAGGATAAAAGAACAGGGGGACAAAAGTTTGTGGAAGGGAGAATATGCACACTATTAGTATTCCACCTAGCATCTACAATATTTCTTCACAGTCTTTCCACATATAAATCATATCTTTCTGTAAAGGGTTTCAAAATCATGTCACAAAAGACTTGACACAAGTTGTACCAGCAAATTGCATATGTAATAACCTGTGTCAATGACACCGACAATGATGTCCTCTCCATTTTTAGCCTTTGTAAGCAATCCATTTGGCTGATTGTAGTCCAGTCTGACAAAGTCCCAGCTTCGAGTTGTATGTGTGCGGTAGAATTGGTTTTTTGTAACACTAACCACGCCTGGCAGGGCTGCAAGAAAGAGCACACATTCACTATGATTATAAGAAAAATCATATGTTGTGGAGTGTTTCTAGTAGAAACAATATAATTACCTGCAATCTTTCTAGATTGTGATTTTGTTAGCAATGCAGAAAATCCGGAGAATCCATGCCTGTAACTATAGATAATTGACTCTAGAGCTTCCTCCTTGCTTCAAAATTATAGGCGGTTCCATAAGTTAGCTTTTGTAATGAAATACTGAAATTTGTGTATGCAAGCAGCACATTTTCAGTTGGCTGTGTTAAGTACAGGCTCATTAGTGCGCGTGAGATACACTACTACACAAACAATTTTCTTTAAAAAAAGTGTTATAGGCAGTTCCATAGTATGATCGCCCTCTTGGGTCCAGAGCTGTCTAAATGCCCATGACCATTTTCTTTTAAAAGAATGTTACAGATACGCCTATGAATAACTTACAAGTTCAAAATCTGCCGAGTGTTTTTATGTTTGCCGAGTGTATTTTCTCGGGCACTCGGCAAACAAGATCATTGCCGAGTGCTGCGCTAAAAACATTCGGCAAAAAAAAACACTCAGTAGAGAGGAGGTTTGCCGAGTGTAAAAAAAAACACTCGGCAAAGAGGAGGTTTGCCGAGTGTTTTTTTTACACTCGGCAAAGAAGTAAAATCTTTTTTCTGGGAAAGAAGGAGAAGAAAAAAAATAAAAAAAAACTTTGCCGAGTGCCCAGATTCAGGACACTCGGCAAAGAAAAAAAATCTTTTTTCTGGAAAAGGAGAAGAAAAAAAAACTTTGCCGAGTGCCCAGATCTAGGACACTCGGCAAAGGAAAAATATATATTTTCTGGGAAAGAAGGAGAAGAAAAAAACTTTGTCGGGTGCCCAAATCTAGGACACTCGGCAAAGTAAAAAAAATCTTTTTTTAACCGCACGGCCCCCTCCCCTTCTCCCCGCGCCGCGTCCACACGCCCCCTCCCCTTCTCCCCACCGGCGGCCCCTCCCCTCTTGGCCGGATCCGGCGGCCCCGCCACCCCTCCTTCCCCTGGCCGCCTCCCCCTCCCCTTCTCCCCCGAGCCGTGTCACAGCCCCCCCCTTCTCCCGCCGCGGCCCAGCCACCCCTCCTTCCCCGCCGCCCCTCCCTTCTCCCGGCGCCGCCCCCTCCACTCCTTCCCCAGATCCGGCGACGGCCCCTCCCCTCCCGGCCGGATCCGGCGGCAGCCCGGCCACCCCTCCTTCCCCCGGCAGCCGCCCCCTCCCCTTCTCCTCGGCGCCGCCGCCTCCACTCCTTCCCCAGATCCGGTGGCGGCCCCTCCCCTCCCGGATCCGGCGGCGTCCCGACGGCTGCCCCTCCCCTCTCCCGGATCCGGTGGGTGGCGTGCGGCGTGGCGGGCGGGTGGCGTGGTGGCGGGCGGCGTCCGGCGTGGGGCTTGGTGGCGTGGTGGCCGTGGTGGGCGCGTGGCGTGGGTGGCGTCCGGCGTGGGGCAGCGGGCGTGGTGGCCGTGGTGGGCGGCGGCCGGTGGCAATTTGTTTTTTTTTATTTCTTGCGAAAAATGTTTGCCGAGTGTTTTTTGGGCACTCGGCAACGTCTTTGCCGAGTGGCCGACGAAAAATACTTGGCAAAGTGAGTTTGCCGATGAATTTTTTGCCGAGTGCCCTTTACCGAGTGGCCCTTTGCAGAGTGTATTCGTGGCTTTGCGGGCACACGGCAAAGCTCGCGTTCCCGGTAGTGCTTGAGCTTGACATGAATAATTTTTAGTTACCTGCCGACAATGGAAGCAAGCAGGTCGTGGTGTGAAGCAGTGACAAGGTCAACGTCGTCATGCTCTCGCTCACCAAGGTAGATAATGTATATCTGAAATTAGTAATACGTCAGCCCATGTGAATAAAATATATATAGTTGTCCAAACAACTTGTGTCAATTTTGCTTTCCATTATTCCACTTGATATCTCTTTTAATTTACAGTGTTTTTGGCTCCCTTTTGTGAGGAGTGGAAGTGCTGAAACTTTTTATCTGGAATCAAAGACTAGAATGCCATTTTGCCAGTAGTAGAAAGTTGAAAATAATGAAACAAAAAAAAAACTGAAATGGCTTACTTGTTTTGGTTCAGTCTGGAGCCCATTGGAGCATTGCAGTTGCAGCACAAAGTGGGTAAGAAATAGAAGCAGCAGTAACCTCGCTCGTAGCATTGGAAGCTTGGCCATCGCAAGCTGTTGTTGCAGAGAAAGTAGCATCTTGCTTTGTTGCTGCTGAGTTCAATGCACCACCATGTATTTATACCAAGCGATGATAGCTCATCCGCCATCCATGCGGTCTCAGGACAAACTCTCAACGCGTGTGACATCACACACAGGAGCAGTTAGAGATGATTTTTTCTGAGAACAACGAAGACCTTGTCTTTGGAAAACAACCACCAACTAGGTCTATCCAATAGACTTCATCATTATCCTCAATCTAATTGATCAATAATTGGTCTCTGCAAACCTCAAGATTGACTGAACTATTAATGACTAAGTCTATTTTTTCTTCGTAAAAGAGAGAGTCTATTTTCACATTCTTGGCAATGATTAATTAGAAAACTCTCAGTCGACTTGCACGGTTTATGACCCTGTCATTACCTTTCAAGGGAAAATTAGCTAGAAAACTACATGTGCGTAGAAGTAGTCACACCAAAATCTCTCTTGTCAGTGGGCCGGTAATGGCGGTATCCCTCCCTCTCGAAGGAAGTAGCAGTGACGAGTGATGAGAAAGAAACGAAGGGAGGAGAGGCGCTGCCCCGGCCCGGCGCAAGCCGAAGAAGGGAGCTAGAAAACTACATGTGCGTAGAAGCAGTCTTACATGGACATGCATTCAGATTATAGAATAACGTGACCATATTATGCTTTGGCATTTTTTTTTTCTTTTGCAAGAAGGTCAGAAGGTGTGTTTGTCCCTTCTATGTGCCTATTAATTGCCAACAATCAACTGCTCCCATTATATTAGCAAATAAATTTGTGCCACAGGTGATGCTGTCACTTCAATTCTTGCGACTTCTTTGACCATGTACCTGAGTACATTATTCCTTTTTCCGCGAACATATACCTGAGTTCGTATTTCAATTCATTGAGAGCAAAAGGAGAGTACCACCACAAACTAACGTCCATGCAATGCCTAAACGCGCAAAGTACGCAGCAGGAAATTACATACACTAAAATAAACAAACAAACAACGCACTTGTATATCATGAAAGAAAGCCCGGCCGGTAAAATAAAATAGTTGTTGCTTGATCTTATTCCACGTCTAAGGCATAAGGGAACTTTCACGTGATGAGAAGACGTCTGAGGGGCCTCCACTTAAGGGGGGAATGTTGAAGTATAAGTGAAATGGCTTGGGTTGAGCAAACCGATGAATATTATATCAAAGCTAGAGATCTCGTGTTTGAATCCTGACGAGCGCACAACTAAAGCCCTCTTTGGCATAGGCTCATCCAAAACGGCTTCACCGGTGAAGCCAAAGCCGGTGAAGCCAGAAAAACTGATTTTTCCCGGCTTCTAGTTCATTTTAACCCTGGCTTACAAAACGGCTTCACGCTACAGTGCCTCGATTTGCGCAAAATAGATGAAGCCGAAGCCGGCATAAGCCGTGCCAAAAAGGCCCTAAATAAAATAATTGTTGCTTGCTTTTATTTCATGTCTAAGACCCAAGGGAGCCTCCACGTGAGGGGAACGAGAAAGTATAAGTAAAATAAAGGTCCTGTCAATACATGCTACTCAATAAAAAAGAGTATTCTATGAGAGAGGTATGCCCATTTCAACCATCTTGACATGGTCTTCGCCATGGTGAGCTTAAATACGTAATTTCATCACTTGTTTTTTAAGTGCTTCGTTATGTCTCGCCGATGTAATCTGTTAATTTGAGTGCCAAACACACACCATGTACTCACGTCCCTTATAACAATGGTAAATAAGGAATCATATCTGGTAGAATCGTAACCATAGAATACGACCCTAATCGAAATGCATACATTTGTCTCATATACACTATTGGGATATGGTGAGAAGAGATATATTTTACATCCCAGAGGTGCTATTGGAGATACTATCGTTTCTAGTACAAAAGCTCTTATATCATCAATGGGAAATTTGCTCACAAGAAATTTGTCCCCGCCATACTTTCTTCCCCTCTGTTTGTCCACTACCACCCCCAAAACTAAGCAAAGAAAGTCCAAAATACAGACCCGAACAAAGAATAAGTAGTAATATATATATATATATATATATATATATATATATATATATATATATATATATATTCACATTTCAGAAGCCCACTTGGCGGTTGCAAAGTAATAAAATACTAGATAGTAAAAAGCAACACTAATGGAAACAGTGGTCGGTTTACATGCTCGGCCATCCAAAACCGTTGTAAAGAGAGTAATATTCCATACACTAGTAGACGTATGGACTTTAGTCCGACTCGGAACAGGCTTTAGTCCTGATTTACTACGAATCCGGGATTAAAGTCTTTAGTTCCGATTGCCTTGAACCCGGACTACAGGTCATCATATGATAAAAAAAATATTGCCTTTCACCTCTGTGCCTCGCGTGTGATTCGAACACAGTACCTCATGCATTGTCTCGCGTCTACCTTTCCACCCCACCTGCACAGCGCATGTGATGGATGGGATGCTTTCCTTTTTAACTAACCCGTCAGAGGACTTTTAGTCTAGATTCGTACCACCAACCGGGACTAGAAGGACCTTTAGTCCGGATTTATAACACTAACCGGGACTAAAGGGTCTACGTTGATCCGGGTTGGAGTTATCAACCGGGACTACACGATCAAGGCTCTTTAGTCTAGGTTGTTAACACCAACCGGGACTAATATAGACCTTTTAGTCCAGGTTGGTGTTACTAAGCAGGACTAAAGGTCCTCTGACGCCCAAAAAACTTAGACCCGGGACTAATGCTCACATTAGTACATGGTCCAATTCTAACTGAGACTAATGTGCTGAACCGAAAGTCTTTTCTCTGCTAGCAGAGTTCTAAAGAAGACATTCGTATTTACACCAAAAGTCATAGCTCAAATGTACTCTTCGTTCCTTGGATAGAATGTCAACCCTGCAGACATCACAGGGAAGCACAGTTAGGGCAAATAGTCTGATCATTTCTCTCGAGAGTGATATACAATATCTTGCAGCGTTTAAATTGAAAGTGATGTTTATAGAAAATTTAAAGTACAGATTAAGTTGAATTGTTCAAATCATGTCTGACGAGGTAAGCGGAGACTTTGTTCTTCAGAAGATGTAAGGTAATGGGTACATGGAGATGATAAAGCCATTTGGCTTTACCGATTATCCGTAATTTGATATGCTGATAATTGATCTCTGCTCGCATCAAGATTTACTAGTCGCCATCTCAGTGACCAAGTAAATCTGTAACATTCTTCTTTGTTTCTCACACAATTGGTCTAGCATTTTCACAATTATCCTAGGACTCAAGAGCAACACGTTTGCACAATAAAAAAAGGAAAAACAGAAAAGGAAATTGTAACTCAAGAGCTTAGCTTTAACACCAGAAGGCAAGCGAAGCCCAAATAGATGGCTTCTGGCTTTATATCCAAGCCATAGTATCCTGAACTCTATGGACATTGGAAATACCATGAGTTACCAACTCATTCTGACATCGTCAAGCTCCACAAATGTTGTTCTGCTTAGACAATGGGTCTGAAGGACTTACTGAATGCAGATCAAACTTCGGTTTGCTTCCACATTCCAAAAAGATTCTGCATGTCTGTTGTCATTTAAGGCAAAATAGTTGGGGGCCCTTCAGAAGCATCTGTATCTTTGACCAACATATCCTAGTAGCTCATTCTGGCTGCACATATTTTACCTTCACCAACTCATCATACCGAGATAATCCAGGCTCAAACAACATCTCCGTGCAGAGCAAGATCATTCAAATTTTTGTGTACATATAATTACAGATGACATGACAAAGCAAGCACTAATCCACACACTAATTTCTTTCATGCTTAAAAGCTACAGACATGTTTACATGTTGGGGAGAGAGGATGATAGGATGGGCTTTTCCCACGATAAGGATGCGCGTGGGGGTCCCTGAGGTGTTATGTGCTGTGGCAGCCTAAGTCAACACTGTCAAACCTATTTTCCTCAAAAGAACCGGTATTAGAAGTGAAAGTGCATCTAGATCCATCTAGACAACATGGTTAAGGAACTAACAATATTCATGAGATTTACAGGTGTTTAGTCCCAGGTGGTTTTGGTAATTGAGACAATTAGTAGACTAACCTTATTGCTAAGTATTGTTTAAGCTAGGTTAAGTACTCCACACCAAGATGGTGAGCAAGGCTTAGAGTTGGATGAAGAATGATCAATCCAATTGGAGTAAGTTCACACTTGGAAAATAAGAAAGAGAAAAAAGAACCCTATATATAGTAATCAAGGCAAAGGTACAAGATAGAGATTTTGTTTTGTCGGCCAAGATGCAATAGAGCATGTGGTTGGATTAAGGATAGATAGCTATACTACTAAGTGGGGAGCTCAAAGTAGCAAACACAGTTATCTAGTGCCACTAGGTGTTGATTTGCATGCATTTGCATTAGAACTAATGACATGTGAGTAGCAAGCGAAAACATTTTAAAAACTCTTTGAAAAATACTAACTCAAGTGCTTAGATGTTTGGAAAAAAAAATTGGGAGTTGGCAAGCTTGCGATGAAGGTGATAAGAGCTGTTGGAACACTTTCTGTATTCACAGGAGCTGTCCGGTGCGCCACCGGAGGTGTGCACTGGAGCTCACTAACACTGCGCTGACCTGAGATGAAGTTCAGCTTTGCACCTTCCGTTCCGGTGTGCACTGGATGTGCATCATTGGACATGTCTGGTGCAGTCTGTCAGAGTGCAGGGAAATTCAAACCTACCGGTGTGGCACAGGATGTTGCATCAGTGCATTCTACCAGAGAAGATGTAAGTTTGACCCTTTGGCAATTGCACTCATCAGAGCTATTGGTGTGCACCGGTGACGAGATTCTAACATACAGGTATGTTAAGCCTCGGATCCGATGGTTCCCGAACGAAAAAGAACCCCCGACTGACCCCTTCAGGATCACCCGGGGGCTCGGGGGCTATGCCCATCGGGCACGCTCGCTCGCACCCTCTGGCTAAGAGATCCGGCCGAGCTTGACTCGGCCGCAGCCTCCGCCTGGGGCTCGGGGGGCTTTCCCGAGCCTTGGGCTCCTGATCTACGGCATGATCAAGCCCGGTCCTTGGCTCCTGCCCAGCTCACGACGCCAGCCAAAGACTGGGCACAAGAAGACAGGCCCCGAGCTACCGATGCTCGGGGGCTCCTCGGTGCCGCTCCCCAGGTGCGGCTCTGCCAACTACTCCACCAACAGGGTCATGTCCGGGGCGTGACACAAGAAGACAAAGGTTCCCACGGCCTCCGGGGGCTCGCAGGCTTTCGGGCCTGCGCATCAACCCCTGGGGTTGACCTCCTCCACCACCAAGAAGACTCGAAGGTCTCACCCGGGGAAGCCGATCCAAGTTGACACCGCCTAACACACAAAGTGTCAGAACAAAGAAGCCAGACGACGTCCAAGGCTTCTTTGGCTCCAAGACACCGCCACGGTCCACGGCGCACTGCTGCAAGACTCTCCTGGACTCCGACGCACGTAGACCGTAGACTAAACCCCTAAACCGCCATGTACCTGACCTATCTCGTTATATAAGGGATAAGGTCGGACCTAGAGGGGGGAGGATCCCATTTTCGATCACCAGACACTCCATTCCATCCTCCTCCGCTCTGCACAGAGAGCAAGGCAACCCAGAGAGGGGCATCGAGAGCCTCTCCTCCACCGCAACCCGTCGTCTTCCTCCTCTCCGATGAGGGGGAAGGCACCATCGACGGTGAGTCAACCTTAGGATTAGCACCGAGCTAACCCCCTACCAAATCTTATTCCATTACACTCTGTTGTAATCCCCTGATTTTGGGTGCTCTTGAGTATAAGGATCATCAGCTGCTGGACGTAGAGACCGAATTGACCCGAACCAAGATAAACCGTTGCGTCTCCCCTGCGTGATTCTTGTGTTCCTGAGTCCACCCGAACCACCAGAGACCCATACTCTAACACCGACTCGAACAACATGCTTGCCACGGCTTTGACCCTGTGATAGTTGGCGCGCCAGGTAGGGGGCACCGTTAAGTGTGATTCTGGCTCTATAGTGGCTGGAGCCACCCATCTCATCGCCAGAGCAGGCGGCACCGCACCAGATGGTGGTGTCCGCTTCCCCGGCGAGCTCTCCATCACGGCCGGCGCCTTCGCTCCGAGCCAGGTCTTCAACTTTGGGACCCTGGCCTACATCGCCGACTGCTATGGTGAGCTTCGTCCAGTCTACGGGGCTACGCCGGCGGGCAATGAATCCCCGGTGCCGCCTCCTCTACCAGGACTCTTGGGAGCAGATCTCAAGGTTCTGGCCTGCCAGATACGGCACGGTTTGGGCCCGAACCCCACCATGTCGGACCGTCGCTAGATGTTCTACACGCTGGCCAACATCCACCACCAAATTGCTACCAGTGAGGTGCTCCCACTGCCTGATCGCTTCTGGTATTACCACCCAGACCTGCCGTTCGGGAAAGAGAACGCGGTGGTGAGCTTGCAGCTAGAGCTAGAGTACCTCATCAGTCACAAGGAGCCGCGAAGCGCCATCCTCTCCGACGCAATGGGGACTGACGTCCCCTCGCTCCACACCTTCCTCTAGATCCTCTCAGGGAATGACCTGGAGATGGATCGATGTTGACATGCAACCAGAAAATGAAATATTCTTGGTGGCCAACAATTTAGTTGAGTGGCAAAACCGAACCCTTAAAGACATATCATTACCTTGGAGGTCATAGAAAACCTCCAAGGAGATACATATGTCTTTATTCTTTAGTACTAACTCAAATTTCTAAGGTAACTCCATGTTTTTTGGAGTGCTAGTCCAAAGCAGCGAGGTAATTTTGCATTTTCTTGAGTGTTGTTACAAACCGACAAGGTAATTTTAAATTTTTCTAGTGTTACTCTAAATCGCCAAGGTAATTTTATATTTCTTGAGTGTTATTACAAACCACCAAGGTAATTCAACATTTTCTTGGGTGCTATTCCCTACCGTCAAGAAAAACTCACAGTTCCTTCGCTGTAATTGAAAACCGCCAGCGTAGCTGCCAAGAAAAAAGTATCCATTTTCTAGTCATTCCTCTACCACCAATATAATGGACTCATTACATTCTTGTTAGTTAGACATTGTATTTATAGACATAAATGCTCCCTTGACATGTTTATGAAATGAAATACATTTTTTTCTTGGTATATCAATCCATCTAAAGGTGCAATTTTGAGTTGTTATGCATTAAAGAGTGCATATTGGCGCTTAGCTGGAGATATAGTTAATTTTAAAGCAAGCATGCAACATAGTAATATCAGACGAAGGCAAAGTTTATATCAAAGTTGTAGAACCCCAAGGGATATAGACCTTTATATTTGATCACTTATTCATCTGAAATCATTTAGAGTACAAAAAATTATGTTATAAGATCTCACAGTTTTGAAATTATTTTTTGCTTAATTTTCGGAACGACCATGGATGGAGATACAACGTAAAGCAAAGTTATAGTACTCACGGGATATAAAACTTTTTTAGTTCAAACCTTTTCCATTTGAAGTTGTCTGGGTCTCAAATATTTATTATTATAAGATCCACTAAAGTGAATATAGAAAGAAAGAAACATTCACTTAGTTAAAAGTGACTTTGCTGTGGAGTGGTGAGTGAATTTTGACATGAAACCTTAGGTTGTAGGTTTGATTCCTGACAATGTTGCGGTCATCGTATATGTATCTTTGGAGGTCATCATATACGTGGATGCTTTCCTAGCGCGCGCGGGTAAGTACTGATCGAATGTTGCGGTAGTGCTAGCTTCGGCGGTTCCGTTGTTTTATCATCACGCACCGAAAAAGGCGAAAACGCTTGAGACAAGTTGCTGCGGTGAAACCAAGGTATGTGCCAGCGATTGTTAGCTGGTGCGTCAATATGAGAGATGGCTCGATTTTGATGATGAGCAGATTGATCGATCCGTCACAGTCGTACAGGCAGTAGATAGAATCAACCGTTTGTTGAGGTCGTCGACGAGAGGAAGGTTCGTTCTCTCGTCCAATGAATGAAGCTAAGTCCAATGTGGACGACGGGCATGGCGTGAAGTCGTGGGAGCTGGTGGGCAGCATGAAGGCGTCGTGGCCCGAGCTGGTAGGCATGGCGGCGACGCAGATCATGCACGACAGGCCTGACGTCGCCGTGGAGGTGATCCCGCCGGGCAGCAAGGTGCACCGGCCGGACCCGCTGGACAACCCCAAGCGGGTCCTCGTCCTCATCAACGACCCTGGCGCCGTCGCCGAGGTCCCCTACGTCGGCTAAGTAGCTAGATGGTTATAGTCGTAATATATAATCAGCAGTATGATATGATGCTAATAACTCTTCTATATTTATAATAAATAATACCACTGGGCACTGGTCGAGCCGGCAGTACGTCCAGCAATACTGCGTGCATGCATTGCGTGGCTCGTGAATGAATTGAGATGAGATGTATCGCTAGCTAGCTCTCTTCTCTGTCACCGGCCCTGTGTACGTGTGGCGTACGTCGTATACGTATTACTTCCTGTGCATGGTCTAGCTAGCTGTGTACCACGCGCGTGAGTTTAATAATCACACAAGAATTAATGTACATATACGGCGATGGTTCCTGCGCAGCGCAGCGCGTTGGTTCCAACACACATGACATGCACGATCGAGAATTTGATGAGAGTGTACGTATCACTCCGCTAATAAGCCATAGCAAGTGAGTTGTCTTTTTAGTTATACTAGTTAATTATCTAAGTTTTTTTTATCAAAAATTCAGACACTAAAATATGGCAACTCCCGTACTCTTCTAGGCCTGATCCAGTTGTGCTTAGAAAAAAGGTCCTCGGAGGGCTAGGGATAAGCCATCCCATGGCTCCCCCTCATGGTGCTCCCAGCCCATGCCTACCCCTCCATTGCTGTCAATCCTAGCCCGGTGACCACCAAGACCACCCTAGCCTCTATGGCGGTGGCCACCGCCATCATATTTTTTCCAGTACAATGTTAGTCTTCCTTCTCCTTTTTTCCTGTCGCAATCCCCTTCTACCTAGATTCAGTTTGCTGCACAAAGCTTCTATGCTAGATAGTTTGACTTCGTCCCAAAATCCTCAGGTGACGAGTTGTCAGACTTTGGCTATCAGGTTGTGGTTCTGAGGTATGGTGGCGCAAACCTGAAGGCCTCCTCCTCCAAGATGGTCTCAAGGCCACAGGTGCGCTCCACCGACGTCCAGGCAACAAGCACGCCAGGAGTACCATCCATTCATCGTATCCCTAAACCAGGTTCTTAAGGTAAAATTGGGAGCCCTATTAAAAAAAACTTTAATCTACTCCATGCAAGCACTAAATAATCACATGCTATCAAAACCACAATGTAATTTGCTAGAAATTAAATGGGTTCAAAGAATCCAACCTTTTGGAAGATAGATTCACCACAATTTGAATGCCTTCCTCAAGATCTAATTAAAAAGTGCTCTCCAAAATAGAGAAATAACTAACATGAGAATCAAGCAATCTAGCCATTAAAACAATTGAAAATCTATAAATTCAAATAAGTAGATGCTTGTTACTAATGTTAAAGCAAGAAGATCATACCCATCCTTCAAAATCCAAGACCTTTCATGAGAATTTTGGTGAAAAATGGCCACAACAATGGAGGGGGAGGTGGGGAAACACGCCTCCTTGGATGAGTGTGCTCCGAATGGGAGGGAGGAGGGACGAGGGTTTTGTACAATGTAGAGCTAGTAGTTGTGATAGGCTCTACATCATTGCCGGCTCAAGCCATGAGCATGCAGTGACATATCACTGTCGGTTTAAAACCACAAGCCAGCAGTGACGTGGAGCCTATCACTACCGGCTTGTGGCTTGAGCCATCAGTGATATGTCACTGTTGATACATGGCTTCAACCGGTAGTGATAGGGACCTTCACTGCCGGTTCTTTAGGACCCCAATCATTTATTGATTTTCAAGTTATGAATCGACATTGAAGTGTTATCAGTGCCGTTTTGAGAGCAACTGGCAGTGATGGGACGGCAGTGAAGGTCAGTTATGTAGTAGTGTGGTGCGCCCACCCAACACCTACCCCGCTGTTGCCATCAAACCTGGCCCCACGACCACCTAGACCAACCTAGCCTCCATGCTGGTGACCACTGCCATCACACTTTTTGCAAACAGCGCGGTAGTCTTCCAGCTCCTTCTTTCGTGTCGCAACCCTCCTTGCACCCTGGTTCAGCATACCGCACAAATTAAAACTTCTACGCTAGATAGTTTGACTTTGTCGAGGGCTCCTTGGGCGATGAGCCGTCTCCCTTTGTCTATCGGGTTGTGGTTTTGAGGTATGACGCAAACCTAAAGGCCTCCTCCTACAAGATGGTCTCAAGGCCACATATGCGCTCCATCGACGTACAGGCGACAAACACACTAGGAGTACAATCCCTATATCATATCCAGAGTAAGAGCAAACTAGGGTTTCGGTTTTCGCACACCATAGGCGTTTGGATCTGCTGCCTTGCTCTGAAAATTAAATTGGTTGTCTCTGAAAATGAAAACACCAGGCACATTTATTTTTCACACACATGTATCATACACGCCACTAGAACATACTAACTTCCAACTACAAAACGAGACGGGGATCATGATTTTTTTTGTATCTCTTCACCCCAACTTGACCTAGGCTACATGAAAGCTAGCTTTTTTTATTGTTATAGGATAAGATTATTATTTCTTTGTACTAGAACACATGTCCACGAGAGGATTCATTAGGAGACGGTCGAATAGAAGTCCTCAATTATGATGCGGACCGCGATCGGGATCCGAACCCAGTGGCTGCCTCCATCGTGCCATGCTAAGCTGCCAAACGTGTAGTCACCCTGAATCCACCGCATCGCCTTGAACACCACCTTGAAACTCTGAACCCTTCTCTCCTTGCTGAACACCAGAACTGATGGCTCGACGGACATCTGCACACCAGGAGGCGGCTGGAAGAATGCTTTGTACACTACATCAGGCTGGCCAACATTGGTGACAGTGCGCATGACAGTCTCGGATGCCTTGAGATTAGGGATCGCGATCGATGGAAGGTTGAGGTCTGCTACAGATGCCTTAGGAGTCGTGCAGTTGTTGTTGACACCCAGTCCTCCTGCGCATTGGAAGAACCTGAGATAATCTGATGGATCAATGTCATAGATAAGACCTGGATCGTCGGCCTTGCTTGGGTTCACAAACCCTGCACCGTAATCGAAAGGGTCGGCAATTTTTACTGGAGTTCCATCTGCTTTTATTGGGAGCCCATTGTTGTCAGTGCTAAGTGCTGCAAGACATGGATGTTTAAGGCAATAATTAGTTACCAATTTGAACACGATTGTTTGGTCCAACAGTATTATCTGTGCACTATGGTTATCTTAAATACATACCAGTTGTCATGAGTGCCGATTTCAGGGCAGCAGGTGACCAGTCAGGATGCACTGATTTAAGCAAGGCGACAATCCCAGACACATGAGGGCAAGACATGGACGTTCCAGAAGAAAAATAGTAGTGAACACCCAGAGCTTTGTAAGTAGGTATTTGTGGGGCAGCTGCCAAAATGGTCACCCCAGGTGCAGCTATATCAGGCTGTTGATTGGAATGTATAGCACATTAGTTCAATGTGCAATGTTGACGAAATTATTGCAGACAATTGAATGAAATTAAATATATATAATTAAGCTAATCATGGTTTCATTAATTGACTAAAGTTCCAATTCCACGTATAAATGTCTTCCAACATCGACCAGGATGCTTACCTTAAGAACCCCAGGATAGACGGGGCTAGGCCCTCTAGATGAAAACGCTGCTACCTTTGGGGCAGGAACTCCACTTCCAATAGTTGTTTGGGTCAAAGATATCTTTGCTTTAGGAGTATCACTTGTTGTTCTGTTATTTCAGCAAAGGAAAGGAAATGATTAGAAGCAAGGAAAAAATATAGCATGAATGCATGCATATACGAATTGCAAGAAAAGGACTTGAATGTTAATACCAACATATGAATCACAGTATCCTATTGGTAGAATGGCGCAACATGATTTTAGGCCATATATATATACTCTCTAATATGAAGTTACAATATTTTTCTTGAGAGTTGGAATTAATCTCTACATACTTCAGGTATTGCAACATCTGGTTGGCGATCTCCAAATCAACAGCAATGAAAGGAATCCTCGTGCTGTAGTATTGCCACTGATCAAGACCATCCATGTTATATTGTGAAAATATGAGCCCTTTCCCTCCATTTTTAAGCAGTATTGAAATAATATCAGACAATTTTGGCGGTGGAGACATCTTGCTAGGTGTGATGCAGAAGATGATCTTTCCCTTTACATCTGTGCTGTTTATGTAGGCAGGGTCACACCTGTAGGTTTTTAGTAACATAAGTACTACATAGAGGAAGACAAGGTTACAGTGTAAAATATATGTTATGGAAAAAACTGAACTTAAATGTAAGTGCGGAACTAAAATGCCTAACAACAAAGATGTTGTTCAGAAAATAGCCTTACGTTTGAGCATCATAATCTAGAACTTCATAGAAATGATCTGCCCCTTCTGTTGCCACAAACAAAGATTGACCCTGTAAGAATAGTAGGTAAAGAAAAATGTGTCTAGTTACTTGTTGAACTTAAATGAATAAATACCAGAAAACATAACATAAATAATAATAACTCCATACTTCCATGTGGAAAAAGACTTGAATTTACATATGCATATATAATGTAATCAATCTAAAGTTTGTCACTACATTTTGCAGTAACATTTCCATCGAAAGGCTATATATATACAAAAGTGTGTATGTTTGTCCCTATCTAGATGTGTAAGAAATTAGAAATTGACGTACCACAAGCCTTTGGTTGTTGCCAAGGGTGATAACAGTGGGAAATAAGCGATCAACAGTTGTTGCTGCAACTGTTAGCAGCCACGGCGACACATTCTCCACCGTCTGGGTGACAGGACCATCGTTTCCAGCTGAGAAAACAACTGTGATGCCATTCGCGACGGCGTGCAATGTGCCAGGATACTCTGATGGCCCCCCAATAGACAGAGATAATACATCAACACCATCGTGAATGGCATCGTCTATGGCTTTCATGATACCCGCGCCACTGCATGAGCCATGAGTTGGAAATGCACCCCAGCAGGCCTTGTACACAGCCAGCCTGGCACGAGGAGCACCACCACGCGCCATGCCGCGCGCTAACCCATTAAAGCTAACGTTGTGGACAAGGTTGCCAGCAGCTGTTGAGGCAGTGTGGGTTCCATGGCCATTGGCATCCCTGGGAGACAAGAACTCACCATCCAGTAGGCTTTTGTCAATGTCATCAGCAGCATACCACCGTGCACCTATGAGCTTTCGATTGCAGTTGTTTGGGCCAAACGAGGCACCAGCTTGGCAAATCCCCCTTCCATTTTGGAGGAGGGGGGCCATAACCATCTTCAGCAAAGCTTAACGATTCAGGCCAAATACCTGAAAATGCATTATTATAACTTAGAGAACAGATAAATTAAAATGTTACTCCCTAGTCAGTCAGTCAAAGTCCCATTATTATAGGTACTTCTATGCTTGTCGTAGGTCAAACATACTATGTTAGGTTTGACTTAATTTATCAGATAAAAGTACCAACATCTAGGACACCAAATTAGTATCTTTAGATAAATCATGAAATACTTTTTATAATATACTATTTGGTGTTAAGATATTAACTATTTTTTTATAAAGTTTGTTAATGTTTAAATAGTTTCACCTAAAAGGACAACCCGGCTCAGTTTGCATTTTGAGCTACTGCTTTCGTGATTTAACATGAAACATTTGTAGGCAAGATAATCAACTCAGAGGATATATTAACAGATCATGAGGATAAACAGCCTGTTCGGAAGACCGTATCGTATCGTGGATTATTTACTGCTGGCTGGTTTGGTGTGAGAGAAAAACACTGTTCCCGGCTGGAAATTTACGATCGTTTACGAGCAAGCGAACAGGCTGAAAAGAACAGGGGGAAAAAAGTTTGTGGAAGGGAGAATATGCACACTATTAGTATTCCACCTAGCATCTACAATATTTCTTCACAGTCTTTCCACATAAATCATATCTTTCTGTAAAGGGTTTCAAAATCATGTCACAAAAGACTTGACACAAGTTGTACCAGCAAATTGCATATGTAATAACCTGTGTCAATGACACCGACAATGATGTCCTCTCCATTTTTAGCTTTTGTAAGCAATCCATTTGGCTGATTGTAGTCCAGTCTGACAAAGTCCCAGCTTCGAGTTGTATGTGTGCGGTAGAATTGGTTTTTTGTTACACTAACCACGCCTGGCAGAGCTGCAAGAAAGAGCACACATTCATTATGATGATAAGAAAAATCATATGTTGAGGAGTGTTTCTAGTAGAAACAATATAATTACCTGCAATCTTTCTAGATTGTGATTTTGTTAGCAATGCAGAAAATCCGGAGAATCCATGCCTGTAACTATAGATAATTGACTCTAGAGCTTCCTCCTTGCTTCAAAATTATAGGCGGTTCCGTAAGTTAGCTTTTGTAATAAAATACTGAAATTTGTGTATGCAAGCAGCACATTTTCAGTTGGCTGTGTTAAGTACAGGCTCATTAGTGCGCGTGAGATACACTACTACACAAACAATTTTCTTTAAAAAAAGTGTTATAGGCAGTTCCATAGTATGATCGCCCTCTTGGGTCCAGAGCTGTCTAAATGCCCATGACCATTTTCTTTTAAAAGAATGTTACAGATACGCCTATGAATAACTTACAAGTTCAAAAGGGCTTGAGCTTGACATGAATAATTTTTAGTTACCTGCCGACAATGGAAGCAAGCAGGTCGTGGTGTGAAGCAGTGACAAGGTCAACGTCGTCATGCTCTCGCTCACCAAGGTAGATAATGTATATCTGAAATTAGTAATACGTCAGCCCATGTGAATAAAATATATATATAGTTGTTCAAACAACTTGTGTGAATTTTGCTTTCCATTATTCCACATGATATCTCTTTTAATTTACAGTGTTTTTTGCTCCCTTTTGTGAGGAGTGGAAGTGCTGAAACTTTTATCTGGAATCAAAGACTAGAATGCCATTTTGCCAGTAGTAGCAAGTTGAAAATAATGAAACAAAAAAAAAAAAAAATGGCTTACTTGTTTTGGTTCAGTCTGGAGCCCATTGGAGCATTGCAATTGCAGCACAAAGTGGGTAAGAAATAGAAGCAGCAGTAGCCTCGCTCGTAGCATTGGAAGCTTGGCCATCGCAAGCTGTTGTTGCAGAGAAAGTAGCATCTTGCTTTGTTGCTGCTGAGTTCAATGCACCACCATGTATTTATACCAAGCGATGATAGCTCATCCGCCATCCATGCGGTCTCAGGATAAATCTCAACGCGTGTGACATCACACACAGGAGCAGTTAGAGATGATTTTTTCTGAGAACAACGAAGACCTTGTCTTTGGAAAACAACCACCAACTAGGTCTATCCAATAGACTTCATCATTATCCTCAATCTAATTGATCAATAATTGGTCTCTGCAAACCTCAAGATTGACTGAACTATTAATGACTAAGTCTATTTTTTCTTCGTAAAAAAGAGAGTCTATTTTCACATTCTTGGCAAAGATTAATTAGAAAACTCTCAGTCGACTTGCACGGTTTATGACCCAGTCATTACCTTCCAAGGGAAAATTAGCTAGAAAACTACATGTGCGTAGAAGCAGTCTTACATGGACATGCATTCAGATTATAGAATAACGTGACCATATTATGCTTTGGCATTTTTTTTCTTTTGCAAGGTCAGAAGGTGTGTTTGTCCCTTCTATATATGTGCCTATTAATTGCCAACAATCAATAAATTTGTGCCACAGGTGATGCTGTCACTTCAATTCTTGCGACTTCTTTGACCATGTGTATGTGAAGGCTAGTGATGAGTACATTATTCCTTTTTCCGCGAACATATACCTGAGTTCGTATTTCAATTCATTGAGAGCAAAAGGAGAGTGACGTCCATGCAATGCCTAAACGCGCAAAGTACGCAGCAGGAAATTACATACACTAAAATAAACAAACAAACAACGCACTTGTATATCATGAAAGAAAGCCCGGCCGGTAAAATAAAATAGTTGTTGCTTGATCTTATTCCACGTCTAAGGCCTAAGGGAGCCTTCACGTGATGAGAAGAGCGTCTGAGGGCCTCCACTTAAGGGAGAATGTTGAAGTATAAGTGAAATGGCTTGGGTTGAGCTAACCGGTGAATATTATATCAAAGTTAGAGATCTCGAGTTTGAATCCTGACGAGCGCAACTAAATAAAATAATTACTGCTCGCTTTTATTTCATGTCTAAGATCCAAGGGAGCGTCCACGTGAGGGGAACGAGAAAGTATAAGTAAAATAAATGTCCTGGTCAATACATGCTACTCAATAAAAAAGAGTATTCTATGAGAGAGGTATGCCCATTTCTACCATCTTGACATGGTCTTCGCCATGGTGAGCTTAAATATGTAATTTCATCACTTGTTTTTTAAGTGCTTCGTTATGTCTCGCCAATGTAATCTGTCAATTTGAGTGCCAAACACACACCATGTACTCATGTCCCTTATAACAATGGTAAATAAGGAATCATATCCGGTAGAATCATAACCATAGAATACGACCATAATCGAAATGTATACATTTGTCTCATATACACTATTGGGATGGTGAGAAGAGATATATTTTACATTCCAGAGGTGCTATTGGAGATACTATTGTTTCTGGTACAAAAGTTCTTATATCATCAATGGGAAATTTGCTCACAAGAAATTTGTCCCCGCCATACTTTCTTCTCCTCTGTTTGTACACTACCACCCCCAAAACTAAGCAAAGAAAGTCCAAAATACAGACCCGAACAAAGAATAAATAGTAATATATATATATATATGAGAAAGTAATATTCCATACGCTAAGTAGACGTATGGACTTTAGTCCGATTAGGAACAAGCTTTAGTCGGTTTACTACGAATCCGGGACTAAAGCCTTTAGTTCGAGTTGCCTTGAACCGGACTAAAGGTCCTCATAGGATAAAAAATATTGCCTTCCACCTCATGTGCCTCGCGTGTGATTCGAACACAAGACCTCATGCATTGTCTCGCGTCTACCTTTCCACTCCATCTGCACAACACATGTGATAGATGGGATGCTTTCCTTTTGAACTAACCTATCAGAGGACTTTTAGTCCAGGTTCGTACCACCAACCGGGACTAGAAGGACCTTTAGTCCGGATTTATAACACCAACCGGGACTAAAGGGTCTACGTTAGTCCGGGTTGGAGTAATCAACCGGGACTAAAGGGTTAAAGCTCTTTAGTGCAGGTTGTTAACACCAACCGGGACTAATGTAGATCTTTTAGTTTAGGTTGGTGTTACTAAGCGGGACTAAAGGTCCTCCGGCGCCCAAAAATTTAGACCGAGACTAATGCTCACATTAGTACAGGGTTTAATTCTAGCCGAGACTAATGTGCTGAACCGAAAGTCTTTTCTCTGCTAGTGATAGCTGTAGCAGAGTTCTAAAGAAGACATATTCGTATTTACACCGAAAGTTATAGCTCAAATGTACTCTTCGTTCCTTGGGTAGAATGTCAACCCTGCAGACATCACAGGGAAGCACAGTTAGGGCAAATAGTCCGATCATTTCTCTCGAGAGTGATATACAATATCTTGCAGCGTTGAAATTGAAAGTGATGTTTATAGAAAATTTAAAGTACAGATTAAGTTGAATTGTTCAAATCATGTCTGATGAGCTAAGCGGAGACTTTGTTCTTCAGAAGATGTAAGGTAATGGGTACATGGAGATGATAAAGCCATTTGGCTTTACCGATTATCCCTAATTTGATATGCTGATAATTGATCTCTGCTCGCATCAAGATTTACTTGTCGCCATCTCAGTGATCAAGTAAATCTGTAACATTCTTCTCTGTTCTCTCACACAATTAGTCTAGCATTTCCACAATTATCCTAGGACTCAAGAGCAACACGTTTGCACAATAAAAAAAAAGGAAAAACAGAAAAGGAAATTGTAACTCAAGAGCTTAGCTTTAACACCAGAAGGCAAGCGAAGCCCAAATAGATGGCTTCTGGCTTTATATCCAAGCCATAGTATCCTGAACTCTATGGACATTGGAAATACCATGAGTTACCAACTCATTCTGACATCGTCAAGCTCCACAATTGTTGTTCTGCTTAGACAATGGGTCTGAAGGACTTACTGAATGCAGATCAAACTTCGGTTTGCTTCCACATTCCAAAAAGATTCTGCATGTCTGTTGTCATTTAAGGCAAAATAGTTGGGGGCCCTTCAGAAGCATCTGTATCTTTGGCCAACATATCCTAGTAGCTCATTCTGGCTGCACATATTTTACCTTCACCAACTCATCATACCGAGATAATCCAGGCTCAAACAACATCTCCGTGCAGAGCAAGATCATTCAAATTTTTGTGTACACATAATTACAGATGACATGACAAAGCAAGCACTAATCCACACACTAATTTCTTTCGTGCTTAAAACCTAGAGACATGTTTACATGTTGGGGAGAGAGGATGTTAGGATGGGCTTTTCCCACGATAAGGATGCGCGTGGGCGTCCCTGAGGTGTTATGTGCTGCGGCAGCCTAGGTCAACACTGTCAAACCTATTTTCCTCAAAAGATCCGGTATTAGAAGTGAAAGTGCATCTAGATCCATCTAGACAACATGGTTAAGGAACTAACAATATTCATGAGATTTACAGGTGTTTAGTCCCAGGTGGTTTTGGTAATTGAGACAATTAGTAGACTAACCTTATTGCTAAGTATTGTTTAAGCTAGGTTAAGTACTCCACACCAAGATGATGAGCAAGGCTTAGAGTTGGATGAAGAATGATCAATCGAATTGGAGTAAGTTCACACTTGGAAAATAAGAAAGAGAAAAAATAACCCTATATATAGTAATCAAGGCAAAGGTACAAGATAGAGATTTTGTTTTGCTGGCCAAGATGCAACAGAGCATGTGGTTGGATTAAGGATAGATAGCTATACTACTAAGTGGGGAGCTCAAAGTAGCAAACACAGTTATCTAGTGCCACTAGGTGTTGATTTGCATGCATTTGCATTAGAACTAATGACATGTGAGTAGCAAGCGAAAACATTTTAAAAACTCTTTGAAAAATGCTAACTCAAGTGCTTAGATGTTTGGCAAAAAAAAAAGGTAGTTGGCAAGCTTGCGAAGAAGGTGATAAGAGCTGTTGGAACACTTTCTGTATTCACAGGAGCTGTCCCGTGCGCCACCGGAGGTGTGCACTGGAGCTCACTAACACTGCGCTGACCTGAGATGAAGTTCAGCTTTGCACCTTCCGTTCCGGTGTGCACCGGATGTGCATCATTGGACATGTCTGGTGCAGGCTGTCAGAGTGCAGGGAAATTCAAACCTAGGCACCGGAGGTGTCCGGTGTGGCACAGGACGTTGCATCAGTGCATTCTACCAGAGAAGATGTAAGTTTGACCCTTTGGCAATTGCACCCATCAGAGCTATTCGGTGTGCACCGGTGATGAGATTCTAACATACAGATATGTTAAGGCTTGGGTCCAATGGTTCCCGAACGAAGAAGACCCTCCGACCGACCCCTTCAGGATCACCCGGGGGCTCGGGGGCTTTGCCCATTGGGCACGCTCGCGCGCACCCTCTGGCAAAGAGATCCGGCCGAGCCTAACTCGACCGCAGCCTCCGCCAGGGGCTCGGGGGGCTTCCCCTAGCCTTGGGCTCCCGATCTACGGCACGACCAAGCCCGGTCCTTGGCTCCTGCCCAGCTCACAACGCCAGCCAAGGACCAAGGCACACAGAAGACAGGCCCCGAGCTACCGATGCTCGGGGTTGTTCTCAGCGCCCGCTCCCGGCGCGCGCCCTGCCAACTACTCCTCCAACGAGGTCATGTCCGAGGCGTGACACAAGAAGACAAAGGCTCCCATGGCCTTCGGGGCTCGTGGGCTTTCGGGCCCACGCGTTAGCCCCCGGAGCCGACCTCCTCCACCACCAAGAAGACTCTAGAAGGTCTCACACTGGGGAGGCCGGTCCAAGCTGACACCACCTGACACACAAAGTGTCAGGACTGAGCAGCCAGACAACGTCCAAGGCTTCTTTGGGTGCCCTTGAGTATAAGGATCATCAGCTGCTATACGTAGGGACCGAATTGGCACCACCGAAGGCGAGGCAACCTTAGGATTAGCACCGAGCTAAACCCCTACCAAACCTTATTCCATTGAACTCTGTTGTAATCCCCCGATTTTGGGTGCCCTTGAGTATAAGGATCATCAGCTGCTGGACGTAGGGACCGAATTAGCCTGAACCAAGATAAACCATTGCGTCTCACCTGCGTGATTTTTGTGTTCCTAAGTCCACCCGAGCCACCGGAGACTCGTACTTTGACACCAACTCGAACAACATGCTTGCCATGGTTTTGACCCTGTGACAGCTTTCGCGCTAGGTATGGGGCACCGTCAAGTGCGATTCTGGCTCTACGGTGGCTGGAGCCACCCGCCTCATCGCCAGAGAAGGCAGCGGCAGCCCCTGTTTCTTGGTGTCCGCTTCTAACGAGCTCTCTGTCATCACACCAGCGCCTTCGCTCTGGGCCAGTCCTCAACTTTGGGACCACAGCCTCGTCGCCGACTACTACGGTGAGCTTCGTCCACTCCACGGGCTGCACCGATGGGCAACGAGTCCTCGGCGCCGCCTCCTCCACCAGTCT
Source organism: Miscanthus lutarioriparius (assembly GCA_904845875.1). Classification (NCBI taxonomy): domain Eukaryota; kingdom Viridiplantae; phylum Streptophyta; class Magnoliopsida; order Poales; family Poaceae; genus Miscanthus; species Miscanthus lutarioriparius. Next base: position 77,172,574 of record CAJGYO010000012.1, on the reverse strand, counting down.
TGGGAGTAGATCTCGAGGTTACAGCCCGCCCAGATCTGGCCGCAGGTTTGGGCCCAAACCCCACCATGTCGAGACCATCACCGGATGTTCTACATGCTAGCCAACACCACCACCAGATTACTACGGTGAGGTGCTCCCACCGCCTGACCGCTTACGGTATTACCTCCTGGACCTGCCTTTCGGGATAGAAACGCGGCGACGACCTTGCAAAATGGAGCTGGAGTACCTCATCAGTTGCGAGGTGCCACGAAGCGCCATCCTCTCTGATGCATCGGGGATGGCGTCCCCTCGCTCCGCACCTTCCTCAAGATCCTCTCGGGCAATGGCCCGGAGTAACTCGATGACATCGACTACAACGCCCCTCCATGCATGTGCTACCACATTGGCGATGAGGTTACGCCCTAAGGAGGCGCCCGGGCTCATCTTTGTCGGACCAGAGTCCTCAGCAGCCCACGCGGCCTACCTTTAGGAGAAGGTGGACCGCTTGCGAGCTCAGTAGGTGGACTTGGAGGCCGCCAAGGCAGAGCTCGAGTGCCAAAGGTGAGACCTTGCGCGACAGCAAGCCGCGCACCCTCTCGGCGGCTACGACGACGCCCGCATGGGGGCTCCTAGTGGCCTCTGCTTCCCCCACGTGGTGTACAACATGGTGGCCGCCACGTGCCACCTAGAAGACATCTCTGACACACTAGAACCAAAGACCAACGAAAATTGAATGAATGCGAAGTGAAGTGGCTCCTTCGCATTGCTCTCGAGCGGCGGTGAGAAGTTCACCCTTCCGACATTGCGCGCGTTCTCCGGCCATCCTAGACGGCAACCACGCCATAGCGGGGATCACTCCGATGCTCATGCCCCACTAGCGGGGGGAAGCAGCGGTGATACCTCTAGCAATAGCTCCGACTGGCCATGGACTCGAGGCACCAAGCCTCGACTAGAGCAAAGGCGTGACCTTTCTCCTCAACGCCCCCCTTCATGCCACCGGATCAGCAACGTCTGCGACACCATTGAGGCCAGGCACCATGCTCAGGCATAGTCCCGTACCCCTAAGCGATGGGGCGGGGGCCTTGCCCCAGATCACTTTGGGCCCCTAGCATTCAGGGTAGTGATCCAAGCGGCCCCCTACCCTATGCATTTTTGGACACCGACACACATCTCCATGTACGAGACTACCACCTCATCATGAAGGCCAGGGGGTTAGACGATGACTTCGCCATCCAGTACCTTCCTCTGTTCCTGTCGAGCTTGACCAGAGCTTGGCTCGAGCAGCTCAAGCCTAGCAGCATCTGCTGCTAGGGTGACCTCCATTTAGTATTCATCGGCCACTTCTAGGGTACCTACACCCACCCAGGGAACTCCTAGGATCTCCGCAACTGCAGGCAGAGGGCCGACAAGACCCTCTAGGAGTACATTCAGCGCTTTTCCAAGAAGCGCAATGAGCTCTCCAACATCACCAACATCGATGTCATCAATGCCTTCATCTGTGGCATGTCCTGCGAGGTCCTCATCCATGCGCTCGGCCATGAGACCCCACACACGATGCAGGAACTCCTAGATGTCACAACCCTATACACCACCGACGAGGAGGCGGTCTAGGCCAACTTTAGCAGGAAAGTCAAGGCTGCTGTCCACCTTAGTGGCGGCGATGGCGGTGACAATCCTGCCTCATCCCAGCAATGCCATGACAAGTGGAACAAGGATTGGAAGCGGCATGGGGTGGAGATGGTGGCCATGGCCGACTGCGCCGCCAGACCTTAGCCTCGAGGGCGCGGTGCATGCCCGGAACACTTCAAGAAAGCGCTTGAGTCCCCCTGCTCGTTCCATGGGGGCAAACCAGGCACCTCTGCAAGGACTATGCTACCATGAAGGGCTACATCCGTAGCACCCTTGGCCAATAGGGCAAGGCCAAGAAGCCTGCCTTGAAGGCCGATGACCCTATGGACAGTGCCCAAGAGGAAGACAGTGAGTTCCCCGAGGCTGAGCGTTGCCTCATGATCTTCAGGGGCTCCTAGGCGTATGAGTCCCGTTGGCAGCGCCGCATCACTGAGTAGGAGGTGAACACCGTCACCACTCTCGCTACCCCAACACGACTCCAATGGTCCCAGATGTCCATCACCTTCAACCAAGGAGATCACCCCGACTACGTCCCTCATCCAGGGCGCTACCCGCTCATGGTTAGCTCGATCGTGGGGGTACAACGTGCCTCTCCAAGGTGCTGATAGATGGGAGGAGCGATCTCAAAATACTCTATGCTAGCACCCTCGACAAGATGAGCATCCCTCGGAATAGCCTGTGCCCCAGCAAGGTGCCGTTCTATGGGATCATGCTAGGGAAGGAAGTCATGCCCCTTGGGCACATCCGGCTTAATGTCACCTTTAGCTAGCGGACAACTTCACGCAAGGAGCTACTCACTTTGTCGATGTTTTACCATCGATAGCACCCACGAAGTGCACCGTGGCGATGTCGTTCGAGATTCGACGTATCTTTGAACTCGATGGTAAACGCAAAGAGCGATCGATTTATCTGGTTCGGGGCCCTCGATCGTAGATCGATAACGACTTCGATCCGATCGGTGTTTGCCTTCTGCGTTGGATTGATTATGAAGTGTTATGTTGTACAATTGTTGTCCTCTCTTTCAGGAGCCCTGCCCTCCTTTATATTATCAGGAGGCCAGAGTCCTAGTCGGTTTACAATGAGATTTCCTAGTAGGATTACTTAATAGCTCTTCTATTTAAGATTACATGGGAAGAATCCTAGTTGAACTAGATCTTTTATCTCTCTTGCGGGGTATCCTGTAGGTCCCACATCGACAAGCCCCCGAGCACTTCATGGTTGAGCTCTGAAAGTCTCGCTTTGCTCCTTTAGGTCTTGTTAGGTAGGAATAAGATGTTATCCGAGTGCTTTCTGGAGTGAAACCTTGTAGCGCTTCTTGGGACCTTCGAGCTTGTTAGTGTTTTGTGAAGAAAAAGTACATCCATCTGGTTGTAGCCCCCGAGCCTCTTGCTATTTGGAACAAAGAGCTGTAGGATCTTTTCTTGAAGTTGCTCTGATTGTTCGCTGAAGTTTTGTCAAAAAGAACTCGAATATGGCTCGTTCCGGGTTCTTTTTGTCATAATGTCTTGAAGTAGTCTGCGTTGAGGAAGTTTTTTTGGTGGCGTCGCTTTTTCGGAGAAAAAGTGCACTCACCGAGTGTAACCCCGAGCCTCTTGCTATTTGGAACAAAAAGTTGGAGGTCTTGATCCTTATGTTTGTTTGAAAATCATGCTCTGAAGTAGTCCCCGAGACTTGAATTTTGTCATCATCCGAGTAGTTTTTGTGGTATCTTTCCGAAGCGGTCCTTTAGTCTTGGATTAAACCATCATCCGAGTAGTTTCTATGGTATCTTTCCGAAGCGGTCCTTTAGTCTTGGATTAAACCATCATCCGAGTAGTTTCTGTGGTATCTTTCCGAAGCGGTCCTTTAGTCTTGGATTAAACCATCATCCGAGTAGTTTTGCGGCATGCGACCCTCCGAGCCTATGTGCAGGTTCTTTTTGGTGGATGCAATTTTTCATAAAAATTGCACTCACTTGAAGTGTAACCCCGAGCCTCTTGCTTTTGCTTGCAAAAGTTGGAGGGTCCATTCTGTTTTTCAAAAAATTGCAGGGCTATGTACCCCTTGACCTCGTGCTTTCTCCGAGTTCTTTTCTTTTGGAAAAGAAGTCGGTTGAAAAATCTTGATGCGTCGTCGTCATTGTAGTCTTGAGTTTCTTGTACTTTTTGTCTTTTGTCTTTGTTTACGAGCCCCAGGGAGTAGTTGAAATGAGGGCTAAATTCTCTAGCTTAGTGTTGATTAAGCTATGATCTTTGGCCGAGCTCCCGGCGTATATCCATGTTGTTTTGTTCGGGAAGAAATCGGATCACGAGGTCTTGCCGTATTCTTTGATAGTATGTTCTTTGTCGGATGTAGTTGTATGGTGGTGGTTGAGTGTAAATGCCTTTTGTTCACGGGTTGTCTTTGTGATGGTATATTCTTCGAATATGCCCATCTTTGAAATCTTGTTTTCTTCTACTTTGAGTCGTCCATTATTGAGCCTGTCCTTTCACTTTGTGTCCTTTGTCGGGCTTATTTACGTTGGTGCTCCTGGTCCATGTGGCGCCGCTCCTTTGGTCTATAAATCTTGTCCGGAGTGCTTGTTTTCATCTATTGGATATTCCGTTGAAACCTTCGTGGACATGAGCATGGTAGTTTGTGAAGTAGAGCAGCCCCGGGCATATTTTGTAGTTCTGTGTGTCTTGTGTCGTGGCTGGAGAAAGTCTTGTGATAGGGATTAAAGGTAGGCTAATCCCATGACGACATGTGCCGGGATGTATGTGGTGGTAGTTGGAGGAAGTCTTGTGATGTGGGCTTGTTCCTTCATCTGGCCGTTACAGGTTGATCCTCGTCGCTTGTCTTGAGGCTATCCGTATGCAGATCAACACCATATCTTGATATCACATCGGTCTTGGGTAGACAGGATGCTGTCGGCCTTCTACGCTCCATGTTGTCTGCCGTCTCTCCCGATTTCCGCCTTGAGTGCCTTTGCGTCCTTCCTTTGAAGAAAATAGTGTAGCTATGGCGGTTTGTCCTTCCGAGTAGCAATTTGGGACACGTAGTCGTTCGAGCCTAGTCGTGTCCGCGTTCCTCTTTGCTACCTTGTTTTTCATGGTGCCGAGTTCGTTGGGTATTGTAAGATTTGTAATCTTCTATTTTTGAAGTCGCTTGTAATGTAACGAATCTTGTCTTTAAGATTTGTAATCTTACGCTTGTAATGTAACGAATCTTGTCTTACGAGTTGTCTTTTACGTTTTATTCGATCCCGTTGTCCATGAGATTACGGGTTCTTTTGTTCCTTGTGAGGTAGCCTTTTCTTTTCTTCTTTCTTTCTTCTTGTTTTGTGAGTTGTTCTTGTAGCGATCGATAACCTGCCGTGGTCTTTGAATGGATAAGTCTGAAATCTGCCCGTTGGTTTGTACTGTTGTGTGGATTTGTGCCCTCCATCGTTTTAGCTATGTCGGTAAATGGACCGTCACGTTCCCACATTGTGTTTTATCGGGCCTTGTGGGCCGTTTGTATCGCTGAGAAACCTATTTAAAGACCCATTGCTGCCCAACTCTTGCCTTTAAACCCTAGCCTTCAGAAATCCGCCGCCATCACCGTCGCCGTAACCCGAGCACCATCATTCTACATCTTCTTTAGCGCCTCTTTTGCTTCCGCCAGTTCATGGGAAAGAAGAAAACCGCAAGCAAGTCTCAGGCGACCTTCGTGAGCGAGTCATCCCCTTTCTTTGATCGAAAACTAGGAGTTCGTGGCTATGAGGGCTGCTCGGAAGGTTTGGCCGGCCCCAACAACAAGCGAAGACCAATTGCCTTGAGCTTCGTTAGCGATAAGCTTGATCCAAAGCAAAGTCATCGCTGAATGGCGGAGTTCAGGCGAGCATCGGGTTCCAGCTCCGGGTCTGGTGAGATTGTCCTTTTCGTTTCTTTTGTCCGCGCCCGGACTTTGCCTTCTGCTTCGCTTTCCTTCATCAGTTTCTTGGTTATTTCGGGATTAGTCTGAACCACCTAACCCCCAATGCCATTCTCCATCTTTACATTTTTCGTTCATCTTTGCGAAAGCTTTCCTTGGAATCCCTCCTTCTCTGTCTCTTTTTCGCTTTTCTTTAAATGAAACCTCAACCCCGCAGTGAAGAAACCGGCGTTCTTGGCGGTTCTTGAGATTCGATTTCGTCGAGGTCTCAAAATTAAGTTTTTTTACTATGACCTGGTCGATTCATGTAAAAGATTGGCGTCTTAGAGTGGTTTCTGTTGCCAATTTAATCCCTTCCTTGCCATTCATCCGGATCTGGTCACATGTGGTGAATGACCGATGGGACAAGAAACTTGAATCGCTTTCTTTGAGATTCAAGTGATCCAACCACTCCTTGATAGGATTAGCATCTTTGAAGCGGCGAGGGTTTGACCGACTTTGGTATTGTTTGAGCTTTCTTCGTCATGGGTTCAGCCCTTGAAAGAGCGGGAGCATCTTGGCTTTGAGTATTCTCGGGGCGAGGATCCTTCACGCATGGTCCCAGCTCTTGAGCTGACCGGTGAGGAGGTACTCGGCGTCTTGAGAAGATCTTTGAAAGGGTGGCGTCATTCCCCCTGCCGTCACCGAGTTCTCCGCCAACAACCCGCCCCCAGCTGTGAGTAGTCTATCTTTTTGTTTGAGTACTTTATGCACTCTAGCTGCATTCGTTCTTGCTTAGCTTTTCTTGGTCTCGGTGTTTTATCCTTTTTACGTGGGAGTTTGGGCGGAACTTTGTCGACCCGGTCTCTCTGGCGCTTTCCCAGCCGTGGCGGAGGCTGAGATAGACTTGCTGGAACTTACGCAATTAGTAAGTCCCAGACCTCTACCGCCCTTCACAGGGTTTCTTCGGATTTGTTGATGTATATGAAGAATATGTTCCTCGTCTAGTCCCTCGCGGTCCTCGCGATGTCCCGAAGAGGGGGCGAACGGATGGGTCTTCATCTGCTGCTGCTGTCTCCAGAAGCCTCGCAAACCAAGTACTCTCTCGGTACTCCAGATCGTTGCTAGCATGCTCTTAGGTGAGCACATTTAATGCTCTTTGTTCTTTTATTTTCTTGTCTCTCTCATGATCCGATTACTTTTTATCCTTTTTTGTTGGTGCTCTGGTTTCCTTAGGCGAGGATGAAGAAGATGATGAAGTACCCCTCATCATGCGGGTGGTGAGTTGCTTTTCATATTCTGTTGCATTGAATTTCTTTTCTTTGTCTTGACCTTTAGTCTTGATCTTTTTGAAGTAATCGGAGGCGGGTGTGAGTTCTTAGGGGCTCCGATGTCGACTTCTTCTGAAACTCCGGTGTCGAGTTCTTTGGAAGCCCCGGTACCGAGTTCTACCGCTCCTTCAGTACGGAGTTCTTCTGCGTCTCCAGCCCCAGCTCCTTCCGCGGCTCCGTTGTCGGCTATTCCGCTCTCGTCGCCGGGTGGCGGGGACGTTTTCACCGTCGTGGTTCCTCCTGCGAGGCCTTCTCTTGGCTTCGCGAAGAAGAGAGTGGTTGGGTGAGTAGGTTCTAGCTTTATCTTTTGGCTTCTATTTTCCTTCCTCTGGTTCTTATCGGTGCTTCCTTTTATCACTTTTCGATTTTTAATCTTCTCTCATTCCTTCATCGACTTCTTTTCTGCCTCCCACCGTGACAACGAGTTCCAAGCCTCGGGACTCACGACATTTCTGTTGATGAAGTTGTTGTGGGGGCTTGAGAGCTACTTGGCGAAGTTTCGGTCTTAGCCTACCGGAGGTGATCCCCATGGCCGTCATTGGGTCCTTCCGAGGTTTGACTCGGCTTCCTGGAGGTTTCTTTGGTCGTTCCTTCTTCGCCTCATCCGGCCTCTCCTTCCCTTCTCTTGTATCCGGCGGTCCTTCTTTTTCGATGGCGTGGTGCAGCGATTCGATGCCACCCATCGATTGCCGGAGTGACCGCGGCTTGGGGGCTTGTCGACCCTCGCTACTTCTTTTGGTGAAAAGCTCCGGTAGGTTTCTTTGCCGTTCCCCTTTTGCATGCTCATTTTTCTTTTGTCCTTACGCCTTGTTTTTCTTTGCCTCTTTTGGCTCGAGTCTTTCTCTCGTGATCATTAAAGCTTCTTTTCTCATCCGAAAATGAGAAAAGTTGTCTTCTGAGGTGGGCGCTCTGAAAGCCGATCTCGACCTTCTCCGGGCGAGTTGGAGCAGGCGTCAAATGCCTAAAAAGGAGGAGAAGACCCTTCGTGCCGGGTAGTGGAGGCGGAGACCGCGGTGGAGTCTGCGAAGAATGAATGCAAAGGTGTCGCGGGTTCAGCCTGTTTTTTCTTATATTTTGACTTCTCTTTTCGCTGACTTGTTCTTGGGTGTCTTGTCTAGTCCTCCGAGCTGAGAAGTAGAAGCTCTCGGAGAGTATTGATGAAATGAAGGCTCTTGTCCGCTCTAGTCATAATAAGGCTGAGGAGGTAATTACTCATGCTGAGGAAGAACTCGCCCTTGCTAAGCTGATTAGGCGCGGAGCTGACAGAGATCTTGTGCAGGCCCAAAAAACTATTGAAGGCTTGTCCGGGAAATTGGCGACGGCTACTGAAAATTGGAATGTTTTGTGGAAATCTTTTCGTTCAGTAGCCGATGTTCTCCGGACTCCAGTGGATGACGGGCAATCTTGGGCGCAGTTTATTCCCCGGATTCTGACTCGTTTCCAAGAGTTCGCGAAGAAGTGTGCCCAAGTATGTACCAAGAATGTGCTAGCCCAGGTCCGGATCCTTGCTCCAGAGGCGCCTCTGTCCAAGATAGCAGAGGAAGCTGAAAGCCAAGAATACCTTGATGCCGTTGAGAGGATGGAGCCTGAGGTCGAAGATTTAGCTAGTAGGGTTGTAGATAGTCTAAATATTGACATTTCCCTTCCTGATGACAATGCCTGATCTGATTGACCAGCAATTTGTAATATTACACTCCTCTTTTAATGAAAATTCTTTGTTTTCGTTGATGTATTCTTTGCCTGGGTGTGGTCGAAGTTACTTGACTTGCTGAGTATTTTGTCCCGTTTTCGTCTCTGCTCCACCAAACAACTCTGTGTGTTATCCTGACGAGACCCCTCGATTTGTCGAGTACTTTTCTTTTCTTCCTCTTTTGTAATCCGTCGAGTTCTTTGTCCACGCTGTGACTTGCTAGATGTAAATCTTTGTGTTGACACCGCGCTATGAAAAAATGACTCGGCATAGAATGCTGCCTTTTGACTGGCGATCTTTGTGTTGACATCGCGCTATGAAAAAATGACTCGGCATAGAATGCTGCCTTTTGAGTGGTGCTTGTACTTTTCTGAGGAAAAAGTATTCCTATCTGGATGTAGCCCCCGAGCCTCTTGCTTTTCGGAATGAGGAGCTGGAGGGTCTTTTGAAGTTCAATTTCAGTTGACTAGTTTTGGGTGTTAGCTTTTAGCTACCCTCATCGGTGGGCTCAAGCGTCTTTTCAGCTATTTTGCTCTCGGCCGGGATGCTCAGGCATGTTTTCAGCCATTTTGCTTTTTATTTCGGGTGTTAGCTTTTAGCTACCCTCATCGGCGGGCTCAAGCGTGTTTTCAGCTATTTTGCTCTCGGCCGGGATGCTCAGGCATGTTTTCAGCCATTTTGCTTTTCGTTTCGGGTGTTAGCTTTTTAGCTACCCTCATCGGCGGGCTCAAGCATGTTTTCAGCTATTTTGCTCTCGGCCGGGATGCTCAGGCATGTTTTCAGCCATTTTGCTTTTCGTTTGGTGTTAGCTTTTAGCTACCCTCATCGGTGAGCTCAAGCATGTTTTCAGCTATTTTGCTCTCGGCCGAGATGCTCGAGCATGTTTTCAACCATTTTGCTTTTCGTTTGGTGTTAGCTTTTAGCTACCCTCATCGTGAGCTCAAGCATGTTTTTAGCTATTTTGCTCTCGGCCGGATGCTCGAGCATGTTTTCAGACCATTTTGCTTTTTGTTTGGAAAACAACTTCGTTGGAAGTTATGACAAGACATGCCGTGGATGTATATCATCTTTATTGATCATGAATATGAACTAATACATATGTTGTCGAAGAATATAAGTCTTTAAATCGATTGTGAATGTTGATCCCTTGTGGCTTGCATATCATTTTATCTTGAGTTGTTTTCACGCGTAGAATCTTCTTAGGCTGGGCGATGTGCCATGTATTGCTGACTTCTTTTCCATCTTACATTTATTAACTTGTATGTGCACAGTCCAATGACTTTTGTGACAATGAGCGGACCTTCCATGAACCGAGAAGCTTATGTCGTCCGTCGGGTCTTTTGTATCCTTCTTAGCACTAAGTCTCCAATTTGTAGTGATCGAGGATGGGTACTCTTGTTGTAGTGCCGTCTTAAACCTTGTAGGTATCTGGTGATTGGGGGTAGCGTTTACTCGACTTCTTACGAAATTGTCGAGTTCTAATCTTCTTGTGTGTTACTGCTTCTCCTTCATCGTATTGTTCTATTTTTGGTGAAGTCCAGATCAAGTCGGCGAGCGATCTGACTTGACCCATAAACTAGGAAGAAGGGTGAATGGCTGTTGCTCGCTTTATTTGAGTTCGTAGCCCCATACTACTTTTGGTAATTCTTCAATCCATTTGGACCCATAATCCACTAGTTCTTCGTATAACCTTGGTTTTAATCCGGCTAGTATGAGTCCATTGGCCCTTTCTACTTGTCCGTTGGCTTACGGATGTGCAACAGACGCATAGTCTATCTTTGAAACCACGGTCTTGTGCCCAGACTTTTGAATTACATGGCTGTGTGAAGGGGAGCCTAGATCTGTGATGATTCGATTGGGCATGCCAAAGCGGTGCGTAATTTCTTGGATGAATTCATTTGCTTTGGTTGCTTGGTACTTCTTCTTGAGTGGTTTGTATTCAATCCACTTGGTGAACTTGTCGATTGCTACAAAGATGTACTCGAAGCCGCCCTTTGCTTTCTTGAGGGGTCCCACTTGATCCATTGACAGGAAAAAGGCCAGCGGGTGGGATGCGAGATAAGATTGTGGTGGCACATGGGCTTGTCTTGCAAACATTTGGCAACCTTTGCATTTTCGACAAGTTTTTCTACATCTTTCAAAGCGGTTGGCGATAGAATCCGGTCTTGAAATGCTTTTCCAACCAGTGTCCTTGAAGCGGCATGATTCCCATGACAACTTTGAGTGTATCTCGCCTAGGATCTCTTTGCCTTCTTCAAATGAAACACATTTTAGGAGTACTCCTGATGATGCTGCTCTTCTGTAAAGTCTATCTCCTACTAAAACATAGTTTTTGCTTCTGCGAACGACTTGGGTGGCTTCTGCTTTATCTGCTGGTAATTTATTTTCTTTGATATAGTTGATGAAAACTTGGCTCCATGAGGTGTTGATTACCAAGATCTGAATGCCTTTATCCTGAATTAAGTGGGATGTCTCACGGGTTGTTTGATAGAGGCCCGATAGCTCTTCTATATCATCGCCGGGTGGAACCTTTGCTCTGTCTGATCCGAGCTTGGCAAGGACATCTGCTGCAATGTTGGAATCATGCAGTACGTGTAAAATTTCTAATCCTTGGAAATATTTTTCAAGTTTCCGTATTTCAACCACGATGGCACCCATGTTTTCTTTTATGCAATCCCAATCTTTGTTTACTTGGTTGATGACTCTTTGCTTTGAATCGCCATATCTGAGTAATCTCTTTATTCCGAGGGTAATTGCCACTCGTAGCCCGTGGATGAGGGCTTCATATTACCTTTCGTTATTTGTAGCTTGCCATAATATCGAAGGACGTGCTTGAGTTGTTTTCATACGGAGAAATGAGGAGAAACGCTTTGCCTCAAGCTCCGCCTAGTTTGAGCGACCCATCAAAGTACATCTTCCATTGGTCAAGGATTGTATCGATAAAGGCTGCTTTGAATCTCTCCCCATTCGGCCACAAAATCGGCAAGGGCTTGAGATTTGATTGCTTTCAGGTGTGGTGAAGTCGATGTTAAGAGCTCCAAGTTCAATTGCCCACTTTGATATCGTCCGTCGCATCTACGTTGTGTAAAATGTCTCCGGCGGGAAGTCTATCACCACGGTAATTTTGTGGCTTTCGAAATAGTGGCGAAGCTTGCGTGAGGTGATAAGTAGGGGCGTGAAGTAGTTTTTGTACATGTGGGTGCTGGATTTTGATTCGAGACAATACTTTTGATGTAGTACACGGGTCGTTGTACTTTATACACCGTCCTTCTTCTTCTCTTTTTCGACTATTGTCGTCTTGACTCTGATAGTAGTCGCCGCAATATATAGCATCATGTCTTCGTTTTTCCTTGGGGTGTGAGAATTGGTGAGGATGTGAGATATGCCTTAAGTTTCTTGAAAGCTTAAATCGACCTCCTTTGTCCATTCAAACTTATGCATCTTCTTTAGTAGTTTAAAGAAGGGTAACCCCTTTTCTCCAGTCTTGATATGAAATGATTGAGGGCCGCCATGCATCCTGTTAGTTTACGAACATCTTTGATACTTCTTGGTTGCCCCATTTCTGTTATAGCTCGAATTTGCTTGGTGATGGCTTCAATCCCTTGTTGTGACCAAAAATCCGAGTAGTTGCCTGAAGGAACTCCGAATACACATTTATTTGGGTTCAATTTCCATCTCCATCTCTTCAAGTTTTGAATGTTTGCTTTAAATCTTCAATCATAGTGTGCGGGTTCTTTGTTTTCACCACTACATCATCCACGTATGCCTCCACATTTTCACCGATTTGATCTCCAAGGCAAGTTTGGATAGCTCTTTGGTATGTGGCACCGGCGTTCTTTAGTCCAAACGACATGGTCTTGTAACGATAAGCACCGAGCGGAATAATAAAAGAAGTCTTGCTCTGGTCTTGTTCTTTTAATGCGATCTGGTGATACCACGAATAGCAATCGAGAAAGGATAATAGTGCGACCCATTGTTGAGTCGACTATCTCGGTCAATGCGTGGTAGCCAGAATGGGTCTTTTGGGCAATGTTTGTTGAGATCCGTGTAGTCGGCCTTTTATCGCCACTCGTCGTGTTCTTCTTACACACAAGGACCGGGTTTGCTAGCGATCCGGATGAAGGATTTCTCACGATGAATCCGGCTGCCATCGGTTTTGTGATTTCTTTTTTAATCGCTGCCTTTTTGTCGGGTGAGAATCGTCGTAGCCGTTGCTTTATAGGCTTGGGTTTTCATTAACATCAATTATGTACTCGACCAACTCTCTTGGGACACACGGCATGTCGGCCGGCTTCAAGCGAAGATATCTTTGTTGTCCCAAGAAAGTTGGTGGCCTTGAGTTCCTATTTTGCGAGAGGTGAGCAGCGATGGTTCTTTGTCTTGGAGGCATCGCCCGATCTTAAATCGATTTGCTTGGCGTCGGCTTCTTTTGGTGGTGTGATGATCTTGGGCTTTTTAGCGGTATTTCTAATTCTTCTTGGCTTATCTCCGCAGACAATTGTGGCTATTTCTTTTCTTCCATTGTCGACTTGTGCTTTTGCCGCAATTTGGATTACTGAGCGTCGCAATCAAAAGCACGCTTCAAATCGCTTGAAGAGAAAGGATACCGTTGGGTCCTAGCATCTTAAGCAATAAAATACGGATAATGTGGTATTGCCATGAATTTTGCCGATCTTTGGGCGTCAGGGGATCGCATGATATGATGAATCTAAGTCTGCGACCTCAAATTTGATAAACTCATTCGATAGTTCGCGGGAGTTCCAAAAGTGACGGGTAAAGTAACTTGTTCGGAGTGGCATGGCTGCTTTGCTTTAGGGTACTATTCCGTAAAAAGGAGTGCTTGTTGGTGTAATCATCCCGGTGAGTTGTAGTCCCATCTTCCTTAGTGTTTACGAAAAGATGATGTTGAGTCCGGCTCCCGTCGATTAGTACTTTGGTGACGATCATACCGGCAATAGTTGGGTCTAAGACTAGTGGGTAATGGCTGCCTTCCCTCGCTAGTCCATTGGTCTTCTCTTGAAAATTGGATTGGATATTGTGACCAATTGAGATATCTTGGTGTAGCCGGTTCTGTCGTCATGATAGTATGTAGTGCTAGTTTTTCTTGACGTTTGCTTGTGCAATCTGGGGCCCCCGAGAAGATCAACGCTACCGTTCCCCTGGGTTTTTGAAATCCTTTGTCCTCGTGGTTGTCTTCATCTTTCTTGTGATTGTCCTCCTTGGTGTTCTCTTTACTATCTTTTCTTGTGTACCGATCATTGAAAGTGTAGCAGTTTCCGATGGTGTGTCTCCCGTTAGGGTGTAATGGGCAACGTATGTTTTCAATATCATCATATCTTCTGGGTTTGGAAAACTTCTTTGATTTGTCGGCCATTGCCACGGTATTGTCTGGTCTACGCTTTCTTTCTTGATGTCTGCTATTTCGATGATTTTGCCTATCCGGGTTGTCTTGGTTGCTTCTATCCGGGAACCTTTCTCGTGTTTTTCTTTTGCGGTAATCATTTTTTCTCTTTGTTAAATCGAATTCTTCATTGTTTCTCGGATTTTCTTTGCGAAAGTCTTGAAATTGCCACCTAGCCATGATTCCGTGAGAGAAGCTTCAATTACTTCTCGTTCGGTGATGTCATGTACTTGAGCCCATGATTCACCGAATCATGATAGTAATTTACGAGACTTTCACCCCCTTTTGCTTGAGTCCTTTCGGTTCAGCATGAGTGATCGGGTGTGTGATGATACTGCGAAATTTTCACGAAAGCTCTTTGCAAGTCTTCCCAAGTTACGATCGATCCACAGGTTCAATTTATCGAACCATTGGAGGGCATCGCTTCTAGTGCCATGGGAAAGAACAAGGTTTTGATATCATCGTCTCCTCCGGCTAGTTCAATTGATTGTGAATATATTACGAGCCATTGTCTTGGTTCGGTTTGCCATCATACTTGGAGTGGTTAGATGGTTTGAATTTGTGAGGTAATCGTCTTGATGCCAACCTGTTTGCAAAAGCAGGGGAATCATCATCGTTAAACTTCCTTGAATTGGATTCGGCTCCTTCTTACGGCCAAGTGTTGTTTTGATGGGAATAATTACTGCGAAATTTTGTCTGGGTAGGCCCTCTACTCCTGGTCTTCCTTGGTTGTTCAAATTGGTGGCCCGACTATGTTCCCTCCTACTTTCTCCGTTATGGCTTCCTTTGGTCCAAGTCTTTCAAAAGCGGACTTCCTTTGATTTTGATCTTCTTGCTGCGGGTTGTTGATCTGGCGGGTAGTCTTGATCGGGTTCTCTCTTCATGCGTTCTTGGGATCGTTGGCCGGAGCAAGTCTGGAGCTGTTAGTACTTCTCTCCGTGATGTGAAGTTGCCACAGAGTTCTTCTAATGCTTCTCGAATCTTATCGTAAAGGCGTACTCCTTTGTCGTCTCTCTTGACCTCTTGTTGTGATTTTCTTTTGTAAGTATTCAGCCAATTACGGCTCGTGCTCTGGTCCGAGCTTCTCTCTGTTGTCGGCGCGGTGTTGGCGCCCTTGCTTCAACTTGTTTTTCCTTTCTCTAGCTTTGTCTCGACTCTCGGTTTCTCCATCGTAGCCACAGGGCAAAAGGTGATATGTTGGACTCTGATTCATCGATGACCTGATATCGGGTGCTTACGGGGGTTTAATGGTGACCGAGGGGCGTCGAACCATGAGCACTTCCGTCGTGAGCCGTTCCGTTATTGGTGTTAGTTTTCATCTTGTCGGAGTTCTTGATGACTTGATGAGGCGCCTCGGCGTCGTAGATTGAGTCTCCTTCTTGGTAAGGTAGAATAGCTTTTGTTGTTGTTGTCTTGACTAGTTGGGTTCCGCTATCCTCGAGAGCGGATCTGGCCGATGGATGATCTGATCTTGCGATGTTATCGTTAGTACGAGACCCTCCACGAGCTCTGTCGGTGGTATCCCAAGTGTTGGTTTGAAAGACCTTTCAAACTATCTCGATAGGATTTTGTCGCGTTGTCGAGCCCAAATGGAAAAGAACTCGGCCTTTTGAAAGAATTACGAGGATAATCCGAGTTGTTTTGGGTTGTGTTACGGAATCTTGCCAAAAGGAACTCGATTTCTTGAAAGCACTTTCGAATAAGACTTCATCTCGGATCTGGAGCTTGAATTGAGTCGGATCGCGTAAGCCGTGGAATCTTATTGAATCGGGTATTATGGGCTGCGAATCTTACGGTGAGCTGATCCGTCGTAGTTAATCGAAATAGAGGATTCTTCATGATGATCCGGATCTTTGAGGAGATGGCTTTGAAGCTTGCCGTGGTTGTCCGCCTCATGATCCATGAGCGAAGATGAAAATCGATCCGTCGGGAAGATCATGTTATTGAGGTCCATCGAGGTCTCGGATGCAAAGTCGCGAAAAGTCCCTACATGCGCGCCCGGTTGTCGATGTTTACCACCGATAGCACGCCACGAAGTGCAAATGGCGATATCGTTCGAGCTTCGGTGTATCTTTGAACTTCGATGGTAAGCGCAAGAGAGCGATCGATTTATCTGGTTCGAGCCCTCGATCGTAGATCGATAACGACCTCGTCCGATCGGTGTTTGCCTTCTGCGTTGGATTGATTATGAAGTGTTATGTTGTACAATTGTTGTCCTCTCTTTCAGGAGCCCTGCCCTCCTTTATATTATCAGGAGGCCAGAGTCCTAGTCGGTTTACAATGAGATTTCCTAGTAGGATTACTTAATAGCTCTTCTATTTAAGATTACATGGGAAGAATCCTAGTTGAACTAGATCTTTTATCTCTCTTGCGGGGTATCCTGTAGGTCCCACATCGACACTCACCTTCAAGGTTGTCAACTTCCCTGGCTTCTACCACGCCCTCCTCGGTCAACCGTGCTTCACCAAGTTCAAGGCCATCCCCAACTACAAATACCTGAAGCTCAAGATGCCTGGCCCGAAGTGGGTCATCACCGTCGAGGGCAGCTTCGAGCAAGCCTACTACTGTGAGCAAGACTATGTCATCCAAGCAGCCACACTCGTCGCCCCTTACGTTCCCAACAGAGTAAGCAACCAAGGCAGCGGCGGTGCTCGACCAACCAAGCATTGGCGAGGCGCCCAAGGCTTCTAGCGGCAGCGATGGCTCGGCTGGCCCCTCCATCTAGACGCTCAGTCCCCTAGAAGGGGCTGACCCAATTGAGGTGAGTTCTAACCTTTCCCCATGAGGGAAGGTCATCGCCGAGCCATCCGGCTAGAAGTGATGCCTCCCAAGCCAAGGCCCGCCTACCGACCTCCTTCACGACCTACCTCTACAACAACAAAAAACAGAGATAAGTCTGTCCTTCCGACCTCTTGCTTCGCTTGCTTCATGGTGTCTCCTTTAACCCAAGCGAACCCAATGGAAGCTTCGGTTGCACCACAAGATCGACTAAGCTAACCATCTACTTGACCTTTCTAAAGGAGAACCACTACAAAAGGCCCCGAGCGAGGCAAGGACAAGTGGGCCAGGCGGGAGGAGTAGGTGAAAGATCAGCAAGGCACTAACGGGCAGATCCACAGCCATCGTGTTACTAGCTATGTCCTCTTTCCCCTCTCTTTTGTCCATTCCATTTTCTTTGCAGGTATCTACCTATCTCTCGATCCTTGATCGGATCGTTCCATCCCACCGCACGTTGGTCCAGGGGGCCCCCAGAAGGGGCATCGCTGAGGGTTCAGGGCCAGCCCACTGGGCTTCAAGGTCGCCTGAAGCAACTAAAAGTGTGAGGGGCGCTCAGGAGACGAGCCCACACGGCTGTAGCTAGTGCGCTTAGAAGCATGTGACCGTCTACACAAGCGATGTCTGAGTACTAACCTAGAGCCACTCGTGGTGACCCAATGAGGGAGGCAATGAGCCCTCGAGTACTGACAGACGGGCTCAGGAACTATACGAGTGGCTCGGTCGGGAAGCCGAGGATCTCCCCTCTAGGGGACATGACCGGGGCATAGAATGACCATAAATACAGGGTTCTCATGGACTTACCCGTTAGCAGCATGGGCGTGGCTATCTTGGCCAATGAGGCCATCATCGTAACAGCCTAGACCAATGAGGGATTAAGTCTCTGAGCACAACTCAAGAGCAAAATGGGATTACAAACTAAAGTAATTTTATTTCATCAATTGGGAATGACCCGATTACAATATACAGCGGCAAGAACTGCTTCCCAAAACCACCTACACCATCGCCTCTGACCTTGGACTAGGTCTCGGTCGAGAGCCATGCAGTCGAGACAAGCGTGGGGAAGCCCGGGTGCCACTCTCACGGGCCAGAAGTCGGGGAATGCCTCCGTAGTAGCAGCGATGACGAAGAAAGGTTCAGAGGAGGAGAGCTGGGCCACGGCTGCATCCTCTCCCTCTCTAGGCCCCAGCTCTACATCGGGCGGTGGCCCCCACGGCGGACAAGGTGCTCTTCCGCTGATAAAAGAGGGGAGCCCTAGCGATCTACATCGCTGGGTTCTTCGACCCTCCTAAAGAAGACAGCGGGGAAGAGGCGCGGCGACACGCCTGTGAGCCTTGATAGTGCCGAGGAAGGTGGCGCCGCGAGGAAGGGCAGCATCCTCGGCGCCGACCCTCACCCCCTCCATGCACCGCCGTGGTCTTCCCCTCGCTGGATTCCTTCCACCCTCGAAGAAGCAGTCGGAGGGAAGCGTCGCACTTCATCACTATCACCATTGCCACCGAAGAAGATGGATCTGAGGAAGAATAAGAGAGGGGGCTGGAGGAAGGGATTAAAGATGCCGTGTCCCTTGGGGGCTCCCCTTTATAGCCCGGACGATGTGCTGTGGCGGCCCCTGGCCTCCAATCAGCCATCAACGATCGAGAAAGGGCCACAGGGAACCGGCTAGGCATCCCTTCAATCCCAGCAGCACGCCTCTGGGTAGTTGCGAAATGGTGGTCACACAGTAAAGGCAGAGTCAGGGAACCGCTTGATGAGGATATGACACCTATGGATATGCCCTTGAAAGTTAAAGACAAGGTGAGCTCGTTCCAATCTTTGTATAATGATAAAACTAAGAATTTATTACTATCTAATATCGGTATTTCAAATGTGCTTAGGAATGATGGCGATGATGATAGTGTATGGATATGTCATGAACAAGACCGATTTTGGAGTGCTAGGACATCAAAGTCCACCATTCGGTTCGTCGGCAGCCCGATAGTGCTTCATAGTGAAGGTCATAACTCGTCCATCCGGAGTGCGATTGAGGTCAATAAGCACTTGATTGAAAGATTATTTGAAAAACTTTCAAATAGATCTGGTCCAACGTCAATATCACATCGGCAAGGTCCTCAAATCATCAAGACATTCTGCCGCTATTTCTGTCGGGTGCTACGACGTCGCCAGCGATCTTGTTATTCACACTTGAGACCCAGCCAAAGTTGGAGCATGCCCAAAGAAGATGGAGAATCCCTGAGATGCCCTAGGACATCCTCCTCCTTGGCCACCACCTTAGGAGGCAAGCAAGGGCGTCCTCAACGAGTTGGAGGCCCAATACAAGTCAACTTCTAGTCCATCTCGGGCTTCAGGAGCAGCGTGTAGTAAAACGGACGCCCAGCTCGCATACGGACTCTGTTTTCGATGATCCACATTTGTTTGGAAATATAATTTGATAAGGAAACCAATGGATGTGGTCCCACATCAAAATTCTTTTCCAATCAACGGGAATCATCGAAAGAAGTTGACGTCCAAAATCTGTCAGGGCGCTGCATCGCCGTCTTTTGGGCCGTTTGGGCCTTGTAACATGCTGGGGCTCCTTAAGGACGTGAATAAGAGTGCTTGCACGCCCCTTAGGCTATATATTCAGTAGCTACCGCCAATGTTAGGGTTTAGGGTTTTGCTTTAGATCAATCCGTCTTTGAACAATCGCCATTATCGGTTTGTGAAACCTCACATTCGAGTGCTAATCATACATCCGCAATTGTCACTATACTTTTGTTGCGTTTATCTTGTTCTTGCATGTGTTCTTCGATTTGCAGCAGGGATTAGCCTTCTTGGCGAGGTCAACCGGATTGTGACATGGTTGATAACCAGAGGAGACGTGGTGCTAAGGTTGCAGGGTTCGGGTCTTCGTGATTTGAAGCCGGAACAGCGTGTCGCTGTTCGACCAACTCGATAGTTATCTTAGAACCTAACAGAAGATCGGGAATCCGGCTCCCATCAGGTGGTAATCAGAGCTTCAGGTATATTGTCAGGTTCGCATTTACCCTAATTAGTTGTGTATTTCCTTCGTCCCATAAATCTAGAAAATTGCCCTACAAAAATATTTGGGTTCGTTATTGTTTTTCCCATATCCCATCGCCCGTTGTGCCATTGCAATATTTTTAATTTTAGTTTGCTTTATTGAATGGTTGTCCCTCATGTGTCTTTGTGTCGTCGTGTCTAGATCTTGGTCTTGTTCTTCCCGTTTCAGTTGCGTCTCCGCTGAGTTATAGTTAGGTTATTGTGCAGCACGTGGTCGTTGAAGTGGTGGTTACGAACCATAACAAGAATATTTTAAGATCCGTATTGATTTGTTTCCGCCTCCAGATATTTTGTTTGCTGTGTAAGAAAAAAAGATATTTTGTTGGCTGTGTAAGGAAAGGAAAAAGGAGAAGAAGAAAAGTCTGATTCGTTCTCTATATAGCGGTCTTGGTTTCCTTTGTTCCGTCAAAGAAGCGACGTCCATCGGCCTTGTTGATAATCAATGAAACATTTTTTAGTTGAAACGGTAACAAAGTTTGATTGGCCAAGATTGATTTCTCTAGAGACTCCATCGGCCGAGTCTAGTTCTGCAAAGTAGTTGGCAGAAGGCACAAGCTTTATCATCTTGAATTGTAATTCATCTGTTGCTGCACTTTCTGAGATAAAAAAAAAGAAAAGAAAAAAGGCAAAGAGGTGAAAAAAAAGAAGGAAAAAGCGGCACCAAAAAAGAGAAAACAATTAAAGAATGTTAAAAAATTCAGAAGTACTTGCATCCTTTTGTGTCGAGTGTTGTTAGGGACGAGTTTAGGCGGTGACATAGACTAGCTTGAGACTACTTTTCAATCTTGAAATTTCTGAATTAAATTATTGCTATTCCTTGCTACCATATTTAAGCCTTTCAAGCTCCATAAATACTTCACACAAAAAAAGATCATTGTAAGCTCGGTGCCACTTCCTCACAAGTATCACGAAACCGGACACGGTTGTACCATCCATTGCTTTGTGTTGGTAAGAACCATGTAAAAACTTGGTAAGACGTGTGTGATTCCACCGACCCATAAATGTTGATAGGGTATTTATTTTGATCGCTAACAATGCCAAACAACGAGTTTCTTTTTAAGAGTGAAATGCAGGGCATCAAGGACTGGCTGTCTACAAGGATGGATGAAATAATTGCAAAAGTGGGCACTGCAGCGTGCACACGACCATCCTCCTCCACTGTTACAACGACGCGTCATCACCGCCACCTCCCGCATGTTCTACTTGAGTTTGCACAGCAAGTGCTCAGTTCTCAGATGGAGAAGGCGAGCAAAACCAGTTCAACAACTTGTTTCAAACATACTTTGTTGTGAAGGAATGGCGTGATGGCGAGACTTGCAACAACCTTTCAAGCTTAGAGATGGTTGAGAAGCTTGGTCTGACCACAAAGCCGCATCCACATCCATACTATGTCTAATGGGTAAATTCTTAGGATAAGACAAAGGTAACTGAGATTGCACGCATTGAGTTTTTCCTTGGTCCTCATAAGGATAGCGTTGAATTTGATATAGTACCTATACAATCATGTCAATTGTTATTTGGTAAACCATGGATATCTGAAAATAATGTTGTGCACAATACAATTACTAATAAATATTTATTCAAATATAATGGTACGAAAATTACACTTATACTTATGACTACTGCTCAAATTTTAAGGGAAGATCTCGTAAGGGCCAAGAGGAGAAAGAATGAGCCTTTTAGAAAAGAATGGGTTATTTCAAATGTTACAATACCTTCGTCTAAATTTGAATTTTTACAAAATGAAGATATTACTTTGCCTCCTATTGGAACTAATATTTTGCATCAAGAATCCAAAAAAGAGGACAAAATGACTGAGAAAGAACAGATAAATGTATTAGGTAAGAGCTCTCTTGATGTGCTGAATTTTTCCACCAATGATGCCAATAATGCTATACTAGAACCTTCTATTGATTTACCTTTGTCACATGATGAATGTTCTAATAATCCTTGTGACAAAGAAGAGTTGTGTGATAGGGCTATGATTATTCCCATGCCACAAGTGAAGGAAACTGATACTTTTGTTTTGGAACGAAGTACTCCTACTGAAAATAAACAATTGATTCCCATTGCCACTGAAAAAGATGAGATAAAACTATTGTCTTCTTAAAATACTTCGGGTTATATTGAGTTTGATACTTTGTGTGCTCTTAGTACTTTGTAAGAGAAATTTAAATATGTTGAATTGCCATGGTTATCTAGATGTACTTATCATTTTATTGGCAAATATAATTGTAAAGGAGGGTATATGGTGCATCATGTCTATATTTGTTGAAATCTGAAATCTTCTTTTGTTGTGCAACAATATGATCGATTAGAGGGCTACAATAGATATAATCATGTAATGTTCAGATCCCCAAGTTTTGTTATAAGGAAACAGGTTGAATTTCAAGAAGGAGAGCAATGTCGGCTACTACATGCAACCTGTCCTGCAACTAAGCTCAAACCGAGGACGGTTTGCTGTCAAGAAGGGGAGGATGATGAGGACATGACACCTATGGATACGCCCATGAAAGTTAAAGACAAGATGAGCTCGTTCCTATGTTTGTATAATGATAAAACTAAGAATTTTATTACTACCTAATATCGATATTTCAAATGTGGATGGCGATGATGATAGTGTCTGGATATGTCATGAACAAGACCGATTTTGGAGTGCAAGCTTATCAAATTCCAACATTCGGTTCGTCAGCCGCCTGATAGTGCTTCATTGTAAAGGTCATAACTCGTCCATACGGAGTGCGATTGAGGTCAATGAGCACTTGATTCAAAGATTATTTGATAAGCTTTCAAATAGATCTTGTCCTACCTCAATATCACATCGGCAAGATCTCGAAAATCATCAAAGTAATTCTGCCGCTATTTCACATCGGGTGCTTTCTGACGTCGCCACGGGCTTGTTATTCACACTTGGGACCCAGGCCTAAGTTGGAGCATGACCAAAGAAGATGGAGAATACCTAAGAGATTCCCAAGGACATCAACCTCCTTGGCCACCACCTTAGGAGGGAAGCAAGGGCATCCTCATCGAGTTGGAGGCGCAATCAAAGTCAAGTTTGAGTCCATCTCGGGCTCCTAGAGCAGCGTGTAGTAAAACGGACGCCCAGCTCGCATACGGACTCCGTTGTTGACGATCCACATATGGTTGGAAAGATAATTTGATAAGGCAACCAATGGTTGTTGTCCCATATCAAAATTATTTTCCAATCAATGGGAATCATCAAAAGAATTTGACATCCAGAATCTATTAGGGCGTTGTGTCGCCGTCTGTAGGGCTGTTTGGGCCTTGTAACATGCTGGGGCTCCTTAGGGACATGAATAAGGGTGCTTGCATGACCCTTAGGCTATATATTCAGTAGCTGCCGCCTACGTTAGGGTTTGGGGTTTTGCTTTAGATCAATCTATCTTTGAACTGTCGCCGTTATCAGTTTGTGAAACCCCACATTTGAGTGCTAACCATACATCCGCAATTGTCACTATACTTGAGTTGCGTTTATCTTGTTCTTGCATGTGTTCTTCGATTCGCAGCAGGGATTAGCCTTCTTGGTGAGGTCAACCGGATTGTGATATCGGTTGATAACCAGATGGATACGTGGTGCTAAGGTTGAAGGTTTCGGGTCTTTGTGATCTAAAGCCAGATTAGTGTATCGGTCTTTGACCAAATCGATAGTTATCTTGAACCTAACGGAAGATCGGGATTCCCACTCCCACCACCTCTAACAACGAGTCAAGTCCCTTCTCCGCTTTCCTCCATGTGGGCTGCCCACCGTGCATGCCTCCTCGTGAGACTTGCGGGGATCCGGCTTTCCCGTGGCCCACCAGCTATCATCAACAAATTGGATCCATGAGCAACAATCTGCCACGGCTCCTCCTCCATGGCCTCGGCGTCCAATCTCCCTAACGACATGGGACAGCATGGGGGCTACGCGCCATAACTCCTCAAACAGGCACGACGGCCCAGACGGCATCAACTGACTGCGCAAGGCGTCAGCGGATGGGACGTGCTCAAAAGCCACCCCTTTCGCTGGCAAGGAGGCCCCACAATGGCCTCAGGGGTTGTGCCGGCTCCCTAGACAGAGCATCTCAAGCCCCCGATCGACGGGTGCTCAGGTGGCACACCCCCCAAAAACCAACCAACTCCCCATAGTTGGGTCAGGAGCCGCTGAGTAGCGGAACCAACGATAGCCTCCATCCGAGCCTTGGTGCGCTCCCATCTCCCCAACCTATGGCCATAGAGGGTCGGCCCCGAAAGGCCGGCTCGAGAAGATCGGGGCCTGTTACCATAGCCCCCAGAAGGGCATGGTGCTCCGGATAATCAGACAGCCCTAAGCCAGAGCCCAGCGCTCTTGATCACCCGGCCCACAGTAGGCTCTGATCAAAAAGGAGGGCACCTCCGGGCCAGTAGTTGGCAACTCCCAGACACTTTCACCAAGCTCTTACTCGAGTCGAAGACCCATGCAACATAGTCTCACGAAGGGATCAACACCATCTTTGCTCAACCCCGACAGCCGAGCAACGCCCATCACTTTGGAGAAGGAGGCCCTAAGTAGGGCACAATGCTCTTGCCAGCGGAAGACGTCCCCGCCAAGGAGGGTTCGATCACCAGATGATTGAATTTAGCCCTTCATCGCCATCACTCTAGGTGAGGCCACGAAGGGCTCGAGGGCTCCTGATGAGATCCTAACATACAGGTATGTTAAGTCTCGGGTCCAATGGTTCCTGAACTAAGAAGACCCCACAACTGACCACTTCAAGATCGCCTGGGGGCTCGGAGGCTATGCCCATCGGGCATGCTCGCGTGCACCCTCTAGCAAAGAGATCCAGCCAAGCCAAACTCGACTATAGTCTCCGCCTAGGGCTCAGGGGCTTCCTCGAGCCTTGGGCTCTCGATCTATGGCATGACAAAGCCTGGTCCTTGGCTCCTGCCCAGCTCACGACGCCTGCCAAGGACCGGGCACTAGAAGATAGCTTTCGAGCTACCGATGCTCAAGGGCTCCTCGGCGCTTTGCCCTACCACTGATCCTCTAACAGGGTCATGTTCGGGGTGTGACACAAGAAGACAAAGTTTCCCACGGATTCCGGAGCTCACCGGGCTTTTGGGCCCACGCTGCGCTTACGAGCCGACCTCCTCCGCAACCAAGAAGACTCCAAGGTCTCACGTAGGGGAGGCCGGGTCAAGCTAACACCGCCGACACAATGTAGTGTCGAGCAGGCAGCCAGACAGACAACGCCCAAGTCTTCTTCACTCTAAGAGACCGCCATGGTCCACAGCAAGATTCTTCAAAGACCCTCTTGGATCTGAGAGCTCACGAGACCATAGACTAAACCCCCAAACCACCATGTACCCAACCTATCTTGTTATATAAGAGATAACGTTAGACCCAGAGGGAGGACGATCCCATTTTGATCACCGAGACACTCCATTCCATCCGCCCCGCTTCACATTACAGAGAGAGCAAGGCAACCCAAAGAGGGGCACCGAGAGCCTCTCCTCCATCAAGATCTCGTCATCTTCCTCCTCTCTCGACGAGGGGAAGGCACCACCAAGTGAGGCAACCTTTAGGATTACCACCGAGCTAACCCCTACCAAATCTTCTTCCTTCACTCTCTGTTGTAATCCCCGATTTTCGGTGCTCTTGAGTATAAGGATCATGAGTCGCTAGACGTTGGGATCGAATTGGCCCAATCGGGATAAAGTGCTATGTCTCCCCCACGTGATTCTTGGGTTCCTGAGTCCACCAGAAGCCACCGCTGACCCGTACTCTAACACCGACTTCGAACAAGATGCTTGCCGTGATTTCGACCCCGCGACAACCAGGTAGTGCCACCAGATTTGTAATATTCCAACGGCAAGTTTTCTAGCCATTGGAAACTAGTCATTAGGGCCATCCTGTGCGCCTGCAGTAGCTAAGTGAAGAGGGTAATAGTTGGATTCTCAAGTGGAGCTATAAATAGATGGTATGACCAGCCTTGGCCACTCTCTTGGCACTCCTAGAACTTGAGTACACACTATGAGAGTTGATCAACACACTCCACTCACTTGAATCCCTTTGATTCACATTTGGGTGAGATTGGAAAGCCTCTATTGCATTTTTATCGTCGATTTGCATCTCATGGCACTAGTTGATCGTGGCAGCCGTTGGAGATCTTGTCACTCTTGGTGATTGCTGTCACCTAGCAAGCTTGGAGTTGGTGGGATTGTTGAGGGGCTATTGGTGATTGTTGCTGCTTTCGAACAAGCTTTGTAAGGGGCTCTTATGCTTGTCCCCTTGGGAGATTGCGACAAGCAACTCTAGTGGAATGCTCATGGCTAGCTAGTTGGAGTACACCACGTGGTTGATTCTTGCGGCAACCAAGTTGTGCGTCTAGCTTGTCACGCTAGTTAGTCGCGTGAATCATCACTTGGGGATTACATACAACGAGGATGTAGGTTATCGGCAAGCATCCAGAACCTCAAGGATAAATCTTGTGTTCATCTCTTGCTGGTTCGGTATAAGCTACAACCTTGCTCATTTCTTTCTTATCTATTGCTTGTGTTTGTTAGTTGCATGTGTAGCTAGCTAAACAATAGTGTAGCTGTAGTTGTAGTAGTAACAAGTTGTTTAGTTGCTCTTGTTAATAGCTCTCCGGTAAGCTTGTTTAGCTAGTAGCCTTGTGTGGTGTCACTACTATAGAAAGTTCATCACCGCGGTTCCAAACCCCCTTCACCAACAGTTTTGGCCATCGTTGGTGAATGTCATTAGTTGATACCTAGGTGATCACCACCGGTTGCGAGGTCGACGGTGGTATTGTTTATCACCACCGGATCAATGTATAATCTGATGGTGTTTGTCGGTTACCTTAACTGCCCGCGCCGAGGCTTCATCAGCGTGGCAAATGGTTGCCTACCACTGCGCGATTTCTTGCGGATGATCCGACGATGGCCGGAGACAACAATGTTGTTGGGCATACCATCCGACGGTGATGAAGGAGACATCATTCTTAGTCTAGGTTATGATCCGGCTTTGATGTAGGAACCAGAATATCGGTTGTTGTAAGATTGGTGGTGGTGTTGATGGCGATATCAACATCGGTTTAGCGTACTATGCGGTGGTGAAGTCATGTCCATCACCGCCATTTGGCAATTTTGGCGGTGTTGTCACTATCATCACCACCGGTTGTTTTCGTATCACCAATGATTTGGACAATTCGGCGGTGATACTACATTTTTTAGAGTACAATTGTAATAATAATACAAATATTATTTTGTCAACGCTGAACACGGGTTGTATATACACTACTAAGAGGTTTTGCTTTAGGTCAATCTTGAATCTCTTTAAGTAGGGTGTTCTAGTTTGAGGAGGAAAAACAATCCGAGCATAGTTAGCCATCGACGATCGGACTCAAGGAGGATAACTTTGGCAAGTAGAACCCCATTGTCGCATCAAACACGAGATCCGGGGGCTTGGAGCCCCAACAACAGAACAACCATGTCTAGGAAGAGAGGCAGTGAGGAGTAGCTCTTTTTGAAAGTTAGGATGATTATGGAGCAAGAGCTCCCCAACATATTTAACACTAGCCTGAAATTTGCTCCTCGGAGAATCAACACAAGACCCAAGGACAGCACTAGAGCCACTAAACTAATCTCACCTAAAGGCTTGAGCTTTTCTCCATCGAACCCCTTTGTGATCTGCTACAGAAGTGGCATGTAATCTTAGATGGTGAAGTAATCAAGAGATCAAATTCATTCTTCACTTCTTCTCTCTCCCAAATCTAAAATTTCTCTTTTTTGGTAACTACGTTGGTCATTTTTGAGAGATTTTTGTGCTTATGGTTTGGGTGATTGTTGCGCATGTTTTTTGAGAGTTTGGGACCCTTGGAATTTGTTCAAAACATGACTTGAAGCCAAGCACCTATCATATATCTTGTTCCAAGCCCCAAAATCCCTACTTTTTAGGCATCTTCCGTGAAATTCTCAGTATCTTTTTGAGCTGAATTTTTGGGTTGATTTCTTGTGCTTCCTAGGTGCCATGAGGTCTTGGGAACACGCACCCATTGCCTCCACCAGATTTCTCTACGAGCACCTCCATCTCCTGGCCCTTCGCTTAATGAAAATTGCAACACTACTACATTCGCACTCTATCACAAGCGGTTTGTAAATCCATCACTAACGCTTTTTCGGTCTCGGCGTCATGAAGTATCGGTGGGTGATAACAATCTCATCGCAGCGGTTTATAGAATCAAGCGGTGATAATAGCTTATCACAGCTTGGTTCATTATTCACAATAGCCCAGATTTAGAATTTTCAAAATCCCAAAAACAGGCCAAAAAAATAGCAAAAAATGTTGTTTCAACCTTGAAGCCCTCCCACCACTCCAGCTTCATGGTACTTAGAGCTGCTCTAGCTCTAGCTCCACGAATTTTTTTCATGGTACCACTGATGGTGGTGGGATTCGAACCTCAGATACCATTGTCCTTAACTACTCTAACCACTCTCCTCAACCACTCCACCCCTAAGTTACTTGTGTATACAGGATATCCATTCCCCTATTATTCACTTTTTTAGATTTTAAAATAAATATTTGGGACCTTAAACAACTTCAAATGAAAAATTTATAAACCACAAATTTGTTGTTCTAATCAAGATCTACAACTTTGATTTTTATTGTTTTTGCCATCAGGGCTATTTGACAAATTTAAATTTCAAAAGCGTTAAAAACTTCAGCTAGACTTTTGGGACCTCAAATGATTTCAAATGAAAAACTCATCAACTATAAAGTTGTTGTTCTCATCAAGATCTACAACTTTGCTTTTGGTCAATTTTCCATCCGAGTTGTTTGAAAATTTTAGTTTTTTAATATTTTAAATCTTAGGATACAAATTTGAAACTATAAATGATTTCTAATAAAATAGTTGTCAAGTAAAGTTGTAGATCTCAGCAAGATATACAACTTTGGTTTTGGTCATTTCTCCATCTAAGGTCATT